>CM056207.1:19710190-20910190 GCA_029692085.1 Gymnothorax javanicus | reverse complement strand
CCGGAGTTACTAAGCTAATTTTTGTCAGTAGTCCCTGGGTAGGTTGTTACAAATCAAATAACTCGATTATGTCTAATGTAGCTAGTTTAAGGGTTAGCTGCATTACTTAATGTGATTTATTACAGTCTAGCTCGTGTATTGCCTGACTCATGGTCAACTGACGTTAGTCAGCATACTGGATCCAGTATTATTTTTAGCTCAGTGATTGCAACAAACGAATGAAAACTACTTACCCTACTTTACACGTGCAGAACGATTTCTCTCTTTGCCTGGTTTGATTTCAATGTGCAGTTTGTTGGGTGCTCGGTTTTTCTTCATTGATCGCCAGCACTTCGCAGTTACTCTCGTATCACCACGCATTCAATTAAAAATTTGATGTCATGGGTATAGCCTTGTGTGATATAGTAAAGGCCTCTGTGGAAGACTTTGCCGGACAAGTTGGATGCATTTGGTACAAAATAAACTGCAATATTTTCAGGAATACTCACACGAGAGTTCTGCTCAAACTTCAGTTGCAGCTATTACAACAGCATGGCTTCGGAGTAGAAGAGTCCATGTGCTCAACTGGCCTGCCTGCAGTCCTGATCTTTCACCGATTGAGAACATTTGGCGCATAACTGAACAAAAAGTCCGCCAAAGGAGACCCAAAACTCTCCAGCAGCTGGAAGCCTGTATTAAACAAGAGTGGGATCAAATTCCAATGGCTTAACTCCAGAAACTTGTCTCCTCAATGCCCAGACACCTCCACTCTGTGTTAAAAAGAAGAGGGGATGCTACACCATGGTAAACAGGCCCCTGTCCCAACTTTTTTGAGACCTATAGCAGCCATCAAATTTGAAATGAGCTCATTTTACGGATAAAATGGTAAAATCTCTCAGTTCCAACATTTCTATGTTATCTCTGTTCTATTGTGAATAAAATACTGGCTGGTGTGCTTTGAAAGTCATTGAGTTTTGATTTTATTCACAATTTACACTTTGTCCCAACTATTTCAGACTTGGGGTTGTAAATAAATACTTTCTTTCTGAGACCTACGGTTCAAAAATTATCGGCTAAAATGTGAAATTTGTTATAGCAAGCCCTTGTGGTCAATTGATGCAAGAATAATCCAAAAGAGCAAAAGGCCCTACTTCTGTATACGGTTTATGTCTGCCAAGTTTTAGGGGAAAATATCAAACGGTTTTTATGTTATGCTTTGGACAATAAACATTATTCCAGGTAGATGGACAGACAGCCAGACGAACAGAAAGACACAGATGGAGCAATAGCTAGCCTATATCCCCCCATGTTATGCCAGAGGGATAAAAAGAACACAATATGTTCAATGGCCTTTCATTCTTCATGGCATACGTAAATACTTCGGTCAAAATGTGGCTTAAAATGGTAAATTACTGCTTTAGCAGCCTATTTAAAATCATACGATTGCAGCTGGGTTTATAACAAAAATGAGCATAGAGAGGGGTGCCCCAGGACCGAGCCGGGGAACCACAGGCTATTTGATTTGCTAGTTCATCCCAGCAAAGTACCGGCTAAGAAAGTAGGTGATGCCCTAAATGCTCGCGTTGCTTGTATTTGTAGCAATATTACCATACCCGCCAATTAACGTGACGTCATCCTCGGAATTCCGAAATACGATAGTGTTCTGTCAGCCGTCATGGATAGCCGTCCCCTGCGTCCGTCTAGTCCCTCCTAGCGTTGGGAGGTTGGTTCTTCAATTTTCTGCATGTACATCGGCATCTCCGAGCAACTAGGCTGGCGGCAGTCCTCCCCTGCTGACTGCCTGCACCAAAGAAACACCGCTTTTGCCTAAGCAACGACGTCATCCTCCTACAGCAAAGCACGATTCTGGGTGACCTGGCTTGAGCACGGAAATAGAGCTGTGTCACCTCTACGTTTCTCTGCGTTGCTTCCCCGTCCTTCTCAGGTTGTCCCGATCAGTAATTATCCTCCCTATTCTTCCCTGATGATACCTGGTTTCCCGAACGACCGAAACCGAAGAATGCTGCCCTGTTCAGAGATGCTGGTGACAGTGCTATTCGGGGTATCGATGCTGCATGTCGTCTTGGCTCAGAACGGTAAGACTCATTTGAGTTCATGCACCGATGTAGCAGATTACTGTCATCTGAACGTCGAAGGCTGATGCCGAAGTGATTATCTGACTGATTATGACGGGTCGACGAAATGGTTGCCTCGTAAAAGATAGGAAAGGATATGCGCGTTGCCTTGGTTCACCATTACTCCCTTAAAGAGCTCGGTTTTCGTAGATACTGCGGCTTACATAAACTGAACCCACTCGCATTGCAAGGGGGAATATGCTTTCCGTTTATAACCTTCTGGATATTCTGAAAACGAGAAGCCGAGGACATGCGTGCATTTGTGAAACTAGCTAAAAAAATCATACCGCGTTGCTTGCATATCATCAGTCGTTTTCGTCTTCTAACGTCTTCCATATATCAGCTTCTACTGAGCTTACGACTGTTTTCCTTGTATATCATTCCCTTTGGCTATATTAGACCATAAGAAACTGCAGTAAATAAACAATGAGTGTACGACTATGATACCGTGATCTTGGTAAACTAGTCACAAATGCAGTTTATGTCGAAACATTGCACATCGCACATCTGCCAGTTTTACATGAAGATGCAGGTTGCGTTAGTTCACGATCATCCTTCCGGGCAATGGAGAGCCTTTTAAGAAAGGTATGGCCACGAACAAGTCCACTGGTGTTTTAGAAAACGTAGAATTTTTGATGCATTTCGGCCTTTCGTCCGCTCACGAACTGCGTTTTCGGTCACTGAAAACGTCTTTCAGGATGCAGATGTCTATAAAATCCGTTATAATTGTTTACGAGTGGACAGGGAAAATTGAGTTCTTGGCTTTTGACATTAGAGTGCTTGCACCTTACAGTGAATTTTGGCCTACATGGATTCTCATTAAATTAATATCATCGCCGCCTGTTGGTTTGGCATGCTATTGACTGCGCATTAATTGCGTTTCGCGTCTTTGTGGACGGAGGTTTTTTTTTTTTTTCTGAAAAGGAGGGCGAACAAACCCCGTTTTTAAAAATATCCGTGTGTGGACTTGGCCTAATTGGGGCTACATACTCTTATATGCGTCGCTAACAGACGCACAGGAGCATACTAAGGAAGAGAACGGAATGTTGCCGTAATGATTTATGCGGGCTATTTATTTTTCACACTCGTGGTGTTGCATGACAGAATTGTTCCTCATAGACATATGAATTTTAAATCTTAATGCCATCAACCCTTTTGATTAATTCAAGCAGCAATAGTTATTTATTATGATCACGCACATTAATCTGCCCAGATGAGAGCGGGCTGCACTCATAAATCAGTTTTGGCTCATCACCGTCTAAACTTGCATTTCTGTTCTTGCATTTATTGAACGTTTTAGGTTTCCGTGAGGAGTAGAATTGCTCTGGCTATAATGTGAATGTGCTATGGTTCATAGATACACAACAGTGCAGTCTTTAGTACTGTACACAGGCAACATTACACACGCTGTGCATAAAATAAACAGCATCATCAATAATCCACATGTTAATCTCAAAATATGGGAAATCTATATCTTTTCAATACTACACATGTATCACCATTTTTCTTTTCTTTTTTTTTTTTTTGCTAAAGTAGTCTAATTTTTCAAACAAACTTAAGTTTTAAAAATTGCCACTCCTGGTTACTGCTTTGTAAAACTATCCCTGGTGAAGATGGCAGTTTTTAGTCATAATTTGTTATAAAGCTAGATAATGTGTTTTAAGGCATCTTTGAACATTCTTCCATCCTGAGATTTCAGTGGAATTTAAGGCTGAGATGGCCATTTCCATTAACATAACAATATCTAGGTGGGTTTTGATGGATTTCCTGGAAAAGTCATCTATGACCAAGTCTTGGCCTCCTAGCTGAGAAATGTAGGTTGCCAGTCTATATTTCCCAGTACTTGGTGAATTTCATTGCGCCACTATTTAACTAATGCCCCTCTAACCACTTGTAGCTAAATGTGCCTAGAACATCAGTCATACGCCACTGTCTTAGTTCCAACGAAATGCAGCAAACCTTTGATTTTTAAGCTTTGTTTCTTACAGAGAACAGGCTGCCTTTGAGCAGTGCCACCAAGAAGTCAATTGCTATGGAGATGGCATGTCATGATTGTTTTTAGACCTGGTGAACCCAGGATGCAACTAATCGCTGCAGTTCTTGAACCATGATCCTTGGTTTCTTAACTGTTTGCAATACCATGTTTTCTCACTGCCTGTGGAGAGAAATACACTTGCAAAAATTTCCCCCTTTGTCTTGGCGTGTTTGCTAATATTATACATATAACATTTTATTAAAAATTGCCCTACTAGTGCCAAGTAAAAAAAAAAATAAAAAGTGCAAAAATCCCTCTATTCTTGCCATGAGAAAAGGCATTAATGGTGTGTTCAACTCTGATCAGCTGATGGGTGAAGTAAATAACATTAATTACCTTGTTACTATGGATCGAGTTAAGGGGGTGGGATATATTTAGCAGCAAGTGATGACCAGCCAGTTCTTGGAGTTATTTTGTTGGACAGCAAGGAAAATGCGCAAGTGTAAGGATATGAGTGACTTTGACATGGGGCAAATTGTGATGGTGAGATGACTGGGTCTGAGCATCTTTAAAACAGAAGGTCTTGTCAGGTGTTCCCACAAAGCAGGAGTTAGTTCCTATCAAAAGTGGTCCAAGGAGGGACAACCAGTGAACCAGCAACAGGGTAATGAGAGCCCAAGGCTCATTGCTTTGCATGGGGAGTGAAGCCCAATACGTCTGATCCCACAGAAGAGCTACTGTTGCACACTTTTTTGATTAAGTTAGTTCTGGCAACAATAAAAAGGTGCCAGAACACATTGTGTATTGTAGCTTGCTGTGAATGGGGCTGTATAGCCGCAAATCAGTCATAGTGCACATGCTGAACCCTTCTCCACTGCGGAACGTGCCTACAATGAGTGTCAGAACAGGACCCATGGAGCAATGGAAATAGTTGGCCTGGGAACCAGTTTATGAAGGGAATATATTGTTGTTGACGGGCCACTAAAGACTATTGTATGTTAACTCCCATAAAGGGCTATTCATGAAGGGACGTTTGGTCTTGTCGGCCCTCCTTACTTTCCGATAAGTTAGAGGCAGGAAAGTGAGCCTGTAACTGATAAAGGGATGACAGTTGAGATTCACAATGGCAGTGGTGTTGATTCATCTGATGCATCACAGATCGAACTTGAGAAGAAACTGCATTTTCCCATTTCTCACCGGCATTCGAATGCAGTTCTGTTTGCCACTCCAATGGACAAACATGAACTTCTGTGAGATTTTCTCTCACATTCACTCGTTTTTTTTTTTGGTTTGTGCTAACAACGAAAGGCTGTGTTTGAGGTGTATTTCCTCTCAGATTGTTATATTTCAGTCCCCTATAGGGGGAGAGAAAAATACTGTTTTAGCTCAGTTTCTTGTTCTTGTTCTTCTGTTCCTCCTGGCTTTTTAATCAAATGGGCGCCACGCTTTCATTTTAAGGCCAAATGACCTGAAATTTGGAACAGGGGTAGCTTAGCAACATACGCCCAGACATTTTTCTTTTCATTTTTTGGATGCTGGCCTTAGAAATGTTTTAAATAAGCTTTTTTTGGGTAATAATAGCCAAAAATGTATATTTTTGCCTCCTGTGCCATTATGGTCCGGCCAAATGACGTAAAATTTGGCATGGAGATAGCTAGTACTTTTTTGCTTCCTTTCACTAAAAGCTCACTCATTGTATAATTTGCAATCAGTATGGCTGGCATTGCAATGTCATCTTGTTACTGCATGTCACATTCCACGGCAGATCAGGCCTACAATCACCGCTGTGTTAATGAATTCAAAATAATTCACTTGCAGCTGAATTAAATTCTACAATATCAGTTTTTTCTTTTTAAAGCGTAAAATAATTGGACCAAGATTTTGGCAACTCAGACAGTTGAAAAGAAGTCCAGCTCAATTCATTGAGAAGCGCACTATGTCATTAAAATGAACCCCTTGAGTCCCCCAAGGTTTAAATCATTTTAATTAGGTGATTTTATTTTGTTTTGTGTCTTTTTTCAGTTTTTGTTTCCTTTCCCAAAAAAATCTAATTCAGGCTCCTGTACGGTGGGAAATTATTAGATAGTAACACAGTTACGCTATAACCATACCATTTGAAGGCGAACATTTTGCTTTAATTAAAAATGTTATATTTAATGTTTTTTCATATCGTTATTTTCACAAAAAAGTCTGTTCCACAAGAGACGTGGGGTGATTTCGTAATAGTCCTTTTTTTTGCATGGGGGCAATTTTAGACAAGCCCATTTCCGCTCGGGTGAGGGATGGGGAGTGAAATATCCTGCATTTGCTCGCAAATGTTGACTTCTAGTTACCCTTGTTCTACTTATCACCTCTTTGGAAGAGCGACTTGGTTTGTTTTCTTTTTGAATGGGATGTTCCTCGCGTCTTCTTAGGTAGTTTTGTTTTGCCTCTGGGTGGCTTTCAACATCCGATTGACCATTTGCAGTGGCAAAATCGGTCATATTCTTAAAATAATGGGCATTTGCTGTTGGCCCTGCTGACTGATGATCGTGAGTATGTCTCACGTTCTGAAAGATACAGTCCTTTTGACAATGAGACTTTACGGATTATTGCCCCGAGAAGTAATAGCCCCTTCATGAATAAGTACCCAGGCCTGATGGGTCATGTTTTCATTTACATCATATGGATGGCTTGGGTGCATGTGCATGGGCTAGTCCTGTTCCACCTGAAGCACACTTGCTGCAACTTATCCAGGCATGTTGAAGAAATGCTGTTTTAAATGGAAGATATGCAAGTCATTCACACTCAGTGGAATTTGGCGGTTAACTTCAAAGGGAGCAACCCTCACCCTACTTACGTTTCTGTGTGATAGCTTGCACATCTGCAACAAAATATAGGAAGTACGATACATTTTCTCAAGCAAATCATGTTTCTGGGATGTTTTCCTAAAATATGCTGCGCATTAAATTCATAACGCTGAGCTGCCTGTTCCATATAAATACTGAATTTTCAACGGGGAAACAGTGTGTAAACGACCTGACAATTCTGTCTGATATCAGGCAAGATGAAGGCTGCACTTGTCCACTGTATTCAAAACCGCCTTCACAATGGAACAGCCTGCGATGATGTAGCAGCTTAGAAATACTGCCTACCTGGGCTACAGCCTACGCATTGAGAAACTGCCCATCTTGAATAGATCTGAGAACTGCCTTTGACGACCCAGAATGATCACTCTTATGTGTTCGGAATTTGGAAGTGTTTAACAGAAATATAATATCATGTATTACAATTATTCTGAGATTCATGCATTTTTAGTGATGTTACACTGTTAGATTCTTTGAGTTTGTCTTCCATGGCATTTGCACTCTAAGTTACAGTGTTTGCTTAAGGGGCTTTGCTGCTGAGGAGAGTGTATTTTATCCTTTTCTGGCATGAATCGCAATACAATGACTCAGAACACTCTGAATTAATGCATTCTCATAGAGCATACTAGTACTTAATGTCACATCAGAAAACTTGTGAACACTATTATGATCTTTGATGTAAAAAAAAAACAAACTAACACTGCTACAAAAATTACTCTCAAAATGATTTTAATGGACATTTGCTTTATTAATTTAGAATTTGTTTAATTCATCAGGGCATATTGTTGGTGGTGACAGCCGTAGTCTATTGGAAAATATAAAAGATTCTTTTTTAAAACTTGGGGGTTTCCCCATTGGCAACTGCATAATAATGAAGCCATTTATTGCAGTTGTAGAGGGGGAAAGTACAGATGTGATGCTGACGCAGACATTTGATGCCATAGCACTGTTTAAAGACATGGATGCATCCTGAGGAACAAGTATGTCTTCTTTTATAGGAAATTCAGCAATGTGTTTGCAGAAGGAAAACCATTCAAGTTGAAATTGCCTTTTCTCGGTTAATTCAGTATAAATGATTGTATCACTAAACAAGCATCTAACACTGTCCAAATAAAATGCTTTGCGGAACACTGGTGATGAAACATCTGATGTAGGTCTTCCATAAAAAGCTTTAAATATAGGTTATATTATGGGACAAATTTTATCTGCTTCAGACTTTACATTAGTTAACTTCACAGAGGTAACCGCAACATATTCTAATTGTTAATGCCATTCACAAGATCAATGCTGAACCTTTCATAATCAGACTTGTTAATTGAATAGTGAGGGCATAGCAAACACATGTCCATGCAACAGCCTTGTGGTCAATTATTCAGTTAATTTTCCTCCCTTAAAACTGGGGGCTGACCGTGTATCAAAAGAGCTGTCATTCCCACATCCTTCACCCTATTTGGATGTAGATATTCTCACATTATTGCTGAAAGTTTGTACTTTTAGATCATATTAATCTCATTTAATTTTAACTGCATTATCGAATGGGAGATAGCTGAAATAACAGTAACTTTGCCAGTGTCCAAATATTAGCAGCCTGACTGTATAATCTTTAAACCCCAAGTAAAACCTCTTACCCTCTCAAAACATGTTCATATATGAGCAAGTATGGGAAAAGAATGCTGATATCTTGTCCAATTTTATTTTTAGTGGTTCGGGCATAATGTTACTTTTATTGGAATTAAATATGCAATGTACTTTTGAACTGTCCTTTTTTTTTTTTTTTTTTTTTTACAAAATTCAGACTACAAAACTCATTCCAAATTCATGCTACACTTGAAATGGCATGACATAAATGTTCACCACAGACCCTCCACATGGTAAACCTTTGCACAGCACTTGCTGTTCAGTTACAACAGCTGTGCATAACATCTGCACACTCTTGCAGGCCTCATAAATGTCACACATTACACCCTATTCTACTTGACTGTAATGAAACAAACTGCTTGCATGAACCGTGCTTCACCATAATGATAGATGATGCACACACAGGCTGTCTTGTCCAGTATAGTTGTGCTTTTTTGTGGCTGGGAGGCAGGGGGACGTATGAAGACAAACCAGAGGAAATCAGAGCTGTAGCTTTTTTTGCGGATAGCAGACAGAGTGCGGTTGTGGCTTCCCTAATTAATAATTAGTCTACATCGCTTGGATGGATTTTTGCAGGATCTTCCATCACCATCAAAGGTTTTATTGAAATTATTGCACAGTAATTCTGCAACCATATTATTATTATTATTATTGTTATTATTATTATTATTATGTTGTAAACATATTAACAATATTGATAATATTTTTGAAGCCATATCATTGATGGAATGTGATTAAATGTTAAATGTAATTGTAACTGTTAAATGTAATCCTTTAAATTTTTTTTTTTTCCAAATTCTAGAAGGGTCAGAGCACAGGCACTGGCATTACACGGAAAAACAAACCACAAAATTGTTCATGGAGCGAGACTACTGCAAAACGCCAGATTCAGTTACAAATATGTGCTGCACCAGCCCAGTCATCTGCAGGTTTCTATTTATAGAGCTAAGACAGTGCATAGCTTTAATGTCCTTTTGTGAGGGAGAATCCATTAACTCTTACCGGAGTGCGCTGTAGTGCATTGCACAGTGTCTTCCCTCCTGGGGCTGAGTCTAGTAGATTTGCTTTGACCATTTACTGTAACTGTCGGCCATTAGTGATGCACTGTCCGATAAATAGTGTGATGACTTTTCATGATCCCAAAATAAAATGCATCATGGCACACTGCATGAGTGATCTTCCCACAGAACACTACTATTTATGTTAAGTGCGACAATGAAGTTGAAAATGCATCGCGTTAACAGTTCCAAATACCAGACATAATCAGTTACCTGTGAGGCTGATGGATATCTTATGAACCATTTGCTATGCATAACTGCTTCCTGTTTGAAGACGGGTATCAAAAACAGTGGTATTTCTCTCGCAGGCTGACCAGAGTTTTTGTCAGCGCTTCCAAGTTTAACAGCTGCCTGTGGTCTGCAACCTGCACGGCCTCAAAAAAAAATATTAATGTTTTTGACTGTTCAAGGATACATTGACCAAACTAGTGCATACCTAAATATTGATTTGCATGATCAGGAGATACAAACACGTGATCAGGTGATATAAATACTCTCTTGGTATTGGTCTAACTGTGTGTTCTATTGCCAGGGGGTTAATTAATTTAAGGCTCCTTTTTAAATGGCAAGCACTAAAATGAAGCCACATAAAGCAATAGAATGAAGTGATTCTAGGTAATTGGTTCTTAACAGTAATGCTATGAAGTGAGGGAATATTTTTTTATGAGTGTGTTTATAAGGCTGTGGGATGTGATTGGGACTTGGCACCATAATGCCCGCATAAACATGGACACAATGGGCTGCAACCGCTTTGTCATCCTGACCTCCAAAAGAGTTAATCGGGGGGATGTTTGCTTGTTGAGGAGATTAACGCATTTGATCTGAAGCCAGGGCTGTTGGGATTTAAATCTCGTTAAATAACAGTGTTTCGCTGCCATGACCGAGCTGAGAGCACCTTCAACAGGAAAGGACCCCACAGCATGCAGGAGGCAAATTCTGCTGGTGATTGCACAGTTCAATAGTCTGTTGCATTCCCAGTGATAAGATCAGGACTTTCACATTGTTGGTTTGGAGAAGGGTTCACAGCTAATTTTCGATTGGTGATCGCCAAAGATGAAATGGTTGGAGTGACTATATTTAATGAATGAGGTGTACAATCTAGAGAGGTGTACAATCTAGAAATTTGTTAGCCTGGGAATGCTTCCATTCGTGTAGGCTTCCCTCAAAGCACGCTCATAGAGAGTCCCTGTAATCACTGCTTCAGGGTAGAAATTCTTAAATATACGGGCAAATTAGCATCAGGTAGAAATGGCAGGTTTACTCAGGAAGCCATTCCTTTTTCAATGCATAGTTTGATTCAAGTCCATCAACACTGCTGAATCAAATCCATCAGACATTCCTCTGCTAGTGATTTCACAGCCTAACTGAATGACATCAGTGCAGCAGTGAATGGTACTGTATGGGATGAGTGAGGAGCTCTGTACTGCAGTGAATGGTACTGTGTGAGATGAGCTAGATGCTCTGTATTGGGATGAGACAATGGTAATGGTATGGGATGATGCTCTGTATTGTAGACAATGGTACTGTACTGCATGTGAATGGAGTATGGGAATGGAGTATGGGCTACCTCACGGCTGTTTTGCGTTGTACCGCTGGGTGTTTTTGTCAAAGTCTCAATCAATGAAAAAAAGAGAAAAAAAATGGGCTCATGAATTCTTGACAATGTGCCGACCAGTCTAGCAGGATGGCTAGCTAGCCTCCCTGGGTGGGAAATTATGCAGTTAACGTTACATGCTTGCTAGCTCGGAGTTAACGGTAGTGTAATGTTAAGTGAAGCACATGGGCTTGTCACACACAATCGTGGACTGACGGCATAACTTCAAAAGCAGATTGCTTAAAAGCACAAAGCGTCTGATGGTTACAAATCGAACGTTTCTTACAATGGCTTTAGATAAGCATTAGCAACATACTGCTGATTATAGAGAATAGACAAGGTGGCTACAATGGGTAAAACGATTGACTTAATTTTCTGCAAAATTCTTTAACCAAGCTAGCTAGTTAACGCTACCGAGATCATCGTGGACTTCAGTGGGAGCATCACGAACCTTTTGCGACACATTAATTTACCAGCATTCGCAAAAACTGAGTGAACGTTAGAGTATGTAACCAGCTAACGTGACGTAGCTAAATAGTTGGTTAGCTATTCTTTCCATAAGCTTCAAATAATGGAAACAATGATCTTGTTTCCTCATGCCGGCAATTCTGTCTTTAAAGAGCTTAGAGAAAAACCCACACCTGATTTTTCTGATTACAGACAGTAGTAGACATATTTGTTGTCAAGTCGAAGATGGAGTTGCCTGGTGTTGATAATGCGCGGTCAATGTAGCTGCCGCGCAAAGGCTTCTTAACCACGTTCCTCTCATTTCTGTCTCAATGTAACTGTGATCTGTGTCTACGACTGACTGTACTGCTGGATAGACATCTAGTGAATATGATGACCACAGACTGTATAAAAAGATGGACGCAGCGCCCGGTTCTGAAAAGTGAAGTCCATGCGGAAATCTCTGAAAATTGCATCCTTTTTAATCGTCAGCAGATGGCAACGTTGGTGGTTGCAAAAAGAAGTTCAATGCTATAGAAGTCTGTGAGAAAATGACCCTACTTTCCCATTATTTCAATAATGATTTTCCACATTATTTTATGGAATCAATCGCAAGTTTCAAGTCTCCTTCGATATATCATGATGTTAATTTTTGTGAATTATGGTCCCAAATAGACTAGAATAAAGGATAAAGCTAAATATGCTTTATGGGACGTGGCTATCCTCTGGTCCTGGTCAGATATGGTCAGATCCACATGTAGATCCACCCCTCGCTCCTCCCTGGATCTTTAATTCATGCTCACGTCCAATAGAAATCACATCCGGTTTCAAAATGACAAAAAGGCGCTGTTTAAATTGCCAAAATCGGGGCTTCCTATATGGCATGCTGAAACCAATGGGTGACGTCACGGTTCCTTCGTCCATCTCTTTATACAGTCTATGGGGATGACGAGAAACGCGCTCTTCAGAACCTCATTCATGGCTGATAAACCCAAAGAATATTCGCTGTAAATGTCAATGATCATGGGATTACTTCGCTCGTATTCTGCAAGTGCGTAAAATCTCTGAAAAAACATTTCCAAGTGTCTTGACGTCCTGGCGGTTCGGGACCACTGGCCAGACCCCTGGCTAATTTTTTGCTGCGCTGTGCTCGGCAGACACCTATGATTAACAGTACAGACAGGTGATTTCAAGTGGGGAAAACCCTGGTAAGGCGCTTAGTTCTGCAGTGAATGGTACTATATGCGATGAGTGAGCTGCTCTGTACTGCACTGAATCGCTGTGACTGTGATGTAGCAGCATATTCTGGGTCCTCACAGGGGGACACCATTTATAGTGACAGGCTGGCAGAATGTAAAACAATTACAGTTAGCAAGCAAATTCTCTGAATGACTTCTAATGGACAGTTTTTTTCCCCTCCATGGGTTGCCTGCTGCAGAAGACTGTTAATAAACCAATGTACTTTTATATCAATTAATTTTCCTTCTTGACCCAAACTACTTATTGGGTTTTGGTTGTGGAGTCATTTGACCTTCTGATTTTCTGAGGAAAATATTGGAATAATTTTAAGATATTTATTTATAATCCTGCCGTTTTCCTATTGAATAGACTGATGGATTAATTTTTTAAAAAATCTCAGTGGGCCCACTGAAATACATTATTTTATCGGCACCCTCACAAAAGAATGTTTAAACATCAGCCAGTGTAATGCTTTACAGGGTTGCAACCATATTGACTCATGCTGTCAGCTCCTCAGCCTCAAAATGAGTCGATCTTCTCTGCACTAGAATCAGCAGGCATTGAAGATTTTGCCCTCTGGATGGAGGGTGTTACCAGATGCTTGTTTGCATGACACAAGCACTAATTATTGCACATTTTCATCAGTTTGCTCACAGCAAAGTCATTGACTTTGGGAACATCATGCTGCTATTTCTGGGTCAGTCAGTGAGAGTGTGCAGCAAACCATTCTATCACTAAATCTGGTGCACGCTTTGGTTGGCATCTTTATTTCGATGGAGAAATGGCATCACACATTAGTTAAAACAACCTCAGAAAAATTTATTCTAGTGCTAATAAAAATAAAAAAAAACTCTTTCTGTTATCCTGGTGATGCAAGGCATTAGACAATGCAATATAAATTGCCATTGCAGCAGAATAATTATCGAAATAATTTTTGCTATTAAATATGACTATCTGGTGAGGAATAATAGGGATTCAGTCCCAAAAATGGAAGATGATTGTTGAACATGCACATGTATAATGTATAATCAGATTTAAATGGGGAAAGAGCACAATTAACAAGCTGCCAATGAGTATAGTTGCCCATTAATTCTCAGAGATGAGGACATGGTGGGACTGATGCATTTGGATCTACACTACATTTGTGGTATTAAGGACCGCTCGTAATGACAGCATTAAAAAGGCAGAATTTCAAACATATTTTTTAGTCACACCAATTCTACTCTCTGAAGTGCATTGCACCCTTGTGCAACATTCATTTTCTCAATCTGTGTTGCGTTTGACCAGTACACCTTCTACTGACTTCGGCATAGCAGTCCTCAACCATAGATTATATAAGAAGACGGACGCAGCACCAGGGTCTGAAAAATGAAGCCAATGAGGAAATCTCTTAAAATTGCATTCTATTTAATGGCCAGCAGATGGCGACATCTGTGGTTGCAGAAAGAAGTTCAATGCTGTAGAAGTCAATGAGAAAATGACCCTACTTTCCCACCTGTTTTATTATTTCAATAATGATTTTCCTCATTATTTCATGGTATCTATCACAAGTTTCAAGTCTCCTTCAATATATAATGTTTTTTTTTTTTTTTTTGGAATCCCACCCGAATCTGGAAAGCCCAACTGGTGAACTATGTACAAGGCTTGCTCGTATCGCGACCCCTTGCTGCCAACTCAGGAGAGTGAAGACAGTTCGGCGGCTCCTCCTCTCCACTGCGTCTGTCAGCCACTGCTTCTTATACACTCATTGGTTGAAACTTCGCAAGTTCAGAACGAGGGCGGAGAATACCCGGACATGACCAGGCTTAGAATCTTCCTGACGAGCGCCTGTCTGGCCAACAGGAGGCGCTTGAGCAACGAACAAGTCAACTATTATATTCCCTTTCCGGCAGTCCCTTCCCAATTTGCAACCCTGTAGCGCAGTAGCCAATTGGGCGCTACTCTGAAAAAGCTGCCGACCACTACCGGCTGGTACGAAGCGGGGCTTGAACCCGCGACGTGATAGTCACTTCTGCTTCCCAACGCGATGCTTTTCCGAGTGAGCTATCTGGCAGCCCTTCAATATATAATGTTGTTTATTTTTGTAAATTATGGTCCCGGCTGCCAGGTTAGCTCACTCGGTTAAGGCGCTGCGATTGCGATGCAGTAGTGACTAATACGGCGCAGGATCGATCCCCGGTCGTATCAACCAGCAGTGGTCGGCAGCTTTTTCAGAACAGCGCACCATTGGCTAAAGCGCTGTGGGAATGCAAATTGGGAAGGGACTGCTGGGAAGGGAAATTAAAAATTATTGCCTTGTTTGTTGCTCAAGTGCCTCCTGTTGGCTAGGCGGGCGCTCGTCAGTGAGATTCTGAGCTTGCTCATGTTTGGGTATCCTCCGCCCTTGTTCTGAACTTGCGATAGTTTCAACCAATGAATGTAAAGATGCAGGGTCTGACAGGCGCGTGCTTCTGAGGAAAGCCGTGAATTGTCTCTCTCTCCTGAGCTGGCAATAAGGAGTTGTATAAGAGCAAGCCTTGTACATAGTTCTCGGATTGGGCATTCCAAATTTGGGTGGGATTGGAGATGCCAAATTTATTTAAAAAAAAAAAAAAAAAAAAAAAAAATTATGGTCCCTAAGGGATGAGAATAAAGGATAAAGCCAGATGTGCTTTGGGGGTGTGGCTATCCGCTGGTCCTCATCAGATATGGTGAGATCCACCCAGAGATCCACCCCTCGCTCCTCCCTGGATCTTCAATTCATGCTCTCGTCCAATAGGAATCATATCCGGTTTCAAAATGACAAAATGGCACAGTCCAAATTGCCAAAATCGAGGCTTCCTAAATGGTATGCTGAAACCAATGGGTGATGTCAAGTTTGCTTTGTCCATCTTTTTATATAGTCTATGTCTTCAACAGGTGCTGAACTTGTGAAGGACATACAAAACTAATTCACTTAGTTATTTTAGGGCAGATTAATTCATGTCTTTTATCCCTTACACCAAACGTATTCAGAAAGCATTAGCAAAGAAGTGATTTGAAGAATTTCATTTGTCATTGCTGATTTTGAAGGGCATGGTATAGGCTTGTGGGGTACCCACATCTGTGCAGTGATCCGAAGCAGTGCAATGATGGAATGTCCAATTTTAGGCTGCAGCTAAGTTTTCTGTATTGCATTTAGTTATAAATAATAAGCTAAGCACTAATGCTGTTTTTTAAATGTAGCCATTTACAGTGCCATAGAAAAATTTGCATACTTGACAGTCAAAATTCCAGTTCTTCGTTTATGATCCGGCCAATATCTACTTATGTGGAGTGGGACAGGAAATCTATTATGCGTTTGTATTCTGCAGAACTTGTCGTCAAATCGTTTTTCTACCCCTTTATCCAGTTGCAGAGATTGTGCATTGATTGTTGTTTATTTTTTGATTGCAGCCATGTGCCAAATACGGTACCTTTCAAAGGTTTGGAATCACAGATTCATTTTTGATGCTTTCATTTACCAAGATACTACTACACTGATAAAAAAGTCCAGGCATTGGTACCATAACAAATCACAATTAGTATTTGAAACAAAAGCTTTTTATTTCAGTTTTCCCGCGTGATTGCAAAGCCCTATTTTAGCAGCCATCACTCTAGCGTATTAACAATGCAGTGTCACCTCATACTGTAGTAATGGTGCTTATGCGCTGATCTGTCACCAAAGAAACCCCTTCCCATTATTCTAAGTATGTGTCTATCCGTGGCCATGGGAACACACACATTGACATTCATAAAATGCTATTCTGGTTTAAAAATGGCAGAAAATAAATGACTTGCCTTTGAAACTTGTCATACAATAGTTATTTTGACAAATAAAAGCTATTCAATGTAAGAGTTGGCAAAGAGACAGAGGATTTATCTCAAGATGTGCAGTACTACTTTGAGAGAAGAATGCAACCAAACTAGAAAGAGAAGCAGACAGTTCAGGTGTGTTACTGTGCAGGTGTCCATCAGAACATGAGAATGATTACTGTTTATTGGAGCTGCCAGCTGGCGACTCGTATAGCTTCCCGTTTCACAAAATAGAGAATCTGATGTTTTCGAAATCTTGCACAATTTTGCATCCGTTTTTGTAAATTTCATTCGGCCTCCTAAGCATGTTTCTAGTTTAACCATCTACTAGCTTGCAATGCAAGGGTTCATTATTTACTTAATGACATGACTTGTGAAGACAGAATGTATTTGTTGCCTGGATACCAGCTCTTCCGACTTGTTCTGTCTGAACTTGGTGTGAGTTTGCTGAGAGCCAGCAAGAACTGCATAGCACAAAATCCTGACAATATATTTGAGACCGCTATTACATATGGTAGAAGGTTATGTTTTTCTTGGTTAATGGGGAAATACAATTTTGGTTTATCTCTGGGAGCAATTTCAAAATGCCTGGAGGTACTGTATTTATCTGTAAAAAAAACAATAGTTTGGAAGTATGAACACTATTTAACCACAGAGCCATCATATGGCTCAGGATGGAGATTTGTTCGGTCTCTAAGCGATCATTGTAAGTTGGCGCAGAAATTGTGAATCAATCCCAGAACAGCAGCAAAGAACCTTTCGAAGATACTTGAGGAAACCATATCTGCATCCACTGTAATATGAGTTCCATATTGACATAATCTGAAAGGCTACTCGGGAAGGAAGAAGCCACTGCTCTAAAACTACAATAAAAACGGCAGACTACGGCTGGCAACTGCACAGGAGGACACAGGTCTTGTTTTTGGAGATAAAAAAATAAGAAAAGCAGGGGGGTGGCAGCATCATGTTGTTGGGGTGGTTTGTTGTCGGAGGGACTGGTGCACTTAACAAAATATATGGCATCATCAGGAAGGAAAATTGTGTGGATACATTGGGGCAACATCTCAAGACATCAGCCCAGAAGTTGAAGCTTGATCACAAATGGGTCTTCCAGAAATTCACCCCAAAAATACTTCCAAAGTTTTGGCAAAATGGTTCAAAAACAACAAAGTAAAGGTATTGTAGTGACCACCTCTATGCCCTGGCCTCAATCCAATTGAAAATTTGAGGGTAGAGCAGAAAAACGTTATGTGCGTGCTAGGATGTTATAAACCTAACTTGGTCACACCAGTTCAACATGGGTGAATGGGCCAAAATTCCAGCTACGTGTTGTGTGAAGCTTGTTGAATGCTACTCAAAATGTTTGACCCAGGTTAAGCAATTTAAATTCCATGCTAAAAAATTCTTACAAAGTATATGTGAAGAGTCCACTTGCAAAGCCTTCTAAGTCAAGTTGGTCTATTTTTTAGAAAAATCTGATTTTTTTGGTAGGCATAGAAATGATCTTCCATAGGTACCAATTTTCGCTATACTGAAACTATTAGCCTTGTAGACATAATTCATGAGGCAATTCATTTTTTTTTTAAAGAAATGACTTTGATTATGCAACACAAAGTTTTGACTTAGCAGGTTTTGAAAGTGGAGTGGAAATTTAGCAGGTTTTGACAGTGTTTAAACCAGCCCCGTTGCTCAATAGGTGAAGGTATTTGACTCAGGACCCACTCCACTCAATGCTTAAGACGGCACAGTGGTTGAATAGCTGCTATGCAAGGATATCATTGGAACTCATAATAGTGTTCCTTACCTTTCAAGCTTGAGGAGCTTCCATTTTGAACCCTTACAAGGATATTTGTTTGCATTTTCAGCGATCAAAACGAAACTTGAGTCTGCATCCCCCACCTTGAGTTAGAGAAAGCAAAAGCTGAACAGGCTATAAAAGCTCGACTATGATTGGTCCCTTCTAGCGAACGAAAACGGAATCACGTTTCCACTTTGGCTGATGACTTAGCAGAATTTGACAGTTTTCCTCCTTGACTTGGCGGATTTTGACAGTTTCGCTTTTTCTGTTTCAATTTATAACATGATTTAGTAGGTTTTGAATGTGGAGCTATCAGTGGGACATGTGCAGGCGCCTGAAAGAGAGGCTAAGGGACATAATTCATTTATTTTCAAACCTTGACTTAGCAGGTTTTGCAAGTCGACTCCTCATGTAAACCTCTGACCCACTAGGAATGTGATGAAAGAAAAAAGCTGAAATAAATTATAGTAAAATTTTCTGAACTATTATGCTGACATTTCAAATTCTTAAAGCTGTTCTTTTTTTTTTTTGGAAATTTTACTAAGATTGAATTTCAGGAACTGTGAAAAACTGAGTTTAAATGCATGTGCATTGAGAGTGAGAGAGCTTATGACCAGATGTCAAATACTACTCTCAGTAAGACAATCAATGTTAGGCCAGGGTGCCTGCTGTCTTGAGGCCATTATATGCAGGAATGTTCTACCTATTGAAGTCATCAATGTGTGGCCAAGACACCAGCAGTCATTAGACCATTCCATGCAGGAACATACTTGCTAGTGAAGCTATTAATTTATGGCCAAGGCTACCAGCTGCTATGAAGTCATTCCATGAAGGAATACCATACTTGGTGAACCCATCAATGTGTGGTCAAGGCACCATCCACTGTATGGCTGTTGCCATGCCGGAGTATAGTTGCGAGTTAAATAATCAATGTGGGACGAGCTTCTGTGAGGCCACTTCAACAGGAAGCAACTCCAACCTCCAAATAGCAAACTACTTAATAATAATCCTGGGGTGCACGTAATCTACCCAGCAATCCCACTTGGAGCAGCAGCAGACAGATAAAGCCCATGTGACGTGAATTTATTTCAATATTGCAGCTTTACTTGACACAGGAACTTGGGCTTCGCCGCAGACAATGCGTCTGTTGCGAAAAGTAATGCAGCATTGATAAGCGGTAAATGAGCAGTGGTACATAAATTTCAGTGTAGATATAAATACGTTCAAAGCTGCTGTAGTAGCTGCACCAATCCTTGGTATGTGGACTGCGTTAAGCTCGTCTCAGGGTCACCATCTCCGCTAGCTGAGAACTGTGGTCTCATTAGTTTATAAGTGAAACTAACGGACAGCAGGGCCAGCGAATGAGACGGAGGCCAGTACTGCATGTTTCACATCATTCCAAATCCGAGAAAATGTAGAGGAATTGCCTTCTGATAATGAGCATATATTGGCTAAATATCTTTGAGGACTGCATTGAAACTAATCTAGCCTCTCCACACCGATTTGTAGTTCTGTTTGAGACTTTGTTCATCTGGAATGTGAGCAACAGTGGGGATGATTGTACTTAATGAGACACCAGTTCCATTTATGATGTTTAATTAGTATGTAATTGAAATGGTAATTACTGGAGCCAATATCAGGAATGAATAAAAAAGCGCGAAGCACTGTTTGCAGCTCTTTTGACCATGTTTCCACAGTACCTCCTACTTCTTTGAACGATGGTAATAAAACCACCTTAAATCTAATAAATTATGCACAGGAGGAAGCTAGAGAACAATTAGGCATGATCTTGGAGAAATAGAATACCAAATAATTAATGACGAAGTGTGATCCAAAATATTGCAAATATATATATATATATATATATATATATATATATAATATTTTTTTTTTCTTTTAGTTGAGAAGCTTTGTTAAGTAGCATCCTATCATGTGATAAGACATTATTTGAGGCACATGAATGCACTTTCAAAGCTGATATACGCACAACAGGATTAGAATGCTTTTCCAGGGAGCTTGGGTAGGCCAAGTGGGATTAAATAGAGTGAAAAAAATTAGATTGGTGATAAATGAAACTGATTGAACTGATTTAGCTATAGTAAACCCTTACAGTGATGATTCTAGAAAATTTCAAAAGTGGGCCAACTCCCCCCCTGACTTAAAAAAAGTGGGCCAATGGGAAAAAAAGTGGGCCAACTGGGTATACCTGGTAAAATGCCATTTATATCAAGTTTTTAAACAGTACCTTGACTGGCTCACTTATTTATATGTACACACATTCAGTTTTTACACCTTATTGACAAAACTAAGACACGATTGACAGTTTGAGTTTAAAGTTTTAATAGAAAACCTTCACGGTCTCTGCCAATCATAAAAATTATAAAGTCAATTACAAAATAGCGAATAAAATAATAGTTCCTAACGGCTGATTTGGTGCATAGCTTAAAGCCCGCCTCCAAACCGGAGTCCTACTGCTAAAGTTGTAAGTACGGATACTTCACCAGGCTGTGAAGCCATTCTCTTCATAGGTGTACGTTGAGCAGCGCGCAGAGACTCACAATTTTACCTACATTTCGTTTTATTCATTCAAACGAGTTCTGAGCCATGTATCGTTTTTCTTTTTAAACCTATTGGCAAGCCTTGTGCTGCTTCAACCTCAAGCGATTCAGAGATGCCAAGTCTCACGCATTCGTTAGCGGCATTCACGTACCTGTGCCTTGAGTCAGCAATTATTCACTCGCGGAATTGAAGTCATTGTGCATTAAGTGGATTTCCCCACTAGTGACACGGAAATCGATTTTGTCTCGGGAATTCTCACGCTTGTCTTTACTGAGGGATTGAAAGCAATGGAATTGCATAAAGACGTTTCAAATGGTCTTATTTCATTTAAACGACAATGAAACACATGCATTGTTTCCAATCCCTGAGTAAAGAGAAGCACGAGAAGTCCGGAGTCGCTTTCCATGTTATTGTGGTGAGGTCCACCTTTACGCAAGTGAAACTTAAACTTCAATGCACAAGGATTTTAATTCCGCGTGAGAATCTTATTAATAAGCGTTCATTGAATAATTGTGGACTACGCTGAATAAGCAAAAAAAAAAAAAAAAAAAAAAATGCGTGAGACTTGGCATCTCTGGCGATGCCGTAGCTTGCACACCAGAAGCTATGACTATGGCCATGGCTATGGCTCCAGTACCCTCCACAAGCACTGCCCCAAACCAGTTCCCTCTCTCTGTTGCCTCAGCCCTACCTCACGCGGTTAGCGACTTGAATGGCGACGCTCCATCCCAGCCAATATTAGCTAGCTACCCAGAGCGTGCATTCGGTGCTTTATGGCGATCATTCAATCCAGCCTGGTATCGTACACGACCGTGACTGGAGCACTCAGTTCAACGGGATGCATGCTTTTGCTTTCCCTGCAGGAAATATGTTACTGCCGGTGAGAGGGATGCTGTTTTTACCTCGCGTGGTTTTACCTACTGGAAAGCAGCACTCGAGCGTGACAGGGGGTTACAGAAACATGCATCCAGCCAGACATATACAGGCATATATAGAAGTCTCTTGCTGCCGACATTTTGACAGCAATCTTTGCAGTAGGTTTATAAATTTGTTGAATAAATGCACGGAAGTTTGTTATAGACGATGTTTTCTTATCAATCTACGCACTAGAACAAAGGATTCGCGCCAAATCATAATGTAATGCGTAGTTGCTGGCGCACTGAAATCTTCGTTTAGCGCCAAGTCTGTCAAACTTGCGGGATCCCGCAAATTGCGCGTCCTAGAATCATCACTGCCTTGCAATAAAGGCTAGAGGAATATTGATAGTGATCCCCACATACTTGTACTATTTGCTTCTGCAGTTACAGAGTAGTGTG
Organism: Gymnothorax javanicus; assembly: GCA_029692085.1. Classification (NCBI taxonomy): domain Eukaryota; kingdom Metazoa; phylum Chordata; class Actinopteri; order Anguilliformes; family Muraenidae; genus Gymnothorax; species Gymnothorax javanicus. The sequence goes on along the minus strand of CM056207.1, from coordinate 20,887,793 downwards.
GATTCCGATACTGCATTCTGTGTAACTATGAACAATTTATCTACTATCCATAGTGCAGCCATTGTGATGTATGCGAGATTGCCAGCTTTGCTGCCTTCATTATAGGGACATTACTGTGAATGCTGGTGTCTCCAGTGTCTGAAGTAGGGCCAGTATAACTTCGATCGAATCGCAAGCTTACAGCTTGGCTCAGAAGAACAAATGGAAGCAGCGCTAATCACAGTGCAACTGGTGTTCCATCTCCTTCTTTAAACAAAAGCCAACTGGCATGAATGATATGATATGAAAGCAGTTGTTGGCATTTAAAGTGCACCTATTATGGTTTTTCATTATTTTAATGTTGTGCTTGAATCATATCCTTTTTATGCATATTTAGGAGGTCTGTGTCGGAAAACAACTCGAAGTCACCTCCAGAAGAAGCCCTCTCTGCCGCAAAACTCTCATCTCCAGAGCTGACTGAAACTTAACACCCCAAACGCTTCTGGCAATTTTTTCATTAACTGGTGATGTCACCATTTGAATTTTCGCGCCAAGCAAATAGTTTGGCACCATAGACTGTATAAAAAGATGGACGTAGCAACTGTGACGTCACCCATTGGTTTCAGCATACCATTTAGGAAGCCTCGATTTTGGCCATTCGAACAGCGCCATTTTTTCATTTTGAAACCGGATGTGATTTCTATTGGACGAAAGCGTGAATTGAAGATCCGGGGAGGAGCGAGTGGTGGATCCACGTGTGCATCTGACCCTAACTGACGAGGACCAGAGGATAGCCACGCCCGATGAAGCATATCTGGCTTTATCCTTTATTCTAGTCTATTTGGGACCATAATTTACAAAAATTAACATCATGATATATCGAAGGAGACTTGAAACTTGAGATAGATACAATAAAATAATGTGGAAAATCATTATTTAAATAATATATCAGGTGGGAAAGTAGGGTCATTTTCTCATAGACTTCTACAGCAGGGGTCACCAACTCCGTCCCTGGAGGGCTACCATCCTGTATGTTTCTCCTCTACCTCCCATTCAGCACACCTGATTCAACTAATTAGCTACTTAACAAGATCACTAAGCTGGGCAATTGAGTGGCTAATTAGTTGAATCAGGTGTGCCGAATAGGAGGTAGAGCAGAAACCTACAGGATGGTAGCCCTCCAGGAACAGAGTTGGTGACCCCTGTTCTATAGCATTGAACTTCTTTCTGCAACCACCGACATCGCCATCTGCTGGCGATTAAATAGAATGCAAGTTTCAGAGACTTCCGCATGGACTTCACTTTTCAGACCCGGGTGCTGCGTCCATCTTTTTATACAGTCTATGTTTTGCACCCTCTTGAATCAAGTGGGTTTCGCCCACAAGGCTTAACCGGTATTTGTTTCAAAAGTGAAAATCCATTTATGGAAAGGGGCATGACAAGGAGCGCGAACGGTGGACACAAGTGAGTGATCAAGTTCACCAGTCACAGCACACTGGGGTTTTCGGGACGGTGGGTGCAGGACTTTCAATGGAACGTTTCACAGACAGGTACCGCAGAATAGACTAATTCGGCATCTCGCTGTGCGCAAAGTATGCTGGTCCCGGTCAAAGTTCAGGACTACCCAGATCATGTCCACATCTGTAAATATGGCGGTATGTGAGACAGATATTGAATACTTTAAGCATTGTAAAGTCGATGTTTTGAAAGATTTTTATAATAAACGGGGCTGCGCTGTTACCAGGAAGAGAAAAAAAGAACTTGTGGCCCTCGCTTAGCCATTGTCATTGCAAAAGGCCCCCATAGTGTTAACGAAACAACAGGAACAGGGGGTTGTAAGATTAGACTGCAAATCCTTGCTCGCGACTGATGTTGACGGCTGTCGGTTGACATTTCCAGATCCCTTAGATCTGACAAACGGTTGGGAGAATGAATCGACAACAGCTAACAAATATATCAGGAATATAATTATTACAGGCTCTAGTCTGACAGTAATGATGCCGTTTTTCAGTCAGTTTCTTAAATTTCTGCCCTTTGTGGATTACTACTTTCGGAACTCGAAAGTAACTCTTTTGATTTTCCTGGTTTGACCGGTTTGTACAGCCGTAGACAACGCAAAACTTGGGCATTTTCTGTCGTTATCCTGCAGGCAAAACACTTCCTGCCCCCCATCTGCAGTCGTGACGTTCCGCGTGACGTCACCTGCGAACCACCTATTGCATCAAATACATAATGGTACATAATGTTCATTGTAGGCCTATACAATCTGAATGCATATATTAAGTGGCGGTTACTCAACAGATAGCCGGGATGGTGGAACACATGCCTTTAAACATGATGAGATCTCACCTGTTGACTGTTTTCAATCATTTTCGTTGATTGAAGATTTGGTAACTCTTCGAACGTTCAGCTATTTCGCGTGTGGCTAACTCACTTTTTTTAGGCAGCTGAAGTAAAGAAATGAAACGCTTCATTGGGATGTGAAATACATTTGCTAAATTGATCATGAAGCGCAGGTTTGATAAACTGCTTTGTAGGAAATGCCAAATTAACGCGCATAATCTATAGTAGTTTAGGGCTATTTCATTTCGTATAGAGTAACCTATTTTGGCAAATGAATAAAACCTTTTTTTTTGCATTTATCATTTACTCGCCGTAGCATTGTATTGAGTGGGAAGCAGCGTGTTTAACTGTCAATGGATTATTGATATCATTGGGAAAACATGTTAAAGCCAATGATTGGAAACGAGTCAATGATCGAATGCTTTAAGGGATATTTTCCGCTCCTTCTGTTTTCCGTTCGCTAGCCGCTACTGATATTTAAAATGGAAGTGGCTATTTGCCCCGCAGCGGGGTGAGTTGAGGGAAATACATCAGCTATCTGCACCGCAGCGGGGCCGATAAGAGAAGTAGTTCTGCTATTCGCACCACGGCATGGCGGATAACAGAAGCACTTCTGCTATTTGCCCAGCAGCTGGGCCAATAGGCGATTTCATTTTATAATCGGCCCCACCCATTGAAGTTTCGCGCGGAAGCGCTGTGGGGCGAATAGCCTCTTCCATTTTATATATAACACAGATGTCATAAATCACAGGTTAGCCCATTTACATATTTACATTAAGCATGTATCATACAGCTGTATAGGCTAGAGATTTATATATGGGTCACTGACACATGCAGTACTACCCACTACAGGCTTAGGAAATGGCACATGTAATACACGTGGATTATTAATATCCGTTACAAATTGCATTACTGGTTAGCAAAGTAAAAGATTTTATGTCTAACTTACTGATTTATTCCATCCTACACATCTTTCTGGATCTTTTCTTTCGGTAGGAAAAGGGATGAGTACATATGGTGGGCGCATATACAGCGTGTTGTTCCTTTATTGCACTCGTGAATAGAGCAAAATTCCTCCATCCACTTCTTAAGCCTGCGTGTACCGTTAGGACAATGTGAACCCCGCATATTGCCTTAAAACAACCTTAGGCAATGTAAAATAACTTAAACAATTACAATAAGTAGCCGGCTGTTCCACTGGGATAGCAAGGCTTTATTGGCTTTGTTGACATCGTGGGTGGTCTTGAACTCTGACCAGAAAATTTTCGCGCATGCCTAATGATAATGCCGATTTTGTCTATTGGCAAGCATGAGAAAAAAGCGTTTTTTTTTTTTTTTAAATGACCCATTTACACCTTTTTGCTTAGAGTTCAAGAATGCGAGAATGATCAGTGAAAAGTCATATAATAGGTGCACAACTGCACCGGCGAACGTCATTCGTACGACGGTATGATTCAAAACAAGTCCAATACGAAGCCTGAGCAGCACTAAGATTACTTCAAACCTCCATATCCCAAAATTTATAGATTTCTGATGCTTAGATCCTCTGAGGCGAATAAGAAAAGGTTGACATGCAGCAGTGGCCATTATGTAAATGGCATGGAACATACTTAGTTTTGAGAGTAGCAAGGAGAGTCGCATCTAGACTAGGAGATGGCTATAACTGTCGGGCAAGATCACTCTACTGGTATGATCAAGATGAAAAATGGCAATTACATTGTAGGAAACATTGGACCCTAAAAACCATTTGCAATCTCTTTTGCAATCTTGACGAAAGCTTGATGGTATCCTCACAAAACACAATATTCGTCTACATTCGTAGCTCTGTTGTGTAGTGGTCACTACTTCGCAAACCAAAAAGAACTTCAGCGACACGTGTTACAACCGTTTGCAAACGCTTACAACTCTTTTACAAACGTCTGCAACTGTTTGTAAGAAAATAAATTCGCAAAGAAATTTTGAACACGCTCAAAATTTCTTTGCGACAAGAAAAACTGTTTGCGATCCTAAAAACTTTTAGCGAACTGCTTTGCACCCTTTTATGAACTCTGACAAAACTCAAAATTTGCTACATTCATAAGCATTCGCCGCTCAGTGAGATACTAGCTTAAATGGATATTAGTCTCATTAACCACCAATTTTATTATTGCAACATCAAAATTACGGTCGAATAGCCTTTGCCATTATCCATGTCTCAGACCTAATAGTTTACAGAGCTCTAATGAATCCTACAATATCCAACAAGCTTAATGGCTTCTCTAGCAATCGCCTTGTCTTTTTGAATCAAATTGATGGCAAATTTTTGGTCATTTCTTTCTTTTTTGTTTACATTTTCTTCCTTCAGTTCCCATACTGCATGCTTTTAAAGCACCGAAGTTCCAGATTTACAACAGCTGCCCAGACACGGCTAAGCAATACACAATAGCAGATGCAGTTTATCCCTTTAGCCAATTTATTCATATTTGATGTGGAACACAGTCAAGCTTAGCACTAACACAGAACTTTGAAAACTGCCTGGGGTGCACTGCCCTTTTTCTTCCAAACTCTGCCTTTTAAAACAGTGTAGTGAATCCAAAATTGCACCCATATTATTCAAAATGGAAGCATATTGACAATCATTGGTATGACTACATGCGCACAGTTAAAGGGCATCTGAAGTCGATTCTCAGACGGGACGTTGAACGTCCAATGTTTACAAAGAAATCACTTGCTTTTGTTGACATCTTGCATTGTCACATGACTAATTTCATTCTTATAAACCAATGTTTCGTGTACATGCGTAGACAGTGGCGGATCTAGAACTGGGAATTGGGGTGGTACAGACACGCCCCTTTTAGTCCTGGCAAGTTCCCAATGATTTTCCTTTATTGACGCATTTTCCTAGTATCGTAACTGGCAACTGAAGACACGTTTTCTCTCCATATGCGATCTAACAGTTATGAAATCATGGGCTAAATTCAGTAGGCTACAGTGGCGAAGCCAGAACTGAGAATTAGGTGCACAAAACATCCGTTTAAAACAATTATTAGTCCTGACCTGTTCTCAGTCATTTTCATAATTAACAAAAGGTTCACTCCGAAAGCACTCCACACTTAACAGGTGCTGCCTGTTCTCCCCAATTAGGTTAGACGACAATCATTCATCTGAACGCGTATTTGCTGTATTTAAATCAACATTGTTCAAAATTGCATACCTGTCGACTCTCAAGCAAATAGCTTGAGCCGCAGGCTTTTTATAGCCTATTTAACTGCCGAGTGCCACTTTTTTTAATCAACCCACGCAATACCGAGAGCGAAAGGCAATATTTCATTGCAAGGCGGACCAGTTCAATCAACGCGAAGCATTGGTCTATTAATAAGCAAATTGTTTTTCTGTACTGAATTTAGCCCATGATTTCATCGCTGTTAGATCGCATATGGAGAGAAACCGTGTCTTCAGTTGCCAATTACGACAGGGTTTCCCGCAGCGCTTTATAGTTAGGGCGGCCGCCTTGACAACAAATGCCCCCCGCCTTGACTAAGTCCCCCTGAAAAAAAAAAAAAATTTGCTCGTCCACGCATGCATACACAGTAAAATAAAGCCGCATCGCGATGTGGCCGAATAGCGGCCGGCATCTGTTGGTTAAATATGTGACTGCGCCATCTATCACTTGTTGCTACGCCAAAATTTTTTTTTTGTATCGGGAAGAAGCTAATTATTCGGATATACAATAACCTGTCGTCGACGTGGGAAGGACACGTGGAGGTAAGATAATTATTCATCTAAACTAAACATTGGAATAGTGTCTCCTATCAACTGCATGCCCACATATTCTGTTTCATTAAGATAGGCTACATGCAATTCGTTTAGTTTCTTATCAAGGCTACCGATGTGTTTTTGCGTGGCTTTCTGCTATTGCAAGTGGTTTTCTCTAGTGTACAGTAATGGATGGGAAAAAGCAGTCAAAAATATCAGGGTATTTTATGCAAAGAAGCCAGCCCACTTTACCATCTACGCGTAATTAGATCTCGTAATTACGAGATAAGGTGTATATTTTTTTTTTATCCTGCGAATGCAATGCGCTTCCGTACATAATACCGTTCTCCTCTCCCCAAACATAACCACAACCGCAAAGCTTTTGGGGAATTGAAGTCAAAACAGATAACAAATACATTTTCCGTTCTTACATTAATTTTCGTTTAACCCTTAGGGACGGTTATGCGCATTTTACGCGCTTTTCATTCTTTTTTTTTTGATAATTTTGCCTGTGTTCATTCATGTAGCATGAATTTTGGTAAGATTGTGTTTTTATTTGATCTTGTTATTTCCTGCTCAGCTCTTACAGTAAGGCCAAAATACACTGTGTACAAGCAAGTGTTACATGCTGACTGTTAAGCGCAAAAAATGCGCCATTGACACCCAGAAACCCATTCAAACTGCAATTTTTGATTTCATTTCCATGAAAGCATAATACATGCATTTTATTATATCTGAGTGTCAATCAATAAAGTTACAAGACTGTTGACTTAGTCGCTTTGTTATTGCACTTTAACTGCTTTGTTTATTTATAAACAGTAAATAAACGCTGACTGTTGCCGCCCCCCTTCCCCGGTCACCGTCCCGTCCCCCAGTCACCACCTTCTATCCAGTTCTCTGCAGGAAACCCTTGTACGATAATTGGAAAACGCGTCAATAAAGGAAAATGATTGGGAACTTGCCAGGAATAAAATGGACGTGTCTGTGCCACTCCAATTCCCAGTTCTAGACCCGCCACTGTGCGCAGATAATCTTTCTATTTCCGTTGGTTTGCGCAGGTGCGGTTCGCTGATTGGCCGATAAACAAAAACAATGGGAATCGACTTTAGATGCCCTTTAAGAAGCCCGTATCAGACTCAAACCCTTGTTGTATGATACGATGTTACCCTGTGAGGGATCGCTCTTTGCTGGTTTGGAGAATTAACATGTTAATCGGAACCGGGTTGGAGAAAGAGCTTCTTTTATATTAACGTTTAATCAATGAACTCAAAAAGAGCACCCATGCAATTGGGGAAATTATGATTGTAATCAGGTGGACTTAATTTTAGCAAATTGTTACTGGAGGTGAGAAAATCCCTTGATATTTCATTTATGTATTATGAGCACTCTGTCATTTGACCTCCTTGATCAATTTTCTTCCAAAAAGGGTGAAAAACCACCATTGCAAAAGGAGGTCAAATTACTAGCTGTAGAGCACTGCGGTGACTATGTCACTGTGGTGTCAAAAGTAAAAATTCCCATTCATTTCAGCTAGACACATTCAACTATTTCCTTTTGAAATACTGCACGCTATTTTTCAGCCTCCAAGGATTTTAAGATTTTGCACCATATTTCCAAGTAACTATACATTGTTTTTCTTGACGATTGTCAACTATAATTTACTTTGTTTGTTTTAATCTACTGCTTAAATGTTAACCCTATTTTTAGTCTAAAAATTACACATACCATGATCCACTTAGTTCCTGAAGCTAAAGAGGGAAGTGATCAGATTTGTGTTAGAAAGCTTTCAGGAGCTTGCTCTCATTGATAGCTAAGCTATCAAGCAAGGCTTAGAATCAAGACAGTCTGTTGCATACATGCCAACTCACTACGGCTTTTGGGCGTTTTTTTTCAGAATGAAACGCCCCAGAGGCGGTGTTAGACCCGAAAATTATTGGCTATTATCCCACCCTTTATTGACAACAATTTGTCCTGGCTAATTCTTGATGGTTTTCCTTCATTAACACGCTTCAAGAATAATCAAGTGACAATTGAAGACACGGCTTCTCCCGATCGATCTAAAATCTATAATGGGCTACATTCAGCACAGAAAATAATTTAATTATAATTGGGTCTATGCTTCTTGATTTCAGAACTCTTCCTTCATTTCGCCACGAGCACGCACACCTGTTTTTGCAGCATTCAAAGAACTCGCTGTATAAAATAAACAGCTGTCTGATTGAAAAATTAATCGGACGAAACCACGTCTAGTCATCAAAATAACCTTAATTCGCTGAAGAGTTCTGAAATGCAGTCGACAAAATATGGAGCATAGACCTAATTATAATTAAATTATTTTTCTGTCCTGAATGTTGCCCATTATTTTGTCACTTTTAGATCGCATGGGGTAGAGAAGCCGTGTCTTCAATTGTCACTTGATTATTCTTGAATTGGAAAACGTGTTAATGAAGGAAAACCATCAAGAATTAGCCAGGACAAATTGTTGTCAATAAAGGGTGGTATAATAGCCAATAATTTTCGGGTCTAACACCGCCTCTGGGGCGTTTCATTCTGAAAAAATGCCCAAAAGCCGTAGTGAGTTGGCATGTATGCTATTGAGGCTGCCAGCTAATTAGTTTGCTACTGTATGTTCTACTTAGTTTCGCTGACCTAACTAGTCATCAAGTTGTGAAGCTAGTTCCAGTTTAATTTAACTGCCAAGTATTTTTGGCCAACATTAGTCAGCCTAAAAATGTGATACCCAGCAAACTAGCCTACCAACTATCCAATCTCCTTAATGCGTTACTGACGTAGCCATCTACATAGCAAAATGATCTCAAGTCACTGACCTAACAGAAGCAGGTAAATGAATGAATTCCACTCTTAATTTATATACACTAAATGTAGCGAGGTAGTTGTAGCCAGTGAACTAGCAAGCCACCTAATCAACCTCACCAATGTGCCACTGACCTAGCAAGGGAGCTACCTAGATAAATAGTCAAAACTTGCTGTTCTTATTGACCTAATGCTGGCTAAGTGGCAAAATGACCACTATTCACTGTTCTCTTTTGATTTCAATGCACGACCTGTAAGCTAGCTAAAAGAAGCCAGATGTGAAATAAGTTCACTCAGTAGCAGGTTCTGTAGTTCTCCTGACATAGCCAACAGCAAGTAAATAATCCATCGGCTTTGTTTTGCCCAGTTCATGTCTCTGATCGGCCTCCGTCAAGTAAGTTGTAAACGTTTGTGGAAACTGAGGTATCTGATTGGCCAGGAACAAATCACGGGCTACTCGGGTGATTATGTAGTGGATATGTACTTCATAGAAATGGGATTCAAAATGGACTACAAGTGCAACAGCGTGACATTTTCAACAGTGAACTATGGATTTGATGTGCTCACTTGTATCCGTATACCTCATAGGTTAATCTTGGAGCGTACGGGCTCATAAAATTAATTCTAATTCAAGTAACGGGAAGTGTCCGAATCCTATTATAAATTTCCAGAGGGATTTTTCTTCCGATGCCAGAAGTTAAGTAGCTGTGATGTTGTCAGCTCAGTACTATATTTAGTGGCTGAGTGGTCATGAAGGGAAAACAGGTGGAAAAAAAACTCCCTTTTGGCCTACTAATGCCAACAAACATATTACCTTGGGAGCAAATTCTCTTGCCTACTTAAAATGAGTTAAAACACTTAAATATATATTAACAAGCCCTTAATAGACCGGGAGCTGGCTCATTTTATTTATGTGAAAAGGGTAAAAAGGTTTTACCCCTACAAGTCAAGCTATTCTACGTGATGTATGTAAATCACCATTGCTGGCTGCTGGACTCCTGTACGTTTGACCCTGGCACCCTTTTTAAAGGGTTCCAAAAGAGGTTTTATTTATGTGAACGCCGACAATGAAATCAACTACATGGGCTTGTGGGATGATGATGTGGCATTATAAATTTGTCAACGCCAGCAACTTCAGCTTGAACCCTTGCAGGGACAGTGAGCCTTTAAGGGGTAAAAAAAAGCCAAATATTTATGTGAAGGCCGACAAACACGTGGTTTACCTTTTCTTGAAGCTAGAAGAGCCCTCTACTTGAAAACTGAAGCGCCAGCAAGTTTTGACTGTACCAAACCCTCGCCAGCAAAACCCTTTTTAAGGGGTGAAAAAATCAAAATATTCATGCGGAGGCCGATATGCACGCGATTTCAATGTTTCATTGCATGGGAGTGTCTATGGGAATGTGGACATGTCTCCAGCTGTCTGGCTAAACTTGCTATGCCCCACATATGCGTAGGTCAGAATATGTAATTAAGATTAGAGGGCTGTGGTGTTGCACTATTAATTTGCTTAGCTGAATTCCTTCTGTTAACTACTCAATTTTAGGTGCATTTTGCATGCAATTCATTTGTAGGAGTGTTTTTCAACTGATATGTGCCTGAAGTATATTGCCTGGCTTGGCTTTGGTCCCAACCAAATGGCCTGGTTCCCTTCACACCTTCACACTACATTACAATGCTTTGAAGATGATGACTGTCCACATCCCGCAAAAGACATATTACAGGCAATATACATCTGAATACAAATTGTACATAAAAACACGGCCCGTGTGGTATAGTTGGAGAATTACTTATATTACTGTTTTTCCAAAGCTGAGTGCAGGAATGAAAGGTTTTTTTTTTTTTTGTACATTTAAACTGTAGAATTTTTGGGCATCTTGTTGTTACTTTGGTCATCATTTTAAAAACGTGTGGCTATATATCTACTTCGGCCAAATGTGTTTGTGGGCCTGTAAAATGTTTTCTGCTTCCAGTATATTCTTGAAACAGGTTTAAAAAAATTCCTATTCTTCTGTACCCAGCCAATAGTCAATTATGGTTACAGAACTTGAATGGATTCAATTCTAGTTCTATGGTAATGGTTTTTATATTTTTTTTATTGGTGTGACTTGGTGCAGATGGGCTGCAGACCCATAGAATAATGCTTTGCATTTTGTAGGATGAGCCATAATAATTCTATAGTACGTGTAGCGTATTCCTTGAAGTGTTATGGGACCAATAGGAAAGATGACAATCAGTTACGGGAGGAAAAAAATTATGCTAGTTTAGTTTCACTGCATAAAACGGTCTTAAGGAAAAATCATTTTACACTGACGGGACCTGTCTGCCCATGAGGACAGCTTTCTTGTTTCGTAACTCTTCGTGCACCCTCATTCAGACCCAGAGAAGCATACTACTGTTCTTGCCAAGGTTTATATTCAGATATCCTCAAGAATTATTATACGGATGTTCAGTAAATGATGAAACATGTCGCGAACCGATAACCAATTTTCCCACTTCTACTGAAGGCTTCTCCTCGTGTCAGCTCAGCTAAGTATTATTCAGAGATACGCCTGAGAACTGTATGCTGTGGACTAGCCATTTCTCTAATATGCATTTGTCTGAAAATGTAAAACTGCATTTGAATGGAAAATGTGTTGTAAGTCAATTAAAAGCAGTTATCAATGGGTCTGCGTCTGCGTAATGCTATTACAGGTAAGGTGTTCTTCCAGTAACATGGGCCTACTGAAGCATAACTGATACTGGTAAACTGCAAAACTGGTAAATTATGCAATCATAAAAAACGTCAGTGTTTTACTGAACTTTATAGCCTTTCTGAAGCAAATCAAGAAAATTGTTTTTGCGTGTGTAGCCAATTTTTCGTATTGCTGTTCTACCCTCAAAATGATTGCTTTTGGAAATGGAATTCATCGTCCAGGCAGCTCAGTTAAATTCATTGGTTTTCGGCTGAATGTCCTTGTCAGACATAACGGCCGTAAGTTCTGATATTTTTCTCAGTTCAAACTGGGAGGCTTTATCGAGCAAGGATAGTAAATGCTGTCTAATTGCAACTATAGCTGGCGTTAGCCTATGTCAAATGGCTTGGCAGGGTGCTTCAACATGATGGTGGTTGAACTATGGTGGAAATGTTGCCATTGCAGTCAACTCAGCCCTGAAAATCTTAATAAGATCACATTCCTTCGTCACGACCTGGCCTGAAAATAAAGCATAAAATAAAACGGGAACCAAAAGTTGCAGCAATGTTGCTCGTGTTTATTTTCTCCGACAGAAAATACAGTTTAATCTCGCAGTTTACAAATATTATTAGCCTATTTTTTGTGAAGGTTCTGCAACGTTATCTTTCCTATTTTACTCGAATGGGAAATGTTCAGCTTTTTTTTTATTGTCATAAGGAAATTTACTTTACGAGTTTTCAAAATGAAAAGTTGGTTATGTGTCCATGTCTTTACAAGAAATATTTTCGTGTTCTAAACCCACTCTTAAACCAAGAACCCTTGATTTAAGGGTCCTTGGGACATAAAAATAATAATTGTGTATTGAAATTCCATGATACCGTGACATTTATGAGATTGTTATCATACTGTGAAAATCTCTTACCGTTGGATCTCAAGGTGCCATTATGCAGCTCTCATGCATCACGAAAGGCTGAAGACCCGTTTAAATATCGTCAACCTCATAGCATCATTGCCTTTCTCATTTTCAAGGTTTTTATTTATTTGAGGGGAAAAAAGGAAGAAACACATTTTTTTTTTTTAAAACAAATGAACAAGCAGCCGATATCTCACTTTGGCAAAAATATGACGGGGAATTTTGCTATGAGGCAAACGATGTATTCTCTTGTGGGGTAGTAGCACTGTTACACTGCGGATTAAATCTGCTCAATTTGATATCAAGGCTTTGCAACGGGATTCATTGGGATAACAGCTGCATAATCATTTTCCTGTTACCAGATCATATGGTCGATTGTTTTCTTTGGCGGATAATTAATTCACAACTCAGTGATTGATTGCAGTAATTGCTGTGGCTAATATCCAAGGTGAGAAGTCAATAAACAAATCGGTCTTGTCAGCTGTGACGTTATGATCACAGCATTTTTCAGCAGTGTCTTGCGCTTTGCTGCATTATGAAGTGGGCACTTGGTGGACTGTTGTGAATTTAAAATGGAGCGTGTGTATGAAGCAGTTATATTTTTTGACCTTGCAAATTGCCTTTTATGACAATGTCAAATATTTTGTTTAAGTCAGTTGTTATTGTGGTTTCCAGTTTTCAGCTCAACTGAGACATAACTGAAAAGTACAATTGGGGAAAACTAAATTCCCAGCATGGACTCTGACATGCTGTGGCCATTTCCTCATCTCTAACTGAAACGAAAGCCTATGAGGCCAGCGTGAATTATCCTCATTAATACAGGAAAAGCTGCTACTGCTGCAGTGTTGGGGGACTGCAGAGGAGCTGTTCAAGTGCGGATGAAGCAAGAAGAGTCTCCCGCGCTAAAGTCATTAACCTCGGCACCTGCAGGGTCCCGGAGTACTGTCTGAAAGGTCACTGTGATTTGTGGGCAGGGTTCACGGTGGATTAAATCAATGTGTGAGGCTGTGACTGTGTGGAGGCTGGTGCTTGGTCATCTGGGCTACAAGAGTAACGGATGGTGACCACACAGGGTTAAGGGGGGAGGGGCCATTAGCCTGTTTTTCATTCATGCACATTCTTATTTCTCTTTCATTCAGCCTTCACACTAAACTGCTTTTTTCTACCCACATATTATTTGTGGCCTGCTTTTCTCCTTATTTGCCTTTAATCATTTTTCTTTTTGTTTTTCCGACGGATCCTTTTCCATTTTCCCTGCATCCTCTTACCCCCGACCCCTCTTCTACCTTTCCTCTTCTCTCCCGTGCTACCTGATTACCCCCCTTCCCTCCCCCCCTCCCACCCAACACGATTTTCCTCTCCAGCTGGGTTTGTGAAGTCGCCAATGTCAGAGACAAAGCTCACGGGGGACACCTTTGAGCTGTACTGCGACGCGGTCGGTAACCCCACCCCCGAGATTCAGTGGTGGTACGCCGAAATCAACCGGGCCGACTCCTTCAAGCAGCTGTGGGATGGCGCCCGCAAAAGGCGCGTCACCATCAACACGGCCTACGGCAATAACGGGGTGAGCGTGCTGCGCGTCACGGGTCTCACCCTGGAGGACTCGGGGACCTACGAGTGCCGGGCCAGCAACAACCGGCATCGCAACGACCTGCGCCAAAACCCGGCCCTGACCTGGATCAGAGCCCAGGCCACCATTTCCGTTCTACAGAGTGAGTCCACCAACCCCTGCGGTCTATGTACTGTAGTACCTAGATGGTAAAAAAACTAACAACCCCCTTCCACCCGTCCCTCCCCCCCCCACTCCTACAGTCCTTGCCCTTTTTGGCACAGAAATCCCCACAGTTACACCCTCCACCAAAGCAATTATTTCACACTCAAATGCTAATGTTACTAGTAGTATATTATCCATTATATGGGTACATTTACTTTTTCTATGTAGATTTTGATCTACAATCATTATTCCTCAGGCATATTTCCTGGCCAGTCATTTTGGGTTTTTTTCCCCCTCAAATTCTTAGTGGGCTGTAGGTGTTCTCCGGGGAGGGAAACACCAAATTAAGGGCAAACTTCCCTAAAACTAATCCTTAACCAATTGTTGTAGATGACCACAAACCCAGAACCCCTCCGTATCCCCAATCCCCACCAATCCCCACTCTACTTTTCCTCCCCAAATTCCTTTCCCACATGAAGTCTTAGCTGTCCTGTACTTCCTCTGTGGATGTCCGTTTTGTTTGTGCTCATGGTTCATTCTCAGCCTCTAACAAATGTCAGTTTGTTTCATGTTCTCTGACCTTATGTGGTGGGTGGGGGGGGGGGCGGGGGGGTTGTTTTGTTTACTTCAAAGCCCATGCGTGCACCGCCTCGTCTGCTACCTGTTAGGTTCACTGCGCTTTGAAGTTGTGCAATGTTCATTTGTCCGTTCCGTGTTGGGAAAGTGGGTTGATGTGAAGTGGGAGGAAGACACAAGGAGAGAATCATCTTTAGTTGGAATTTTGGCTCTCTTTTAGATATTTCACATCAGATAAACTCCTCTGTCTTGGGACATTGTTAATGCAATCAATGTCTACCATTTTTGACCACAACTCTTCTTGTCGATCTGGCGCTTTTTAAAACAATGAAGGACCCTGAGAAGGGTTTTACAAAGTGCCTTTTCCACAAACGGATAAATGAGGGTGTGGTTTCTGATTCCGCATGAGAGGAGACACTTTTCTGTCTCTTTCAGGGCCTGACCTTGTGCCTTCTTTGCATTGCGTATTAGAATGTGAATCAGTAATGACATTATATCTCTTTCTCTTCTGTAATAAAACCATCCACACGCAGTCATTGGCAACTCATACAGTATGTTTGAGTGACCTGCTCATTGGAGTTGGGAAACTTTCAGAATGTCGACAAGCTATGGGCTAAAATGCAACAGCAGCTAAAATGGCCACTAGTCCTTTATCATTTGAATCACTGATGTGTTTGCTCATACTTAAATTAATCTGCCGTTCACAGATTTACAAAATTTGAAATGGGCACAAAATCAATGCTGCTGTATATCTACGGGTTTAGGCTGTCACCCGTGGCTTATAGCTTGTGGACATACAACGGAGAAACTATGGTTGCGGGAATGAGACAAATTCAGGTTATGACGAAGACGTGCATCATGGGAATTGTGATTTTCTGCATGTTGCAATTACGCACCATTAATGATTTTCAAATAAAGAATATTCAAAAATTACACAACGTGTGCAGCAGTTTATTTTGTATAATATTCATTTGTCAATAATTGAACCAGATGTTTATTATACTGTATATTCTGTCATTACTGAAAATGAATGTGTCAAATTATATACATGTAATAAAAAAAAACTGCATGTATATAACAGGCTATACATGCTGAAACTGACTTGGATAAGAATGTATAGTTTGTTGTGGGAATTACAGAATGCCTCATGGACTGTCTTGTATTGACTTTGTTGTAGTCTGCATTATGCTTTGTGATGTTCTGTAGATTACAGATATATATATATATTTTTTTTTTACTTTGTGATATCCTAAAATGTATTTTTATTGTGTGCTTGCTTTTTTTTTTTTTTTTTGAAGTTCTTAGCTTCAGTTCATATAATTTGTGTTTTTAATGCTCAAAGTCTTTCCAACTTATGTCTTAAGAAAGCTTGTGCATTCATGTTAATATTTGAATGTGATTCAATGATGCTAATTGTGATGAGTACTTTGTTACCGTTGGGAGTGTTCATGTGTTGAGTCAATGACCCTGATCTACTGGACACACACAGTTCAGCCGTGCACATCAGCTGAAAATTGATTAGCAGTAGCCATACCCTTTTGTGTAAAGGAGTGATGCTTTAAGGGTGCACAGCGAGGAAGAAAAGCTGAATATAAAATATAGCGTAGCATAAATACCCGCGACATTAGAGGCAGGAGAGAGTAAAAAGAGAAGGCGCGGGTGGGCATGGTACACATGCAGAAAAGCATGACTGAGGATTCGACTTCTAAGCCGATCTTCAAGGCGAGTGTCTTTCGAGTACACCTTCAAGGACGACCCCAATCTAAACATACGGCCAGCCACCGTGCTGTTTTTATGCAGCAGTTAAAACAATCTCCGAATGCTCTGTGAATAGAGGCGCTTAGATGTGCGTTGGACTGGCTATACCTAACTCACTGGGAGGGAGCAGAAAGCACGTGTGCGTGCCGGTGCGTGTATGTGTGTGTGTGGGGGGCGGGAAGTGTACAGTGCATAGGGAGGAGGTGGGGGAGAGGGAGGAGGGGGAGGGGCCCTTGCAGCTTCTGCAGCTGATTGGTCACGCGTCTCTGCAGGAGTAGGTGCCACGAATACCAATTTCCGCCACTCACCCTCAGAGCTAGCTCTTGCCTCGCTAACTAGGACCGCCCTGATCCCAGGGTTTAGTCAGAGCCAATATTGAGATTACTCTCCGCCCCGGTTCCACCCCCCCGCGTCACTCCTCCAGGCCCTCGAGAGACTTCATCCCTCAGTGTGAGGGAGGGACGGCTTTCTGACGGACGTAGGCTTGTTTTCACATGGCTGGTCACACCATAATATATGTGTGTGTTTGCTTGACCCCGTATCTGTTCAGCCCCCTTTAAATTCTCACTGTGTCCTTGTTTGTCCCTCTGCATTGATTTACAAAATGCTACTGTCGAATTGTTAGTGTTGCTTTTTTAAATAGTTTGTTCACATTGCAGTCCATGGATTTATCAAAATGCCAGTTAGCCTTACTGCCATTTAGTGATGAATTAGTTAGTCAGGAAATAAGGGTGGGTTCATAAGACATGAGGAAATTAAAAATGGGTAAAAAATAAATAAATAATAAGAACTGTGGCGGGAGATACTGAGCCAGATATGAACTAAAAAGTATTGAAATCAGAATGTGGAGATTTGCATGAAAAGGCAGTTCTTACCTGTAAGGACTGCAGAAAAAATGAATGAGAGTTTGCACATTGCAGAACTTGGCTGTATAATGCAGTCATTTATTGCTTAAAAGAGGAAGTGTGAGGGGGGAAAAAAATATTTACCAGGTCTAATAATTTGCTTTTCAGTACGAGAATTCTTTATTGCTCCATTCTTTTTTTTTTGTATGTTTTTGTTTGTGTAATGCAGTATTGAACAAGCTTATAAAAATCAGTCTTCAACGCATTATAATTGTGTGTTGGTTAGGTCTCACAGTGTCTCCCTTGAAACAAATTTTAATTGGAGTGAGAATTGTGAAGTATCCTCTATTATAAGGACATTTCTAAAGCATTGCAATTGCATGTGCAAAAAACAAACCCATAAACAAAAAGAAACTTTATGACATTGGAATGAGGACATCTGTAGTACTGCAAAAAATTGAGATTGGGAGCAGAGTAAGTCAACTTGCCTAACTCTCTAAACCAGTGTCAAACACATTTATTTAACTGGGAAGAAGGGTTAGTCACACTCCAGCTGCGTTCTCTTGCCTTCTTACCCAATTTATCAATCAATTTATTTATTGTCTCATTTTATAATTATGAATGTTTTCTTATTGTGTTTTACTTTATTGTTGCTTTTGTTGTATTCATTGTAGCCGGATATGCTGTATCTGTGCGTTTGTTGTTCCAATGGTTTTACTTTGTTCACAGTTTTTTGTTGCATTATTATTGTTTAATGTGTATGTTGCCATTAATTATGAAAGCCTATTCAAATCTGGAATGTTTTGGTTTCCATGTGTATCAGTAAAGAACCATAAGGTAAATGGAAACCCCAGGTTGCAATGTCAGCATCACTTGTTCATGCCATCAGCGTCATGTCTTTTGACTTCTTGTCCACCCTTTCTGTAACCCTTGTCTCACCCTCATTTAACTCAATTTTACACAGATCTTGGAAACCAGATAGCATCTGCCTTGTCTCATTCTGATACAGTATTTTGCATAACTAACTTTTTGTGTTTTCTTTCTCTTTTTTGTCTGCTGTGCCTTATGGGAACATAGCAAATTTTATAGAATAACACATTATCTATTTAAAATGAGGAAGGTTTTGACACGGATGCATGTAAATTGTGCGGGCATATGTTTTCCTCAGGAAGAAGTACTAATACACTTGAGCAAAAGGAGTCATGTATTTTTGGGGAAAAAATAGAATACGAATGATAAGGAATTGAGAAAGGCAAGTCATTTTTATGAACAACATCTTACAGCAAATGGACTTAAGTTCTTTTGCCCAAGCTGCCCAAGCTAATCCTTAGTGAAATAGCTGGTCATCCAGTTGGGATCTAGAAGAGCTGTACCTGGTTTTCTCGCCACAACTTCTGCCATTGACTGACTGATTCCTTTAGTGGACATTTTAGCTACAGTCATTCAAGTGCATAAGGGTTGACTGAAGACCGCTATTGTTCTAATATAAAAAAAGTTGAACTGATATCCAATCCAAGAGTGAACCAGCATTTAGGTACGCATCCAATACTGCCAACAAGGCCATGGTCATATTTGCAAAAATTGGTGTGTTCCTAAGTACTACCTAGCATTTCCTTTTATAAAGAGTTAAACTCACCAATTATTTTTGTAATGCTTGCATTATTGCTACCTATACTGACATACGTCCCTTTAAAGACCAAAATAGTGCTCTCATGCTGCCAGAGCTTCATGCATAATGAAATTAGCAGCTTGGTTTTCTGTATATTGCTCATCGTAGTTAAAAATCTATTGATGTCAAATACGTTTGTTCTTCACCAGGATCAGGGAGCCATTTTGTCCCCTTGAATGTGCCTTCAGAAAGGTAGCTAATTTATTGCATATTGCAGATTACTCCAACAATGTATTTTTCACCGCTGATTGTATAATAGTTTCGCTCAGATTGTTTTGGGTGGATGAACACGCATCAATTTACAGTGTGACAGCAGCAACATTTCAAGTCACACACTCCTTAATTATGTTAGCAGTTATGTGTACCTTAGAACCCCTTTTTTTCAAAAAAATACTCCTGTTGCAGGAGCTGTCAGATGTATTCTTGAGCTGAGGTAAGCATGAGAAGGGCAACTGGAATAGCCTATGATTTACTCACTTAACACTGTCTGCTATTATAGGCCTTCATGTTTTACCACATAAACAAAGGCAGATTATATAAGAACCAGTCAACAGCTAAATTAAATGTTTTGTTACTGTACTATATATGATAATTATGTACCTATAGAAAAGTTGTAGATTCTAGAATAGTCCACCAGTTTTGTAACTTTTGCCCCACAAAGGCCCGGACGAAAGGTCGGCGAATAGTAGCTCTCCTTTCATCCACTGAGCTGCAATGGCATCTGTGTTTCAGAGCCAAAGATCGATGCCTCTGATAATGTTGTCCTCCTCACGGAACCGCCAAGCCCCACGATCGTCCTGCAGTGTAACCTGACTACCGCTCCCAGCAAACACCACGAGAGCTTCTGGATGAAGAACGGGGAGGAGATCCCTGGGTCACGTGCCAAAGACAATAACACCGAATACAAGTACGATTCCGAACTCGTAATTTTGGTGTATGTGCAATCTTTAAAAACTGTGACCGTTATTTTGATGTGCCATGTGTTCCTTTGATATACATAGCATCAGTAGTAATGATATGAGGCTTCATAATTGTGGTCCCTCACATCGTGAAGATTGTGATTCTTGGGTTTGTTGTCTTACCACAGAAATGTATGAAAAATGTGTTTCAAAAAAACAAATGTACCTATTTTACGTGTGTATTTTATTATTCATGCTAAGTAACTATCACTTCCTAGCCATTGGCTATTATAGGAGCTGAGGGAGTGCTGCAGACTATTGAAAGGGCTGAAAGAGTATTGCTGGCTATTGTAAGCACTTAGGGAGTACTGCAGCTTGTTAAAAGACCTGTGGGGCTATGGGGGGATACTGCAGGTTATTGTTTGAGCTCATGGCATACTGCATGCTATAAGAGATGTGAAAGTACTATAGGCTGTTATAAGAGCTGAGAGAGTATTGCAGGCTATTTAAGAGCTGAGGGAGTGCTGCAGGCAATTGTAAGAGCGGAGAGAGTGCGGCATGATGTTGTAGAAGTTGAGGGAGTACTGCAGGGTATTTTAAAAGCCCAGGAGGTACTGCAGTCTATTGTAAGACCTTTGGCAATAATGCAGGCTATTGTAAGAACTTAGGGAGTAATGCAGGCTATTGTTAGAGCTGAGAGGGTACTGTAGGCTATTTTTAGCACTCAGGGGGGTACTGCAGGGTATTTTAAGAGCAGAGAGAGCTCTGCATATTGTTGCAAGAGCTGAGGGAGTACTGCAGGCTATTCTAACAGCTGAGAAAGTATATTGTTAGTGCTCAGTTAGGTACTAGAGGCTATTGTAAGAGCTGAGGGAGTACTGCAGGTTATTATAAGAGCTGAGGGAGTATTGCAGGTTATTGTAATGCTATCTTTCTCCCGAACTCAAAATTTCTCATCGGTTTCATCACTGGAGTTTGACCCCAGGATCATTTTTTATTTTTTTTGCTTTGAAGCCGCTCAGTTTGTCAAGAATACACTCACTTCTGTGAAAGAACAACTCAGTTCTGAGTTAAGGATTGACAGGCGAATTCACACCACTGACTAATATCAATGCGAGTTGAGCCTTGTTTACACTCGAGGGGTGGTACCTCCTGGAATCTCAAAAAAATCATCAACAAGATGGCGACACTAATATACTATGGTAACATTTTACTTTATGAACATTGTACCCGCTTGAGAATAAAAATATTCACAAAACTGATGATGTTGTCATATCTGATGTTGTGCTAGACCACTTTTTTTTTTGCGAAACTATGTTACATAGGTTATTTTATACAGCTAGCATTCTCATTACCTCAAGCAATGCAGCAAACTGCGGTTTGAATATGTAGCTAGGTAGCCTAGCTAGCCAATGTTGCTGCCAGTAGCAGTGGTACTACTCCGAACACTGCTCTACTTGCGCAAAGTTTTTGCTCTGCAAGAATAATTTGAGGTGGAGCGAAATGCTAAATTGGCCCATTCGCACATGGCGTTCACGCCGCGTCACGCCGCATCTCCCGCGTGATCTGTGCCGCCCGGTGCGAACTAACGTCTTTTCGCGTGTATTCGTGTCTTTGCATTGACTACAATGTAATCTACCTGCGAAAAATTTGTTTCATGTTCAGTGGAAAGGTAGCATAAAAGCTGAGGGAGTACTGCAGGCTATTGTTTGAGTTAAGGGAGTACTGCAGGCTATTATAAGAGCTGAGGGAGCACTGCGGACTGCCTGGACTGTTGTAACACTAATGTTCCCAACACCTCAGAAGAGTGCGGTTCTCTGAAACAGGCTGAACACACAATATGAGCAATGTGTTACAAATGGGTATTGTACAAAATCCAAGCCTGATAGGACAGATTTGACTTCTCACTGTGAACTCATGTCATCCCTACATGTGAGAACAGTTGCTGGGCAGAAAGTAATTGAATAAAGAGCCCCAATCATTTTGCCTATTCACAGAATCACCAAGATGAAGGCAGATGAATCTGGAGAATACATGTGTGTTTTCACCTTTGAAAGGGCACCTGATGCTAACGCCACCATAGAGGTGAAAGGTAGGCTTCTCTTCCTTTTGGTGATTTCTCCTAATCATTTTTTTTGGAAACCCACTGTGCATGCATTCACCCCTGTGTGCTGATGTGGGCAGGTTTTGTAAGTTAGTGCAAATCAGACTCACATTTCTGAGGTTTGTCTAGCATTTGACTGTCAGAATCTGACAGAAATCTGTATTTAAACAATGTATAAAGTATATGACATTGTATGTCATTTTAGATGTTGCGCATTGTAATTCTCCTATTTCTATGTTTTAATTTTTTTTTTTTTTATTATGGAGGGGAGAGTCATATTGCTTTTGGCTTGGTTCCTGTCAGTGTTGGCATTCCTAAAGTGTTTCAGGACCATAATTCAGAAACCACTCAATATCTTTATACAAAATTTTGTTGGAGCATTCACCCGATTTCTGAACTGGTGCCTTTTGCTGTTCAGGGGTTTCTGAGAAATTGGTTGGGGGGGGTTTTGTTTTTAGGAGTGAAAATGCACTCTTGTGAAATACACTTTTAAAAATTAATTTGAACATGCTGTATAATAAGCAATATCACTCTGTTCCAGAAGTGCCAAGGTTGTCAGGGAAATGTCAGTTCCATTTTAAACGGTCAGAAGTAGGCAGACTGATGCAAGACTGGTTCCCCTGAAGTGTGCGTGACGGGCAGGCCAGTCCACAGCTGTCAGAAAGAGACAGCCAGACCTCTAGGGATACTGATCCTGGGGTGGATTTGCTACCCCTCATTAGCTTGTTTTTGTGAAGCTTTGCCGTCTGTATCCAACTGGGCCCATTGGTGCATTTTCCTAGTATATCGTTATATCATAGCACAATTACCTATCTAATTTTTTAAGTTTTTTTTTCCTCATTTATTTATTTATTTATTTATTTATTTATTTATATTTTAATAATTTAAGAGAATAGATTTTATTTTTCTTTGTACTGTTTTTCAGGTTTTGAGAAAGGAAAAACACATTTTTTTTTGCCAACACAAAAGAACAGGCAGCCAATATCCCAATTTGGCAAAATTATGACTTTGGAAATTATCTTATGAGGCTAACAATATTTTAAATAAATTATTTTATCATGAATAATGTTTTTGACCCTGGAATATTTTCACACTGCATAACCACAACCACCCACCTCAATCATAATCGCCTCCAGTACAAGAGCAAAGATGCCGGAGTGCCAGTAATTTAGAATTACAGTTAAGCTAGTTTGTGTAAAATAGTGTCATGTTGGAAGTGGCGGTTTGAATTGAGTAGAGCAGAATGGGGCTGGAATGGTGTGAGACGAAAGCTAGTGGTGGCTGACTGTGTGCGAGACTCCTGGAGCCCTGTCCTAGCAGTGGTAGCCCATTGGCTGAAGTTTTAGCACCAACTCTGAGCAGGCCATAGCCGTCATGTCCATGCTATTCAAAAGCTGGTGTTATTGCTGAACAAATGAGAATCTCTCTTCCAGAGCTCCTGGCTTGTGAAATAACTGCATTTCTTCAATCAAAAAGCCCTTACCGTGGGCTCATTGTTTCCACAAGTCCTCTTAGCATCAAGTTCAAATGGCTGGACTCATGGCTGTCCAGTTTGTTTTTCTCAAATGCCTTTTTTTTTTTAACTGCCTGGTCTGTCTGCATGACTGTCACTTGTAATTTGAGCTTTCTGACAAAAGGTTGGGAGAGGAGGAGGATGAGCAGACAATCAGCAGTGTAAATTTTTTTGAATAATAATAAAATTTAGATCTTCAGATCACGCCCTCTCTGTTAACATTATACTACAGCTGATGGGAGATGCAGTGCTGATGTAAATGGCATAACCTTCCTGCTTGTTTCATTACCTCCTGTGCTCTCTGGGTGTCTACCTGAACTCGGTACAGTGTAGTCTGGTGGTTTGCTCCCCATATTGTACTGTCCTTGGCGTTCCCATTTCCCCTGAGCATAGCTCAGCGGCAACAGATGGCGGCTTGTTTGATGGTTCGGGATTAAGCCTTGGAATCCGGTCCCAGCCTTTTCTAATGGCGAGAATTTATTGTCTGCAATGATAATCTGTTCTGAGGGTGAGAGCTTTGTGGTTAGTTTTGAAGCTGTCCTTCATTTTGTGCATCTTTGGCGCTCATATATTATTTTTTCACATTCATAAATAATGCATTGGTCTCACTATTTTTTTCTAGTGTTGACTGCTGAGGACAAACAATGTGATGTTGTCAGGGTTTTGTGGATGTCTGTCATGTATTTCTGCTGGGTTTTTGACTGGAAAGACCTGGTTCACTCGCCATTTATTATTTGAGTTTACGACAACCTACTGATGCATGTAAATGGCTTTTGTATGTATCCTCTTAAATAATACTTGTTTTCATTGCATTTAGCTGTTGCGTTTCTCCTTAGCAACATACAAAAGTGTATATACAAGGTATTGTAAATAGCTACTCAAAATAGATTAGATAAGGTATGATTTTGGTTGTGTATTTGTCAACTCAGCCATGGATAGCAACACATACACAAGGCGGTAGGTGTAATTTGATACATGACAACCTCTTCTTTTTTCCTACCATGGAATACTTCAGTTCTTTTGTGCACTAGCTCAATTTCTACTGCATTTAGTAATTGCATTGAGAGGACTGGCATATCAAGTATGGCTAAGACGAAGGGTATATATTGCAAGGCACTAGCCTCCGTCATTAGCCTGCAAAATGCTTGACTTTTTATTAATTTTAGAAGTCTGTTACTAATGTTTTGAATAAGTTCATTAAAATCAGTATAGAGATTTCATGTTTTATAACTGCCCTTCAATGTCTACAAATAAAGACTTTAAACCTGTCTGAAGTGATCATCTGAGAAGTGACTGACTTATTCAACATAAACGCTTTATAAGCCTCCAAATCTCACATGTGGCATTTCATGGGTTGCTCTTTCTATTATGGTCCGTGGTTAAAGAGGTCATATTATGCCTATTTCCCATTTTAATATTTTCATCTTTGAGGTCTTTTGCTGATATTTGCATGTTTTTATGGCCTAAAAGCACCTAGTTACAGCTGTGCAGGTTGTGTGTGTAGCACCTCAGGTTTGCTCAGCCTGAAAGGACTTTTGGCTCATCACTTTTAGACCCCCTTCCTTAAAGCCCACTCTGTTGTGATTTGGCCTGTCGCAGTTCAGGAAGCAGTCCTCGGTAAAATGAAGGGAACAAAATGAGCGGTTCGGGCTGCAAAAATTATTTTTATTCCACCAGTCCTTCACTTTGTCTTCCTATAGAAATCTATACACAGGGAATTTGCTTTCGCACTGAAGAAAATGGAATATTTTCGACAGGGCTATATGCAATAACCAAACTCTTCTCAGCCTGTGTCCTACCTAGCTTTGCTTGAAGGCATGCCAAATTAGCTGCTAGGCAGACATTATGCAAATATGTTACACTGTGATGTAGACAAGTTAAGGAAGACTGAACTACAAACAAATCTATTTAGGCAGTTCAGGTGCTGTGTTCTCCATCAGAGATAATAGCTCTCTTTGGCATGGACTTTGCCTTAGTAACTTTGCAGATATTTTGCGTGCACAAAAATTTGTATAACACACTAAAGGGAAGGGAAAAAACCTGACACGCATATTATGACTCCTTTTAAGTATCCAACAAAGAACAACTGAGGCAGTTAGAAGCGCTAGCAGTAGGCAAATCATCTACTGAAACAAAGTGACCTTTTCATCAGGTCATGCTAGAGTATAGCAATCTGAGAAAACCATGATGAACTAGTGGACTGGATTGCAGCCTTCTTTCAGTGCCTCAAAAGAGTTGTCAGTCAGGAGCGCAGCGTGCCTGAGGTGATGCTACGCTAAGGAAGGTCCCCTCCCCCTTTCAGACAACATGTGTGTGTGTGTGTGTGTATGTGCTATAATTAGTAGTGGATGATGTCACTGAGAGCCAAAGCCGCTCTCTCTCCCACCACACAGCACAAAAGGGTAGTTCCAGACTCGACCCTGATCCTGCTTAATTGCATGGAAGGAATTATGGTAATTTTGTGGATTATAGAGAGACTGCTGCAGTTATCTGCCCTCTGCAGTTTTTTATGAAACTGCACACCAGGCTGTGGCGTTTCTTGCATGTGTGTGTAAAATTCAAGCTGGCTGCATTTGGTAAGAATTATGCAGCTTTATTAATTGAGACAGTTCTGAACTGTGAGGAGGTGTGACGAACACTCACACGCAGCCAGTGTTTCACACTCATTACTAAGACATTCCGCATTCCTGATGGATCGGGGATTGTAATCTCAGAGATTTCAAGCCATTGAATGAACTGTGGTCATTTTTTTAGGTTGGATTGAAAACCTCCTGAACGGGTGGTCTTGAGGAATTGGGTTGGGTAGCTCAGAACGCTGTATCAGAGTGAATATGTCTGAAGCATTATTCTGCTTTTGATTTCTGCTGCAGCACTAATGCTTTATTATTCACTTTAGCCGCCCCCGACATCACTGGCCACAAACGCAGCGAGAATAAAAATGAGGGCCAGAGCGCTATGCTGTACTGCAAGTCTGTAGGCTACCCGCATCCCATCTGGACCTGGCATAAACTGGAAAATAGCATCGCCAAGGTGAGAGCCTGTCCTCTGTTTTTGGCAGTCTACTGCATAGTGATCTGAATTATAGCTGCACATGATTGTAGGTCCTTTTCTTGTTAAAAAGCACAATAAAACATCATTTGAATGTACTGTATGTAGTGCAATTTATAACAATAGAAGTGTGAGAATTAATTAGCAGGCAATATTATGGGCACAGAAGTAGCAAGCCATCTAATAATGATACATTTTTGGCATTTGCTTTGTCGACTGGTCATTCAGTTTCACTGCTGTGGCTTTTTGATTATGTAAACCAGTGATACTATTTAAATATTATCAGTGGGATTAATCAGTATCATTCATTGGCAAGAGATGATACTGTTAATGAATAGTGTTTATTAGCAGTATTGCCCATAGACTTGATTATAACTGTACTCCCATGCCTTGCAATGCAACCCATCTCTTCACATTCTGCTCTCTCTCTTTCCCTCTCCAGGATATAGACAACTCATCTGGGCGCTTTTCCATCATAAACAAAGACAACTACACAGAGCTTAACATTATTAACCTGGACATCAACACTGATCCCGGCAGATACCAGTGCAACGCCAGCAACATCATCGGCACAGCCTCATTGCAGTCCATCCTGCGGGTACGCAGCTACCTGGCCCCCTTGTGGCCGCTCCTGGGAGTGCTGGCAGAAATCATCATCCTGATCATTATCATAGTGGTGTATGAGAAGCGTAAGAGCCCGGACGATGTGCCGGAAGGTAAGCACCACCCCAGCTCCTCCGCCTTCCACGATTAAACCTCATCTCCATTGACAGGCTCATAAACCATTTTTTTTTCTATTGGGTTTGAATGAATGTGGGTTCTAGGTTTTAACTACCAGCTCGTGAGATAGAAATATCCATACCATGTTCCAGCTGCGATTTTTAGTTTTGGCTAATGGGACATCTCTCCTGCATTTCAGTTCTGATAACCAAACATGTTGGCGGATTATTTCATTATAAAACATCTCAGGTGTCTTACTCCTGTAAACTGTTGTGAATAATTAACTCTGTTAAGCTTATCATGAAGGCTTAGACTATCGCAAGAACGGCGTCCCTGCTAAATATTGATGAGAAATGTGATTCCCAGCAGGGTCAGAGGTTGCATACTGTTAATTATTGATCATTCTCAAGGGACAAGTTTTCAAGCCAATCAATCTGTTCTGTGGTGAGCTCTTTACAAATAGGGGATCACAATGCATGGGGAATGACCAGTGTAAATGTTATGATGGTTATCATCTTCAATCGTTAAAATTTTGTTTGTTCCTGAACTTTCTTTTCAGTAGTTCTTGAATTAATTCTCAAAATATTTTTTGCTGGTTAGGTGTTGGCCGTTTTATTTTTACATGTCCTTTATAAGAACATATTGAGAAGCTTGTGCATTTCAGCCGGAGCCATTACCAGGATTTTCTGTAATGAATGCCAAATGAGAATAATTAGCAAATTGCATTTTGTGACCTGGACTGCAGTATGACACTGTCTGGTCATGTCTGGACTAACCTTAATCTGCAATTTCTGCTGGAGCACAATCAACCAATTCAGAGGTTCTAGCGTAAAATAATGGGAGCAGAGTAAGAATTGCATCCCTCTGCTACACATCAGAACATTGCACACCTAACTCATTGTACATGAGTGAATCTGACCTTTCCAACACACAAAAAAGTGGATGTTTGTCAGTAAGGCACCTAACCTTTAAGTGGGGCAAAAACGTCACAGGTAATAAAAAATGTACCGGTAAAAATCTAAAACTTTAATTACACCATGTGATCCAAACGATAGACCACTGAACTCTGGGAAATAAGAACTGATCTTTTATTGGCCGCATGCCAGTTCACTCACCGTAGTATATTTTAGAATATTATGAGCATATTTTTGAGGTTAACACTACAGCAGCGATGAGAGTCCTTTCCTGAATGGAGAGCACTCATTCTTTTGATTTATTTCAGAATCTCTTCACTCCAACTGAGGAAAAAGTGAGTGCGTGAATATTCTGAGATCTCCAGCTACAGTAGAGATCAGCAGAAGTCAATGCATGGCATAATAATAATAATAATAATAATAATATTACTACTACTACTACTACTACTACTACTACTACTACTACTAATATCTCAAGTATTTAGGGCTTTGTAAGAGGCTAAAGTACTTTTGATTTTTTGGGGGAATTCTTTTTACAAAAAAGCCCCAGTCAGTGCACCTGTTTCCATAACCTTCATTTCTTTCTTTCTTGTTACAATGAGAAAAACTAATGATAGCATACTTTCCCCACACATGTCCTCTCCTCCCTCAGGTAAGTGTATATAAGAACATTGAACCGGAATGGCGCGATTTAGAAATTATGAAAGTTCCTAAATGAGTTCATGCATTGTAGAACGCACATGGGTATATTTTCCATTCCTCTTTTGTACAAAAGTGATGTGCAGGAAGTTGACACCATAAAAATCATTTAATTTAATCTAGTTATAAAAAGCCACCTTCTCAGAATGAATCGAGAGACATTATTTCGTCCCCAAACTTGACAGTAGAACTTTAAACACTCCCTGCAGTGTATTAATAATGCAATTCAGTCTTGGGCCCAACAATGAGGTCTTATTGAATAGCTGCAATAAAGAGTGTCACTCTATGCGTGTGACGTGCTGAAAGCACAGATGAATAGATCAGTAGAGATTTAGCAGTGGGCTGGAGTGTGCTGCACAGACAAAAGCAGTACCATTCACATCTACTGCTTCGATGAGGATTTCTGCAGTGCCCAAACATGGGTCAGTTCAAAATTTTAAAAATTTAAATTTAAAAAGGTGCAATTCACAAAGCTTTACTCGAAAGATACTAAAGCACTATTACTTTTGTTTATTACTCACAGAAATCAAATATTTCTCCAATAAGTGAAATTGGCTTGAAAATGTAGATTGAAGGAACATACTCGGGCAGAGCGGAAGGGATACAACCCTACTTTTCACAACTTAAAGTCAAATAGCTGGCTCATTTTTTGTTCAGTTAAGTTACCTCACTGCCGTAATGTTCCCTCCAAGACAGGTGCTTTTTACGTCAAATGGATGCTTTTTTGTGGTTTGCAGTTAGCAAACGTGTGTTTAATTAAAAATGAAGGTGCAGGCTATAAGCTGTATGCTGAGCTAGGGTCCCATGAGCCATACAGTGGTGGAGGGTTTTTGCACTCAGTGGGTTACAATGACTTCTCTTTCCCCCCCCTTTCCTAATGGCATCATAACGTAAAATGGGTGGTAAGTGAGAGATTCTGCATGCCTCCGGAGTTTGTTTTTCTATCTGCTTCAATCAGTTACTACTGTCCATCCAGACCTAATAAACACTGTCAATTTGTAATTACTTCATCCATCTTGCTTATCTGTGTATTTTTGTAATGTTTTTTGAACTGCATTCTGTCTCCATTCACCTTCATGGCTGGTTTTTTGCACATAAACCTACCATTTTAAATTCTCAAAGTTTAATTTGATTCTTTCTTTCGATTTTGGTATTGGTAGATCTTTGTAGTGTTGAGGATTCTTTCCCATTTTAAATAGAAATGGATATTGTAAAGGGTCCGCGACAGAAAGCGATTCAACAGAGACTATAAAGAAACAATTCTCATGTTTACAGTTCTCATCTGTGTTGAGTTTTGGGTTAGATTGGTTTGGCTGCACATGGCAGGAAATTTAAATAAGTGGTGAGATTTTTTTTCACCGAGATCATAATTATCACGGGTAACTTTTTTTCCAGTAATACTGGATAAGAAATTAATCTGTCATCATTCCGTTAGGCTCCCTTACTGCAAAAAAAGTAGTGTGGGGTGCAGACAGGACTGTCAAAATAAACTGAGTCTTTCATGTCAGTCGTTCCGATATAAACCAAGAGGTTACAAATACCCGTGGACGTAAATTATAGGTTGTCATTAAGTAAATGCAGTGTGCAGTCTCACTGACTAACTTCATATTTTATCACTGGCTGTGTGCATGTGTATACATGGCTGAAACACAAACCAATCCCCATCTTATGGGAATTCCTCTCAGTTACACACTTGTGGGCGATGGAAGTTCTGATCAATGATGTCTGCCATCATGGGCTAAAAATTTCATAACAGCTAAGACTTCCTGGATGAATAGTTCAATACAGAGACATTACATTGGTAGCAGGGGTTCAATATTTTTGACTGCGCAAATTATTGTCTACTGTAAAGGCTTTAATATCTCTCGTTTTTACAGATTTTTCTCCATTCCCTGCATTTCCAGCTACCACTTAAGAGTGAAACAAACATTTAAAAACATGAAAAAATAAGAGCGAAATATGGCCTGCATTTCCTGCCAAATTCCTCTTTCAAGGCACTGGTTTGACTGATTTGATAGTTTATTGCTGAACAGAGTACTGAGTAACCAGTGTTCTGTTTCCTACCGTCATTATTACCATTATTTTCTTAATCTATCACACGCATTTGCTGTGCTCCTATAACATATTTTTGTAACCGCTCTCTTTTGATTTTATGTTTCTACGTCTCCTGTAATTTCAGTGCTTGTCTGGCAGCTGCTTCTCAAAGTTGGGCTGTGATGCTGAAGACAGTTTTTTTTGGGGGGGTTGGGTGAGGGGATTGGGTGGTCATTTTCTGAGTCCCGCCCTTCTTTCATGCTCTGGCCCCTGTCATTGGCCCACGCTGTACAGCGCTCTAACTCTGGTACCAGCCCCATATAATCCCATTGAATCGTGCTGCCATCAGCCCTATAGCTGCACGGCTGTACTAACACACTAATCCCAACATCCATTCTTAGGCCTGTGGCATGCACCTCAAACTGGCTTACCAACAGCAGTGGTCTCTTCTTTGAACCAGGAACCAGTTATGGATGCCTAAAGCCCATTAAGCAAGCTCGCTTAAACATTGCATGTCTACTCTCAGAAAACTGCTGACATTACCGAGTACCCCTCAGTTTAGCCAACCAGTTTTTCAGAAGAGCCTGTTGAGTAACCACGCTCCTTCAATCCAAAGATAAAATCTGACCGAGACTAAAATCTGACTTTGGATGTTCCTCTGAGTAGCCTGTTACACATTAATGGGACACCGAAGGCTGCTTTTTGTACAGAGACAGGACAATATACAGGGAAAAGGAGAGTGCATGAGCAATGATTATCTCTAAATTTCCTAAGCTGGTTAAAAGATAACATTAACATGATGCCAGTAATCACTGCAATGCATCACTGAATTCAGGCATTTAGTACAGTCACTTTTGTCCCCTTGAGATGGCGTCAGCAGTGTTCCACTTTGAGCTGCCAATGTATCGTTAATTTTATGTTTGTCATGTAATTCACTGATTTTGGTGGGAAACTGAATGTATTGCCAGAACCAGGGAACAATAAAAGTGTAACTCAAGGGAATCAAATACTTTTTCAAGTACATTGCCTGAAGGAGCTTTTGAAAATCTGATGAAATGGTTATAAATGGTTTTAATTAAAAAAAAAAAAAAAAGTTGAGTAAGATGTTTATTTCTGCTTCATGTTGCCTAACGGTATTCTGTCCCATCATTTCTCTCCCTTTTGTTCCATCTGCTGAAGACGATGAACCAGCTGGACCAATGTGAGTACTGGTTGTAACAACTCTCTTTACCTCATCTACCACTGAAAATGGATACAGGGCCTGTGCTTCACTTCAACTGTGAAAACAAGTGGAGCCAGGAACGACCTTCCACACCTGCAATTTTTGCTTTGTCTGTGACCTTGACCCAGTTAGGTACACAATTTAATCAGGAGATCTGTGGACCACTGCACACTTTTACTTAAAATTTTGTGTAATTGAATGAACCTGTTTTTCTGCTACACCACTGACAGACACACAAACAGGCAGACAAACAGATGCCCCAAAGACAATACTCCTCGCCTACTGGCCAGGGAGAAAATACACCCAGAATCCTTTAAAACTCATGTCAGGGGTCAAGTCTTTTGCATGTGTCCTGAATTTTATGTAATCTTCAGCACACCTTTGAGTTTTGCACAGATTTTCTGTATGCTTCTAAAATGTGGCTTGCTTGAGCTGGACAGAGAATACATACCATGAGAGGAGAATCAGTAGCGAACAAATTTTGAATGATCATTTTGGCATTTTGGTTTCATTATCTAAAATTGTGTTTTTCCCCTTTGTCATTTTTAACAGGAAAACAAATTCTACAAACAACCACAAAGACAAAAACCTGCGCCAGAGGAACACGAATTGAGCACACTTCCTGCACAGTGAGTACTTTCAATCGATCCGATTTCCTGTTTGAATGTCAAAATAGATGTCTTCTTAAAACATTGCGAGAAATTTGCATTTAATTTATTTAATGTGTTATTGTGCCTCAGCAAAAGAAAAGAGAATAAAGAGAATATATTAAAGGGGGAAAAAATGCTTTTACTTTCCTTTTACTGATATTTACCGTGATTATTATGATTATGATTTTAAACAAAAGATAGGGATGCAATATTTTTGGACAAAAGTTGATGGTACTTTCATGTAATATGACACCTGTCTCTAAAGTGCTTTTACTTTGTCTAGGATGTAAACATAAAACATTTATGAAATGATGGCATGAAATGATGAAAAATGGTATTTAATGTGAGATTAATTCACATGATTTCCAATGATTTCAGGCTAGAGGAGTAATGTGGTATTTTTGTGTAATTACAGGAGTTTTAATGAATATCATTATGACACCAAGGTAATGGAGGAAGCAAATCCTGACAATGCCGAATGAAACATATCTGGTGTCATTTGGAGTCTTAAAATGGGGCATGAAGCACGTTGTAATGCGACTGTGGTTCTTTTGCTTTTCACCTTGGAAAAGAAACTGCCCTGCATTCAAATCTGAAGCCAAGTTACATTTGCTGGAAAAATCATGCCAAGTTAGCATTTTATGCCGAAGCATTAGGGCAAAAGCCATCTTGAACAAGATTAAGACATCACTGGGTTTGTTTGTCTTGACCTCTCAACCAATTTCCCTTTCCATTACCACACAATGAAAATAAAACAATAAAATGTGACAATGGTCCTTCTGCATTATACCAGGGATGATAAAATGAGTATTAACAAAAGGACATGTATTAATTTGTTATGAACAGGCACACATCAGCTATTGCCAGTAGCAATTAGAAAATATAACAGGCACAGGTGAATTTCAGATTTCAAAGCAGGGCCAGATCTCATCTAAGGTAAAAATACAGTAAATGAGCCTGAGTCACATTATGTAGTGCTTCCCGTCCTCTTTAGCAGTATCAAATCATTGGTAAGAAGAACATAACATGGCTGTCTTATTCATGCCTTATTCAGTTTAGAGTGGCGATGCAGGAATAGAGGTGTACATTATTTTCCATCAATGTGCTATTGTTCCTTTTTGTTTGTTCCAAATACTCCATTCCCACTCGTCCCCCCCCCCCATACCCTCAATTGGCAAGAATCCTTTAATTTGCAATATTACATATCATTAATGCATGCAAGATTACTTATTGTATGATAGACATGACAGTGGTTTTTTTCTGACTGTTTTTTTTTTTTTTTGTTTTTGTTTTTGTTTTGTTTTTTTTTTGAGTGAGACTGCAATCAACTTATTCTCTTTGTATTTTAACGTAAACAAATATTTTAAATCTTCCAAAAAAAAAAAAAAAAAAAAAAATCGCTATATTCTGATACACATTGAGCTTTGTACAGTTAAGCAGTTCCACAGCACATGATTCAGTACAGTGGTGTTATACATTTTCAAATTTTATCTCACAATGTAAAGGCTTCAAAAGAATCCTGCAGTATTTAATCTATAAAGAATTCAAATTCTGTTATAGTGCTCTGAAAATAAAATAGCAAATACCTGTTTAAATATTTTCTATAGCAACTTGGATGTCTTGTAAATGTTGCACTTAAGTGTTAATTATAAATTAAAATCTGTATAAATTTCATTTTATAATGCACATTCCCTAATTTAGTCATTTATATTGAAAATATTTATTGTACAGCATGGCTATTATCCTATGCAATATTTATTCATATAGATATATTCACACTTTTGAGGCAGGAATGGTTTGTTTTTCTACAGTATATAATACAGCTTTGCTCATGTGAGATCACTTTACGGACTGGTTCAGGTGATATGCTCCGCTGTAGATGCATGAGTCTACTTTAAACCGCCTGTTTGTGTAATGCAGTGCAGATGGCTGTACATTTGGGTTGAGAGAGCTGGAAAGCCACCATGAAATATGTGAAACCAATCATTTTTGAGAATAAATAATTCCATATTTTAAAATAAAGTTCTTGAAAATATCTTTTGTGTGTCTGGCAGTACTTGAATGCTGTTGTTGTGTGGTAAGTGCTTGCAGCCCTCAACTAATCTTTGTGCTACCAAGTATGAGACTTGGAGTATACAAAGTCAAAAACATCCGCACATGCTGACACTCACCTGCATGCACACCACCTCTACCAATGACACATCTGTGTCCAGTAAGTACATCACATATAAGTGAGTGTCTGCAATTGGCATAAATATTCACACAGGTTTTTGTATGCGAGTCAAACAGCATGCAGCGTGTCAAGGGGGAAATGTTTGTTTCATGATTTTGTAAGCATATTTGCCTCATGGAATGGGTTGCAATGTGCCTAAAACTTTTGCACTGTACTGTTAATGAATTTCACTATGGATACAGACCTTTGAAGGCAAGAGAAAATGAAAAAGTCTATAAATATCTTTATATGCAATGCATTTTATGCACAGCTTGCTTTCCTAGATGTACATTCATTAACTGTCAAAGTTGATGACATCATTTTTTTAGAGGTAGTGATGTGGTGATAAGCATGACCTATAATGAATCTCTAATCAAAATGTTATTGATAATAGATACTATTTATTCTGTTTATAAAGATCAAACCTTCATGACAATGATAAATATTTAGTACAACTTTTGACTTTAAATTTTGTTTCATAGTAGAAGATGGACATTATGGATGAGAGCGCAAAGAGTACAAGCAAAAAGCTGAACAGTATACTTATTTTGCAGTGCAAACTGAATTGTACTGCACAATGTATATTTTACGGAATTGCATGGACTGGATTGGTGAGTATATGTGTGTATGTCCATTTCACAAAAGAGCTACAAACACTGCAACATGCAGTAGTTGTAATGTGGGTACACAATTTGAACAAAGATTTCATTTTACGTTTGAACCATAGACTGTGTATAGATATATATTTATTATACAGTCAATGGTTTGAACAAAAATGGCTCTATCTAGTGGAGCAGAAAGTAGCAAAGAAATGTAAGTTGCACTCCAAACCCACCCGCGTATTGAACGCTCAAGCACATGCATATGCGGACTACTGCACTTCACTTCCGCTCCAATTTAATCAAATGCCCCGATTTTCATGGGCGGACGGCTCGCGGACGTAGTGCGGGTGATTCCTCTCCGTGCATAATTTTATTGCTGTCCACACACACAATATCATAGAAATACTTTGTATACACAACATCTGGATTACCACATATTGCTCTTCAACCTACCAATTACTTGTCGTCGCTAGCTGATGGAAACCATGCATGTCCACTTTTAGCATTTTTTATACTTTTTCTCATTTAATGATTGTAGGATCTGACCTCCGTCTACATGTAAAATTTGACATCCAAAATTCAACTAAAACATGCCAAGTCGATCAACGAGATTAGTCAGAAGGTCTATTCTGATGAAAAGGCTGGAAAAATGAACCAGATTAGGCATTACATTCCAGAGGGTCACACATTGTAGACTGCTCCGCCTTTCTCGTGTATGTACGTTTCTGCGACTGTAGAGCTATGGAGACGTTTGCATTCAGCTTATGATCAGAAATGGTAAGAGTAGGCTCTTGTTTAAGTCAAAATACCTGTTCATATGGTGGCTGATCATAAATAATGGTCACATATAATGAACCTCAAATTAACCTTCCTCTTATGATCCAGACAAGAAACCAAATGCAGATGCTGTGTACAATCCGCAAGTAAATACTTATTATTATTTGTCTGCGCCCAGGCCAGAGGCCGTTTTGGGGCAGAAGCCAGGTGTTGAATCCACTTGCAGGAACACAGTCCCAATCCTGGAAACCATTGATGGCTTGGTAGGTGTTCCTAATAAACTAACTCAAAGGAACAGGCAGGAACAATCATGGTCCCAATCCTGGAAATCGATATAACTCTTTGGAGCTTGTTTCTACTAATGAGACTGCAAAGAGTA
The DNA here is from genome assembly GCA_029692085.1 of Gymnothorax javanicus. NCBI lineage: Eukaryota > Metazoa > Chordata > Actinopteri > Anguilliformes > Muraenidae > Gymnothorax > Gymnothorax javanicus. Next base: position 20,851,002 of record CM056207.1, on the reverse strand, counting down.
ATTATGTCATTCTTTTTTGTTAATTTACCAAAAACACTCAGAAGGAGAGCTTCGCTCAATACTAGAAGACACAAACTGATTGGAAGGCTTAGTTGGGTATAAAGCATGACAATCCAGCAACTACATAGACATCACAATACTTACATGGACAGAACATTCTCAAAAGGGCAGAAGCATGTAAATGATAACATCTTATCGGAGGGAGGAGACAAGACAATAAATCATTTAAAGCAGACAAACAGCAAAAACATACACGGCCTGCTGCAACAATGGAGGAACCTTTAAAGGACACACGAGAGTTGTAACAATGTCCACCACAAGAATCTGAGAGGAGATGCAATTATATTGATAACAACACGTCCATGTATGTCCATTTTCAATATTAGGCCTATATCATCTGCCAGGACCCCAATGAAGATATAGCCCATTTGTATTTATGACCTGAAACGTGTATGACAAAAGGATCACAACAGTGTCTTAAGGGTATTTGAAATGGTTTATTTATGGTAAAATTCATACTTGAACTTAGCAGGAATGACCCTTAGAATCAATACTGTGCCGATTTTATTAGCATGTCTGGTCACCCTACATGGTACTTTTCTGGCCTGATAACACTTTACTTTAAGTGTTAATTAATAATAATCCAGATATTCAGGCTTGTTAACTATGGCCTGTTACATTTTGAAAAAAAGGAAGAAATTATTATCTTGTAACTGGAAAAAATGGTGTGATGCCACCTCAGAGACAATATCCCTCCCATTATAGCATTTTTCCACAACCATTGTCTTTCTTTGCTAAGCTTGTTGGTTTCATCTTTCTGGTTAGAAGCGGTCCTCGGGATTTTATCATGACAACGGTCTTCGGTGACCCTTGGTGCGGCAAAAATTAAATTTTTTCATATTGAAAGAAACATAGAGAAGAAAAGTTGTCTAATACTTTTCGAGTTTTGATCATTTGGCCGATGACATCACAAGAATACTACCCATAGCGTGATGCTAATTTGTTGATCTGGTGTTTTTGCAAGAGAAAGAGGTTACATTTCCAGTTCCTTAAAACACATTTTTTTTCCTGCTGTACTGGTGAGTAAAATGAAGTGCTTAAAAGATGAATTTATTTTGAATGGGTTCAAATCTCCCAGAATCCACATTTTAGGATCCTGTGGAGTATTATTTTCTATAATTTCTGAGGTACTTTCAGTGATATATTTCCAGACTTGCATCCATAATTTTCTGGCACGGAGGTGAGATATCACTGTTAAATTTGCGCAGTTTGACGGGTGTATAATAAGTTCTGTGCTAGACACTGAAATAAATTAGGCTGTGCTTAGTGGGCAATTTGGCATCAGTTTTTACAACATCCAATACAATTTTCTATTTATATTTTCCAGCTATATTCCCTTGGAGCTGCTAAACACTGCAGACTAATGATTTTAAGCTTGCAGTTATAAGGACAGTACTTTTTGTTTTAAGTTGTGGGTGTACTGCAGCACATTTATCTTATAATTCATGTTTTGACTTGAAGTATTTTAAAACGCAATTTCATTTAATTGTCTTTATTTATGTGTGTGTGTGTGTGTGTGTATCTTAAGAAAATGATGTTATCAATGAATAGACTTGATGGAAACCACCTAGATAAATACGCACACTCAAATATGTAGGTCTGTCTGTTTAGTTTTTTCTTTTTTTCTCATTTTTTTTTTTTTTCTGTTCCCAAAAATAGGAACTTCTCCCAAAAAAAAAACACCTAAAAAAGCCTACATAGATCAGGAACAACATCCTACAGACAGGCGACAAAAATTTACTTGTACCAGAAAGATAGGAAGAGAGGAATATGGATAAGGTTTGAAACTGCTCATGATCCAAGGCATGGCTGCCAATTGAGCTCATTCCCCTGTATTTACTGGTGATGTGATTCTTGACAGAAGCTAGGAAATGAATTCTGAATTACATAGGTGTATATTATACGCTTAGATTCCAAATGTTTCAGAACCCAAAAGGCTTCGGGCCCGTCCACACGAGAACGATTTTTTTGAAAAAGCATAAATATTTTATCATTTCGGCCTTGCGTCCACACGGAGACGGCGAAAACGCAGCCCAAAAATGGTATTTTTTGAAAACGGGTTCCAGAGTGGGAAAATCTGAAAACGCTACCCCAGCTTTTTTGTGTGGACCACCAAAACGGTTTTTTTTTTGAAGGCAGTGGCTACATTTACGGCGCCGTAAACGGTGATTTGGCGCTATATTTACAGCAAGTCGGAGTGCGCATGCGCGGAGGCGTCTCCGGACAAATCCAAGATGACAGACTCGCGTTTGACAGTTGTAGGGAGCAATTTCAGCCATTTTGATGATTTAGCCACTGAAATTCAGTCAAGAAAATTCCAAGTTTAATTTTTTGTGCTGCAATACGTGGTAATCAGTGGCGACTCGTGAACTGGCAACAGGGGAGGCTCAAACAATCCCTTAAAAAGAAGGCAGTGTCTCAGTGTCCGACAGTCGGGTTAGAGTTTTAATATAACTCCGTGTCCAACAGTCCACAGTTTATTTAAGATTTCTTTAAATCTACTGGGCACAGTTCTTCGAGATGAGTGCCAAGAATGTCACCAACGGAGCTATATTGGAACCCTATCCCTAAACCCTAAAAGATTCAGTAGATTTAAAGAAATTTTGAAGAAAAGAAAATGGACTGTCGGACACGGAGTTATATTGAAACCCTATCCGACTGTCGGACACAGAGACACTTCGTAAAAGGAATGATTGGTCACGACCTGTTTTCAATCATTCATTTAAATTAAAATTACAGAAACAATGAAAACTCAACATTATCAGATGTGGCCAGTTTTCATTTATAACGCATACCGATTACGACTCCGGACTTCCCACGCTTTTCTTTACTCAGCGGTTGGAAGCAATACATGTGTTTCGAGAATGAAATAAGATCATTTAAAACGTCTTTATGCAATTCCATTGCTTCCAATTATCTTATGTCATTTAAATAGTTTAAATGATCATGAAACACATGCATTGCTTCCAACCCGAGTAAAGAAAAGCGTGAAAGTCCGGAGTCATAACGCAGGTGAAACTGATAAACCTCCATGCACTAGAACTTCAATTCCATGCGAGAATCTCTAGATACATGCGTTGATTTAATAATTGCTGACTAATGCAGGGGGACGTAAATATACTACTAAAACTGACGCGGAATGCGAGAGAGTTGACAGGTGTGCGTTATTAATGAAAACTGACCACACCTGGTAATGTTGAGAGTTTTCAGAGTTTCTGTATTGGGAATTTAAATGAATGATTGAAAACAGTTCATGACCAATCATTCTTTTTAAGGGATTGTTTGAGCCTCCCCTGTTGCCAGTTCACAAGCCACCTCTGGTGGTAATCCATGTTACTGATGACACAGTGGGTTGCTAGGGCACACGCATTCGCCATATTAATATTCTAAAGCCCCTTCTCAATAATAAAATCCCCCATAACATATTGGCGCCTCCTTTTAAAATCGTACTGGCAATTAAAAATCCAGAAAAAAAACGGAGATTGGATAAGGAATTCTTTCTAGAGTCTCTTTCAAGACTTAACTCTTTCAAGAGTTAACTACTCCTTCTTTCTGTATATTTCCCCATTTAAAACTACCTAGGTGCATACTGCAATGCGCTGTATTGGAATTGTAGCATATGTGTACTCAGGTATGGTACCATATTACTAGTGAGAATGCTGACCAGCGGGGAGAGGGGACAATCGCACTGTGGCACAGTACCGAACAATCGTACCTTGTGCGAAAGTGTTCTGAGAGTTTGTATTAAAAACAAACACTCCGCCGTAGACCATAGTTCAGCGTGTTGAGCTTGGAAGCCAATAATACCCAACTGCAGCCGCGGGTAAATTACAAACCATGCCCCCTACAAACCGCGCGGGTACAGTACAAACCACGCCTCCTACAAAACACGCCCCCTACAAAAAGGTTAGGGTTAGGGTTAGGGATAGGGATAGGGTTAGGGCGTGTCTTGTAGGGGGCGTGTTCTATACGGGGCGTGGTTTGCACTCGGCTGCGGCTGCAGCTAGACCCTTCTCTTGGAAGCTGCCAACACAAGTGAAGAAACGTCAGTGTGCATGCGCACCGTAAATATAGCCCAGAATCACCGTTTACGGCGCCATAAATATAGCCACTGCCTTTTTTGAAAACGATGATGTGATAGCCCCCATCACAGCCCCCACCCCCTCTAGTCTGTACACAAAGCGCAAGCTTTATATGCAAACTCGTCGCCGCCTTCTCTGTTTTTTATTTTTTTTTAAGAAAAACGCTACAGCACCATACAGCGCCGCGCACAGGTCTGGAATATTTACTACTGCGTTTTGGGTTGTTTTAGGCATCTCTGTGCGGACGCAGATATTTTTATAAATGATGCCATGTGGACAGGAGATCTTTTTAGAAACGACAAAAAAGACCTCATTCGAAAATCTCCGTCTCCATGTGGACGAGGCCTGAGTTCAATTAGGTAACACGACTCCTACCTGAGTTCATGAATATAACGTCACATGGATTGACAATACGCGTTGTGTCGAACGCATTCAGGTTACGTTGGATCTATCGTGGACCTGGCTGATTTTGACTTGTTTTAGGCCTATATTAGTAATATGTCAGCAGAATTACTTGCCAGTTTTTCCCAGTTAGACATGCCATTGAGGTACTTTGTGCATGAATGTATATAATTTGCATAGCTTTGATTCACGTCATGCTTTTTAAATATCACAGAAATAGCAAGTTTGAAATGCGCAAACTTACTGTTAAGTCGTCGCCGCCATTTCAACTCGAGTTCTTTGACTCTGGTCGCAACATTGGGTCAAACAGTGGCACTCGGGTAGCAAGCACGACAGTTCGGTTGCAACAAGAATAGATCGCGTTGCACGCATAGACTATATAAAAAGGTGGACGTAGCACCCAGGTCTGACAAGTGAAGCCAATGTGGAAATCTCTTAAAAGAGAAAATGACCCTACTTTCCCACCTGTTTCATTATTTCAATAATGATTTTCCACATTATTTTATGGTATCTATTGCAAGTTTCAAGACTCCTTCGAGATATCATGATGTTCATTTTTGTAAATTATGGTCCCAAATAGACTAGAATAAAGGATAAAGCCAGATATGCTTTGGGGGCGTGGCTATCATCTGGTCCTCGTCAGATATGGTTAGATCCACCCATAGATCCACCCCTTGCTCCTCCCTGGATCTTCAAGCTATCGTCCAATCGGAATCACATCCGGTTTCAGAATGACAAAAGGGCACTGTTCAAATTGCCAAAATCGAGGCCTCGTAAATGGTATGCTGAAACCATTGGGTGACATGGTTGTACGCGGGTGGCCATAGAGTACCGAGGTGACTACATCACTGCTGCTTAGCGTCCGGGGTCAGAAATACAATCCATGTGTAAATGTATAATCAGGCTAGGACACCTTCTGGCATTATTTGAATTAGAATTAATTTATGAACTGACAAGCTTAATCTATGGGATGAGATTAATCTATGGGGTTTACCGATGCAAGTGAGCACATAAAATTTTTACTTTATCGTAAAAATGTAATGTTTTTTACACTTGTAGTCCAGTTTCTGAACAAATTTTGCGAACCACATATCCACTACAGGAACGCGCGAATACCCGTTGATTCATTCTCGGCTAATCAGGTAATTTAGTTTCAGCAAACTTATATCACTTTGGATGGCTGAAACTGTGCATAATGACGAACTTTTTCTCATGAAACTAGGCACCGCTGTAGGCTATTAAAATGCCCTTATGTTTTTACTTGCAAAGCTGAGCATATTGGAATTTTTATATATAGATAAATGGCTTGAGTCTCTTTCTAATGAGACCAAACATGAATACTGTTGGAGGTAGTGAAGCTCAGTTATCATATACCGCTAATAAGCTTACTACTGCTCCTAATAACATGAATGGTTTGAGCAAATCTTGGGCGTTATTCGGGGGTACAAAAAAGAAACAGAAAATAAAACCAAATATGAAATAAAATTTAAACAATAAATAAAAAGGGGGCATGCTCTTGTCTTGTTGGTGGTCGTAAGGCCGTAACAATGGTGTTCTGTTGTCTTACGAATTGCAGGGGTGTTTACTCACAGTTTATGACAATTTGCTTGACCCTAATGGCCTCAAAAGGGTCATTTTTGGAATGCCTGCAGGAGCACATGCAGGGCGGAGATAAAACAAAAACATTTGTATAGTTATGGGGGACAAAACTCGCACAAGTCATTACCAATCAGATTATTCTGTTTGCCTCCCTAAGGTTTGGTCAAAAGTAAACACTGTCACCAGTTGCCCAACAATTTTTAGAAATCAGCCACAAAATCCGTTTACTTCCCTCTCTAGTGTCGTCATTTGATGCGTACAGTGACATAGTGGGGGCAAAGAAGAACTACTAGCTATTTCAGCTTAGATTTCATGTCTTCGCCACTGGGAAACCAGAGTGCTTGCCCTGGATGCCACTCAGAAACGACTTTGTTGCAAAGATTTTTGTCAGAGTGCGTTTGTAGCAGACTGGAGCAAGCGGACATTTTAGCCACCCATTTTGACAACTTTACTGTTTTAGCATGGTCAGCTTCATTTCTGTCAAGTAGTGTTAACTTTTGCTTATTGTTGTGACATGAGTTCTCCTGTGATCTGGAAAAACCTAGTGAGTTTATCAGTGGCAAAGGTCTCATAATTGAACAAAAACCTTTAGATTTTGGACTTTTCCTAGAAGAAAAAAATAATAGAAACTTGATTTTTACAGTTCAAAATAAATAACACAAATAGCAAGTGTTTTAAGATTTTCACTGCTCTAGATTACAGCAAATGAGGGTCAAACTCACTTTCCACCAAAAGTGACATACGTTCAAGGTTTTTCCAGATCACAGGAGAGTTGGGCTAGCTTGCAAGTCTAAAATTTTTCCAGTCATTAAATTTTCATCAGATCATTACATTGACATTGAAAAACTGCTAGCTACCTGGCTGGCTTACTCACCTGTGGCTCCGTTGGTCATCCTCTTATCTCCAGCGGGAGTTTCAAGGGTCAAAGTGAGTTTTGATTGACATTATCACATTGACAATTAGAACTGACTCTTTGCTAACCGTCTAAATTCTGTCTGTAAAGTTAGACATGTGTCATGGTTACGAGATAATGCTATTTGCTTCCTTTGTGAGAGGTTTTAGTATTTTAGCTTATTGGTGTATGCACACACAAAGACAAAATATTTATATGTGATAATATTGTATTGATTTGTGGTAAGAAAATTTCAGGTCATATTTGCCAATTTCGCCTGGTCAAACTGTCCCAAGTGTACTCAACCTGTAACTTTTGGATGCATCCCCTCAGTGCTAGGACATTGAGCAGCAGTCGCTCCTTCTTTGAGTGAACACAAAGGTACGTGCTTACATGACCTGATCGATTTGGAGAAAATCCTTGCTGGACCACTGTCATGTTCCGCAATGACCACAGTATGAATGCAAAAGAACTAAAATAAGGAAGTGTAAAAGAATTATGACCATCAATGTTTAATTTATACAGTAATTTATTAATTTTGTCAATCAGAGGCAATTAATAAATAGATTATATTTGCTTAGCCTGTATTGTCCCTTGAGAGGTATTTGTATTGGGCATTCCAGAGGGAGCAATTAAGTAACAACAAGCAATACAAATTGGATAGCGCACATGAGGTATGCCAACACATGACATGACATGACATGAGATGACACAAACACTGAACTGTCTCAGCTTCCTATTAATTAAAAAATCAAAAGCGCATATTCTTAAAAATAATGGATTTAATTGAACTAATAATATTATATTTAATCAAGTCTACTCCTGAAAAAGAAGATTATCCAGATTATTGTGATATTAAACTGTCGCAATTGCAGGCAATAATGCTGCCAGTCACCTGAATGTCCTCTTGGCATACAGTTAAGCTGTTGTAGCATTTGACATACAGCAGGGGGCTCTACTCTCCTTGAAAATTTTTTTGTTTTCTGGTCCTGCTGTATGAATGAAAATCTGCAGTGTAAACACAGAAAGCTCGAGTACGTTCAGTGAGCATTTCACACGGAATTAAATTCTGCCAGACAATCAGCTCATGTACAGTGTCAGGCGAGGACCAAAATGGAAGCGCATTTTTTTTTTTTTTTTGCCTTTTATCTCAAATCATTTTTAATAAATGCACTTTTGTGTCATCTGAGTAATTTATGTAATACTATCAGTGTGTATCAGTTTAGAGGGATTGAAATAAAATAAAACTGAGGAAAAATCAAACACTTCACACACGCACACACACACACGCGCGCATGAGAGCACGCACGCACACACATAATTCATGCCACCATTACAATGGTGTGTGTGACATTGCCTGAAACTGATTCATGGCCAGTGTTTAGCTGCAATCTACTTACTCCCAGTGCCATTTTGGTTTACTGCTATGACTGTGAACTTGTTTGATGCAGTATTCTTTGCTATCACCTTGTTTTCCCCCACCCCCCTCTATCCTCGCTGCACCACCCTTGCTCTCCGCTCTCTTCATCTGCAGATGCTTTGCGATTTTTGCACAGCTGTGATCACAGGGATCCAATGGACTTCTCACACTGTGATATGATCCATTGAAGCAGGGCTGCAAGTTTAGACAAGGTGCCGAACAAAGCAAACATTCAATATATGGCTTGTGTATTTTTCTGTCTGCATAATATTAAAGAAAAGGGCATATGTGAGGTTTTGAAAGTGGGGGGATATCAGAGTCCAATGATTGAGGGGGGGTCTGTTGCGGAATCTACACATTTCCAGGATGCTTTTCTGAATGTTTTGCTTGAGAAAAGTGCAGGGGACAAAATTAAATATTCTGTAAGTGGGAGGGGGGTTTGTATTCCCCCTTATCTCCCAAATTTGCTGTGCCCCTGATTACAGCTGAAGTATGCCAGGCATCCACCACTGCTCTCTTTTTGTGTTCTCCACACCAATACTCAAGATTATTATATATTTTTTTGTTATTATTTTGTTGCAGTGAATACATGATATACAACCCCACCTTGTGAACAGTTTGAATGGTATGGCAAATGCACATAAAAACAAAAAGCAGTGATTTCCAACCATGGCTGTCATTTGGTAGAAAGGAAATAGTTCCCTCATTAAACTGCTCGCAGTATGGTCTGCGGACATCATGAGCAATCGAGTCCTATTTTCTTGGAAGAGTCATTGCTTTTGAATTTTCCGAGTGTACGGTATTTTTTGTCACTTTGTGCACCACAAAACTAATACAATTTAGACCCATAATATTTGACAATAGGCAAACATCTTTACAACCGACACCTCCAAAACTCAACAGCTCGACTAAAAACAATCTAGATGGATAAATAGCACCACAGGTTAGCGGCAAAACAACTCTTTTTGATTTTGAGCTGAAATGTCCCTTTAAATACTCAAATAATCTGGAGGAATTTTTGTGAGCATAGGTTAACGGTGCAAGCTTAAGCTGAATACTAGTGATCTCTGATCACTCAGACAGCTCTGCATTAAGAACCATCTTTCATCTACAAGTGATATAACCACATAGGATCAGAGTTACGATAGCAACCCTTTGTCAAGTACTACAATATGTCCTTACATCCACAAATGCCTGTTACTGTGCAAAAACAAAGTTTTATATTAATAGTGTCCAGTTGACTTCTCGGGGCTTGGAGGCATCTGCCATGAACCATTATGTAGTAAAAATGTGTATTTTGGTCAGACGGAGCAATATTTTAGTTCTTTTTTGGAAGAAATGGACACCATTTGCACCGTACCAAAGAATAAAAGGACCATCCAGACTGTTACCAGCATTAAGTCCAAAAAACATGCTCTGTCATAGTATGGGGTTGTCAGTGCCCTTTGCAAGGGTAACTTACACTTTTGTGAAGGAACCATTAATTAATGATGAAAAGTACATTGACATTTTGGTTGAACAAGCATTGCCTTCAAGATGACATCTTTTCTAGGGATGCTGATGCATATTTCAACAAGATGACGCAAAACTGCATTCTGCACGCATGACAAAGGTATGGCTGTGAACAAAGAGGATGTGGGTGCTGGACTGGACAGCCTGCAGTCCTGACTTGTACCAATTGAGAAGTTGAGCTAAAATGAGGACCTTGTACTGCTGCACACCATAGGACTTGCTTGTAGAATTCATGCTTTTAAACATAAAATAATATGCTGTTGTACTGTTTTCAAGGTAATACAAGTTGAAGATAACTTACAAATCACTGATTTTACTTTTCATTTTAATTTAACATCCCTCCCCAACTTTTTCATTTGGGGTTGCATTAAATTGTCAAATTTCAGTGCAGTTTTTTAAATGTTGCTGTAAGTCTATTTTTGTGTGAATTAATGCCAGCTAAAATCTGACTTTTGCTTTCCCATTGAGGCTCCCTTCAGAATACATTAAACTGGCTCTCAATCTGCTTCAGTGGCAGTCTGGAAATGATGTCTCCAGTGAACCTTCTCTCTCAGACCTAGCATGCTAATCTATTTTGCACCGAAACGGAAAAGCCTCAGCAGGAGTCTGCTTTCTCCCCAGCTATGTTTTTGCCTCAGAAGATCTGCACCAGCAATATGATTAAGGCTGCCAATCCATCAATGCCTACCGTGCTCTCCTCTCACAGGACTTTATATGTTGGCCTAAATAACCATGTCAACCTGCTTGAAATTGGCATGTCTGTTATCATTCAATATGGCATACACCTTTTGGGACTGTTATGGATGTTTCATTAAAAATGAGCATACATCTATCATATGACGAGAACAGGACAGAACAACTATAAGGGCATTAACCTAGTCTTTGGGTTTTGTGGGGTCTTGTATTAACAAATGAAGAATAATCTGACTTTTATAATCATAATGTGATGTCAGTGTTCTGTTACCCTAAGTTGAATTTCTAATGGATAACTACTGTATATTCCTGAAGCCAATAGAATAGCTATAGTATGTGCTGGATACTTATGGAATGTAAATAAACTGCAGAACAGGATGGACAAACTAAGAGATCCATAGACAAAATATAACTTCCATTCGATTGCACTGCATTATATACACCATACTTGACAAAAGAATGATCCCAGTTGGAGAGTAGAATCAATCACAAATACCTGGTTTTCTCCAATATTGCTCTGCAAATGGTTTGTGTTGTCATGTTGAAAATCCTGTTTCAAAATGACTGGACAGACAATGCTAAAATTCCAATTGTTCACCCATGAAAGTATACAAATACTTAGATAGCATATTCATCGGTTTTCCAATGCATTTATACTCCCATACAGTTTAACTAACTTTTACGGGTAAATTATTCATTATTATTAAGAAATAATCAATGTGAGTTTAATGAATGACTATCATCTCCAGAAAATATGCTCGCTTTTTCAGTATACAGTTATCTTTTTCAGGAATATACAAAACAACTTTTTTACCCATTAACTGTTGCAACAGCGAAGGTAAAATATACGCATTGGGGGTAGAAGCAGTAAAGAAACTCAAGGTATAATAAGTGAGGGAAATAATAATGGGAGAATGTGAACTGGCGTTGGATGCAGTTATTATTGGCCTGCTTGCATCCAGTATGCCTGCATACCAGTGATTATGAGTGATATAACAGCGCTTTTTTCCAGTCTTGTAGTGACCCCAAGGTCACGTGTAGCCTCATCTTATATTTCCCACCTAATTAAATTGACCTCTAGCAAAAGTTTAAATTATGGCCTCAGTCTTGTTAGTGAGTACTTGATAGCCTACAAATGACTGCTCATTTGAAAGCCGTTTACGCAAAGAAATTGCAAACTCAACTGAATGCATGCTTGCCTTTTCATACTGATATTTTCCCCCTATGTTTAGAAGAGGACGTCACGTTTAATTGCTTCCTAATCACATTCCGGACGCCGGAAATAAAGCTACAACTTATTTTATCACATGAGTAGGACAAAACAATTTACCAAATATTAGCATATAAATACGTTGAATTGGTTGCCGCAAGCCAGTTAATTGTATGGATTTTTATTTGTTATTTTTTGCCATTATGTTATACTTCCTGAGAAAGATAACCCCATATAAAATGTTTCCAATCGGCAGAACGTTTTGCAACAAAACGTGAAGATTTTTTAGGTTGGACTCGGGATAACTTATTCTGGCTTTGACTGTCATCGTACCATTTCATAATGCGCAAAAGGCCATTAATGCAATCTCTGCTCCCTGCTCCCGGTAGGCTATTGAACGAGCAATGATATCCTGATCTGCTGTGTGATTTTATGAATGTACTAACAAAGAACGAAAGACACAATAACAAGCTTATTAAGTTATATTCTCGCGATTATTAACCTGTAAAAAGTCCAGACCGATATTATGTACCTATTTGCATTGCGTGCTCCTATGGCAACCCAATAAATTCGTTTCATGCATATTCACAACACCGGAGAGCTCATTCAGAGCATGGATCCGTGATGTCAGAGGTCCTTATGGTGCTGGTGCGGGTTAGACGATTGGATTTCATTGTTTATTATTGACAGCAGACATGAGACTTGGAGCGTGGGGTAGAGAGCATGCCTTATTATTAAGCATGTCCTCACTCAGCGTCCTCTCCCCCACCCCCTTTTTTCCTTAGGCGCGTTATTTTGCCTGTCAAGCTGAGGTGACTTCATGTGTACTTTGATTCTGAGCCTTCCAGTGCCTTGGAACAAGAGCGCAATACTGAAGCGGAGCAGCTTGTCAATGTTGCGCGTGGAAGGATATTTCAATCATCAGGTAATATTCAAGATGACCAACTGCCTGCAAATGCACCACAACAAACCATGTCATGTGCATCAGCGCAAGGCTTGCGGGGCTTGTGATTAGGTCCAGACAGAGCGCTCTCAGTCGCAGAAAGGGCGCTTGGCACTTCGTGACAAAAATAACAGTCGGCTAATAATCGGTTCTTACCTATACTCCACAAAATTGGTCCTCCGGCTGTTTATATATAATCATGGATAAGTTGCAATCATCGATGCGCAAACGGCTATACAGCTTGCCACAGCACATCGGACAGAAAACCTCGATCGTTGACGAAGGAGAAGACGCTGACAAGGACACCCGAAGGAAGAGTATCCGGATGAAGCACTTGCCTTCGCCATCCTCCGCAAGCAGCTGCAAAGGTTTCGGGGAGACTCGAAGTGGAGACTCTGTGGTTATGGAGACCGACATTGGGAAGCCTATGAAGACCAGCTCGAATGGTGACTGCCGGAGGTTTCGAGGCAGCCTCTCGTCCATCACAAGTCGACACGTTTACGACTCGGACTCGGCCGAACAGAGGCGCCTTATCACTGACGGAGATGTCACACCGAGCGAGGAGAGCCCCCCTGGAGCATTTGGCTGCGCGGGCGACTTAGGTGCGCAAGGCGGCGGCGGCGGCGGCAGCGGCGGCGCCCCACAGGCTTCCCCCGACCAGCAGTCGGGGTTCATAAAGTTGGATAACCTTGATCAAATTTTACCGGACGACGAGCGATTGTACCAGGCGGGTTTCATGCACCGACAGTTTGGGGCAATGCTGCAACCGGGGGTTAACAAGTTTTCGTTAAGGATGTTTGGGAGTGAAAAAGCGGTAGAGCGGGAACAGGAACGTGTTAAATCTGCCGGGTTTTGGATAATTCATCCTTACAGCGATTTCAGGTAAGCCATTCATGTCGAAAATGTGTCTATTGGCATGTGCATGCGTCATTAAATACAAAACTTATGTTAGAAAACACATCATAGGAAGCAGTTTTTAATATTGCCGTTAGATATTCGTCCATTCAATCATTTTAATCTTAAAGTATGATGGATACGATTCAGAAATCCTATTAATTAAGATGCCAGCATTAAATTAAAGGACTTTTCATGACTTTCCAAAACTCTTCAGGCTCTAAGACGAAATTGAATCTGAATCACAAGCATGACTGTCCTAAGGGTTGGGCCTCTTTATCCGACTTTGGAGAAACAAATAAAATAATATGCGCGGGGTATTCACAAAACCACCATTACTTTAAAGATGGAGGTTTCCTGCAGGGCTTTGGTGAAAATGCTGTCAGTTCGACTCATGAACAGAAAAGTTTGAATCGTGTACTTCGTCTTTGTTGTTATATTGCAATCCTGAGGAAAATCTCTCTTTAAAGAAAAATTATGCAACAAGTAGGCCTAAGTCACCTTGGTGTTTTCAATATATTTTTAACGTAAATTAATCTTCATTATTATGACTTTCAATGACAGGGATGACTTCAATCCGCGGATAAAGTACCACACTGATCCGCATCTGTGTCCGTTGACACTTCAGCTGCTATTATATGACTGTCCTAGCCCACAAAAAACTATAGGCTTGTGCCAAAGTTCATTGTGGTTTTCCTTTTTCCGGAAAGAAACGCACTTTCTTGTAACTTCTGTCCTTTAGAATAATAGTGGCAGCAGAAGCTGCTCCGAAGCAGCAGGACACCGTTGTATGGTGTGTGGGTATGCCTATTATTGCTGTCTTAAAGCCCCCTTTTTTTCTGGAATGCACTGGGAGCCCTGTGCTATCTGTGCCTTTAAAAATGATTCGGAGCCATTGCTAAGAGCTAATAGATTTGCGCCGATTCATTTTGGTTCGTCTTTAATTAAGAAAGCTGAAGGCATCAGTCACAACTCAAAATAGAGCGAGCTGGAGGTTGCCTCTCTTCAACGCGTTAATTTCACTGGACTATCGGAGATGCGCGCATTAAACAGCAGAATTTCGAAATGTCTGCAAAATTAGATAAATATGAGTTGGTGTACTACATTTTACCTCACACAAACAGTGAAACGTCCTTGGAACTAAAAAGTTAAACTCGGTTAATCGTAAATTCAGAGCAATTCTAGCCAGCGTAATTTCACTTATGAATGCTGTATCTCCAATTGACTATGCTTTCATGCTTATGGAACTGTAAATGTATGAATTATCGGCCCCCTTCATTGAAATTAACAAAAATATTGTTTAAAATGAGAAACGTATAACATGAACCATATTTTGAGCTCAGACATAGGGGAAACCCATGCACTTTAATATATATATATATATATATATATATATATATATATATATATATATATATATATATAATAAATAAATAAAAACGAACAACAAAGTTGGATTGGGTGCCACATCTCCAAATCATAATATGACACATCTCCTACCAATATTTTTGATGTTCCTTTGATTAATATTTTTGGAATCAACTGTGGATAAATAACTGGACTGAGTTTCTTCCTGTAATGTCTGACTTGGTTGGTGGACACTTTTTGAGGTATCTTGAACCACTACTTTATGCAGAACATTCCAAGGTTCCTAGGTTTGTGCCTGTGGACTGCCCTTTTCAATTCAAATCACATGGATGTCAAAGACCAGTCTCTAGAGAGTGATACAGACACTGTAAATAATGATTTTTTTTGTTTCCCAAGCCATTTCTTCATTGATTTCTATGCATTTTTGGGGTCATTGTCCAGCTAAAAGTTCATGTTCATCTAAGTTTTGACCTCCTGGCAGAGCCAACTAGGTGTGAAGCTGACATATCTTGATACTTGGTTGGTGTAATTCATTCCGTATCGATCCTACAAGATCTTCTGGACCACTGACAGCAAAACAATTCCAAAGTATTAAGATTCACCATCATATTTAACTGTCATCACCAGCCACTTTTCATTTTGTGCTCCTCCTTTCGTCACCAAATGTGCTGTGGATATGCCTGGCCATGCAAAAAGTCTAATTTTGGTCTTGTCTGACCGCAACACATGATCCCAATCATGTGTACAATAATGCTTGGAAGATTTCAGGCACAGCAGTTTGTAGATTCCTCAGGCTTGTTACCTGTGTCATTTTACAAATTCTTTTATGAAACCCATTCAATGAACTTTTTGACACAGAGGATGACACCTAATAGTAGATTGAGAAGCTTGATGAACTCAAGAGTGAACTAAACTTTGTAGCTGTGAAGGTGTGATCCTTGTTTTTTTTTCCCACCACCCTACCATCCTCCTCAGTGTGTGTGGTGGCACTGTGCTCATGTTTCCTCTTCCTAGAAAACTTGCCACTCTTCCGGACTTCAGAAACTTTTGGTAGTTTTGACTGTTTATGTATTATCTCATACACTTTATCTGGTGTCAGTCAACAATCATTTGTCTCTTTGGGGTGAAAGCTCCTTGGTTTTTCCTGTGGTGATGGATGAACAAGGGATTTCACTTATCTACATCATTTGTTTATACTTCAGTGAAACAGTAAATGGTGAAAAGCAGTGGTACTTGATTCTGGCTACTAAGCCAAATAAAAAGAAATTAAACAATAAATAAATAAATTTAATTTTAATTTCAGTACCATTGTTGTTTGGTTTCGTAGGATGTATTCTTTAGGGGTTCCAGTAGTGTTTACCCCAATGTTTGCAACAAAAAGATAACATTATTGAAAAAAAAACAAGTTTTTATGTTCGTATAAAGTTCATTAAAATCAATGAGTTGAGCAAAGTAAATAATTTCACTCAGGTGTAAGTTTGAAATTTAAGTAATTCATTTAATGTGGTTATTTCGCTTATTTTCATAAAAGGTACCAACTATTCTAGTTGACTGTACAAAATGCTGCAGTGCAGTAAAAGTTAGGAAAGGTACAATTTGAATGAATGAGTGAATGAACATAGCAATTATGTAGCAATTTCTCATAGGTACTCAAAGTACTATACAGTCATATGGAGGAATCTTGCTTCACCACCACCAATGTGTAGCACCCAACTGCGTGACGCGCGACAGCCATTTTCCACCAGAGTACTGACTGCACATTAACTGTGGTAGATGGGTAGAGGACAATTTGCATAGCCAGTTAAATCAGGGTATGACTGGGGGACAGGTTGATAGAGCCTGGGTGGGAATTTACCCAGGACACGAGGGAAACCCCCACTCTTGTCAAAGAGCGTCATGGGATCTGCAATTACCACAGTGAGTTTGGACCACGGTTCGACGTCTCATCTGAAAGAAGGTGGCTCCTACAGCACAATGCCTCCGTCACTGCCCTGGAGCATTGGGGATTATTTGGTTAATGGGAAGACCGCCACCTACAGGCCCAGCAACACCACGTCCAGCAGCAACTTAGTTATCTCAGGTGATCTCCCATCCAAGCACTAACTCAGCCCACACGTGCTTAGCTTCAGGCAATTGGCCGGAGCATATTGTATGGTGATATGGCAATGATAATATCAAGCAAAGCATTTTCTGTATTTGTAAGTTCACTAAATAATCTCACGATCTTGCTGGCTGTTTGATGACTGAAATGTCTGTATACACCAGGATTGCTTAACAATGAATTGGGAATTACGGAAGCTGGGGGAAAAAAAGTGTTAGCATTATCAGAGGCAACAGCTTGGAAGAACTGATATTTTTCTCTCTCTTCCTGTTTTGCAGCATTGCCTTTGAGCATTTGCCAACTTGTGGACTTTTTGCATTTGCGGAAAAGATGACATTAGACGCATCACTCTGCAAGGGAGCACTTTTTCATTATCTTGTTTCACATATAAGGATGCTAGTGTGTCTGGCTTCAAAGCTGACAGGTACCAGGATGCATTTATAGCATTTATATAGGACTGGGACAACAGGAAGCGTCTCAGCGGAGAAAAGGCTGATTTGCTTCGTTGTTTATCTACTGGTCTACTGAACCCACTGCTGTGTCGCGAGGCGAAATGCTGCCAGATCGTGGAAGTGTGTTGATTTTTGGAAGTCTGTGCTCTGTGTATGTATGCATGTGTATTCGTCCATATACAGTATGTGTGTGTGTGTGTGTGTGTGTCCATCTGTCTACCTGTCTAATTCAACTAGAATGTTTTTGCCAAGATGTTTGCCTGAATTGAATTGCTCTCACAGCCATGAAAAAAAGGACTTCCCTTACCTGGGCCCCGTGTGAGTGTGTGTTTATTTGGAAGTGTGAAGTGCCTTTGTGTGTGTTTTAATGGCAGCAAGGGGTCAAAGGTTACTAAAATAAAAAAAAAATAAAAAAAAACTATGGCAGGCTGAGGCTGGCAGACTGAGGAAAAACACTCACAGGAAGCTTGTTGTCTCACCCTGTATTTTCTTTTTCTTTTTCCTGTCAGCCTCTTTTAAACGACCATCTGTTTATTTCGTCCCCTATGCCATGTAATTGTCTTTCCAAATATGGATTGGGAAGCATATTCAAATTTAGCATTTGCTATGCATATCTTTATTTCAATTATGCATATTTTTATTGATGTATCCTCAGTTGTTTATTCTACAGTGTTTACTGTGATACTAAAATCAGAAATTAGTTGAATGAATAATAATAATAATAAAAATAATAATTGAAAGCATATGGCATGGTGATTGAAGGATTTGGATGTTCCTTGCTCAATTGAACACGTTTCTCTTAATAAAAGCATGACTTTTCAGCCAGCCTGACGATCACAAAAAATTTTAAAGCATCATTTTTTTATGGTGCATTCACACATCATCATTTCCAATTTAGAGAAGTATATAAAATGTTTGTAAAATAAAATTTAAGAATACAACTTTTGCAAGCTTAGAAACTCATGGTATTTCTGTTTGCTTGCGCATAATTCTACTGTTCAATATAAGGAAAGAGGAACATTATTTTAAATGTTAACACAAGGATATGCTGAGAAAATCAGTTTTTTTCGGGTTCACTAATTAATCTTGTATTGAAATCTTGATCTGTGTATTATATGTTTCTTGTAATTCAGCTTCCCTAAATGGCTCGTAACATTATGCTGCCGCCACCTGCACACAGGCCGTTTAAACTCTGATACCAGTACCCTCAAAATGATGGTTGTTTGTCAATTGTTTGTTTGTCACTTCAGCTCCCAATCCTCATTTTAATTTTGTCCTTTTAACGTTTGATGCTTACGTCAATTTATGTATTTTCTGTTAATTATGTACAGTACTTGTTAAGACTATCTATATTACACAGAACATTCTGTGCAAGCACACTTTACCTTCTCAATGATTTTTTTTTTTTTTTTATCGCTAAACTATATGTGATCCCAGAATTTGAAGTTGCAGTTCAGTATAATAATTTGGCTCACTTATTCATCTCTGTTAGAACAGAGGCATTTACACTGCGAGAGCGACAAAACAGTATGATAGATTGGTGCAAAAGCCTCACGTACAGCCTCTGGAAGTTGTATTGCACTTTGTTATAAACATGTCTGTATTAACACAGAATAGATACAGCTCCCTTTTGTTATCATGGTACCAAATCAGTATCTATCTTTTACTGCACCGCTTTCATATTTACTTTGAAATCTTTAAGCAGTGGTGTCGCTGATCATTAATATCCTGCGGTGCAAATTATGAGCTTGTAACACTGTCATTTGACGAGGGCTTGATCACGGGCACCGCAATCAGCATCTCCTTCTGCTTCCACTTCAACACTGTGAAGGAGACTCTCCAGTCTGCCGCGGTCACAATCAGAGTGTTGTGCGATGCAGGAAACACACTGGAGTAGGCTCTGTCCAATATGAACAACATGGTTTCTCACGAGTAATGTTGCTCTTTCTTTCGCATTCTCAAAAAAGGCCAACAGCAGATGTGCTGCCAACAAACAAGTGGAATGAGATTGGATCAGCGGGACACTTCTGTCTTTTGCAATTAAAATTTCACTTGGCACTCCCCCACGTGTTGTGGAATCATCTTCACGCAAACCTTTTTATTACTTTCCTGATTTATATTTGCCTCTTGGTGTTGCTGATGCCTCGGCTGTTGGCACGTGTAACACATTCCAGAAGCCTCTTTCAGCCAGTTGGAGACTTAGCGAAGCTTTACCTGAGCAAATATATTGTAACCTAAACATGTCAGACGTATGGGGCCACTATATAAGTTTATTCGCCAAAGAAGCAAGCCACTTTGTTTTCAGAATCAAATTCTCTTTCTTGTGAGCATTTTTCTCCTAGATAATTCATATCTCTGACTGACTCACCCTCCTGCTTTACAAATAAGATATCAAGCACAGAGAGATGCCACAGAAATGCCACCGCTGCTTTTGAGTGTACTGGCTGTGTAAATTAAAAGTCTAACACCAAGACAGGTCTAAATGATTGGAATAGAGTGACTGTTCTGCTTGATAATAGGAAACCCTCTATGAGGTTAGTCATAAAGGCTTGAGTCATTTTAATAGTCGTCCCTTGTGTTTGGCATATGAGCTGTCAGAAGGAGGTTCTTATTTGAGAACAGACATGAAAAGTGAACATATCACATAGGGATACGGAGTCTTTACTAAA
This sequence comes from Gymnothorax javanicus, assembly GCA_029692085.1. NCBI lineage: Eukaryota > Metazoa > Chordata > Actinopteri > Anguilliformes > Muraenidae > Gymnothorax > Gymnothorax javanicus. Next base: position 20,830,705 of record CM056207.1, on the reverse strand, counting down.
CTTGTAATGCTTCTCTGCAAGATGGCTGCATGGCAAGGTAAATTTTGAGATGGAGTCCCTATTGTTCAGTCTATTAGAGCATGGTTGATCCTGTGTTGTGCTGGAACTGAGTGTATGCAGGCATAGTGGTCTATGCATTCAAATATCTTAAGCTAATACCTTATTCATTGTGAAATTCAAAATTGCTGTAACATAAGTTGGATTCTGCCATCCATTACTGATAATTTAATTTTTGTCCCATAATTTCAATATGATAAAAACCAGATATATTTATTTTGATATTTGCTGTAGTTTGATGTAATATTGGACCCTAACCTAGTACAATGAAGGTTAAAAAAATAACCAACTGCCTTAGCATTGGCAATTGGTAGTGAAAAAAAAAAGTTTTCAGTTTTTGTTTTTGCATTGGGTGAACTAAATTATTTACTGGACTATAGCACAGTGCTAAGCCACCTTGATTGCACAAAACCAACTAGCTATTCAGTCTTCCTTTGTATTGCTAAAAATGAAGCTTGGAGAAGAACAAAGGTGAATTAGGGCTTTGATATTGTCAATTACAAATCACAGAACAAGAAAACGTGACGCACTGGATTGCCTGGTGACTATCAGAACACAGAATTATTGGCTTATGTCAAATATTACATAATGTTGAGGAGAGGGAGGGACATCCTTTTGTCTGCAGGCAATGAGGAATTATGTTTGGTGTAATAAGCTGGTCTATAGGCTCACTTCCAGACCTAAACCCGGAAATATGGATTTGTGAACATGCATCTTTGAATTGGGCTGAGTTTGGAGGCACTGAAAGCCTGGTAGTGATAAATTGAATATCTTCCTTATGATTGTTACCACTGATGGATGGGGAAATAATTTTGAATTCTGGTGTACATTGAGCAACGTGACATTGAAATAATTCCTTATAAGTCTCTTAGTTTTGCATTACAAGGATGCTTCGTCTAATTTCATATTATTAGCAACTGAAAGAAGAATGGAGTTTTAACTCTGTATGCAAGTTTTTTTTTTTTTTTTGAAAAGCACCTCTAAGCCTAGTCTTCTACTGACAGGTAGTGCTACATGCACAATTAAAAAGGTTAAGTTGGGCTGGCCCGACATATCAATCAACCAGCACATACCCGCCTCCGCCTCGGCCCACAGACTTTCTCTTTCGACCTTGTACTTTCTCGTCTTCTGCTTGCTTTTGTCTTCCTCGATAATCATTGCTCTGTACTCGCAGAAGCGAGACTCATTCAGCGAACGGTACAGCACACAGGAATACCTCCATAATTTTCTCCCAACCTGCACTGCTGTGTGTGTGTGTTATTCTCATGAAATCTATATATGCGAATGAGGATGGTTTTAAAATGACGAGCAATGGGGTAGTACTGCAATATTAGTTGGATTTGAAATTGTTTTCTCCAAAAATGTTTTAGGTGAGGAAGAAAAAAACATTGGCAATTATTTCTCATTGTTTCATTATATTTGCAAATGGAAAATGCAATATACCAGTGTACAAAACTCTTCTTAATATTTGGAAGCACTGTATATTAAAAATGCAAAATAGATCATAAAATATAACAGGAATATATCTTAAAAAGCAGCAGCCTTTTCTCTTTACTTGTAAGAAACCAGAATATCATGAGCATGAGACTTCATGTGTGAAAATATGGGCACACTCAAGTGCTGTTCTCAATGAAGTGATGTTTTGTGGCAAAGAGACGAGGACTTAGCAGTCCGCAGAGGGCGACTGTGGTGATTATCATCAGACAAGCAAATGCTACTTTGAAATTTTGCTGTTTTTAGTGGATAATTAACAGCAGCGCTCTGGTTACAACTTCCCTGAAGGTAATGCCTTAATGATCAGGATTACTGGCCAATGCTTATTTCCGTGTCAGTATTGTCAGCTGATGAAAATATTGCTTAAGTTAGTTGATATGGCCTGATCTGTGTCAGTTTCTGCAAATTTTAAGTCATGTGTGTTACATACTGACATGGCAATCTTTTGCATTGATTAATCAGAAGTGAAGGTATTCAAATAGCATGTACTTTGTGCACGATCGTTGAAGTCAAAACTTGAAAGCCGGAGGGAATTCTACAAACCATGTTATTTCAATATTGGCCTATATTAAGCCGGAGGCAAGAATTAGTCATGGGGAGGCAGCATTAGCCAAAGCCCTGCACATTCTTAATAAATAAGAGCCTTAGAGAAGTCCGTGCTGCTGTTCAGTCACGGTTCTAGCAAGGCAATCCAAGCATTCCAACTCCGTCAAATTGTTTGTGTGTTTGATCAAACAACTCTTATTTTTTTCTTACTTTCTAATAGGATCAGTTATTGAAACTTGAAGCAAGCTCCACCCCTCACCAAAGACACATCAGCTGTGCCAACCTCCTCTGCAATAGTAAGGCTTGCCTTGTTAACTGTCTACCTGGAGCTAGTGTGCAAATAACTGAGGGGAGCCACAAGGGAAAGCTGGCTTTGTTTTTTTGCCATGCATGGGTGATTTCTCCCTGAATTAATTGAGTGCATGTTTTGTGTTGGGTGGGTAAGGAAGAGGATTACCGACCAGGCTGGAGAGGCTCTTGAGAGTGGGGTAATCAAAATAGGCTGCCATGCCCATCTGAGCATATTAGGAGCACCCATCAGAGAAGATTATTGGCACACAATTTATTTAATGGAGGGAGGACAGGGAATGGCAGTGCTGCTGGTGGTGTGTGTGTATGTGTGTGCGTGTGTGTGTATGTGTTGGGGGGGGGGGATGCAGTAGAGTGATTGAAAGGCCACCCTGTCATCCTGTGCAGATGCACTTTTCTGTGTCATTGTTTTCCTCCTCGCTGCCGGTGTTAGTTCATCTGTGATTCACAGTCCAGAAACGCATCGACTTACATCTGCGTCTGCGGGAGAACCGGCATCATCATGCGATGGTAATCTGTCCACTCCAGAACCTTCTGGCTGCGAGATGTATTGATCGATACACCATTTCCTTAATAGGAAAAAGGACGCTTCAGCCTGTCCCTGTCACGCACTCTCTCGCTCTGCGTTGTCAGCACGGCTGACATCTCGACAGGTTTTCTTGTTAGTTTCAACATATTTACGATTTTCATTTGCAGCAGCTTTGACAAAATGATCCACAGGGCAATCAGGACTATTAATGGGATTTTTGTCAGTTGATTATGGAAACTGCAGTATGATGTATGTATTAGCTGATATATGTATTAGCATTATGCAAGGAATATTATGTACTCAGTGGAAATTTACCGGATTCGTGTGAAGGAATTACGCCCCTGTTTATACAGTTGATACATTGCTACATTGGAGGGGATATGTGCGTGTGTGTGTGTGTGTGTGTGTGTGTGTGTGTGTACAGGTCTGTGCGTGTGTGTGCTTGTGCCCATTAATTCTGTCATACCTTCTTCAGTGGTGTGGTATTCCATGCCTGGAGCTGATCAGTAATGAGCACTGATCCATGCAGAGACCTTTTCATTGGTGTCAGATTCTTCCTCATGTGTGGACGCCAGTCCATACCGACTCCCACCCCCCCACACTTCCCGCCTGATCCAGACACGACTTCACTCTTCTCCAGCTGAGACTCGGTTAGAGATGTGGGAGTCATGTGACCAGGTCCGCCCCCGCTCCCGCCCCTTCCCACGTCTCAGTCTCCAGTCGGACACACACCAGTCCCCTGTCTCCTCCCCTTCTCCAGTAATTTTTATCTTTGCCGATGTAAATAACTGCCACTGCACCTCGCTTATTTCGCTCCCTCTCACACCGGACACATCACATGAATCAGATTTATTTAGTGCACAACAAAAACTGTGGAGTTTCTTCAATGGCTTTGTCACCCTTTTGTAAGTGTGACCTCTCTGCATAGAGACTGTTCCAGATTTTGTGTGTCTGTTTTTTGGTATTCTTCAAGCAGATGTGTGCCTAATGTCACCAGTGATGATGCTATGCTGGCATGGTTGTCAGGTTTGAGAGGGTTGCCATGCACCAACCAAAGGAAGAATGAATCCGATTCACATTTAAAATTATAAATCTTTCAGGAAACTTGGATTGCTTATCCCAGTCAGTGTGCTTGGCCTGCTTGTCGATTGTCTATAAGTCAGACGGATTGAGTCAAATTGTAATAGGAAAATGATTTGATTTCCCTCTCGCCATTGGGAGATCCTAATTTTTCTTCCCTAACCATTTCCGCGGGGGATTTTTGGATGTCATTTATCAGTCGAGTCAATGCTTGTTACACATTTCAGTTTTTCAGTCTCTTAATGATGCAAGTTACTGAATAGAGCCACTTTGTATGAGGATTTGTTGCTCCCTGAAGTTAAATTCATGGAACTGTTTTGTAGCTTATAAACCCTGGAAATTATGTGCTCTAAATACAGAATAGTTGTGATGAATCCTGGCCTATATTTTAACAGACAGCTAAGCCTTTTCCTTCTCTGTCTCACACAGATAACGTTACAGCATTGAACACCTGGTCGCAGCTGACCTGTCGAAATGGTCTGATTAGCTGGGATATGGCTAAGGATTGGCTTAAAATGAAATATTCACGTACCGACAAGTCCATGCATGTGATAGGTGTTGGATACACTTGGAAGTGCTCCAGTAGATTGGGGAATTGCATGTGATTGCCGTTTCTTGATACTTTGGTGCTGAGTTTTGCGATTAGGAAGGTGTGTGTGTTGCTAAGTGACTTTGTCCTGTTGTGGAGGTGAAGGGATCTCACTGCCAATTCAGCAGTGACCTGGCCCTGCTTGCTTTACTCCAGAGTGCCTAATGTGACACAGTCGCCATGTCTCCTGTGTTCCGACCCTGAGGCAGAGGGCCAGAGACAGTGAACAAGGACAGAGCATTTATGTTAGGTGCACCTTCAGTACACACTGCCAGCATGCAGCACCCAGGGAATCTTCCTTTCAGACATTCACCACCTCACCCACTCTTGCTCTACCTTCTCTCTCTCTCTCTCTCTCTCTCTCTCTCTCTCTTTCTCTCTAACTTTCAATTCAATTCAATATGCTTTACTGGTATGAATGTCAGGTGAACAATATTGCCAAAGCGTCAAGGACAATACAATTTTCAATATAATAAGATAAACTGGATGAGTTACGAGGCGTCAAGTAGGCATACACTCAAGCCACCCTGTCTTTGCCAATCCAAAGTCCCTTCACTTGTCAAAACGCCAGTTCAAAACTCAATCAACACGATTTCGCCTCGTGCGTATCTTCCTTTTCATGATGCAATACCCAAATGCATCGAGGTAATTTCCAATTTTTGTCTTGGAAGATAGATATATAGATAGAACTAGAATCGAAAAAGATTAAGAGTGAACGTATTTTGTATGTGTGTGTACAGAAGTGTTTAATGATTGTTACTTTTCAATAAAGAAATAATTAACGCCCATATGTGAATACAAAATTGCACATTTCAAATGTGAACTAAGAAAAAGTCAGAGTGTGAGCCGTGAGGATCTGATTATAGCGGTCTTTTATTGTGCTGGTTGTCCCATAGGCTGAGAGAGACACGAACATATCTCAATGCATCTGTAACACTGACACCATTTTCTCCAAACAGATGTTGCTATTTAGACTAGTGAGAGAGTGTATCAAAATTTTTGTGTATCATTTTTAGTAAAGAATATTTTTCTTAAGTGTTCATATGTACTGTATCGTTGCAGGAAATGTCTCTACCTCTTCCCCTCGACAGGGGTAAAACAGCCTTTCCTCTCTACGGAGCCAGGTCTGCCTGAGTTGGCTTGTCTCTATGTTCAGGCTGTGATTACTGTGTCTGTACATAGCTAATGTTTTGCTCAATTTCTGATCAATCACAGTGGTCAGATAGTCTTCCACTGTGTGCTCTCTGTTTAAAGCCTAATAGCATTGAAGTTTGTCGTGAGTTTTTTGTGGAAAATGTCCGAAAGTTCTTTTTCTTTAGCTATAATTTGGCTGGGGCTAGATTGTGTTAGGGCTGTCCTGAGGCCTTATGCTGCTAGAGGAGGTGTGTGGGCTGATCCTGAGGCCATGTGCTGTTAGTGGAGGTGTGTGGGCTGATCCTGAGGCCTTGTGCTGTTAGAGGAGGTGTGTGGGCTGATCCTGAGGCCTTGTGCTGTTAGAGGAGATGTGTGGGCTGATCCTGAGGCCTTGTGCTGTTAGAGGAGGTGTGTGGGCTGATCCTGAGGCCTTGTGCTGTTAGAGGAGATGTGTGGGCTGATCCTGAGGCCTTGTGCTGTTAGTAGAGATGTGTGGGCTGATCTTGAGGCTTTATGCTGTTAGAGGAGGTGTGTGGGCTGATCCTGAGGCCTTGTATTGTTAGAGGAGGTGTTTGGGCTGATCCTGAGGTCTTGTGCTATTAGAGGAGGTGTGTGGGCTGATTTTAAGGCCATGTCCTGTTAGAGGAGGTGTGTGGGCTGATCCTGAGGCCTTGTGATATTAGTAGAGGTGTGTGGGCTGATCTTGAGGCCTTCTGCTGTAAGAGGAGGTGTGTGGGCTGATTATGAGGCCTTATGCTGTTATAGGAGGTGTGTGGGCTGATCCTGAGGCCTTGTGCTGTTAGTAGAGGTGTGTGGGCTGATCCTGAGGCCTTGTGTTGTTAGAGGAGGTGTGTGGGCTGATCCTGAGGACTTGTGCAGTTAGTGAAGGTTTTGTGTGCTGATTCTGAGGCATTATGCTGTTAGAGGAGGTGTGTGGGCTGATCCTGAGGCCTTGTGCTGTTAGAGGAGATGTGTGGGCTCATCCTGAGGCCTTGTGCTGTTAGGAGAGATGTGTGGGCTGATCCTGAGGCCTTATCCTGTTAGAGGAGGCTTGTGGGCTGATCCTGAGGTCTTTTGCTGTTAGAGGAGGTGTGTGGGCTCATCCTGAGGCATTGTGCTGTCAGAGGAGGTGTGTGGGCTGATTCTTAGGCCTTGTCCTGTTAGAGGAGGTGTGTGGGCTGATCCTGAGGCCTTGTGCTGTTAGTTGAGGTGTGTGGGCTGATCCGGAGGCCTTGTGCTGTTAGAGGAGGTGTGTGGGCTGATCCTGAGGCCTTGTACTGTTATAGGACGTGTCTGGGCTGATCCTGAGGCCTTGTACTGTTAGTAGAGGTGTGTGGGCTTATGTGGAGGCCTTGTGTTGTAAGAGGAGGTGTCTGGGCTGGTCCTGAGGCCTTATGCTGTTAGAGGAGATGTCTGGGCTGATCCTGAGGCTTTGTGCTGTCAGAGGAGGTTTTGGGCTGATCTTGAGGCCTTGTGCTGTTAGTAGAGGTGTGTGGGCTCATCCTGAGGCCTTGTGCTTTTAGTAGAGGTGTGTGGGCTTATCCTGAGGCCTTGTGCTGTTAGAGGAGGTATGTGGGCTGATCATGAGGCCTTCTGCTGAAAGAGGAGGTGTGTGGGCTGATTATGAGGCCTTGTGCTGTTATAGGAGGTGTGTGGGCTGATCCTGAGGCCTTGTGCTGTTAGTAGAGGTGTGTGGGCTGATCCTGAGGCCTTGTTTTGTTAGAGGAGGTGTGTGGGCTGATCCTGAGGCCTTGAGCTGTTAGAATAGGTGTGCGGACTGATACTGAGGACTTGTGATATTAGTAGAGGTGTGTGGGCTCATCCTGAGGCATTGTGCTGTCAGAGGAGGTGTGTGGGCTGATTCTTAGACCTTGTCCTGTTAGAGGAGGTGTGTGGGCTAATTCTGAGGCCTTGTGCTGTTAGTTGAGGTGTGTGGGCTGATCCTGAGGCCTTGTGTTGTTAGAGGAGGTGTGTGGGCTGATCCTGAGGCCTTGAGCTGTTAGAATAGGTGTGCGGACTGATCCTGAGGACTTGTGATATTAGTAGAGGTGTGTGGGCTGATCTTGAGGCCTTCTGCTGTTAGAGGAGGTGTGTGGGCTGATTATGAGGCCTTGTGCTGCTAGAGGAGGTGTGTGGGCTAATTCTGAGGCCTTGTGCTGTTAGTTGAGGTGTGTGGGCTGATCCTGAGGCCTTGTGCTGTTAGAGGAGGTGTGTGGGCTGATCCTGAGGCCTTGTACTGTTATAGGAGGTGTGTGGGCTGATCCTGAGGCCTTGTACTGTTAGTAGAGGTGTGTGGGCTTATGTGGAGGCCTTGTGTTGTGGGAGGTGTGTGGGCTGTCCTGAGGCCTTGAGCTGTTAGGAGGATGTGTGTCTGGGCTTATCCTGAGGCCTGTGGGCTGCTGTTAGAGGAGATGTCTGGGCTGATCCTGAGGCTTTGTGCTGTCAGAGGAGGTTTTTGGGCTGATCTTGAGGCCTTGTGCTGTTAGTAGAGGTGTGTGGGCTCATCCTGAGGCCTTGTGCTTTTAGTAGAGGTGTGTGGGCTTATCCTGAGGCCTTGTGCTGTTAGAGGAGGTGTGTGGGCTGATCATGAGGCCTTCTGCTGAAAGAGGAGGTGTGTGAGCTGATTATGAGGCCTTGTGCTGTTATAGGAGGTGTGTGGGCTGATCCTGAGGCCTTGTGCTGTTAGTAGAGGTGTGTGGGCTGATCCTGAGGCCTTGTGTTGTTAGAGGAGGTGTGTGGGCTGATCCTGAGGCCTTGAGCTGTTAGAATAGGTGTGTGGACTGATCCTGAGGACTTGTGCTGTTAGTAGAGGTGTGTGGGCTGATCTTGAGGCCTTCTGCTGTGTTAGAGGAGGTGTGTGTGGGCTGATCCTGAGGCCTTGTGCTGTTATAGGAGGTGTGTGGGCCTTGCTGATCCCTGAGGCCTTGATCCTGATCCTATTATGGGCCTTATGCTGTTATAGGGTGTGTGGGGTGTGTGGGCTGATCCTGAGGCCTTGTGTTGAGGCCTTGTAGAGGAGGTGTGTGGACTGATCCTGAGGACTGATCCTGCAGTTAGTTAGAAGGTTTTTGTGCTGATTCTGAGGCATTATGCTGTTAGAGGAGGTGTGTGTGCAGATTCTGAGGCCTTGTGCTGCTAGAGGAGATGTGTGGGCTCATCCTGAGGCCTTGTGCTGTTAGGAGAGATGTGTGGGCTGATCCTGAGGCCTTATGCTGTTTGATGAGGTGTGTGGGCTGATCATGAGGCCTTGTAATGTTAGAGGAGGTGTGTGGGCTGATCCTGAGGCCTTATCCTGTTAGAGGAGGTTTGTGGGCTGATCCTGAGGTCTTTTGCTGTTAGAGGAGGTGTGTGGGCTCATCCTGAGGCATTGTGCTGTCAGAGGAGGTGTGTGGGCTGATTCTTAGGCCTTGTCCTGTTAGAGGAGGTGTGTGGGCTAATTCTGAGGCCTTGTGCTATTAGTTGAGGTGTGTGGGCTGATCCGGAGGCCTTGTACTGTTAGAGGAGGTGTGTGGGCTGATCCTGAGGCCTTGTACTGTTATAGGACGTGTCTGGGCTGATCCTGAGGCCTTGTACTGTTAGTAGAGGTGTGTGGGCTTATGTGGAGGCCTTGTGTTGTAAGAGGAGGTGTCTGGGCTGGTCCTGAGGCCTTATGCTGTTAGAGGAGATGTCTGGGCTGATCCTGAGGCTTTGTGCTGTCAGAGGAGGTTTTTGGGCTGATCTTGAGGCCTTGTGCTGTTAGTAGAGGTATGTGGGCTGATCCTGAGGCCTTCTGCTGAAAGAGGAGGTGTGTGGGCTGATTATGAGGCCTTGTGCTGTTATAGGAGGTGTGTGGGCTGATCCTGAGGCCTTGTGCTGTTAGTAGGAGGTGTGTGGGCTGATCCTGAGGCCTTGTGTTGTTAGAGGAGGTGTGTGGGCTGATCCTGAGGCCTTGTGCTGTTAGAATAGGTGTGCGGACTGATCCTGAGGACTTGTGCTGTTAGTGGAGCTTTTTTGTGCTGATTCTGAGGCATTATGCTGTTAGAGGAGGTGTGTGTGCAGATTCTGAGGCCTTGTGCTGCTAGAGGAGATGTGTGGGCTGATCCTGAGGCCTTATGCTGTTTGATGAGGTGTGTGGGCTGATCATGAGGCCTTGTCATGTTAGAGGAGGTGTGTGGGCTGATCCTGAGGCTTTATCCTGTTAGAGGAGGTTTGTGGGCTGATCCTGAGGTCTTTTGCTGTTAGAGGAGGTGTGTGGGCTCATCCTGAGGCATTGTGCTGTTAGAGGAGGTGTGTGGGCTGATTCTTAGGCCTTGTCCTGTTAGAGGAGGTGTGTGGGCTAATCCCGAGGCCTTGTGCTATTAGTAGAGGTGTGTGGGCTGATCCTGAGGCCTTGTGCTGTTATAGGAGGTGTGTTGGCTGATCCTGAGGCCTTGTGCTATTATAGGAGGTGTGTGGGCTGTCCTGAGGCCTTATGCTGCTAGAGGAGGTGTGTGGACGGATCCTGAGGCCTTGTGCTATTAGTAGAGGTGTGTGGGCTGATCTTGACGCCTTGTGCTGTTAGTGGAGGTGCGTGGGCTGATCCTGAGGGCTTGTGCTGTTAGAGGAGGTATGTGGGCTGATCCTGAGGCCTTGTGCTGTTAGAGAGGATGTGTGGGCAGATCCTGAGGCGTTGTGCTGCTAGAGGAGATGTGTGGGCTCATCCTGAGGCCTTGTGCTGTTAGTAGAGATGTGTGGGCTGATCTTGAGGCCTTATGCTGTTAGAGGAGGTGTGTGGGCTGATCCTGAGGCCTTGTATTGTTAGAGGAGGTGTTTGGGCTGATCCTGAGGTCTTGTGCTATTAGAGGAGGTGTGTGGGCTGATTTTGAGGCCATGTCCTGTGAGAGGAGGTGTGTGGGCTGATCCTGAGGCCTTGTATTGTTAGAGGAGGTGTTTGGGCTGATCCTGAGGTCTTATGCTATTAGAGGAGGTGTGTGGGCTGATTTTGAGGCCATGTCCTGTTAGAGGAGGTGTGTGGGCTGATCCTGAGGCCTTGTGATATTAGTAGAGGTGTGTGGGCTGATCTTGAGGCCTTCTGCTGTAAGAGGAGGTGTGTGGGCTGATCCTGAGGCCTTGTGCTGTTATAGGAGGTGTGTGGGCTGATCCTGAGGCCTTATGCTGTTAGTAGAGGTGTGTGGGCTGATCCTGAGGCCTTGTGTTGTTAGAGGAGGTGTGTGGACTGATCCTGAGGACTTGTGCTGTTAGTGAAGGTTTTGTGTGCTGATTCTGAGGCATTATGCTGTTAGAGGAGGTGTGTGGGCAGATTCTGAGGCCTTGTGCTGCTAGAGGAGATGTGTGGGCTCATCCTGAGGCCTTGTGCTGTTAGGAGAGATGTGTGGGCTGATCCTGAGGCCTTATGCTGTTTGATGAGGTGTGTGGGCTGATCATGAGGCCTTGTCATGTTAGAGGAGGTGTGTGGGCTCATCCTGAGGCCTTGTGCTATCAGAGGAGGTGTGTGGGCTGATCTTAGGCCTTTTCCTGTTAGGGAGGTGTGTGGGCTCATCCTGAGGCCTTGTGCTGTCAGGAGGTTGTGGGCTGATCCTGAGGCCTTGTCCTGTTAGAGGAGGGACGTGTGGGCTAATCCTGAGGCCTTGTGCTGTTAGTTGAGGTGTGTGGGCTGTCCTGGGCCTGATCCTGAGGAGGTGTCTGGGCTGGTCCTGAGGCCTTTATAGGAGGTGTGTGGGCTCTGGGCTGTTGTTAGAGGAGGTTTCTGGGCTGGTCCTGAGGCCTTGTGCTGTTAGTAGGAGATGTCTGGGCTGATCCTGGGCTTTGTGCTGTCAGGAGGTTTTGGGCTGTTGCTGTTAGAGGAGGTGTGTGGGCTGATCCTGAGGCCTTGTGCTGTTAGAGGAGGTGTGTGGGCTGATCCTGAGGCCTTGTGCTGTTAGAGGAGGTGTGTGGGCTGATCCTGAGGCCTTGTGCTGTTAGTAGAGGTGTGTGGGCTGATCCTGAGGCCTTGTGTTGTTAGAGGAGTTGTGTGGGCTGATCCTGAGGCCTTGAGCTGTTAAATGGGTGTGTGGACTGATCCTGAGGACTTGTGCTGTTAGTGGAGCTTTTTTGTGCTGATTCTGAGGCATTATGCTGTTAGAGGAGGTGTGTGGGCAGATTCTGAGGCCTTGTGCTGCTAGAGGAGATGTGTGGGCTCATCCTGAGGCCTTGAGCTGTTAGGAGAGATGTGTGGGCTGATCCTGAGGCCTTATGCTGTTTGATGAGGAGTGTGTGGGCTGATCCTGAGGCCTTGAGTAATGTTAGAGGGGTGTGTGGCTGATCCTGAGGCTTTATCCTGTTAGAGGAGGTTTGTGGGCTGATCCTGAGGTCTTTTGCTGTTAGAGGAGGTGTGTGGGCTCATCCTGAGGCATTGTGCTGTTAGAGGAGGTGTGTGGGCTGATTCTTAGGCCTTGTCCTGTTAGAGGAGGTGTGTGGGCTAATCCCGAGGCCTTGTGCTATTTGAGGAGGTGTGTGGGCTGATTTTGAGGCCTTTTCCTGTTAGAGGAGGTGTGTGGGCTGATCCTGAGGCCTTGTGCTGTTAGTAGAGGTGTGTGGGCTGATCATGAGGCCTTGTGTTGTTAGAGGAGGTGTGTGGGCTGATCCTGAGGCCTAGTGATGTTTATCCTGATCCTGAGGCCTTGTACTGTTTGTGGAGTTGTGTGTGCTGATCCCGAGGCCTTGTGATGTTTGAGGAGTTGTGTGGGCTGATCCTGAGGCCTTGTGCTGTTTGAGGAGGTGTGTGGGCTGATACTGAGGCCTTTTGCTGTTATAGGACGTGTCTGGGCTGATCCAGAGGCCTTGTACTGTTAGTAGAGGTGTGTGGGCTTATGTTTAGGCCTTGTTTTGTTAGAGGAGGTGTCTGGGCTGGTCCTGAGGCCTTACGCTGTTAGAGGAGATGTGTGGGCTGATCCTGAGGCCTTGTGCTATTAGTAGAGGTGTGTGGGCTGATCATGAGGCCTTGTGTTGTTAGAGGAGGTGTGTGGGCTGATCCTGAGGCCTAGTGATGTTTAAAGAGGTGTGTGAGGTGATCCTGAGGCCTTGTACTGTTTGTGGAGTTGTGTGTGCTGATCCCGAGGCCTTGTGATGTTTGAGGAGTTGTGTGGGCTGATCCTGAGGCCTTTTGCTGTTATAGGAGGTGTCTGGGCTGATCCTGAGGCCTTGTACTGTTAGTAGAGGTGTGTGGGCTTATGTTTAGGCCTTGTTTTGTTAGAGGAGGTGTCTGGGCTGGTCCTGAGGCCTTGTGCTGTCAGAGGAGGTTTGTGGGCTGATCTTGAGGCCTTGTGCTGTTAGTAGAGGTGTGTGGGCTCATCCTATGGCCTTGTGCTGTTAGTAAAGGTGTGTGGGCTTATCCTGAGGCCTTGTGCTGTTAAAGGAGGTATGTGGGCTGATCATGAGGCCTTCTGCTTTAAGAGGAGGTGTGTGGGCTGATTATGAGGCCTTGTGCTGCTATAGGAGGTGTGTGAGCTGATCCTGAGGCCTTGTGCTGTTAGTAGAGGTGTGTGGGCTGATCCTGAGGCCTTGTTTTGTTAGTGGAGGTGTGTGGGCTGATCCTGAGGCCTTGAGCTGTTAGAGTAGGTATGTGGACTGATCCTGAGGACTTGTGCTGTTAGTGGAGGTGTGTGGGCTGAACATGAGGCATTATCCTGTTAGACGAGGTGTGTGGGCAGATTCTGAGGCCTTGTGCTGCTAGAGGAGATGTGTGGGCTCATCCTGAGGCCTTGTGCTGTTAGGAGAAATGTGTGGGCTGATTCTGAGGCCTTATGCTGTTTGATGAGGTGTGTGGGCTGATCATGAGGCCTTGTAATGTTAGAGGAGGTGTGTGGGCTGATCCTGAGGCCTTATCCTGTTAGAAGAGGCTTTTGGGCTGATTCTTAGGCCTTGTCCTGTGAGAGGAGATGTGTGGGCTAATCCTGAGGCCTTGTGCTATTAGTAGAGGTGTGTGGGCTGATCCGGACGCCTTGTGCTGTTATAGGAGCTGTGTCGGCTGATCCTGAGGCCTTGTGCTGTTTGAGGAGTTCTGTGGGCTGATCCTGAGGCCTTTTGCCATTAGAAGAGATGTTTGGGCTGAGCCTGAGGCCTTGTGCTGTTTGAGGAGCTGTATTGGCTGATCCTGAGGCCTTGTGCTGTTAGTAGAGGTGTGTGGGCTGATTGAGAGGCCTTGTTTTGTTACAGGAGGTGTGTGGGCTGATCAGTAGGCCTTGTGTTGTTAGTGGAGATGTGTGGGCTGATCCCGAGGCCTTGTAATGTTTGAGGAGGTGTGTGGGCTGATCCTGAGGCCTTGTGCTGTTATAAGAAATGTCTGGGCTGATCCTGAGGCCTTGTGCTGTTAGTTGAGGTGTGTGGGCTGATCCTGAGACCTTGTGTTGTTAGAGGAGGTGTGTGGGCTGATCCCGAGGCCTTGTTGCTGTTAGAGTAGGTGTGTGGACTGATCCTGAGGATTTGTGCTGTTAGTGGAGGTTTTGTGGGCTGATTCTGAGGCATTATGCTGTTTGAGGAGGTGTGTGAGCAGATCCTGAGGACTTCTGCTGTTTGGAGAGATATTTGGGCTGATCCTGAGGCCTTATGCTGTTTGATGATGTGTGTGGGTTGATCCTGAGGCCTTGTATTGTTAGAGGAGATGTGTGGGCTGATCCTGAGGCCTTATCCTGTTAGAGGAGGTTTGTGTGCTGATCCTGAGGCCTTGTGCTGTTAGAGGAGGTGTGGGCTCATCCTGAGGCCTTGTGCTGTTAGCATGGGTGTGTGTGCTGATGCTGAGAGCTTGTGCTTTTAGTTGAGGTTTGTGGGCTGATCCTGAGGCCTGTTGCTGTTAGTGGAGGTGTGTGGGCTGATCCTGAGGCCTTTTGCTGTAAGTGGAGGTATGTGGGCTGATCCCGAGGCCTTTTGCTGTTAGAGGAGGTGTGTGGGCTGATTCTGCAGCCTTATGCTGTTAGTGGAGGCGTGTGGCCTGATAATGGGGTCTTGTGCTGTTACTAGAGATGTGTGGGCTGATCCTGAGGCCTTTTGATGTTAGAAGAGGTGTGTGGGCCGATCTTGGGGCCTTGTGCTGTTAAAGGAGGTGTGTGGGCTGATTCTGAGGCCTTATGCTCTTTGATGATGTGTGTGGGTTGATCCTGAGGCCTTGTTTTGTTAGAGGAGGTGTGTGGGCTGATCCTGAGGCCTTATCCTGTTAGAGGAGGTTTGTGGGCTGATCCTGAGGTCTTGTGCTGTTAGAGGAGGTGTATGGGCTCATCCTGAGGCATTGTGCTGTTTGAGGAGGTGTGTGGGCTGAATTCTTAGGTATTGTCCTGTTAGAGGAGGTGTGTGGGCTGATCCTGAGGCCTTTTGCTATTAGTGGAGGTGTATGGGCTGATTGTGAGGCCTTGTGTTGTGAGGAGAGATGTGTGGGCTGATCCTGAGGCCTTATGCTATTTGAGGAGGTGTGGGGGCTGATCCTGAGGCCTTGGATTGTTAGAGGAGGTGTGTGGGCTGATCTGCCTTATCCTGTTTGAGGAGGTTTTTGGGCTGATCTTGAGGCCTTATGCTGTTAGAGGAGGTGTCTGGGCAGATTCTGAGGCCTTGTGCTGCTAGAGGAGATGTTTGGTCTCCTCCTGAGGCCTTGTGCTGTTAGGAGAGATGTGTGGGCTGATCTTGAGGCCTTATGCTGTTTGAGGAGGTGTGGGGGCTGATCCTTAGGCCTTGGATTGTTAGAGGAGGTGTTTGGGCTCATCCTGTGGCCTTGTACTATAAGTAGAGGTGTGTGGGCTGATCGTGAGGCCTTGTGTTTCGAGGAGCTCTGTGGGCTGATCCCGAGGCCTTGTGCTATTAGTGAAGGTGTGTGGGCTGATCCTGAGGCCTTTTGATGTTTGAGGAGGTGTGTGGGCTGATCCTGAGGCCTTGTGTTTTTTGAGGAGGTGTGTGGACTGATCCTCAGGCCTTGTGATGTTTGAGGAAGTGTTTGAGCTTATCCTGAAGCCTTGTGCTGTTTGAGGAGGTGTGTGGGCTCCTGCTGAGGCCTTGTGCTGTTTGAAGAGGTATGTGGTTTGATCCTGTTTTTGGGCTGATCCTGAGGCCTTTAGTGGAGGTGTTTGGGCTGATCCTGAGGCCTTGTTCTGTCAGTAGAGGTGAGTGGGCTGATCCTGAGGCCTTGTGCTGTTATAGTTGGTGTTTGGGCTGATCCTGAGGCCTAGTGCTGTTAGAGGAGGTGTGTGGGCTGATCCTGAGGACTTGTGCTGTTAGAGGAGGTGTGTGGGCTGATCCTGAGGCCTTGTGCTGTTAGAGGAGAAGTGTGGGCTGATCCTGAGGCCTTGTGCTGTTATATGATTTGTGTGGGCTGTTCCTGAGTCCTTGTGCTGTTAGATGAGGTGGTTGGGCTGATCCTGAGGCCTTGTCCTGTTACCAGAGGTGTGTCTTCTGATCCTGAGGCCTTGGGCTGTTAAAGTAGGTATGTGAGCTCATCCTGAGGCCTTTTGCTATTAGAGGTGATGTTTGGGCTGATCCTGAGGCCTTGGTCTGTTAGTCGAGGTGTGTGAGCTGCTACTCAGGCCTTGTGTTGTTAGAGGAGGTGCGTGGGCTGATCCTGAGGCCTTCTGCTGTTAGTAGAGGTGTGTGGGCTCATCGTCGGGCCTTGTTCTGTTAGTCGAGGTGTGTGGGCTGATTCTGGGGCCTTGTGTTGTTAGATTAGGTGCGTGGGCTGATCCTGAGGCCTTATGCTGTTAAAGGAGGCATGTGGGCTGATCCTGGGGCCTTGTGCTGTTTGAGTTGGCGTGTGGGCTGATCCTGAGGCCTTGTACTGTTAGAGGAGGTGTGTTGGCTGATCCTGAGTCCCTGTACTGTTAGTTGTGGTTGGTGGGCTGATCCTGAGGCCTTGTGTTGTTAGTAGGAGGTTTGTGGGCTCATCGTCGGGCCTTGTTCTGTTAGTCGAGGTGTGTGGGCTGATTCTGGGGCCTTGTGTTGTTAGATTAGGTTCGTGGGCTGATCCTGAGGCCTTATGCTGTTAAAGGAGGCATGTGGGCTGATCCTGGGGCCTTGTGCTGTTTGAGTTGGCGTGTGGGCTGATCCTGAGGCCTTGTACTGTTAGAGGAGGTGTGTTGGCTGATCCTTAGTCCCTGTACTGTTAGTTGTGGTTGGTGGGCTGATCCTGTGGCCTAATGTTGTTAGAGGAGGTTTGTGGGCTCATTTTCAGTCCTTATCCTGCTAGCGGAGATGTGTGGGCTGATCCTGGGGCCTTGTGCTGTTCGAGGAGGTGAGTGGGCTGAGCCGGAGGTCTTGTGCGCTGTTTTTGGAGGTTTGTGGACTGATCATGAGGCCTTGTGTTTTTAGAGGAGGTGCGTGGTCTCATCCTGAGGGCGTATGCTGTTTGACCAGGCATGTGGGCTCATCCTGAGGCCTAGGGCTGTTACTAGAGGTGTGTGGGCTAATGCTGTGGCCTTTTGCTGTTAATAGAGGTTTGTGGGCTGATCCTGAGGCCTAATGTTGTTTAAGTAGGTGTGTGGTCTGATCTGGAGGCCTTGTTCTGTTAGAGGAGGTGTTTTGCCTGATCCTTAGGCCTTTTGCTGTTCGAGGAGGTGTGTGGGCTGGTCCTGAGGCCTTGTATTATTAGCGGAGATGTGTGGGCTGATCCTGAGGCCTTGTGCTGTTAGAGGAGGTGTGTGGGCTGATCCTGAGGCCTTGTATTGTTAGAGGAGGTTTGTGGGCTGATTTTGAGGCCTTATCCTGTTAGAGGACGTGTGTGTGCTGATCCTGGGGCCTTGTGCTGTGAGAGGAGGTGTGTGGGCTGATCTTGAGGCCTTGTGCTCGTAGAGGAGGTGTGTGGGCTGATCCTGAGGCCTTGTGCTGTTAGAGGAGGTATGTGGGTTGATCCTGATGCCTAGGGCTGTTAGTGGAGGTGTGTGGGTTGATCCTGATGCCTAGGGCTGTTAGTGGAGGTGTGTGGGCTGATCGTGAGGCCTTGTGTTGTTCGAGGAGGTGTGTGGGCTGATTCTGAGGCCTTGTTCTGTTAGAGGAGGTGTGTTGGGCTGATTGTGAGGCCTTGTGCTGTTAGAGCAGGTGTTTGATCTGATCCTTAGGCCTTCTGCTATTAGAGGAGGTGTTTGGGCTCATCCTGAGGCCTTGTGCTGTTAGCATGGCTCTGTGGGCTGATCCTGAGGCCTTGTGCTTTTAGTTGAGGTGTGTAGGCTGATCCTGAGGCCTTTTGCTGTTAGTGGAGGTGTGTGGGCTGATCCTGAGGCCTTTTGCTGTTATTGGAGATATGTGGGCTGATCCTGAGGCCCTATGTTGTTAGAGGTGATATGCGTGCTGATGCTGAAGCCTTGTGCTGTTAGAGGAGGTGTTGGCTCATCCTGAGGCCTTGTGCTGTTAGCATGGGTGTGTGGGCTGATGCTGAGAGCTTGTTCTTTTAGTTGAGGTTTGCGGGCTGATCCTGAGGCCTGTTGCTGTTAGTCGAGATGTGTTGGCTGATCCTGAGGCCTTGTTTTGTCAGAGGAGGTATTTGGGATGATCCTGAGGCCTTATGATGTTAGAAGAGGTGTGTGGGCCGATCTTGGGGCCTTGTGCTATTAAAGGAGGTGTGTGGGCTGATTCTGAGGCCTTGTTTTGTTAGAGGAGGTGTGTGGGTTGATCTTGAGGCCTTGTGCTGTTAGAGGCAGTGTGTGGGGTGATCCTTAGGCCTTGTTTTGTTAGAGGAGGTGTGTGGGCTGATCCTGAGGCCTTATTTTGTTAGTGGAGATGTGTGTGCTCATCCTGAGGCCTTGTGTTGTTAGTGGAGGTGTGGGCTCATCCTTAGGCCTTGTGCTGTTTGAGGTGGTGTTTGGGCTGTTCCTGAGGCCATTTGCTGTAATTTGATTTTTGAGGACTTATGCTGAGGCCTTGTGCTATTAGAGGAGGTGTGTGGGCTGGTCCTGAGGCCTTTTGCTGTTTGCCGTGGTGTGTGGGCTGATCCTGAAGCCTTTTGTTGTTCCAAGAGGTGTGTGGGCTGATCCTGAGGCCTTCTGTTGTTAGAGGAGGTTTGTGGGCTGATCAGGAGCCCTTGATTTGTTCGAGGAGGTGTTTGGACTGATCCTGAGGCCTTATGTTGTTAGAGGAGATGTGTGTGCTGATCCTGAGGCCTTGTGCTGTTAGAGGAGGTTTGGGCTGACCCAGAGGCCTTGTGCTGTTTCAGGTGGTGTGTGGGCTGATCCTGAGGGCTTTTGCTGTAAATTGAGGTCTGTGGGCTTATCCTGAGGCCTTGTGATGTTAGAGTAGGTGTGTGGGCTGATCCTCAGGCCTTGTGCTGTTACCGGAGGTTTGTGGGCTGATCCTGAGGCTTTGTGCTGTTAGTGGAGGTGTGTAGGCTGATCCTGAGGCCTTGCGTTGTTAGAGGAGGTGTCTGGGCTGATCCTGAGGCCTTGCACTGTTAGAGCAGGTGTGTGGGCTGATCCTGAGGGCTTGTGCTGTTAGAGGAGGTGTGTGGGCTGATCCTGAGGCCTTGTGCTGTTAGCGGAGGTGTGTGGGCTGATCCTGAGGCCTTGTGCTGTTAGCGGAGATGTGTGGGCTGATCCTGAGGCCTTATATTGTTAGAGGAGGTTTGTGGGCTGATTTTGAGGCCTTATCCTGTTAGAGGAGGTGTTTGGGCTGATCCTGGGGCCTTTTACTGTTAGTGGAGGTGTGTGGGCTGATCCCGAGGCCTTGTGCTGTTAATGGAGGTGTTTGGGCTTTTCCTGAGGCCTTGTATTGTTAGAGGTGGTTTGTGGGCTGATTTTGAGGCCTTTTCCTGTTAGAGGAGGTGTGTGGGCTCATCCTGGGGCCTTGTGCTGTTAGTGGAGGTGTGTGGGCCGATCCTGAGGTCTTGAGCTGTTAGTGGAGGTGTGTGGGCTGATCATGAGGCTTTGTGCTGTTAGAAGCAGTGTGTGGGCTTACTCTGAGGCTCTGCCATTAGAGGAGGTGTGTGGGCTGATCCTGAAGCCTTGGGTTGTTATTAGAGGTGTGTGGGCTCATCGTGAGACCTTTTGTTGTTAGAGGAGGTGTGTGGGCTGATTCCGAGGCCTTTTGCTGTTTTAGGAGGTGTGTGGGCTGATTCTGAGGCCTTGTGCTGTTAGTGGAGGCGTTTGGCCTGATAATGGGGTCTTGTGCTGTTAGTAGAGATGTGTTGGCTGATCCTGAGTCCTTGTTTTGTTATAGGAGGTATTTGGGCTGATCCTGAGGCCTTTTGATGTTAGAAGAGGTGTGTGGGCCGATCTTGAGGCCTTGTGCTGTTAATGGAGGTGTGTGGGCTGATTCTGAGGCCTTGTTTTGTTAAAGGAGGTGTGTGGGTTGATCTTGAGGCCTTGTGCTGTTAGAGGCAGTGTGTGGGCTGATCCTTAGGCCTTGTTTTGTTAGAGGAGGTGTTTGGGCTGATCCTGAGGCCTTATTTTGTTAGTGGAGATGTGCGTGCTGATCCTGAGGCCTTGTGCTGTTAGTGGAGGTGTGGGCTGATCCTGAGGCCTTGTGCTGTTTGAATTGGTGTTTGGGCTGTTCCTGAGGCCTTTTGCTGTAATTTGATTTTTGTGGGCTTATCCTGAGGCCTTGTGATGTTAAATGAGGTGTGTGGGCTGGTCCTGAGGCCTTGTGTTGTTAGCGGTGGTGTGTGTGCTGATCCTGCGGCCTTTTGTTGTTACAAGAGGTGTGTGGGCTGATCCTGAGGCCTTGTGCTATTAGAGGAGGTTTGTGGGCTGATCATGAGCCCTTGATTTGTTAGAGGAGGTGTTTAGGCCGATCCTGAGGCCTTATGTTGTTAGAGGAGATGTGTGTGCTGATCCATGAGGCCTTGAGCTGTTAGAGGAGGTGTGGGCTGACCCCGAGGCCCTGTGCTGTTTCAGGTGGTGTGTGGGCTGATCCTGAGGGCTTTTGCTGTAAATTGAGGTCTGTGGGCTTTCCTGAGGCCTTGTGATGTTAGAGGAGGTGTGTGGGCTGATCCCCAGGCCTTGTGCTGTTACCCGAGGTGTGTGGGCTGATCCTGAGGCTTTTTGCTGTTCGTGGATGTGTGTAGGCTGATCCTGAGGCCTTGCGATCCTGATCCTGGGCCTTGCGCTGTTAGTTATCCTGAGGCCTTGTGCTGTTAGGGAGGTGTGTGGGCTGATCCTGAGGCCTTGTGCTGTTAGAGGAGGTGTGTGTGGGCTGATCCTGAGGTGTGTGGGTTGAGGCCTTGTGCTGTTGTCCTGAGGGCCTTTTTTTTCAGTCAGAGGAGGTGTGGGGCTGATCCTCAGGCCTTGGCCTTGTGCTGATCCTGGGGCCTTTTTTGTTAAGGCCTGTGGGCTGTCCTAGAGGCTTTGGAGGTGTGTGTGGCTGATCCTGAGGCCTTGTGCTGTTAGAAGGAGGTGTGTGGGCTGATCCTGAGGCCTTGTGGGCTGATCCTGTTATGTTTGTTAGAGTTTGTGGGCTGATCCTGAGGCCTTGTGCTGTTAGAGGAGGTGTGTGGGCTGATCCTGTAGGCCTTGGGTTAGTGGAGGTGTTCTTGAGGCCTTGTGATGTTAGAGTGTGGGCTCATGTGGGCTGATCCTGTGGCCTTGTGCTGTTAGCGGAGGTGTGTGGGCTGATCCTGAGGCCTTCTGTTGTTAGAGGAGGTGTGTGGGCTGATCCTGAGGCCTTGTGCTGTTAGAGGAGGTGTGTGGGCTGATCCTGAGGCCTGGTGCTGTTAGTGGAGGTGTGTGGGCTGTTCCTGAGGCTTTTTGTTGTTAGAGGAGGTATGTTGGCTGATCCTGAGGTCTTGTGCTGTTAGAGGAGGTGTGTGGGCTGATTCTGAGGCCTTATGCTGTTAGCGAAGGCGTGTGGGCTGATAATGGGGTCTTGTGCTGTTAGTATATATGTGTTGGCTGATCCTGAAGCCTTGTTTTGTTAAAGGAGCTGTGTGGGCTGATCCTGACACCTTGTTTTGTTACAGGAGTTGTGTGGGTTGATCTTGAGGCCTTGTGCTGTTAGAGGAGGTGTGTGGGCTGATCCTGAGGCCTTTTTTGTTTGAGGAGGTGTGTGGGCTGATCCTCAGGCCTTATGTTGTTAGAGGATATGTGTGTGCTGATCCTGAGGCCTTGTGCTGTTAGAGGAGGTGTGGGCTGATCCTGAGGCCTTTTGCTGTTTGAGTTGGTGTATGGGCTGATCCTCAGGCCTTATGTTGTTAGAGGATATGTGTGTGCTGATCCTGAGGCCTTGTACTGTTAGAGGAGGTGTGGGCTGATCCTGAGGCCTTTTGCTGTTTGAGTTGGTGTGTGGGCTGATCCTGAGGCCTTTTGCTGTAAATTGAGGTGTGTGGGCTTTTCTTGAGGCCTTGTGATGTTAGAGGAGGTGTGTGGGCTCATCCTGAGGCCTTGTGCTGTTAGCGGAGGTGTGTGTGCTGATCCTGTGGCCTTGTGCTGTTAACGGAGGTGTGTGGGCTCATCCTGAGGCCTTCTGTTGTTAGAGGAGGTGTATGGGCTGATCCTGAGGGCTCATGCTGTTAGAGGAGGTGTGTGGGCTGATCCTGAGGCCTTGTGCTGTTAGCGGAGGTGTGTGGGCTGATCCTGAGGCCTTGTGCTGTTAGGGGAGGTGAGCCTTTGGATCAGCTGGCTTAGGAGACTTCTCTCTATGTTCTCCGCTTGGCACTGGAGTTGGGATCACTTGTTTTTATGTGTTAGTAAAATTTTATTGCTCTTTTTTGTATCCTAATTAAAAGGGAAATTGGCCTATTTCAGCTTAGCATCCATTGTTTGGACAATTCCTGCGGTCTGCGAAAATCCTTTTGCAAATTGCAGTTTGCAGGTTTTCGATTATCTGTTTGTTCCATTTTTCAAAGTTTTGATTCACAAGAGGACCTCACACTTCACTATTGTACTGTAAAATTGGTTTGGTTATAAATTTGAATATTTTGATCCAGATTCTCGCAGGTATATTTTGTTTGAATACTTTTTCTTGTAGCATAGAAAGCCCTTCCTCCCTTCTCTCTCAGATCAATATCAGCGAGATTGAAATTTCCTGTAGAGGTCATTTTTAGTCCCAAGTATGTGTAGCAGTGAGTTTGCTCTCTGTCACGGGAGCCCAGTAAGAACCTATCAGGGTTTCCCTTAAACCTGGGTCATTTCTGGAAGACCATAATTCTAGTCTCTTCCAGATTTACTGTCAGGGCCCTGGTCTGACAGAAGTTTTGCAGATGATCCAGGTGCTGTTGTTAATTTCTCCTATGATGGAGCTTGCAATATTAGATCATCACCAAAAAACAGGAATTTTACATGCTCTCTCTCTCTCTCTCTCTCTCTCTCTCTCTCTCTCTCTCTCTCTCTCTCTCTCTCTCTCTCTCCTTCTCTCTCTTCTTCTTTCTCCTTCTAACTCTCTCTTTATACCTCTACATTGTATTCATATACAGCATTGTATGCTTTATTGGCATGAATATTTTTATCAATATTGCCGAAGCTCTGATTACAATTCAGGGCAAACAATGAAACTAATAGTAAAAAAGACATTTACAAGAAAACTCAGATGTGAAACTCAGGTGTCATCCCTGAGTGTTTCCTCTAACCCTGTGGCATTTGGAGATGCATTTAGCTGCCATAGGGGCTGTTTTTCTTTTACCTGTGAGCACGTTATTGTGTCATTTTCATTAATATGGATAAATTCTGGCATAACTCTCACAGTTTAACAAGGGAAGACTCTCGTAACAAATAAAATTTTTCACATTTGAGGAGGAAGTGCATCTCTGTTTCCACCTCCTGTCTCTCTATCTTTCTATCTTTCTCTGACTCTGTCCCTCTTTCACACTGACTCTCTCACACTTTCTCTCTCTTTCTCTCTCTCTCTGGCTTTCGCTCGCTCACTCTCACTCACTCTCTCTTGTCTGCCTCTCTCTATTTCCTGTCCCTCAGATTAAAAGCATTCTCTGAACATTAAGAATGCACCCTTCAGGCTATTGCCTCTGTACCCAGCAGTATTCGTAACTCTCCCTGACTGAGGAGGCGGGGAGTGGTAATAACACCCAATTTTACTGCTCGCACGGAGAGCGGACCCAAGCTAGGAATCGTCCTCTCGCTCTGGCGCAAGGTGCAAATGATCCCTGTCACGCCATAAATCAGGACAAGCAGGAATCTACAGCTTCCCCTCATACACTGCAGCATCGGTATTTAGTCTGTGCCTGAGAGCACATGTAACTGTAAATAAAGGAGGTCTGTCTGTCTGTCTGTCTGTCTGTCTGTCTGTCTGTCTGTCTGTATGTACAGTATATACAGTATGTATGTGCGTATGTATATACAACCATGTTTACAAAAATGTTGGGATGGTGTGTAAAATGAAAATAAAACTAGAATGCAATGATTTGTGTTTAAACTCCATGTTTAATTGAAAATTGTACAAAGCTAACATATCTGATGTTGATATGGAGAAATTTTATTGTTTTATTTATTTATTTTTTAAATATCTGCTCATTTTAAATTTGATGCCATTAACACATTTTAAAAAGTTGGGATGGGGGCTATTAAAGGCTGGAAAAGCTGTATGATGCAAAACAAAATACAACTGGTGAAACATCTGACTGCTAATTACGTTAATTGGCAATAGGTTAGTAACATGAGTGGGTTTAAAAAACGTCATCCCAGGGAGGCTGAGTCTTTCAGAGTTATGGATTGTTAGGGCATCACCACTCTGTGAAACACTGAATAAAAATTTATGAATAAAGTCTCTCAATGTAAAATTTCAAATAATTTGGGAGTTTCATCATCTTCAGTAAATAATATAATTAAAAGATTCAGAGAATCCAGAGAAATCTCTTTGCGCCAGGGACAAGGCCAAAAACCAATATTGAATGGCCGTGATTTTCAGGCCCTCAGGCGGCACTCCATTAAAAGCAGACAGGATTTAGTGGCGAAAATCACTGCATGGGCTCAGGCACACTTCTGAACACCATTATCAGTGAACACAGTTTGTTGCTGCATCCACAAATGCAAGTTAAAACTATTCCATGTAAAGATTAAACCATATATAAACAAGATTTACAAGCAATGTTGCCTTCTCTGAGCCAAACTCAATTAAGATCGACTGAGTCAAAGTAGAAAACTGTCCTTTGGTCTGATCAATCAAAAGGCAAAATAATTTTTGGAAATCACAGATGCCACGAGGAAAGACCATCCAGCTTGTTATCAGCACACTTTTCTAAAGCCGGCATATATGATAGTATGGAGGTGCATTAGTATACATGGCATGGGTAACTCACACATCTGTAAAGATACCATTAACGCTGAGGGATAAATACAGGTTTTGGAGCAACATATACTGCCATCCAGAGGCCTTTTATAGGGAAGGCCTTGTTTATTTCAGCAAGACACTGCTAAACACCGCACTGCATTCATTACAACAAAATGACTCTGTAGTAAAAGAGTCTGGGCGCTAAACTGGCCTGCCTGCAGTCCAGACCTGCCACTCACTGAAAATATTTGGTGCATTATGAAAAGGAAAATATGACAAAGGACACCATGAAGTATTGAGCAGCTCAAATCCTACTTCAAGCAAGATTGGGAAAACTATTTACTGTCATAACTACAGCATTTGGTGTCCTCAGTTCCCAAACACTCACAGATAGTTGTTAAAAGAAGAGGTGATGCAACACTGTGGTAAATATTCCCCCATCCCAACTTTTTTGAACGTGTTGATGCCATAAAATTTGAAATGATTAGATAGTTTAAAAAAATAAAATTTTTGTATCAATATCTGATTTGTTGTCTTTGTACTGTTTTCAATTAAATATAGAGCTTAAATGATTTCCAAATCATTGAATTTAGTTTTTATTTACATTTTACACAGCATCGCAACGTTTTTAGAAATGGTTATTTGTACGTACGTATGTACGTATGTATACATGTATGTATGTGCAGACGGGTGACAAATTAAAGAAAATAAATAAATTTATAGACAAATATGATAAATGCTGATGCTTTTACTTATTTTTCTGGCATGGTTTGGTTCCACTCATCCCCTTTAAGGTTCCCTTATGTTAGCATAAAAATGGCAGATTTTTTTTCTTTTAATTTTTGCTCTAAAAAAATGCTAATTAGATGTGATGTAATGGCATGAACAAGGGCATTTTATTGTGGCCACATTAGTCTCCAGTTAAGGCATGAAACAGGATGCAAATGTCATTTTTAAATGGCTCAAGATTGCATGATGTATGTAAAATATATCTTGCACCCAAATAAATGTAAAAAACTCTGTAATACTGTACACATGCAATGTGTACATCTTGTAATAGGTACATATATACACTCACCCAATCACAAGGTTCCAAAAGTGTGTTGCTTTATTTTCATTTAAATTAATTAACGCACATCATTGCTGCATTCATTTAAATTTAGAGCTGGAATTTTAGGTAATGAGGCTGCTCATGCTTGGGTTATACATTACTGTTTTCAGAATGGAAGCATTAACTGTTTTATTTTTCTTTTCCCTAAAAAGCCATGGCCCTTCTTCTTTTCAAAGATCACACTCCTGGGGTCTCAAAGAATTATATGCCTCTTGAAAATCATATTTTTTTAATAGTATGGTGCTTTTCCTGCAGGGAAGTACCTGTAGGTAAATGATATGCATGGTAGAATAGTATTGCTCAACACTGTATCCCTTTTAATAGAGGGACTCTTTTCTCAGTTTAGGGAAAGGGTTACTTTTCCCATCGAAAGCTTCCTCTATCTCTCCAACATGCTGAGTGAATTCTTCTGTTTTTTCTCACCTCCAGGTTGAAGAGATTTGCTTTCCTTCTGGCAAAATCTTCCTCTGATAGCAGCAGTGTTTAGAAAGATACAACTGGGTGCCTGAACTAAATATATCCTCCTGAACGTGTGGAACTAGGGTGGTGGCGATAGGTTCACAGCCTGCCTGCTGGCTGTGCACAGTAAAGCCCGTGCTGTCATGGCAGTTTATTTGAGAATATTTCCTCAAAAATAGGATTAACCCTTTTAACCTAGTTATTTTTCCTTGCTCTTACATCATTTAGTCTGAGCTGGATGTGTAGGAGGGGGATAGATGTCAAAGGAGCTCCTGTGTGTTTGTGTTAACAAGGCATTTGCACAGACTCACATAGGGCTTGCTTTCACTGTGCTGTCTGTGCGAGTATGTCTTCTCGACAGGCTCCCCCGATTAATGTCGGCATGCAGGCTTGACATTAATTGCAATCTCTGGGGCATAGCGGTAAAGTGCATACCATAGCACAGAGAGCCTGCCATCCCTCCATCTTTCCCCACAATCCACCATGAAAATTTACTGCCAGACTGACCGCAGTAGCTAGCTTCTAATTTTGTCCAATTAATCGCTGGCCCCTGAGGTGCTAATGCAATGCCCTCAAGATGAGCTGGGCGAGCAGAAGTGTAATTCAACAGAGCAGCTGCTCTGTGTGTGTATGTGACCTGAGGCAACTTACTCGGGCGTGGAGTATGTCCCATTTTCTGAAACACTGTCTACGGACCCGTGACTGACTCCTCAAATGCGGTGAAGGTAATTTTCCCTATCTTGCATTCACTTTCGTAAATGCAGCCCTTGCAGGTTTTGGCTGGCGACTCACACCATGAATTACCCTCATTAACTCTAACTTTTCACTTAAGGTTTACCTCTAGTGGGTTTAATTTCACAAAAGGCATTTTTTCATTTTATAGGATGGTTTCACATGCATGTTCTATATCTGCTAGTTGCAGTACTTGCTGAAGGTACATCACACTGATAATGAGAGAAATATTCAAACCCACGATATCATGTTTTTATGGCCACAGCATTACTTCAAATGAAAAATATCTAGATCTTCTATCTGGATTATTTTATACATGCTTTACTGTAATTCAGTGGGACAAATCTGGGATCATTGGAAACCTTAGGATCTACTCTAGAATTTAAAAGTTTCACAGGTTTGAATACAACAGCTGCATTTGAGGAACCCATGTATGGCTCCATTTGTTTAATGAGGTCAAGAGAGGAGTCCACTTGCAAAACCTGCTAAGCCAAGTTTTGAAAATAAATGAGTTATCTCCCTTAGCCTCACTTTAGAAAAAGCGAAACTCTGTCAAAACGCCAAGTCAAGGAGGAAAACTGTCAAATTCTGCTAAGTCATCAGCCAATGTGGAAACGTGATTTCGTTTTCATCCTTTCGTCCTGAGTCAAATACCTTCACCTATTGAGCAACGGGGCTGGTTTAAACACTGTCAAAACCTGCTAAATTTCCACTCCACTTTCAAAACCTGCTAAGTCAAAACTTTGTGTTGCAAAATCAAAGTCATTTCTTAAAAAAATAATGAATTGCCTCATGGATTACGTCTGCAAGGCTAATAGTTTTAGTAAAGTGAAAAATTGGTATCCATGGAAGATAATTTCTATGCCTACCAAAAAATCTGATTTTTCTAAAAAATGAGCCAACTTGACTAAGAAGACTTTGCAAGTGGACTCCTCAAGTACAAAGCTAGAACTTGCAGCTGATACTGAATATGAGGAAGTAGCCACTGGTTTTCAAGGTGGTGCAAACTTTATTTCTTGGGAGAGCAGTGCAACGCACACATTGTTGCACTCATTACCGTCCTCCTGCAATTTTTCTGATGCTTCCAATGACTAATACAAGCACAACCCCATTATGCAACGTGGACAAGCTGCTGTAAAACCTCATGAGCGTGGTTTGTAGACATGACCACTGAGTCACTGCTGCCTCCAGCAACAGAGGCAGTATAATGATGACCTGAAACAATAAAGGGTTCAGTGTTCCCGATTGGACTCTGTGCCCTCAGTTGAATTGACCGTGATCATATTACTGAGTAGACAAGAAAGGCTCCTCGTGCATTCTGGTTGTGGGAGCACTGGGGGTGACAATGTCCGGCTGACGACCTCATGGGGGACTGAGCTTTAGTGTACCACTGAGTTGGTCAGAGCCCATCTTAACTTCCTCTCTGGGGGCAATGAGCAGGTTTCTGGGTTGCATTGTTTTAGGTCCAGACAGCTTATTTTCTTAAAAAATCTGACGATTATAATTGGAGAGCAGTTTATGTGTGTGTGTTTGTGTGTCTACATAATGCATTTGCTTGAGGCAAGAGGGCACACCTTTCAGTTTAGAGGTATGGTGGTGATTTGCCATTTAGCGTTAGCAAGCTGATAAAATACCTATGTAGCTAGCTACAGTCTTCATATCTTTATGTCCAGGATATAGAAATTAATTCTTGTCTTCATAGCAAATCTCCAGAGAAATCAGATTAGAGTTCTAAAGTATATTGGTGATACTGCTTTTGGTGTTAGCATGCTAATAAACTACCTTGCTAGCTAGTTCCCATCTCTGGGCATTGATTTCCAAGAGATGGAAATTAATACATCGTGAATCTCCCGAGAAGTCAGGTAAGAGTACCAAAATACCATATATGCCCAGTTTGGTATTAGTAAAGTAATAAACTAGTTGGGTAGCTAGCCCCGCATTCTATTTCATGCTTTTTGTGCTCAGCATGGTTTACACAGTGCAGATGGAACATGCTGTCTCCACTTATTGGCGTCCAAGATTGACATTTACTTACATAGCTAATCTCTTGAAAAGTCCTGTCAGAGCTTTGTGTAAGGTGGGGGGAATGAGTGGGACTCAATGTGCATGCAGTCTCCCGACAAAAAAGTCAGAACCATGTAAGATTCCAACCACTAGAGTCTCCGAAGAGACTGACTGAAGGGCAAACCCGTAAATAAATAAATAAATAAATAAAAAGAAGGCTGAACACTCCTGCTGAAGGTATCCCAACTAAAAGAAAAAAAGATACTGCCTTCGGAAAAGACAGGTAACCCCCAGAGGCTTGAGGTGCAGCTCTGTTATAGCATGCTCCTAACCAAGAGCAGAATCTTTGAGAAATCCTTCTCAAGAAGGTCAGTTTAAATAAAATATTTTTTTGAATGGAAAAACAGCGAACTTAATCGCAACTTGTTCTTTTGTACTCTTTTTCAAAAAGCGAAATATAGAAGACTCTAAATGGAAAACTCTGCACCTGCATCTCTTAAATAACCCACACACATTGCAACCAATTAACAATCAGGCTCCTTAGGAACCAGTGCTTCCAATAAACCAACCAAAAAGACGATTAGCCGATTAGCACAAAAAGGCGTCGATAGCAAAAACGACGATATTACCAATATAAAACATGCCAAACTAAACGTATACATAACAACAACATGCATACACCCCCGCAGACATAATACATGTGTAAACTCCATGGGAAAAAAATAGAGTAAAACCAAACTCAGGTCCTCCCATGGGGAAAAGAATTCAGAATAAGACCTGCAACATGACAGGACCCCCGCTCAAGGAACGGCTCCAGCCCGTTGACGGAATTCAGAGATCAATTTGGGGTCCAACATGTTTTGTTCATGATGGAACCTAACAACGCTTTTCCGGGCCATAGCCCTCCCAATCCACTAAAATTGAACCCCTCTTCCCTTTTCGCTTTTCAGACAGAATCAAATCCGAACCCGTGTAAACCAGCCCTCCATCAATAAATCGTGGTGGCGGTGGCGGCTTCAACAGGTGCTAAAACACTAGTGCTGACGGGTTTGAGACGAGACATGAAAGGATGGATGAATCCTCATGGATCGAGGGAGTTGCAAACGAACAGTAACTGGATTAATCTTCCGTGTGATCATAAAAGGTCCTATGAACCGTGGAGCGAGTTTCGAGATTCAACTCTTAAATAAGGTCCCGTGTAAAAAAACTTCGTAATACTGTACACATGGCGCCAATCGGGCGCCTTCTATCTGCCAAGTCCTTCTGTTTCATAGAAGTATGCTGGAGGGATGTGCGAACTCGTCTCCAGACCGATCGGCACCTTTGAAGAAAATGTCTCGTGGATGGGAAATCAGTTTCTTTCTCCAGTTCCGGAAATAGAGGGGGCTGGTAACCCACCTGAGCCTCAAATGGTGAAAGGCCTGTGGATGCATTCCGCAAAGTATTATGGGCATATTCTGCCCAGGGAAGAAACCGGCTCCATGAGGTCGGATTACTAACAGCTAGACAACGGAGCGTGTTTTCCAATGACTGATTGGTTTTCTTCCGTTGGTTTCCCTATGAAACCCAGAAGACAAACTGAAGCTCCCAGTTGCTTTTCAACGACCGCCAAAACCGTGCTGAAAACTGCGGCCCTCGATCAAAACGATGTCCTATGGCCATGCAACTTGAAAATCGTGATTTATTACTAATAGGGCTGTCTCCTGTGCTGACGGCAGACTAGTTAACGCGACAAAATGGGCTGCCTTAGAAAACCTATCCACAATGACTAAAATTACTGTGTTGCCGTGAGAGATTGGTAAACCCGTAATAAAATCCAAAGCGACGTGGCTCCAAGGGCATCTAGGGATGGGTAACGGTTCCCCGAGGGTGGGAGGTGAGAACTCTTACTCCGCGCTCCAACATGCTGCTGAGTGCCTAACATCATTGTCTAAAACGCCACCAAAAGCGTCGGGACAAAAAACTCCTTAGGCTGAACACCAGGGTGGCCCACCAATTTAGATCGTGCCCCACTGCAGAACTTGAGAGCGAACCCCAACTGGGACAAACAAACGGTTAGGCGGTTCTCCCCTGGGCCTGGATCAGAACATAGCGCATTCGGACCACCGCTTCAATATCCCACAATACAGGGGCAAGAATCCTATTCTCTGGAACCACAGATTCGGAGAAGCTTCAGTCTGTAAACGGGTCATGGATGCAGATAATGCATCTGGCTGCGTTCTTGGACCCAGGGCGATAAGTCAATGTGTAATTGAACCGATTGAAAAACATCGCTGTTAATTGACGCAAGACATTTAGTTCCTGGATATACAGCAGATTTTTATGGTCAGTCCAAATCACAAAAGGGTTGTTCTGCTCCCTCCAGCCAATGGCGCCATTCTTTAATGCTAACTTAACTGCCAACAGCTCACGATCACCAATGTCATAGTTTCTTTCAGCCGGAGACAGTGACCTAGAAAAGAATGCACAAGGGTGTAACCTTTATCATGCTGTGCACGCTCTGCGAAAAGAATGGCACCGACACCAACCTCAGAAGCATCAACCTCCACCACAAAGGGGAGGGGGTTAGGATTGATGAGGACCCGTTTAGAACTGAATCTCCTCTTCAGTTCTTCAAATGCTTTATTTGCCTCTGGATTCCAAGTAAAATGTGGAGATGATTTTTTTTTGGTCAACGCAATGATAGGTGCAGCAATAGCGCTAAAATTTTGAATAAACCGCCTATAAAAATTGGCGAAACCTAAAAAAGCGTTGAACCTCCTTGACCGAGTGAGGAACAGGCCAATTCATGACCGCTGAGACCTTGTCTGGGTCCATATGAACCGCTCCCTCAGAAATGATAAACCCCAGAAACGAAACCCTCTTAGCATGGAAAAAGGCATTTCTCAGCTTTCACAAAGAGTTTGGCCTTAAGAAGAGCTTGTAAAACTTGACCTTGATTTTTATGCTCATCAAGGTTTGCGGAAAATATCAAAATGTCGTCGAGGTAGACAAAGACGAACTTCTCCAGCATTTCGCCAAGAAAAACATCATTGACAAATGCCTGGAACACAGAGGGGGCATTAGCTAGGCCAAAGGGCATCACTAAGTTTTCGTAATGCCCATGTGAGTGTTAAACCCAGTTTTCCATTCATCCCCTCCCGTATTCGAATGAGATTGTCATTTCTTAGATCTAATTTAGTAAAAAAATGAAGCCCCTTGAGGTTTCAAATGCCGAGTTCATAAGTGGTATTTTTTCTTTATAGTAATGTTGTTTAGGCCCCTATAGTCTATACAGGGCAGTCCACCATCTTTTTAGTCACAAAGAAAAACCCTGCTCCAGCTGGAGAGGTAGAGGGTCTAATAAATCCATTCTCCAAAGCCTCCTGAATATATTGCTTCATAGCCTGACTCTCAGGAGCAGAAAGAGAATATAAAGCTCCTCTAGGAGGAATAGTATCCGAAGGAGATCGATTGCACAATCATAAGTGATGGGGCGGCAGAGTAGTGGCCCTTTGTTTACTGAACACCTCCGCTAGATCAGAATAATCCAACGGAACATTAGAAGGTAACTCAAAATTCAATGTGGCGCCCAGCTTCCAACTATCTGTGTCATCTACCTCATCAGAAGTAGCATTAGATATTATATCCCAATCTGGATCCTCGCTGCCACTGACAACCTCCGATTCTCCATCAGAATCAACAAGAAAATCATTCGGAATCACTTTCAATTTAGTCTTCCTATTTTGTTCACATTTGTCCCGATTATTGGGACTAACAAAATCTGGCTCCATGACCGGTCTCTCCCAATCAAATTGAGAATCCCAGTCAAAATTATTGTCCAGATTCTCAGACACTTCTGATTGGGGCTGCTCAATAATGTCTCCCCTCGTCATCACTCGGATAATTCCCAGTGGTTTCATCACAGCCAAAGGTGAACCACGAGACCAAACTTGGCAATGTTCCTCACAATTAGGGCCCCATTGAATTATGGGGTTAACCCCATCGCCCCAATTAACCTGGGGTTTATGTTTAACCAAAGCATGCCCTAAAAACAACCGGGAATGAAGGAGAATCTATTAAAAAAAAATCGAATTCTTTCAGAATGTCTGTTCAATTTAATGGACATGAACAATGGTTCTGTAACCTCTGAGACTAAACCCGCCCCAAAGGGCGACCATCAATGCCTCACAGGATGAACATTAGAGAGAGAGCTAACCGGCAAAAAAAAAATGTTCTGGCCCAATTGGCATCAACAAAGCAATCCACAGCCCCAGAGGTCCAAAAAAGCATCAACTTTTATTTTCTGATTCCCCCAGGCCAGTTCTACTGGATAAAAATACGGAAGGAAATGAAAGTTGTCCCTCTAACTCCCTATAGTTCAATTAGAGGGACGACTCGTTTCCCTTTAAATCCGGACAGCGCGGTTTTAATATGGCCTGGCTTGTTACAGTGGTAGCAGATTATTCTCCGCCCTTTAAAAATGAGCGAACCTTGCGGACCATAGCTCCGTCTACCTGCATAGGCTCGCTGTAATTACTTGATGCAGCTGAAACTGGGGACGTCAAATGTTTCACGAACTGGGTTTGCAAATGTGCAGCTTGGTTTTTTACTCATTTGCTTCTCCTTTTATCTTCGCGAACTCTATTGTCGATGCGTATAGCAGTTTGCACGAGTGCATCTAATGACCGGGGTTCCACCGTGCTAATTTCTCTGACTGGTTCAGACAGGGCACGAATAAAAATGGTCATGAGCAATCCGCCCAACCAGTTGAACTGGCTGGACGAAAGGTTATAGAGAATTCAGCTACACTTTTCTTCCCCTGAGTCAAGTTCATTAAACGCGTGGCGCATCCTGTCCTGAAACGTTGTGGTCAAAAACGGAAACCAGTTCATTCATAAGCCTATCAAGCGAGTTAACGACAACTGAATTCGCCCTTATCAACGGGCCCACCCAATCAAGGCTGCTCCTGCTAACAAGGACAAAATAAAACAAACTCAGTGAATCCTCACTGTGAAATCGCGACGGTTGTGCTCTAAAAAATTTCACATTGAGCTAAAAAGTTTCTGCATTTGCCTGGTTGTCCCTCATAGCGATTGGGCAATTGCAACTTTGGTTCATTCTGCAGCTGTAGGGGAACATTGGGAGTGGGTTGATGAACCACGGAAACGGCTGGTGGGACAGTGTGAGATGCTTGTGTTGTGCAACGAGTGTGGCAACATCATTAGACAACACCTCCAAATTAGTGGTCAGCAAAGCTAAGCAGCTGCCTTGGCTTTAGTAAACGTTCATGGAGTTCCAGTTGCCTTTTATGTAATTCCTCTAATCCGACATCGCGGCTCATTATAGCTTGATCGCCGGAGAAGTGTGCTGAGTCCATGTTACGGCGTTAGAGTGCTGTTGGTTGGGAATGAAATGCACTCAATGTGCCAGTCTCCCGACAAAAAAGTCAGAACCACGAAGATTCCAACCACTAGAGTCTCCGAAGAGACTGACTGAAGGGGCAAACCCCGTAAATAAATAAATAAATAAAAAGAAGGCTGAACACTCCTGCGGGA
This sequence comes from Gymnothorax javanicus, assembly GCA_029692085.1. Taxonomy (NCBI): domain Eukaryota; kingdom Metazoa; phylum Chordata; class Actinopteri; order Anguilliformes; family Muraenidae; genus Gymnothorax; species Gymnothorax javanicus. Next base: position 20,795,993 of record CM056207.1, on the reverse strand, counting down.
AGGTATCCCAACTAAAGAAAAAGATACCTGCCTTCGGAAAAGACAGGTAACCGAACAGAGGCTTGAGGAGTGCAGCTCTGCACTGCAATATAGCAGGCAGTGCTCCTAACCAAGATGCGAATCTACACGAAACAGAAATCCTTCTCAAGAAGGTCAGAGCTAAATAAAGTATATTTTAAAATGGAAAAACAGCGAACTTAATCGCAACTTCTTTTTTTGTACTCTTTCTCAAAAAAGCGGTAAACTAGTATAGAAGACTCTAACGCAAGGAAAACTCTGCACCTGCATCTCTTAAATAACCCAGTTTGGTGCAACCAATTAACAATCAGGCTCCTTAGGAACCAGTGCTTCCTCAAACCAACCAAAAAGACGATTAGCCGATTAGCACAAAAGGCGTCGATAGCACAAACGACGATATTACCAATATAAAACATGCCAAACTAAACGTATACACAACAACAACATGCATACACCCCCGCAGAGGATAATACATGTGTAAACTCCACATGGGAAAAAATAGAGTAAAACCAAACTCAGGTCCTCCCATGGGGAAAAGAATTCAGAATAAGACCTGCAACATGACACTTTTGAAGTTTATTGCCGATTTGCTGATTGTCGTTAGCATGGTAACAAAGTACCTGGGTAGCTAGCACAGTGTTTGTGCTCCATGATTCGTGTGCTCGGTGTGGTCTAAAACGGTGCAGACGATGAACACGGTTTCTGCGTATTGATGTCTGCAATATAGTCATTAATACTTACATTTTTGTCCTGCTTGGACATCTTCCTTTTGATCAGGATATTTTTAAGGGAGGACCATAGTCTCATGGGGGATCAGGAAAGGCTAGAGATGAAAGCGAAGGGGAGAGTCGGGGTACGGGTACAAAAGTCTCAGGGGTCAGGGGATGCTCAGTGAAAAAGGTTGCCTTGGCCAAAGGGCGCTTTGTTCTAGGAATATTTCATTCATGTAACAGCAAGCATTTCTTTATAATGTCATGCATAGTTTGTTTATTATTTTTGTTAATTATTTTATTTTATATTTTCACATATGTTTGCGCTCCTGGCCAAAAAAAAAAAAATTGCTAAGCTTAAAAAGGCCAAAAATTAAAGTTTGTCAAACAACTAATCATAGGTCAGAAAATTAGCTTGAATTTAACAAATGCACTCCTGTGACCTTCTGTGCCACTATTTCGTTGTTAACTTTTCCTGCAGTGAACTGTTTGGGAAAAACCTGGAAACGGCTTCATTGTGAATCTGAGCTGCTTTACTGTGAAAAGTCAGCTAATGCTTTGGAATACCAGAGACTATTGCAGGCAGGATCCCACAGTTGAAAAGTTGTTTAATAGACTTTAATAGCTGTCTGCAAGGTTATGCTCAAGGCTTAAACATGTTAAGGAATTAAAGCGAAAAGCTACTTTACCTATGTGCTTAATTCTTGCTAATTTCCTTACCAATGATTTGTTTATGATCATTAAATGCTTAATTTTATGCCAATTTGAGCTTCGGACTTGGCTATTTTTTTTTTCCCCCCCTAGGACTGTACATGTCATGAAGTACATTTTGTTCAGCTCCCCTGTCTTTACCCATGCCTGCCTGACAGAATTGTAAATTTTACCTCCTGATGCTTGCGTGCTTTAGAGTGACCCAGTTATAATACACAATTGCGCACCAGCTGCGGGTTCTGTCAGAAAGCTGACATATTAGAACAGGTGTCATGTCAATTTCCAGTGTGTGGGATAAGTCAGAGTGGATGCAAATTTCTTCGCCAGCATACATAACAATTCTTTCTTTTTTGCAGTCTTTCTACATCTAATAAAGTCAAATCCAGTGTTGGATTTCATTTTATTCACTCATAATGAAATATGGCACAGATTTGTTTTGCAGAAATTTGAAGCATGATATATCCTAAGTTAATGCTAGTGAATTCTGTAATGTTTGCATACTTGAATCTGTGTTGTTTGTCTTTATCCGCAAAGGAGCCCAGTTATATTTGACAAATTTCTCTGCATATTCTATTCTCAGTTTTGCCCCCTCTTTGTCAAAGAAAACAGCAACAACCAGAAACTCTAAAAAGAAAACCCTGCGCCATAAAGGTTTACTCAACTCCCTAACGAGCCCCAAATTGTTAATTTTCCCTAATGCAACCAAAATACTCACACACATAAGTCACTCTATGAATGTGAGCGAAGTAAGAACTCACTGACCAACATACGACTCAAAAGAGGGAACTAAGTAAACTCTATTGGTAACAGCAAAGATGCAGGCCATATCCAACACAACTGTCCTGGCCGATGGCCAAAATGATAAGACCTAAAACAAAATAGAGAAAGGGAATCTAAAAATGCAGGGAGAGGATGAGTAAGTGAACAAGAAAGGAGGATAACTTATGGTGTCGTTCTCCTCACACCAAACCTGACATGAACCACACACAAACCCACAATCAAAGACCTAAATACCGGGAGAGACAACACAGTACCAATATAAGGAGTGTAACACTGTGGTTAGTACCTTTTTAACTCAGTTGGCCTAATTGCATTTTCTGGGTAGAAACCTCATTTGTTGCCAATATGAGTAATAAAGTGTGGGGTGACAGCAGTGGCCCAGCACAAAGCAAAAACCGAATTAAATTTATTTTATGAATTGAGACCATCTTGCAATGGGATCACACCAGCCATTCTTTCTACCCCCCATTTTCGGGCACCCTTGTTTCAGACCACACCCACCTTCGAACTCAGCCCTCATTTTGATCTCTACTACACGCCGGTAAAGTTCTGTGGCTGCATATATCATGGTTGTGACACAATCGGGGTGGTAAAATCCGTTATGCATGTATTACTCAGAGCTGTGCATTTCTATGCATCCAAGAACATGCATGTCTATGTATTCTGTATGTGTACTTGAGCTTATTTTTGTCTATGTGAATGGTTGTTAATTACCACAAAACCCTAACTGCCGTAAACTTGCTAATGTCAGTTAATGCGACTTCACTACAATTGAAAATGAATTTCAAATACTGAAAAGTGCCCTGTCCAATTAGCCCCCCCAACACCCCTTTCCCCTCCAAGAAATGACTTGAATTTCATATTTTCATTTCCGGTAAAAGACTATCAACTTGGCGAATGGGATCTTTTCATTTATTTTTGCTCACTGCTCTAAATTGGTTCTGCTCGGTGATGGATTTTTATGGACGAGGTGTACTTCTGTGAGGAATCCAGCCCAGGAGACAGGCTTGAAATGCTGAACCGCATGCTTCCCGCAATCCATACGGAACACAAGGATAGACCATCCTTCATTCCGCAAATCAATCTGCAGTTAATTATAAAGCTGAAGTGGGTTCACTTTATAACCAAAAACCTTTACATGGAGAACAAAACTGCTTTTTCTCCTCTTTGTCTATGTTTACCATTGGAGATCGGTAAAAGACACAACAGTGGTCTCTTGACATTTCCCGTGCTGTTTGTCTAGGGAACACTGACTTCAGCATACATTAGTTTCTATGTCATTTAGGATCAAAGCTTTTTTCTGTAGGGATTTGTTGCATTTTGAGTAAACTAATTATTTCACTTGAAAATCAGCTTTAAATGGTGTGAAATAACTAATGAAAAGTAAGCTGTACTGGAATAGCTTACAAGGGAACCCTTTGTGAAATTAATAAAATCCAGTGAAGGTGGTTGAATGCAGTGGTCTCACACTCCAGTCCTCGAGGGTTGCAGTGTTTATGGCTTTTTGTTATTTCCATTCAATAATCCATGAAGTCAGGCCTTATAAACAAGGTGTGAAGACTCCGTAGCCAATTAATGACTTAAATTTTGCAAGTAAGCGCAAGAACAAGCCAAAAACTTACAGACTTAGTGACCTTCCAGGACTTCAGTTTGAGGCTCCTGGTTTAGTGTTTCTATTTTGCATGGAAAGCAATCGTCCACAATAACATCGCCTCCAATACCGCGGTCACGTCTGTAACGTAAGTCAGTCAGTCATCTTTCTCACCCTTTTTACCTCCCTCATGTCCGTCACCTTGATACCTGCCCATTTGCCCTTCCTCACAGGTTTTACTGGGACCTGATCATGCTACTACTCATGGTCGGTAACCTGATCATCATCCCTGTCGGCATCACCTTCTTCAAGGACGAGCACACGCCACCTTGGATTGTCTTCAACGTCGTGTCAGACACCTTCTTCCTCATCGACCTGGTGCTGAACTTCCGGACGGGTATAGTGAAGGAGGATAATACTGAAATCATCCTGGACCCCCAGCAGATCAAGATCAAGTACCTGCGCAGCTGGTTTGTCGTGGACTTTATCTCCTCCATCCCTGTAGACTACATTTTCCTCATTGTGGAGACGCGCATCAATTCGGACTTCTACAAGACGGCCAGGGCCCTCCGGATTGTCCGTTTCACGAAGATTCTTAGCTTGCTGCGTCTTCTCCGCCTATCTAGGCTCATACGCTACATCCACCAATGGGAGGAGGTAGGACTGCTTTTTGGAACCAATGTTACTTTATGATTATGTGATTCTAGATTGTATTTACAGCTGACATTTTGTCTCACTCCTCTCGGTGAATTGTTGTGAGAGCCGTTATCAAGTGGGACCTCTGTGGCTGGGGTTGGCATGTTATAGTGAAGAGACGGAAAACACCAATAGGGTGGTGCTCAAAGACTTGGCCGCAGGCGCTTTTATTGATCGAAGCTAAACTCGAAAGAAAGGGCTTAATACAAAGATGAATCCTCAACACAGGGAAAAATATATCCCAAAAGAAAAATGAAGCACAAACCCCAACATCTGGCTCCCAGCAGTGCTTTCAAAAGAGTCTCTTCTGTCAGCTTATCCCTAACACTATGCTTTCTCTAGGCTTGGGAGTTCGGCCTGTATTGCGTCCTTGACGCAGGCGACGAGCCACAGCTGAAGTGAATATTAGTTACCACAGCTGTGGCCCTGCCTCAACTTTTCCCTCCCGACCATCACATCTGCAAGAAGCAACATTCATTTTTGCGGACATAAATTAGGCCTATGTTATAAAAATTGACGTTTTCACAGTGTTTCTCTGCAGGTCATTTAGTACACATCATTACGTTAACACTGGCCAATTATGTTGAAAGGATAGATCAGTGTAGACATATTTGATTCATAATAAACCAATTATCCATTGCATTTAAAAGCCTTTTGGATTGAGCGGTACTATTGTACGACACTACGTTACTCTGATAGCCATGCCATGAAGAGTTTGCTATTGTCGAGAAAGTATTGTCTCACTTTACTGTGATGACAAGGTCACCTTGACTGCTGGCTACTGCTTAGTGAGAATGCAAAATGAAAGCACCTGGCAAAGACATGAGAGTGAAAAAAAATGGCCCAGATTTAAACTCAGAGGGTCCACTGTGGGGCTATTTAACATGCACTTTCCTGAACCGTCTCTGAAAGATGAGAATATTATGAGTGCAATAAAAATGGGGACACCAGCAGCCGATTTGTAACAATCCACGCTAAAACAAAAATTTCTATATTTTGTTTAGTTATGATATTAATGGGAAACATGTACAGACAATTTCCATAGTGTTTAAGTATTCGGGTGTAGCTGGGTTCCCCCATTTTCATTACAATTTTTGTCTTTTTCTCATTTGGATGTGGGTACTGCAATTATGCAGGCAGTGTTCTGTGGCGTGAACACAGGAACATTCCATGCAGAAGCCAAGTGGAAACAACAGCAAAATGAGCTATCTTTAGAAAATTAGGGAAATCATTTCAGCAATAATCTGCCACGTGACCTGCCCACAATTGGGTAATGCATGCAGAAGCTATTTGCAAGAGGAAGCACCCTGTCAGAAAAATAGAACTGGTGGGATGCTCATTTATAGAGCAAATTGCCAGCTCACATGGAAGAAATTCTCCAACATTACTTCAACCGGGAGACAGTGTTGATTTTTTTTGGCATTTCTCTCTGTACTCTGCCCACAGATTTGTTTTGTTTAAACACTACTTTGTGTCATTTACAACCAAGGACCTTTCCCCATGCAACAGACTGTCATGATAGCAGCCATACATGGCTGAAAGATTGTCATTCTGCCTGCATAAGATTGTCATTCTGCCTGCATAATTAAATGCTCCCATGATTGGTGCTTTGACTGTTCTTAACCTGCTGGAATATGTGTTAAAGCTTCCATTATAACACAATGCAGCACTGTACTGACCTTAGAATAGTCCTCCACTGCTGAGTATTGAAGCCGAAAGTAAGAGGAGCAGTAAAATCTGACAGTGCCAGTAGTGATATTATCTATATGTTCCATTAATTTGCAGGTCATATTGCAGATTTTCATTGAAAACGTAATTAAATATACATTTTTTAACTTAACTCTTGCCAGCGTTTAATACTCATTGCACCTATAAATTATCTTACTGTGTTATTGAGCACCGTCACCAAATCATATTTTAATTTCTTCATTTTTAATCCATTTCCGCCCCTATTTTTTCCATTTTGCTCAGCTTAAAATTCATAATTGTTCATATCATCTCATAACTGCAACTTCCTGTGTCAGTTTTTGTTGATACAAACCTGTATACTCAGTCCATTAAAACCTGTGATGTTTGCTCTTCTAAGCACCCGATCATTAGATTAACTGCACAGTTGCTGCATGTGAGTAATTCACTTCATGCGATCTGTGAATGAAACAGACTGCAGACAAGAGGTCAACCAGGGAAGCCAATGAGGTGAGGATAATCCTGGTGACAGTTACACGCTGTTCCCACCCCACGGCTATGCTGTAGCCAATCATGTGCTGGCCTACTGGATCAATGACCTCAGTTAGCACTGACACAATCTGCTTCTGACCATCCCTTAACTACCTTAACTACCACTGCCAACCTTTAGGAACATTACAATTATGAACGAGCACATTTTGCTGCAATAGTGCTCATTTTTACTCAAAGGCTTCTCACGGTCATTGCGTCTTTATTGGTTTGGCTGTTTTCCAAGATCTGTGAGAATTCCTATCTGCAGTAATCTTGTTCCCTGTGCTGGTGAAACCATGGTGTCCAATCATCCAGCACAATGGTATTTCTACATTCTTTATCTGCATGCAACATGCTGAGATTGTCTGAGTCCGCACATATGCCAAGCATAATATTGCCTTCTCTGTAAAAAAATAAAAAAGTCCATCTCTCTAGGCATTTTAATCTTGTATTTAGACTGATAACACTTATTTCTACCACCATTTTTCTCAATGAGACAAAAATTCTGCCAATGAGGTGAAATAATTTTGACTCATTTCTAGATTTGCCGATGGGATAAGAAAATATCACTTGTCGCGCACAAGGTCACTTAAAAAAAAAGGTAATGCTTCCTACTTGAGGAGGAAAAATTAGGACATTATGTAATAAGATTAAAAGACTGTGTTAAGACATGCACTTTTAGCTGTGTAATCAGGGCGTCGTAAGCTATAAAATCCCTAGTGGTTACTTTTTACCTGTCAGCGGCCTGACTGCTGCTTTCGCTAAAAGGTGTGTCAAAGCTGAGTTAGATTGAGCGGTGGCACATCCCTGCAGGTATTGTTACAGCTTACTGTCATAACCCTAATCACAACCGCCCCGATTCCCACAAGACAACTCCTGTCATTTAGAATTAAGCCCCCACCAATGTTCATGTCAAACACATTACCTGTCCATGTGTGTGACAGGGAGAGCAATACACAGGCATACAAATGGTTGTACAAATTTCGAGACATGGGGCAAATTCTGTTTCCTCTGAAATATATAGAGTAAATTCTGTTACGAAGCATTATTAATCGTCTTTTGCGGAGGCCATTCCTCTTTCTGCTGGCTGCATAATTGCTTGATTTCCATCTCAGCATTAATGCGACACAAATCACATCCTCAAAGCCACCAAAGCAAAATATCAACCTCCAACCACATGTCATTATCTCACGACACCAACACTGTGACTCAGAGTACGCTAATCATGCTAAAGAGTCAGCAGCATGTTCTAATTAATAGTTTGTTTAAATGTTTTTAAGGCAGAATGACATCTGTAGGCATGTGATACTACTGGAAAGAAAATGACATTTTAAGTGGTGTGCAGATATCGGTCATAGACTGGGGGTGGGGGTGGGGGGGGGGTTGGCTGCCACGATGTCTCCTGTGTTCTTTCAACAACTCAGTTGAATGCTGCATTGTATTTTACTGCGATAAAAATAAAACGCACATCGGATATCCTGCTCATGAATCGTGCCCCGTAAACAATACAGTGACCTAAATTGAATTAGTCAGCATGTTATTAGATGGAATTCAAATGGGCCGCTAATGACTAATCCGTGAGAGCAACCTAGTAGCAATCTCCGCTAGAAGTGTAAATACAAGCTTGATGATTCAGGGTCATTTATAGCAACAGCTGCACTAAAAGCAGTGATGTTGTGAATTTATCTTAAGAAAGCAAAAAGGTAAAATGATGAAAACAGGAGCTTACCCAGCGAAGGAGCACCACAGTTTTATCAAGATGATAATCTGATGCCCATGGGACATGCACAACCATTTTTTACATTCGCAATGTTCAAACAGTTAGAGATGGAAAAAGGAATGTAAACACCTTTTATTTTCATACAAATGTTCTGAATCCTAAATTTGTAAAAAAAAAAAAAAAAAAATAGCCACCTTTTCCCATAAGAACTGCTGAGCTTATTCATGAGATCTTTCTTTTCCTGTTATGACAGTTGGTTCTGAAAGTTCACATCCAGCACTACTACTGAAGTTCTTGTGATTGTGCTGCATTTGTATCAGCATTCTTGATTATTCTGTCCAGACCTGTTGCAAATTAGCTTGATCTGGGAAATGTAAGCTTAATTCACCTACTTTGCCAAACTGCTTTTATATTCTATTACACAAAATTTGGGCATTTATCCAGTGACATTGTGACTTCTCTCAATTAACCTTTTCCATTTGAGGTTATTTACATTTTTACGTTACATATTTACTTTTTCATGTTTAAATTTTGACATACATTACATTATTTCACTCAAACATGAACAAAAACATGACGAACTGGTGCAAAAACTTATGACTGGTCGTGGTATATCATAAACATCACAATTTCATTTGTTTGGTTATGGATACTATCCTTAAGTAGTACTGTCAAAGTGCTTTGCTGAAAAGCAGTCTAAAAGTCAAATCATAACTAGCTTTTGAGGAAGAATGTTCCCAGTACGATGAAAAAAAAAAAAATTAAGTGTGGTTTTGATCTCAGAGCCAGGGCTTTGGAGGAATACCATCTGTGTTTGTTTATAGCGCAGAGCAGAGGAGTCCATCCATATTAATATTGGCATTTGGGATTGTTAAGATTTATAGCGCCGTGGCTGAACTGGCAGTGCGCTGGACGAGACGAGAATGATCCAATATGCTGCGGGAATCCCAAGGCTCTTTGATAAGAGAGCGCCGTGAAACAGGCCTCGACGCCAGCCACGGTGTCGGAAGCAGGCTCCTTTCATCTGCGCTAAATAGATCTGTGCAAATAAATGCATAATGCAAATCGACTAATCAGCCCCCTCTCGGAGACCAAACATTTGGGGCTAAGGACTGCTACTTTGGAGATAAGACGAGGAAGAAGAAAAGGCTTAATCGAGCATTATGGGGCAGACAATGAAGCCTTCCAGCTGTGCTGACAGCCGCTCAAGGCTATGAATGCACCTTTCGTGATATTGATATAAGTACGTATCCCTGTGCTAACCCGAACTGTAAGTATTCTTATTCTCCAGTTTATCACAGTCTCCTTTAGAGCACTCTCCGGGTTCATTGGCATGGATGAAAGCACAATGCCTTTGACTCAAAGGTGTGTCTTTGCTTTGCCTCACTCTGAAGTAAAATGGCATCATGCAGTGAAGTTTAGTTTAAAACCTGATGTAACCTGACCCTGTTCACTGAAGCCATCAGAATGATATTGACTCTACTTCGAAATCATCAGTTTGGGGACATCATTTTTATTAAGATGATGCTGCATTTTTTATGATATCTATCTAAGATTGTTACTAGATTTTGGCTACACATTATATTCATGTCATCCCCATTACTCTAAGCTTGAATGAAAATTTAGTCTGTACGCGTTATGGGCAGCTTAATTGATAGCTTGAAGAAACACTGGAATTTACTTCATGTATTTTTAAATTTTTAAAAAAATGGAATTTGAGCTTGAAGAGGCATGCACTCAATGAAAGAATGCCATTATATCTATTTAGAGGCACTCATCACATCCTGTGCATAGATTGTGAGATAATTTGCTGTGTTACATCTGAGACCACTGGCCATCTAAACACTGCAGCATGCAGTGCTGCTGTCCTTGGTGCTGAAGGGGTTCCCCCAACAGTAATTCAATGTGTGGAGTGCTCCTCTGCCTTCTCAGGCTGTATGAACTACCCCACCAGACTATTTGCATAATTAGAATTAAATCAAGGGGATATGATAAAATAAACATATCTTCTGGGTTTTAGTTTCATTAGATAATTTGCAGTTTTATAACCAACTAGCGTTTGGTGTCCTTTAAGAGCTCGTTATCTGTTTCCAACTGCATTAAATATGTCAGTATTGCTGGCAGTGCGGGATGCATTGACCTCTGTGGATAGTCTTATTGCGCCCATTAATCAATGCTGATAATAATGCTGTTAAGGTTATTGTGTCCCGCTATCAATTAAAAGGAAATGCATAACTATCCATCATAGCCTCTATACTATCCTGTGAGTATATGGGCGTGTGTGCATCTGTGGAAGAGAGTGAAAAAGACAGGGAGAGAGAGGGTGCTTAGATGAGTATGCACATGTGTGGTGGCAGAATAACTGCGGGTGCAGGAGGTGCAGTTGGACCCAGGTCTGCAGCTGATGGGGACCTGTTGTTACAGTCTGGTGTTAAATGGAAAAAGCTAGTAAGTCACATTTCAGAAATTTTGAGAAAAAAAGGGAAAACATATCCAACCCCGTCAATAAGGCCATGCAACATAAATCTGGTAGATGGCATGGTAGAATCACCCCGAATACACTACTTTTGAACCTCTATCACTTGAATCCAGAAATTTACTATGTAACATTATGTAATGCTACTTATTACCTTTTTCCACCTCTCCTATTATCATGGAAAAAGATGACAAGTCGCATATTTTTTCATATTTGGAAATCGGAGAAAAATACTGACAAAATAGTGACAAGCGCCAACTAGAGTATGGCAGCCATTCTTGTGTCATGTGACTCGGCCTACAAATGATAGCACTTGGTTAATCGGTGCAAATGGTCAATGAAAAAAGCCAGTAGGTGCACTTACTATTATATGGCACAGGATACTGAGGAGCCAAAAGATAGTAATTTCTCTTACGAGCTTCTGGTTTCTCAAGCTGGCTGTGAGAAATAATAGTATTTGCCCTTACTAAAATGTTTCATGTACTTACTAGCTTTCCTTTGTTTGGTGTTTTTTGGAAACCTGTGCTTTATTTCAATACAGTTCTAGTGTGAAATGATGCAGAAGAAGCCAGAAAGTCCAAAGTAACATCAAGATCATTTTCCCAAAAAGTGTGACTTAGTCACTTTTTCCATTAAACGCTAGCAATGTTGGATCTGTTGCCATTATAGTTCGAAGTTGCCAGTATTGCTGTTTTCTTATTAGGAGTATATTTGCTATTTATAAAAAGCAACAGATTGTTTTATATATTGGTCGCAAGTTTCCCACTATAAACAGCACCAAAGCTAAACAAGTCTTCTTCATGGGGACTAACATTTCTAAGTTTTTGATCAGTCAATGTTTAATACTCAAGTAAACATGTAGGGGCCTATAATAGACCAAGATAATGACATTTAAAAAAAAAAAAAAAAAAAAAAAAAAAAAAAAGGCTGCACATTTCCTGTTAATATTTTAGAAAATAGGCTCTTCCTCTTCCCTATGTTTTGTGGAGATTCATGGGCAATGCGATGATCAATCAGATGTCCAAGTAGGCTATTTTGAATTAGCTAGCTTTTCTCAGTAATGTGACTTAACTGAAAATGCATGCATCACAGAAAATAAGAATGGGAGCAAAAAAGGAAGGTGGAGATAAAGAGGGGACAAGGATAAAACTGCGTAAATTAGATTCTTATTTTTGTCTTCTTGCAAGATATGTAGAATAGAACTGCTGAAGAACAACGTACGAGTGTCTGTTGGTCAGCTGACGTTTACTAGCTAACCGTTACCTAATTTAGCCACTGTGCTATCTAACTAACTTGCTAGCTAGCCAACAAATTAACTAGCTGCCAAGACCAACTGGCTGCTCTCACCCTCACATTGGACTTTGCTTTTTTAAATATTGCTGGTTTATTATTCCTAGCTCAATCATTTAGCCTCCTCGAGACAGTCAGTGTGTATATAGGTAGGCTACCTATCTGGCACTTCGTTTTTGTACAAAGTTCAAGAGAACACGGAGATCTTATATTTACCAAAATGTGCTAAATGATGAAATATATCCGAGTTTTACTAATTTATTTGGGATCGGTCTGACAATGCCAAATCTGTGTTCTTTTTTGAAAAAAAAAAAAAATCTAAATATTAAAACTTTTGTCACTGTAGGAACTACGTGGGATGGTAGGCTGCACAGAAACGAAGCAGGCAAGCCATGTAGCTAATACATTATGATGAAAGTAATGTCTGCTAAGAACACAACATACTATCATGCAGTAATAATAAATCGTGAAGTGTTTCATCAAATGTTAGACATTGTTAAGGTTCATAATAAATGTTCATTTCATTAGCAACTAGAAAAGCACTCAGAGAGCGCAGACCTCCGCCAGGTGGCAGCAAAACCCAAAAGCACAGCGATTGGAACTCCGGCCCATTGGAAAGACTTGAAATCTTGAACTTTGGCGTATATCTCAGCTGTACTTTGGCCTAGATATGCCAAAATTTAATCACCTGTTCCTTGTCCTAATACCCACCTTCTCTGAAAATTTCATCAAAATCCGTGCATCACTTTTTGAGTTATCTTGCAAACAAACAAACAGACAGACAGACAGACACAAACAAACAAACGCCGGCGATCACATAACCTCCTGCCAACCTCGTTTGGCGGAGGTAGCAATTGTGTACTTGTATTCATTTTTATGAGATGGCTAGCCTGCTAATCTGGAGTCTAAGATGTAGGGAAGATATTATATGTTGGGATATTTCTTTTACTCAAGGCAGAGCCACAGAGTCAAAGACTTAATGCACATTTTGCCTTTTCTTATACACAAACTGATGAGATACCTTTATATTCTGCCAGTATATTGCTGTTAGTGGATGCATTAGTATCTGCAAACTAACAGGATTGGATCAGGTGCGTATTTTGGGGATGAGTGGGCAGAGGGGCCTGAAAATAATTCTTGCACCCAGGTCCATCACCTCACATTTCCACCTCTGTGTATGTGGGTTTGTGTAACTCTGTGTGTGTATATGTGTGTCAGTGCATTTGTGTGTGTGTGAGCGTGTGTGTGCTCAGATGTGTATTTGTGTGGGCATGCCCATGAAATCATATATATGAAAACGTCTAGTGATTTAAAAGCTTGAAAATGAAATAAATAATTGTGCCGGCTAAAATTGGACCAGCATGTTAAGGAATGGGATATCAACATTGTGAGGCCTGAGATATCTTCAACACTGAATGGCCTGGGATGTCCTCGGCAATTTATGGTGTGGGATATCTTCAGCATTGTTAGGCATGGGACATCTTCAACATTGTTAGCCTGGGATATCTTCACCATTGTAAGGCCTTGGATATCTTCAGCAATGTTAGGTCTTGGATATCTTCGGCATTGTAAGCCCTGAGATATCGTCAACATTGCAAAGCCTAAGATATCTTCAGCATTGTACGGCCTGGGATACCTTAAGCATTGTAAGCCCTGGGATATCCTAGCATTGGACGGCCTGGAATGTCTTCAGCATTGTTAGGCCTGGGATATCTTCAACATTGTCAGACCTGGGATATTTTCAACATTGCAAGGCCTGGGATATCTTTAGCAATTCAAGGTTAGGGATACCTTCAACACTGTAAGCATTGCCATTGTCTTGCCTCCTCCTTTAGTGATATCCTTCATTGCATCCCCATGCCAAAAGTGAAATGTTAATGCAGTATATCTGGTAAATTTGGTATTGAGAGAAGAAGAATCCTTGGAGAAAGTGTTCTGCTTCTGCTTTTCCTCACTTGTGTATTTGAATGGGAGAAACAAAGAGCTTGTTAAAACCCCTACTACCATTTGTACTGCATTTGAGAGCCACTGCTATTTACTATTTTTTGTACTACATGAATTTGCATTAACTTATTCCAGTCGGAACTGGACAATATAGTGCTTGTTCAGTGATTCAGCAGCTATACATTTGCAGTTTCATGTTTTGTCCCCACATCTACTTTTAAAGACTTTAAGCTATATCTAGCAATTTCACATATGTTATTGAATCTTGGGAAATAATTTTGTCATTTGTAATGATACTGCTAGTCTTGTAGTATGGAAAGTAGTTGAACTTTTAAGTTTTTTTCTTTCAGTTTATCTGACTGCAGCGATCTACTGCAGTAATGGTAGATAAAGCAACACTAGAAATGATAGAAGCACCACACTGTTTATGGGGTAATTTATTATTTATTCATATGCTACGTTTGCTTAATGTGATATGTGGCCATTTATAGTTTAAACTATCGCTGGACATTGTTTATTTGCTGGAGGGAAATAAGGGATTTATAACCATATGACTCTAAGCTGGAGTCCTTGATGCTGCGCTGGCATTGTACCCTTGAGCAAGTTACTTGACCTAAATTGCCTGAGTAAATACCCCGCTGTATGAGTGGATAGCACGCTCAATTTAAGCTTCATGAGGTCTCCTCAGTAGCAGCGTCCGCTGTGCAGATGCATAATGAATTCGATTTATGAAAATAGATCTTTGTTGTCACTGGGAGAGTAGCGCTACATACGGAATGTCGCTGCAGAGAGGTTCCTGGAGGAAAGTCGGACAGTGCTGAGAGGCGACATGGATGATGTTATGGTGCCGGAGGGTATACGTTATGAACAAGGGCGATAGAGAGTGGAATTTCTCTACTGCTCCATATGAACCCACATTTTTCTCCTTACTGAAGCAGAATGCCTGAGTGTTCCAGCTATATCCGCACTGCTGGAAAAGAAGATTTGAATCCCAAGCGCTGCCACCCACGCAGCTTCCTAGTCCCAGAGACACTTCTCCCTCTATGATTTTTTTTTCCTTTGAATTGATGAAAAACAATTCAACAGTGTAAAAAGAAATGTCAATAGTGAAGCGTGAAAGATACTTGAGAAAGGGAGTGCTTGGTTCAGTATTGCATTGGTACACAATGGTTAGCATGGCCATGGTTGATTTGTGCCACTTTGCTGCGTTATACCTCCCCTGGTTCGGTAAAAGGACAAAGACTATCTAGTTCAGCATAGCCCTCTAAACCATGGGGTCATAAACAGCCCTGCATTTCTTTTTGCAGGAAGAGAGGTGTTCTTAATACCGCCCATAGCCCTTAGGGGACTTTCAAACACAGGGTTCTTAAATGCTTGGTGCTTGTCGCAATCTAGCTGCAATTTCAGCCTGCAATGCGTTGTTAATCATCCTTAATGAGATACTTATGTTGTGTATTGCTTGAGCATTTACCATCTCATGGCTATATTGAACGAGAAGCATCTATTCCTGCCATAAAAAATGAATAACCTGTTTTGCTATTCTAGGACTTTTCATCAGTCAGATTAACTAATACTGCAGTGTTTATGTGCAGTGTGTCAAGTGGTATGAATTAGATTATACTTGTGGAAAGTATTTGTGGGGACATCAGAAAAATGTGAGCCCTTTTGCAAAAATCTAGACACTGATGGCTACTATAACCAGACCAAAAGGGGAAGGGGGGGGGGGGTTAGGATGGAGCTTCAGAACCTCTACCTCAGACGAGTCAGCAGTTATTACAATGCGCTATATAACTCTACCATCTGTTAAGACACTAACACTTTTGTCTGTACCTTGTCATACTATTGGCCTTGCTGTAATGACACATAAAATCTAACGAGGAGGCAATTTCATTCTCCGTATCCGCATACAGGAATACATTGATACAGTAGATTACTCAGTAAGTGTATACCTGCACAGCGTTTTATGAATAGCCATTCTTCTTTACTAGGCTGAATTGCCATGGATTAGATGTGTTGCTTTATCTCTTTGGAAATTCGATTATTCTAATTTTTTTTTTCTTTTTTGTGTTGAAAGTGGCTCATTAGCAGAATTAGCATTTGCGCTGTAATTAGCAAAGCATTGGTCTTGCCCTGCTTCCACTATGAGCACTGTTTGCTTGGCTGAAATTTTGCTATGTACAACGAGTTACATAACGGAATATTATTTTTCATTTTGTGGTGAGCATCAGATTAAGGACACTGTGGCCACGCATAGGATGGAGATTAACTCTGAGTTTGTACCTGCCATCAGATTTCACGTCTAATCTCACAAATACGACATCAACAGGAGTCAGTGTTTCTGCTGAACAGAAATGAAAGTGACAGGTTGGAAGAGCTGAAGAAGAGTGCTGTGGATCTGTGTGGCACAGGTGCACCGGTTTTAATTGGACTGCAGTCTGTTGAGCTTAATTGTACTGTAGTGTGCTGACACCCAAACGTATGCCTGGTTTCTCCCTCTTATTTGCCGTGTCCTCTCTGACGGGTCACGCAGATCTTCCACATGACCTATGACCTGGCCAGCGCCATGGTGCGCATAGTGAACCTGATCGGCATGATGCTGCTGCTCTGTCACTGGGACGGGTGCCTGCAGTTCCTGGTTCCCATGCTGCAAGACTTTCCTGCCGACTGCTGGGTGTCCAAGAACAAGATGGTGGTGAGTTCTGCCTCAACATGTCCTCTCACTGAATTAATGATATTTCTCCAAATGGCCTCCCTTATTATTTTTTCAGAACTCTTTTTTTTACTCCCCCAAACTCAGTTTTATGTTGGCAGTGTGTGGAGGACTTGTCACACCTGGCACTTTTCTTCTTACGTTTACACAAATTTGCGGTTTATTGTAGTGCTCTGACTTTTATGTGTTCTTTGCTAATACAATGTATTCCGCCTAGCTCTCCTAGGCAATCAAAAAGGCTTTGGAATGGTGACTATACATCACTGCAGTGCATTTTTATGGACGACTGAGTGATCGGCAGTCGCTATATTTCCTCTATTAAAGCCAATCTAAACATCTCTACCTACAGCATATGAGAACATGGAATGACTAAGATGAGCACATATTTTACAGACTAAAATGTTCCTGCATTATTACCCTGGTCCTATAGATTGTTTTAGGTGGGATTCTCACACTCATTGTAATTGAAACTGTAAGTCACCACAAACGCAATTGAACGTGAATCAATGTGCACCAATCTCATGCTCTTATTTTGAACTGATGCATTTATATGACGGCAGCTCAATGCGGCTGTCTGTATTTATGTGGCTAAAACCACAAGATGCCTCATTTGCCTCCCTGATCCTGCCACACAATTGTGCTACAAAGTAATGCTGCGCATTACAAATGACCACAGCCTCTTCAGAGACTTTTAATGTGTGGATTTATTATCGAGCTCATGGCAGCTCGCGGACATCAAAGAGGATTAATCTGCACTCTGTGAATGCCCCATTCCTAAAATAACAAAAGCAATCCCATAAAATTCAAATTAGATTTTAAGTACACCAACCACAGAATGAAACAGAATATCTTGGCATCACAGAACATATCAGGGATTATCTGTTCATTTCACGGCGACACATTTTAAACAATTTAATGACATTGAATTTAATGTCATTGAATTGGATTGCAAGCAAACGGTGGAGATGGAGTATCTCAATAGTGCCTCAGCATCTTCCCTGTCTACCATAATAAACCCACTTGTCTTCTCATGCCCTGAAACAGTGGAGTTTTCTTCCATGCCTTTCTGTTATACAGTGATTGCCGTATTTTTGATTAACCTGACAAGAGTAGTCCTGTAACAAAGGCACATTTTACAATATTTGCCTTTATTATGCACCGATACTTCATGTTTCTACTGTCACAAGACTGGCTCGTCAACACTCACAAGCTCTATTTCAGCTTTTGCTCCAGTGGAAATTTTAGTTTGAGACCTATTTGAAAATGCCACCTCAGGGAGGAGAACTTATTGATTCATGGTAGACTACTAAAGAGCTCTGATGAGAAGGGGGTAATTTCTCCACAAACTCTGTGAAATGTTTTTATTAAAACTCCTGACCTACATTTGGTAATATGGCCATCTAGAGACTTACATTGCGCTGTGTATTTCCATATTCATATTTTTAAGGATGTTTTTTGGAAAAAGAATTTAAATGTATAGTAATACATTTGTTCCTTGCATACCTGTGTTATCATCCTAGGCCTTACAAGAAAGTGGACCGATTTGACATTACACCAAGCTCCTAATGTATTGTCGTTTGTGCTGGCTCGTGAAGAGACCAGCATTTGAATGTCTCTTTTCATTTCCTTGGTTGTCTTTAGTGGGCTCTCAGAGGAAATGGGAAATGTGTGTGTGTGTTTCTCTCTCTCTCCCTCTCTCTCTTTATCTCTCTTTGTCTCTCTCAGAATGACACCTGGGGCCATCAGTACTCCTACGCCCTGTTCAAAGCCATGAGCCACATGTTATGCATTGGATATGGTATGCACCCTCCCGTGGGCATGACTGACGTGTGGTTAACCATCCTTAGCATGATCGTGGGCGCCACTTGCTACGCCATGTTCGTGGGTCACGCCACTGCTCTGATTCAGTCACTGGACTCCTCTCGCCGACAGTACCAGGAAAAGGTGAGGAGATCTGGCTCCAGGGTGTTGGGCAAGATGGGGTGAGATATGTCACAGACGACGAGGTCTACTCAGGTGAACATGTCACCTGATACTTGTGTCCAGTAGTTGTCATCTTGCGTAAGGTCAAAGGTTAATAAAGCATGTGAGTGTGGTTAGCATTAAGGTAACTTGGGAGAGATAACTGGTGCCTTGATGAAAAGTTACTGGAGAAAAAAGAGATAAAGAGATTAAGGGGAAATACCTGCACCAAGCAAGACATTACTTGAAAATGGATTTGACCTCTATACACTCCATGTCTAGTTCTCGAAATAATGCTTCAAAATTTTTACATTTGTGTGAGTGATTTGCTTCTCTGCATTACACGGGTTTGCTGGTCTTGCAAATGGGGAAGTAAGTCTTTAACAACACTGTGTTTGTCTTCACTCTCAGTCCATTGACACTGGGGAAAACCATAGTGCTGCCTTTGACTGTGAAGCTCCGTCATTCTGATAAACAGCCGCCACCGCTGGGCCTGATGACACAAGGAGTGTTGTTTTGCCTCCACATTAATGGACTTCCAAGTCCTTGAAGGCAGTGGCTGCGTCTCTAGCAGATAACAAGTTGTTAGACACGATGCCCCAGTTTCAAGAGGGTGGTGCTTATATGTTGTCCTGAAGCGATTTGACAGAGGGGGTTGCAGGCTGCTACCAGTAAATTACAACAGCTCTATGTGCTAAACATGACAGGACTGACAGAAACACAGGCTAGCTGATCATTGCTGGGCCAACGTACTGTAATGTCTCTAGCTTCCTGCCTTTAAACCAAACATCAGGTATACTCAAAATCTGAGACGCCGGATTTGTTATTTCACGTTTCCACTCCGTTTATTTTCAAATTTTTCAGTACCTTGATGTACATATATATTGGCTTTAAATCTTGGAAGTAGAGGGCTAATATAGCCATAATGAAGGTGAGTGTGTGAAAGAGTGAGTGAACAAGTCACAATCCTTTCATACTCAATATCTCAAGAATGGTAAGAGCCATAACCTTCTTACTTAGCACATTAACAGATATAGTGTAGCAGATGAGCTGATTAAAATTTGGGTGAATCTGTAAAGTTGCATCATGCTAAATTAATATGCAAAAATGCACTGCATCTCACGTTCCTGTATACTCCAATAGGAGTGCACATTGCTTCTATCAGTTAGCCTGCTGACCAAGCTAGGTAGCACATTAATGAAAATATTACCAATTTAGTCAAAGCCTGATGTTTGTTATGTGTTTCTGGCTCAGATGAAGTTTACCGCACTAACGTTACTTGCGTGTACCTTCATTTCACATCTTAAATAGCCAGCTAGCTAGCTACAGAGCTATATGAAAACCGTGGCATTGAGCAGCCTGTTTTTATGTAGCCCTGTAGCTAGCTAGCTGGCTACAGTAGATGTCAAATTATGCTGGCCGCATCCCAGGGTCCTGTACAATCCGGTAAGATTGTACATTGCGTGTTTAGTTAGATAAATCCAATATTTATTATATTTGAATGATCATTTGTATTGAAGGCACCCTTTCAACCTCGGGATAGATATTCTGGAAAGTATAAGTATCATTTTTCAGTTCCTCTTGGCCTGAAGCATTGTAGCAGCTGGCTTCCAATCCAAGTTACACAGCTGCCTGATAGTAACTGTGAAGCGATATGTGGCAGCAGTAGGCAGCGCAAACACGGCTCAGCGAAAGGCCTCACATTTGACTGTAGGCGAACTGTGGCATCTGGTTTCCCTGCACCAGTTCCTTCCTCAAAGTTTGCGCCCAGTCAGAGGGGGGACTCTGGCAGATGTTTGGGGTGGCCCCCTGCCGCCAGGGTCCTCCACCAGGCAGGGTGATAATGAGCTTTGGTGCCAAGCAGCCGCACGGGCCTTCTGTTGGGCACAGCTCTGGAGGGGCCCCGAAGGTGCCGGTGGGGGGCCTGGAGTCATTCGGGGCCGCAAAGCGTCCCTGGGTCAGGCAGACCCGGATTGGCAAAGAGATCGGCTCTAGAGCAGGGAACACCACACACACTTCCCTCTGACTCCCCTCTCATGCCCGAAAGCTGAGGTGTTACAAGAAGAAGCGCGGTGCCCCTTAAATCCGTGAAGGATAAACGCAAAGTCTGCCGTGAGTGGGAAGCAGACAGACGTAGGTGTCGGGGGGGGCAGACAGAGAGCCGCAGCCCTGTCTGCCGTCCCACTTCAGAGACGCTCTCCTGCGGAGTGGGTTTGGCAGCAGCACTCATGTCCCCAGGCTGCGTGCGGAGCGGGGCACGGCTCGAGGACAGATCCGCGGGGCGTTCTGACACCTTTCGGAGAAAACCTCTCCCCTCAGCACCCTGGCTAATCAAATGCAAATGTTTCTTCTTCCAGCTTTCCGGCATCACCTGCTGAGACACCAGCTGGACCTAAGATTTTGCTCCATTTTTAAGAGAGCTCATTTCACAGCGTGCGTAGACCCCCATACTCCTCAATGCTCTCTCCAAATTCTCATAGATGTCAATAGGCTCACTGGGACATGGGGAGTTTGCCTGGAACAAACTGGTTTTTCCTCACATGACCTTGTCCTACCACATCCCTATAATGCCATTCTGATGATTTCTAGCATTTGCAACTTTCCTGGACACTCTCCAACCCCCCTCCCCAGTAGAGGTTAACATCCTAATCCACATCATTGGGTACAGTCTTCCCTGATTTTGGGAGACAGGTAGCTAAGGCCCAGTTGTCCAGTCATTTTACATGGTTGATTGCACAGATGTTTCAATGGCGATCTCCCGGGCGCTCGGCTATAATGGAACTACCTCTCAGCATCCGCCAGCGGCGACGACTCGGTTTCACCCTGAGGACGGCTATCTACACTCACCTGGGATGAGCCTCCCTGCTGACTCAAAAAAGCCTTTCTAACACCGTCCCTCTGTATGGCATTCCGTAGTCAGTTTGCGAAGTAAATTGAGCTGTGTTGTGCTGAACTCTGATAAGGTACTGTGAGGTGACATATGGCATTCCCCAGCGGCTAGAGCAGATCAGGTCTCATTCAGTTTAATCCTGCTCAGGAAGTAGAGGAAGGCAGAGCCTAAAATGGACGGACACGGCATGCGCCTGCAGTGGTCAGGCTTTACGTCGCAGAAGGCTGCCGCTTGGTTTTGATTGTTGACTGCATTTCATAACATACAAATACAGCAAATGTGACCAGGCAAGACCTACAAAGCAATATTAATCCCCGGGAATATTTGCGTGGATCCAGCTGGGGACTGTGAGATCTTGGGCTCCTGCTCTTTGTGAAGGCGTCTTTCACGTAACAGCCGCTAACTAAACAGCCAGGCTAACCCTTGTGCAGCAATCTCCCGCAGTGTTCACTTCCCACAATCTCAATGATGAGTCAGGACCCTGCATTCATTAGCTGTACAGGTGCAGACAATTGGATGCAGGAGAGAGATGCATCAAATAATTTATGAGGCACTTACGAGATTATGTTCAGCTTGATTTGGTTTAAAACACATATTTAGCATAAATGATATTGCGAATATAAGTGGTATCACGTGAAAAAAATATCACACATGATGCAAAAAATATTAAATGCTCACAAAAAGTTATGGACGGGAAGGCTTGTTCGTGGTCTGCTCAAGAGAGAGAAATCCAGTACTGAGACTAAGTGTGATAAATGCTCTGTCTGTCTGAAGGAGGAAAGCTATCTTAAATTAGCTCTTAAAATGAAGCCACTACAACAGCGGCTTTTATATAAAGGGAAATCCCAACTGATTGTTCTTTGAATGCCTATAATTGAATCATGGTTCTTGATAGCAATAATGGACAATTGTTTTCTTTTTTCTCAGATAGTAGACAATGCTGTACTCGCTGATTTAATTCAAAGTTAATTTCCTACTCAAATCTGAAAACAATATGAGACTTGGATGTTTATTTTGCATCAAGCTTAGGTAAGACATCAGCTCTCATTCTCACTTGAAGTTATCAAGGCATTACCTTTCTATTCATTTCTGTGTAGAAATAGATCACCACATCTTTCTGTCATTCTTTCTTTCTTTCTTTCATTACTCATTCATTCATTCATTCATTCATTCACATACTCATTCATCCATAATTGCAGTGGTGCTCAGAACTGTCATTTTGAGTGTGGGCCCGCCTCTTTCACACACAGAGACATCACTGCTGCCCAACATGGAGGTGTGAGGATTGGCAGACATCTTTGTATTTCCCTGCGGAGGCCACTTCCCCCATTGCTCAGTACTCGCCCGGCTGAACCGTATTGTGTGAAATTGCACCACTTGGGCACAGGCTATATTGGAGGCTTCCCAATTCTGACGGCTGTTGTTGATCATTGTCTTGGGTACATTGTGTTATTTGGACCAGTTAAGCCCAGTACTGCAACATCAGGCTTCTTTACAGCTGACTGTGGTATTTCTAAAATAACTTATTGAATGACTTGCATGCTATTGAGGCTTACCTTGAAGATGGCATTTAAGCCAAAGGAATTTTAGAACAGGGTTTGCTTCTAACTCAGAACTCAAAGTCCTTCTTCCACGTTTCTTAAGTACTGTTGTTGGAAGCTTCATGTTAATGCAAAATTAGAAGAGAAATTCCTTTTCATGTAACATATTCAGTATGTACAGACCGATTAAGAGCCCCAGTAATTTGATTTTGATTTGATTTTATTTGGATTCCTTTTAGCCATTGGCTAATCTTTCAAGAGTCCACAATTAACAGAAAACATACAATAATTCATACATAATGCATACATTATGCTAATTCAGACATTAGCATAATCTGCATACATATCCTCACATAAAAACACATTTATCCAAAAAGAATATTCATACTTACACTCATTCATACTTTTATTCAATATTCAAAAGTAATGTCATTCCTTGCGGTGAATCCTTTCTCACGCAAGTCTGCTCAATCATTTAGCTGCACAAGCTTTTGCTCTGAATTTTACAGCATTACAGGAACTGAGGCTTTCATCTGATGAGATAAGGATTTTGTAAAAATTTAAGAGATAGCTCTGGATGAGTAATTTTTGGTATCCTACTGCTGAGGTGTACTGAGAACGTGCTGTCATCACTTTAATAATCGTACCAGCTATTAATTTTTATGCATTTTCTGTTGAAACCATAAATTGTTCATGAAACTCATTATGCAGTAGGCAAGTTTTGACTTGCTAAGCCTAAATAACACATTTGTCACTGGTTCTCGAGTGCCTCCATTTAAAATATCCAATCAACACTTTTAAATTTAAAAATATTATCTCCAAGAAATGATCAGCGGGACAGTCAAAAGCCAAATAAATTTGGGTGATTTCCCAAGGCCAATCAAGCTGCTTTGTTCTTTACCTATGATTTCCTGATTAAAAATATCCTAATTTAATTAGCTGTCTTCTCTAGCTTGTTTTCTCCAGGAGAATATCTGTAGGAAAAACGCTTGGCGAAGGCACTGCACCCTCTCATTTAATAAATAAGTACATATGTTCCTGCCTGCAGTATGTGACCTATACCATGGGTGAACTCATTAAAACAGCATGGACTGCCAGTAACTCCTGATTACATTCTCTTAATTACAGCTCTCCTGTTTGAGTAGGGATTTTCTGTGTGCATATGTGTCCAGTAGAGTGGAGTGAATCCTGAATAGCCCTCAGATCTCTTCTCATATCACTCCTCCAAATTGCTCATTTTGCTCAGATTGTTCCACCTGTTCTCCAAGCCATGTTAATAAGCTTTCCCTCTGTCACCCACCAATTGTGTCTTTTGCCCACTTTAGTCTGTTGAAGCGTTTTATTATTATTATTCTTATTATTATTTCATTTTTTGCATTTCTGCAGTATCTTCCTCACCAGTTTTGTTGGATAATGAATTTCTGTTGTTTATGATGTCACTCCAGTCCCTCAGCTCCCCTCGTGTGGTGTATTACTATCATACACTGTTGTCTTATTGATCCATATGTCTTTTCCCTGGAACTGGTGAGTTTCTGAAGGGTTGCACCTGGGGGCTTCATTTCTGTGGCTTTGATTCTGACAGATCCCACTTTATTTAAAACCTGTTTTTGTGGCTGTACCTGAATTGTGTTCAATTAGTCATTTGCAGCAGTCGTGGTAAATTGGGCATTAATGTGTCTATAAGTGAAAACAAAAGTGAGCCGTGATGCAGAAAATGTTTTGATCGGCAGCTATTTCCCTGGCCCTCAGTAGGCTAAATCTGGGTCTCGGTCCTTTCAAATAAGGACATTATTGCTGTCAGCCTGGGCTGTATCCGGATTGGTTTTGCATTCCAGTTTTAGCTTCTGTCATTAGCCAATGCTTTGTTGGTTGGCATTAATCTGAAGGGTATCAGCGACTGTTATGCATGCAAAAATGAACGTCACACCATCTGAGCTAAATCTGTGAATGCATTTCAAGCCCTGCCGGCCAATGTTTGATCAACAGTCCAAGTGGCTTTTCTTTCGCTCATAGCAATAGATAGAGAGAAAATTTTCAATGACTTTCTCTCACTGATGGTAAGGTCAAAGCAGAGTCTCTGACATTCCTGGCACATTCATTATATCGTGTGCAGCTCTACCTTATCGGGAAGGCTGAGCAATCCATCAAATCTCCAGTGCAGACGCACAGCAGTGCTGTATTTCTCATCCATTTACTCAAAATATGACTTTTACATTCTTTCACAATGGTGCTCATGTTCTCTATACCATAGTGAATGTTTGATTGTTTTAACTGAAATTTTATGGTTTAATGTGCGCTGTTGGGTTTTTCCGGATACCAGAAAGAACCGATATGTGCCTTTCTTGAATCTTTAAAGAATTATTGTCCACACAATATATTACTCTCCTTCTAATTTAGGACAATATTGTGGAATAGCTGGGAAAGAAAATGCATTTTGAAAGTGCCATCTCAGGGCTATTATATGTTTTAGGATTTAATTATTCATGTGTTTTTGCATGAGAGCCTTGCATGTCACAGAATGGGGGTAACTGAACAACATTAAACTCTCAGTAAAGCTCTTTCCCAGTAGGATTGGAGTGTTTTACTGCATTAAATTGCAATCCTATTTTTGCAGTCCGATGGGATTTTCCTCAAAAATGGAATTATGACTACTCTCCTAATGCTGCCCACTAGGGTTTATGGGTTTTCTTTTATATAATTAATTTTGTTGGGAGTGAGGGCGAGGGTTTTAGGGAAAATGCTGACAATCTTTTTCATAGAACTCTTGAAAGACAATTCAATCTCCATATTCATTTGGGAATATTATAATTGAAGAGGCAATATTTGACCCTTTGAGCTCTTGAAATATTAATAGAATTAGTAAAGGAAATCCCCATGCTTGTTTGTTATGTTTTAATTGTAATAGTATCCTGAATTGTCATTGCGTTTTATTGGTTTATCATTTATAATATTTACTGATGTGATTTGTGGCATCAACATTTTTGATGACTCTGGGGCTATGGTTACATCCTGGCAGAAGGTTATTGGTTCAGTGTTTGAGGTTTATAATGGTAATAAAGCTCATAGTAAATGTTTACCCTGCCCTGGAGTTATGAATAAATAGCAGTTCATCTGTATTGTCAAAGTACATTGACACTGACTTGGTGCCTCTTGGTAACGGGCAGGTTGTAAATGCATCCGTGTCACGTATTTTCAAACGTTCAGCTTTGTTGACTTTACAACTGAATGTAATCAAAGCACCCAGGTGCTAACATGGCTCATCTCAGTGATACAGATGTCTATGAACTGATTTTTGATGAACAAAATAAAAGGTGCTTTGAGCAGTCTGTTCAATGTATTATCTGATTTCCACATTTTAAATCAATTCAGTGGGATTTCACAAAATATATCTCTAGATAAGAGATACAAAAGCTTAGCCCTAGGCAGTATTTATACTTCCCCTCTCAGTCACCAGGGGGATACCTATCTCAACACTTCTCCTCTACATTATTTTTTTACTTTCCTTTTAATGTGGTTCTGCAGAGCTTTGTTTTACAATTTTTTTAGCTGCTATGATAAATTGCTAAATGACTATGTCAGCGGGCATATGAATTGAGAACATTAAAGTCTTTCTGATAAGCTAATGTAGACAGCTTTTTTATATTGTAGTGTATAACATCTATATTTAGACACAGAGTTTATTTATAGGTTAAGGCTATTTGACACTTA
Source organism: Gymnothorax javanicus (assembly GCA_029692085.1). NCBI lineage: Eukaryota > Metazoa > Chordata > Actinopteri > Anguilliformes > Muraenidae > Gymnothorax > Gymnothorax javanicus. Next base: position 20,769,029 of record CM056207.1, on the reverse strand, counting down.
AGTCAAATATTCAGTTTGAGACATTGACATTGATGATATTTTGATTGGTGATCAGTAATAAAGAGAAATGGCTTCTAATGTATATCCTTACTAAAGTTGTTATACCTTCTTAACCAACCAATCAGCATAAACACAAAGTTTGTTAGCAGTTTATGGAGCTTCAGAGCTTAAATCCATGGATTGCTGCAGTTAGTGGGCTGTACAGAGACGTGTGAAAAGGTGGGTTGGTTGAGAGGGTGGGGCTTTGTGACAAAGACATGCTGCATTGCTGCTCTAGAAATGAAGCAGAACCCCATCCTAACATGAAAGAGAGAGAGAGAGAGAGAGAGAGAGAGAGATGGGTTACAGAGTGAGATAAAGAGATAATACAGCCTGGGAGAAGAGGGACAGAAAGATACTGCAGAGAGAACGAGAGTAAGAGCGAAGAGAGAGTGAGAAATAGACGTATAATATAGTGGATGAGAAATCAGGGCTCTCGGTCTGTCTCTGAGAGCTAAGGCATCATTTCATTACCTGATAACTACCTTCTCCCATAACATCTGTATTCAGCAGCGGCAGCAGCATGTTCGCCGCCGCACCGTCACTTCAGATCATGCACTTATATTCTGGCAGCACTCTGATCTCCCCGCCGAGCGAGAGGCACCTCTGCTTTGAGCGCCCACACTCTCCCACACCCATTCACGCTTTTTCCGAACTGACATGCCTGCTTTGAGGGTGAAAACGGGCATGTCACATCCTTTCATTATTCTGTCTGGGCGCTTTAATCCCAAACTCAACCAGCTTGCAACTCAAATGGAACTCCCCTGTGCTGCGGCCCCAGTTACAGTATGTTTTTCTTCTCTGGTTAGCGGTGGGCGCTCGGTGACAAAATTAAATTCTAACGCATTATACATCTAGATTTTGCCGTGTTATCGAGGTCTTTCCCTGTCATTCCAGTCCAATCTCTGATGTCCACGACGGTTCAGAATTAACAAAAGAAACAGTGCAGCAACATCAGAAGGTTTAAGAACATTCTGTCTCTGAAATCATATTTGTGACCCGTCTGCCACAGCTGATCAAAGAGTATCCTGGCCTTTACTGACAGCATGTGAATCAAATGAATTTCTAGCACTGATTAGCGCACTATTGTATTTAAGAAAGATCACAGATCAGAATGTGATAGAGCTGCGATGCTAAATTTCTTGCTTTGATGTGCTATACATCTGTGTGGAGGCATTTAGATATGATTCTATTCATCTCACGCGTGGTCCCTATGGAATAATTCAGTGCTTTGTGTCTAGGGCATGGCGGGTTTAGCATAGCTTTCTGAGGGTAAGATCAAAGATGGGGTAGCACGTTTGCAACTGTTGATAGTGTCACCTTGCAAAGCCCTCAAGACCAATGTTACAGCACATATACATTAACACATTCACTGTAAGATTGCATTAGCGGCAGTGCTACACAGTCTAGCACTCAATATGTTAAAATTCTGCTATATGCTGTGAATGTATTCTCTCTGTAGTGTTGCAATCCTTGCTGTTACCCTGTTAATTACGTGTATGTTCCCTGTCCGCATCGTGTGAGGCTTCTCAATTGCTGAATATCTAGAGGTGGTGATTAATAGGGTGCCATTCTTTTTTTTCATATGCATGCGGGTTCAGTTCATGTGTCCTAGTGTATGGCTCAGATCAGTGGGGTGTTTGTCCCTACATCCCTACACCTCTCATCCAGTCTGCTGCACTCCTCATTTTGGTTAGGCAAACAAAATCGACTCAAAAAACGCATCTCTGCAACACATGATACACATTTAACACATTTTACATGGTATTACATGAACTTAGGTGGAAAACTAAGCTAAACTGTGGTGTGGTCACATGTCACTAATCATTTTTTTGAAAGTATCTGAATGTACCAAAATGCCCATAAACTCTGCTTTATTATAAATGAATGTGATCAAACATAATAAATTAGGCAAAAAAAAATTTTTGGAATCAAAGGTTTGTAAATGGACAAATTTCATTTCACCTCCAATTTATGCCCCTAACAATAAATGGAAACTTTTTGAGGAAAAGTTGCAAAATGACTGATCAAGATACTCTGATAAAAATTAGTTGTTCACTGAACTACACTGAGTCAAGTCACCTTGTAACTTTGACCAAGTTAAGTTCTGCGAATTTAAAAACAAGTGATAAACTTGAGTCTTTACATTCACATAACCTAACTTATTCAAAGGTACAAGATGACTTGACTTAGTAGAGATGAGTGAACAAATTAGTTTTTACGGTGTGTCTTTGGCAGTCGGTTTGTGGTACAGTGTAGAATTTAAAGATTTTGCGCTCTTGATCTCCAGTATAAACAGGTGGAACAGTACATGTCCTTCCATAAGCTCCCGGCTGACATGCGACAAAGGATCCACGACTACTACGAGCACCGCTACCAGGGCAAAATGTTCGACGAAGAGAGCATTCTGGGAGAGCTCAACGAGCCCCTGAGAGAGGTGGGGATTTCTTCCTGTCTGATAATCAAAGGAGGTTACTGCCCACCTCATCCATAACAGTCCGCTCACGTGTCATCTCATCTCTTTCCCATGTGCAGGAGATCATCAACTTTAACTGTAGGAAGCTGGTGGCCTCTATGCCTCTCTTTGCCAATGCTGACCCCAATTTTGTGACCTCCATGCTGACCAAGCTGCGCTTCGAGGTCTTCCAGCCTGGGGACTACATCATCCGGGAGGGAACCATCGGGAAGAAGATGTACTTCATCCAGCACGGGGTGGTGAGCGTGCTAACCAAAGGGAACAAGGAGACTAAGCTGTCGGACGGCTCCTACTTTGGAGGTAAGGCAAACAGTCCATGAGAAGTAACTGCTGGGGCATTAGTTAGTACAACCTTACGAAAAGTATTGTTTCTCTTTGTCAGTGCTTTTATGTGGCCTTTTCTGAACAATGGCTTATGATAATATCTTTCAATAATGTTTTCTTTCTATTTTCACTTTTAAGAAGCATGATTTTTTTCTTGTTAATAGTGTATAAAGACTTTTTGACAATAGGTGCTCAGTGTATGAGGATTACTACGCAATACCGTTATTAGTGGCTAATTTCAAATGGGCTCTGTCATGTTGTTAACAGATATCATGGTGGGTGTATTGTTGGGCTTCCCTTGCACAAGTTAACACCCTTTTAGAGCATAAAGCCTTCTTCTTTTTATAGAGAGTGGGTTCTTGGATCTTGTAAAATGAGCAATTTTCCAGAAAAAAAAAAAAAAAAAAACTCCACAGTGATGCATTTAGCAGCACACAGCGAGCTTAATTATGGCACTCTTCCTGTTCACACCCTGGGGATGTTCTCGGGGAATAATGGAAATCTTGACAAGTAATCTGCTTCAGATGATGCCAAGATTAATTAATATTTCACACAGCAGGGTATCATATCTCCAAGCATGATTTCTGTCACTGGATGAGAATTAATGTTGTTATTCTTTTATTAAATGTAATTTAGACTTCATCAGCCAGGGCACTCCTGCAAGATGAATGAATCGCCAAGCGAAATGTGTAACCCAAAAAAATTGAAGGTCTGGCTCTATATTCTCCTTCCGTGCCTTGGACTGTGTGGTTTCAGTTATAATTTTCCGGAATCTATTTCTGTCACTGGACTGGACATGAATGCGCAGCATAGGGGGAGGGAACGTAGGGCCAAGCCATGGGGAATTCTTCACCAAACACGAGTTAGCCATTCATGAAATTAATTTCTTTAACTGCCGCACATGGGGAAATTACACTTTTTTATCAAGCACGTGAAGCTCACGACGCCTGACAATCTGACAAATGAGTATGCGAGATAAAATGGACGTCACAGGGAGCCGGGCTAATCTGTGTTAGCCCACTCGCTTTACTGCTGTGGATCTCCATGGTGCCCGGCATCATGTGGGTCTCCAATATCCTTATGCTGTTGGATGAGTCAACGCAGCAGTGTGCCAGCATTGATGAGCTGGGCTTTCTGGTGAAATCAGGGCTTCGGAAGACGAGCCATATGGACACGATGTGGAAGGATGAACACCACGAGGACTGGAGATGATTTAAAGTGACTGCTGCATGTGGCTCGGGGACACTTCCATTGACTGCTGCCCAGCCAGTGTACTTGATATCCTCTAGAAGTTTTTTGGAGGAAAAAAATCTAATAAAAATTGAATGTAAAAAATGCCCCTTGCTTGGTCACTGCTCTGCTGATCATTTTCCTTGCATTTCCTCCTTTTGTCAGCAGTCTTTCCTGATATCCCTCTCCTAGTGCTCATCTCTCTTCTCCAACCCCTTATTCAGACAGTATTGGCCACAAACAATCAATACCACCCTGTACTTTGTGACTTCAGAGTAGATGTTGATCGGGTTGTGGAGGCGCTTTGATCAGTACAGGAAAATTTCCAACATGCCCTTTAAAACTGTCCTCCTGTGGCACTTGGCTGCAGTTGGGGGAGGGAGCTGTGTTGGTTTTATATGTTGAACCAGGTACCCTTAATCTCTAAGTCCATAAATCATGTCCATAAATCAGCCTCCACCCCCCTGCCAGGTCCCTATATAGGTGAGTCTACTGCATGACCTGACAGAAAGCGTCTAGACGCCTGCTCGGTCCAGCTGCCTTTCTATGTCCCCAGCAGAGTAAGTCATCATCCTTGTTTTTCATTCTCTCCCAGTTTATCAACTGCCCTACACTCATTGAACAAAACAGTGATGGAGATAAACAGTCTCAGCTCCTGGAGACATAAGCTCCTGGTGTTTGCCCCATTTCAAAATGGGAGCACTCTTGGATCTATTAAAACAACTTGTTCCTGGATGTAGTTTGTATATCTGCGTATTGGCTGTCTCTTCACCTCTTGACAAGACAACAAATTAACTACTATGCGCCCTCCTTTTCTAAGGATACAGAATTCATGAGTACTGAAAAGGGCAATAGTACACATGATAAGCATGCTAAGCTGTATTATACTGTATAATACAAAAGGGAAATTGAATAAATCAGGAAGAGAAGACGGTAAACCCCAGAAGTGATGCAGTCTGGGGGCTCATAAAGGTGTGTGGCAGAGGATCGGCCTTCCCTGCGGATGTCTGAGAGGTTGGAGACGAGATCCTGAAAGCCGAAGGCGCTACCTGGGACACAGATGGGAGCTGACAGGAGAGCAGAATCCCAGAAAACAGCGGTGAAGCTCTGGAGACTCGGAATCTCCGGGACATGAGCCCAAGGCCTGGGAAGCATAACAAAGCAGAACGACGGGTTTCTGTCCTCTAAGCCATCCTTTTCGCAGGGAGACTGTTTCATCCGAGCGGCTGACAGCTTTACTGTCGGTATATCCTCAGGCTGATGAAGCAGTTTCACTGCAGCAGTGTGATCTTCATGCCTTGCGCCACTCATAAAGGTTGCCTGGCATCCTCCCGTTTCTTTTCCTATATTGCTGGGGTTAGGACATTGCTAAATCGTGTTGCAGGACTGAATGGCTTGTTCTCACCGCACGGACTCATGTATAATCAGAATTTTTGCCTGGAGGCCTTTAGAAATAATGGCTTGCAGAATTTGATTTTTTTCAAGTGAGACTCATTACTGTTGAGCCTTGTTCAATGGCCCCTGCTTCCAGACAAACAGATCAGGTGTTGCTAATGCACGTCAGAGGATTATGTGCTATTGTTTGTATTTACTGTCAAGCTAACTATGCAGAAGCACATTTAATTACTGGCAGTACCTGAAACCTAAAAGGAATAAATGTTTATGCTCTTTTTTAAGGAGAAGGAACTTTTTCTAAGACAAACAGGAACTTGTACTGGTTTTTTGTACCTTCTGCAGAGTACAGGTATAAAACAAAAGCTGAGGACCCTTGCTAAAGTTTTTATTTCTGGAATACAAAAAAATCTTTTCACTCTCACCAGTCACTGTCAGAAAGCTCATACTAGGCAGATAAATCATTTTGGTGATCATTTAATTGACAGGTTGTGACCTTAAAGGGATAAATTGACTCAGAATTTTACTCGGCTGACAACAGAATGTGTTTATTTTTTTAATGTGTGCAAAACTTGGTTGCCACTGTTTTAACAATAAGAATAAAAGAATAAAAGTAGCATTTTATTGTGATTTTGGCAGATGGTAAGACAATATGCAAGGCATGTCAATGGCTTTATCCACTGCTTCTTGCAACATTGTCTCTGCGATTTTAGGTGAGTCATCGCAGGACTGAGTCAGACTTGCAGCTGTTGGCATCATACAATGTAAACAATGTACCAGCCAAAAATTAGTGTATTTCCGTAACGAACATAATGACATTGAACAAGCCATTAAATGCATTGTCTCTCATTATCACAAAGACCCCAGATAAGCAATTGCTTGTTCATTCAGAAAATACAGCTGAAGGACTTTGGAAGCAAAATTAACATTTTGAATGTCACCATTAATACTTTAGAGAATTAAGCATAACTTATTAAATTGATAGAAACTTTTTCATAAATATAGCTATTTACTAGAAACTGTTGACAACATAACTTCTTTAGAACAATACAATAATTTTACCATATTTTATTTCCACTTTTTACATAGCTATGTGTATTTTCATTAGACATAAAAAATTTGTGATACAATTCCTAACTTACAGTGTTATGAAAAAGTATTTGCTCCTTACTGACTTTTTTTCTATTATTGCGTATTTACCAGACTGAAATGTTTGAAATCATCAAACTAAATTTATCACATAATTGCAGTTCTTTTCCCATAGTCCAGCTCATGACATATTTTTGATATTACCTGAGGGTAATATCACTTTTTCAAAAATTTCATTGGCTGAGAGCGTGGGAAAAAAATAATCCCTACGTGTTACGTCATGGTCTTAATTTGCAGCCAAACTGAATACCAAGTGTAACGTTGGTTTAGTCGATACGGCTCAGCGCTGTGGCGAGCTAGCTAAGTACCACTCTCTTATACTCATTAAGTTAACATTACTTAGCTAGTTAGCTGGCTAGCATGCTCACAGTACCTTTCCGTAAGGCTTATGTAACTTTATTTTGTCCGCTAGCTACTCGGTTGACTTTGAATTTAAAAACCATGGCAAGTTCAACCGCAAATGTTTGTGACTTTGTGACTCACGAAGTATCAGAGTGATGGCGATAGCTCAGTGTTAACATAATGACAATTACCATTAAGGCACTAATGGAAATTAAGTTTGTTTTCTATTAAATTACGCGATTCAGTTATGTGATAAACAGAATGTAACACTCTTGGTCATGTCATATGAAAGTTCTGAAACTTGTTGAGTAAATCAAATGATGTTTTGAATGATGAGTCAATTTCTTGAAGGAAAAAAGCTATCCGCCTACCTGGCCCTATCTGAAAAAGTAATTGCCCCCTTAGTAGCTAAATCAACCAATTAGACAAATTTAATTGATGACTGGGTGATGGGAGTTTCATTTGAAACACCCAGACATGATTATTGCCTACCCTGAAACCTGCCTGGCATTGTTTAGTAGGCAAAAAGCAGCACAGGTTGCCATGATCTAAAGTAATTCAAGATTGGATGAGAAACAAAGGTGTTGACATCTCTCAGTCTGGAAAGGGTTGCAGTGCCATTTATGAAGCTCTGGGGCCTCAGCAAACAATGGTGAGAGCCACTATCTACAAATGGAGAAAACTTGGAACAGTGGTGATCCTTTCCCATGAGTGGCCAGCCCACAAAAATTCCTCCCAAGAGTGCATCTACGACTCATCGAGGAGGTCACAAAAGAACCCAGACGAACATCTAAAGATCTGCAGGCCTCACTTGCCCCAGTCAGGGTCAGTGTTCTTTATTCCACTGATAAGAAAGAAACTGGCAAAAGCTTTTCTTTTTGGAAGAAATGGGTCCTAATACATCTGGCTTAAAGCTAACACAGCATTCCACAATGAGAACATCATGCCAACAGTCAAACGTAGTGGTGATATTGTGATGGTCTGGGGCTGCTTTGCTGCTGCAGGATCTGGTTGACTTGCGATAACTGATGGAACCATGAATTCGGCTCTCAACCAGAAAATCCCAAAGGAGAATGTCTGGCCAACAGTTTGTGACCTAAAGCTCAAGTGTAGTTGGGTTAAGCAGCCAGACAATAAAACACAAGATCAAGACCACTCATAAGAAACAAAACAAAGGTTTTGGAATGGCCAAGTCAAAGTCCTGACTCGAATCGAGTCGAGATGTCGTGGTATCACCTTAAACAAGCAGTTCATTCTCAAAAAAGCCCTTATGTGGCAGAAGTAATCAAGTCTGTGATGAAGAACATACCAAAATTCCTCTTCAGTAAAGTAAAAAACTCAGTGCCAGTTATTGCAACTGTTTGATTGCAGTTGTTGCTGCCACGGGTGGCACAACCAGTTGTTAGGTTTGGGGGGGCAATTACTTTTTTCAGATGGGTGACATAGGTTTTGAATAATTCTTGACCTTCAGCAAATGGAATGATAATTTAATAGCTGCATTTTGCATTTACTCACATAAATAAGTAAAAATAAAAGAAATCAGGATGGGGGCAAATTTTTTTTCACTGCACGGCGCATATAAAGCTGTATCTTCACACTGTGCCCCTTATTGTCAGCTTTGTAATTGTCTCCCTTTTTATTAAAAAAAAAAAAAAAAAAAGCGTATAGCTCACAGCTGTAGTCCTGATGTACTTAAACCCTTTAATCAATGTGCTATCTGTGCTACACTTTGATGCTTTCATCTAGGACAACACAAGTGCAGAAATCAGCGATTGAAGTGCTGTGATTCCCTACAGGTGGGAACTGTAGTCCCAGGAGAGACTTCAAGTGCAAGAAGACAAGTGACACAACTGACAACACCAACCGTTTTGAATATGTCACTTAGTTATGCAAACACGAACAAACCCAACCTAATGAGCTATAAAAATTAGCATTAAATGAGCAACAGTGAAACACAAGTTGCGCCGAATATATTTGATTGTACATTTCACATATTGCCAGTGACTGATGGAATTCACACTGACATAAATGTCATGGGTAATTGCCTTGTTTTTCAGTAAAATTCAGATTATTATTTGACATGAGCAAATAGGACATATGAAGTTTGCATTGTACAGCATGTGTGATAGGTCTTCTTATGGTTGTTTTTGCTCATCACCGTAGAAGGCACTACCTGTGTTCCTGACCCATATAATTCAGTATTTAATGCTCAGTGTTTGGAGTCAGAAAAGTAGCGTTTAGTCCTCAGTGGTGCATGTGATTTTGGCCTTCACAGTTCCATAGATAATGCCAATGTTTAGCGCTAAGACTCCAGTGATGCCCTCAGTGGAGCCTGTTCTCTGTGTGGTCAGTGCGCAGTGTTGGCTGTTCATGCCAGTGCTGCCCACAGGCCCCTCTCAGGCTGTCTGGCTGCCGCTTTCCTCCCTGCAGTGTTCGCTCCAAACGCAGAGCGACAAAGCAGGGGGATTTATGGCCTCCTCTGTGGCCACCCCCACCCCTGGGGATTACTGATAGCACTGCAGTCAGCGCCACTACAACTGTACTTCTCATGTGGAGAGAGGCAGAGGTCACCCCGAGAGCACGCACACAGACACACTCACACATGCACACACCTACACACCCGCGCACACACGCTCACACATGCGCACACGTACTGATACACCTAGACAAATACACATAGAAGTAGAGATGCAGGCACTCTCATGTGCCTACACACGCATACTCACACATGTACACACACACCTACACACGCACACACACAAAGACGCACACTCAGACACACGCGCGCGCACACTTACACACATGCACACATTCATACACACACGCATGCACCTACACACATGCACACACACGTAGATACAAACACAAACACTCATAAACGTACACAAACATACGCATGCACACACCCAGTACACACACTCATACAAGTACACGCACACAGACACACAAGCGCCTACATACACTCAGACACACATGCGATACCATACCTTTTTCCTGCAGGTAATATTACATCGTCATGTCACTCTCTGTACCGCCAGGATAATGGTAGAACAGAGCAGATCTCAGCTGCACCAGAGCCTTTATTTACGCTCCTGAGGTGCACCAGACGCGGAGCGGCCATGCCCTTTACAGACCCACAGATCAGGCGTCTGGGACAGGCATGGAGAGGGGAGGAGGTTCCCCTGTAGCCCTGCAGCTCGTTACATGGGGCATTATTCCCCTGATGAGGCCAGACAGATGAGATCTGGATAACCTCTAAGCTTTTCAAATTACATTAAGTCCTTCAGTCTTGGATTAGAGAAAATTACAGCATTTAAATGTCCAAAAGCAAAAAAAAAAAAAAGGATTTTGCAAACAACTTATTTAGTCTTTTTCTTAATACTGCGCTTTTTATCGCTGATAATGCAGTATTGCTGTAAATGCCTTTTCCTAGTAATGAAGCATTTGAGTGCAAATGGCTTTTATGTTCCTGCAGCGCTCTACTATATCTTTTTTTAACTGTCAACATAAAACTGTTAACCAGTGATTTAATATTAAAGCAGAAGAAGTGGAAAATCACAGAATTTGTTCTTGAATAAGACTTTTTCCATCGTGAGCATTTTATATGATGTGCATAGAATTCAAGCAATATCTGAAATGGTGGGAAGGATTGCTGTGTGGCGCTATTGGCTGTAAATTGCACATAACCACTGATTAACTTTATTCCCCTTCCTCTATTTACTATGGATTAATTGTATCTAATAGCTGGTATTAAAATTTAACCCGTTTTGTAGCCTGTTAGCCCAGACATTTATTAGAAAAAGGCAAAGAAAGATCCATATTTTCAGCCGGAATTAATTCAGTTTTATTTGTAACATTAAACGATAATATTGTGCGCAGACTTCATTGATGGTATTTATCTGAGTGTGGTTTTGTGTGCCCGTGTCTTTTTTCTGCAGAGATCTGCTTGCTGACACGGGGACGGCGGACGGCCAGTGTTCGAGCGGACACATACTGCCGCCTGTACTCGCTGTCTGTGGATAACTTCAACGAGGTGCTGGAGGAGTACCCCATGATGAGGAGGGCGTTTGAAACGGTGGCGCTGGATCGCCTCGATCGCATTGGTGAGGGGTCATGTATGGGTCAGGGGACAGGGCATGGTTTTATCCAAAGCGACTTTAGTTGTTAAGACTAAGCAAGAAGTCAGGGACCAATTTCTATCATTTGAAATGCCTAGTTAAGGGTCTCACTTAAGGGGCTGCACAGATCTCATTAGGCTACACTGGTGGTAGAACCCCTACTTGTTCAGGTCCCAGTCCAGTGCCTTAACCATTTATTATAATACACTGACTGAGACAGACCAACTGTAATTCGTTGCAGAAACTTATTGGATCTAAAATTTGATTGGCGTTGATGTCACAGTTTAATGTCTAAGGAACAGCACAGAGGTTCATGGTTTTATTTGGATATTATGTTCTTTTCCTTTAATAATAGAATACTTGTAAGAAATACAGTCAAATGAATACTTCAATTTGTATGAAAAGAGAAGCACCAAATGGGCACACTGTTCTCTAAAGGACACAGATAAAGCACAAAGGATATGAGAGTCAGTCATTTTAAATGAACAGCTCTGTAAATTTAGCAGAGTATTCTTGACGCAGGGCTGGCTGCTGTGTCCAGTGGAGCAGTAAGGCAGGAAGACAGTGAGACACATTATTAACTCAATCTGCACACCAGATCTAAAGCTGTGACTGTACATCTGCCTCAGGGAAACTGTCAGGGAAAGACTGGGGACTGCTATGAAAGACTATGGACTGTCAGGGAAAGACTGGGGACTGCTATGAAAGACTAGTGACTGTCAGGGAAAGATTGGGGACTGCTGTGAAAGACTAGGGACTGCTGTAAAAGACTGGATATTGCTATGAAAGACGGGGGACTGTCAGGGAAAGACTGGGGACTGCTGTGAAAGATAGGGACTGCTGTAAAAGATTGTATGAAAGACTGGGGACTGTCAGGGAAAGACTGGAGACTGCTGTGAAAGACTGGGGACTGTCAGGCAAAGACAGGGGACTGCTGTGAAAGACTGGGGACTGTCAGGGAAAGACTGGGAACTGTGTGAAAGACTAGGGACCTTCAGGGAAAGACTGGATTTTGCTATGAAAGACTGGGGACTGTCAGGGGAAGACTGGGGACTGCTGTCAAAGACTGGGGACTGTCAAGGAAAGACTGGGGACTGCTGTCAAAGACTGGGGACTGTAAGGGAAGGACTGGGGACTGCTGTCAAAGACTGGGGACTGTAAGGGAAGGACTGGGGACTGCTGTCAAAGACTGGGGACTGTCAGGGAAAGACTGGGGACTGCTGTGAAAGACTAGGGACCTTCAGGGAAAGACTGGACATTGCTATGAAAGACCGGGGACTGTCAAGGAAAGACTGGGGACTGCTGTGAAAGACTGGGGACTGTCAGGGAAAGACTGGGGACTGCTGTGAAAGACTAGGGACTGTCAGGGAAAGACTGGGGACTGCTGTGAAAGACTAGGGACTGTCAGGGAAAGACTGGGGACTATCAGGGAAGGACTGGGGACTGCTGTCAAAGACTGGGGACTGTCAAGGAAAGACTGGGGACTGCTGTGAAAGCCATTTAATTTGTAATCGTCTGCTGTCAATTTGCAGCAGGGCTTTCGGGCAGCTGTAATCAATTTCATTTTCACACAGAGAGTACAAATTGCATGAGAAAATAAACCCAGGAATGGAAACCTACTATTTTACGTAATGTGTTTTCAAAGGTCGTGTAGCTGAAATATCAGTAGGTCAGGAGCAGTGATTGTAGCTCTCCCCGTCCACAGCTCACTGCCTGCATGTGCTTGGATAATTACAATGCAGCCATAGCCACAGTCGGCTTTATAGCTCACTGAGTTTGTTCTGTCACACATGAGAGATGCGCTCAGATATGCCCACACATGAATGCTGTCGAGGAAATAATTTTCTTAAATAAGAGATACCCCAGGACAACAGAACCAATTCAGCTGAAAAAGATTATCTTTCCCTGTGTGTTCAGGTTGATGAGTCATTTGTGTATATTTTGTATTGGTGAGTGATGTCAGCATTGTTAAAGTTACATTGCTGCTGCTCAAAAAATTGCCTCAGGAAATAAAATACAGTTGGGGGTTTCTGCAAATCCCAGCCTTCATTTTTCTGATTGGTTCTTAGGGGACCCACCTAATCCTTTATTACTGTTTTGTGCCAGTAAATAAATTTTGTGCTTTTTTTCATCCTGCAATTTTGAATTTTAAATGTATAGTAGTACCACTCCTCCGATTAATCAAAACTTTAATGAACCAAACTATTGTCTGATATCCCTCTATGGTGTTCAGCTCGACAGACTGCACCACAGTTCATTGGACAGTGACGCTTTATTTTGGTGCCTTACTTAGCACTTTAAGTCTGGAAGGATATAATGGGAATTGGGGTTAAGTGCAGTCTGTCAGCTTTAATGTGGGTGTTTTCATCCATATCAGATGAACCGTTTAGGAGTGACAGCATCTTTCGTACATACATTTTTAGGCGCATCAAAAATACTGAACGGTATAACACGATGTAGTGTAGTGTACATTTGCTGCATATCCTTTTGCACGCATGACTGCTTTAAGTATGTAACGCATAGACACTGGGTGTCTTCCTTGGTGATACTCTGCCTGGCCTTTACTGTGGTTCGTCCACAGTTTTTGCTTATTGCAGGGAATTTTTACCTCTAGTCTCCTCTTCAGCATGTAAAATGCTTGTTTATTTGGATTCAGATCCAGTAATTGACTCAGTCAACAGAACCAAAGCAACAAAAATGTTTTCACGGTCCAGTGTATTATGGTGTGCGGTGTTAGTAGAGAGATCTTAGTTAATTTGTAGCACTGGGCTTCCCTCAGGCTGATACTGCGCTGTTCAGAGGCTGCACACCCCTGGACCATTTAGTTATCTGGATGAGTCCTCTCCCCTGCTCATTTGGTTTAGTCCTCTGGTGATGTTCTGGCCCCTCCTCTACCTGGGAGCCGAGGCTGTACGGTGTGTTCTCTTGATAACTAGACCAGAAATATTTTTGACACTTTTTATATGATCCTTTGCTCTCTAGTTTAGTATTTAACTTTCCTCATCAGTCATGGATGTGAAGCCATTTTGCAGCTCTCTGACCACGCCCAGTGTTATTCCCATTGGGACTGTGATTCATTTTTTCGGAAATTATTTCCAAGTCAATCATGACCTGCTCTTCATCTGCCCTTGTGTGCTTATTGCTAATGAAGTTCAAGCTTAGATAAGCTCTAAAATGTTGTAAATGAGCAAGAGCATAGACGGGGGCAGACATTATCATGAGCAAAGCTGGTTGCTTTGTTTTCACCTCAAAAACACCAGTTTGATCCCCGAGAACCACGTGAGATGAATTTATTGGGTACTTACCTGCTTTAATTGATCAATTAAGTGCTGAGTAAAACCTGAATCCAGACGACTGTGAAGCACTCCAGGAATGAGGTTGAAGTGGACGCAACAATGGCTGTAGGTACTTCTAATATCATTGCAATTCGGTTCCAAACATTCACTGAGCTATGGTGTGGCTTGCGGCCTGTCAGGGACTGATCCTTGTTGTGTGGCTTTTTCAGGGAAGAAGAACTCTATCCTGCAGCACAAAGTCCAGCATGACCTCAGCTCCGGTGTGTTAAACTGCCAGGAGAATGAGATCATCCAGCAGATTGTGCAGCACGACAGGGACATGGCACACTGCGCCCATCTTCTGCAGACGGACCCAGCGCCCACGCCTCCCTCGCCCACCTCCGTAATATGGGCCCCTCTCATACAAGCGCCTCTCCAGGCCGCAGCCGCCACCACATCAGTGGCCATTGCCCTGACGCACCACCCCCATCTTCCCCCCACCATCTTCCGTCCGCCCGTGTCCTTGCTGGGCTCGGTAAAGGACCCGCCTGGCCGTTTGAAGCGGTTTCCCCCTGTTCGCACCTCCAGTAGCACTGGCTCAGGAGGGGACTCTCCCTCGAGCTCTCCCTCTAAACTGCCCCCGACGGCGGACCCACAGACCTCCCACGCTGCCTCTGCCTCGGCCTCTGCCTTTGCCTCCACCACTGCTCTTCCCCGGTTCCGCTTCCCTGTCCCGAACCAGCAGCGTCCGGCCGGGTTCCTGTGGAGCGACGGCTTGTTCGACGTCCCCAACATCCAGCACCGCCCAGCTCCATCGCCCTCCTCTCCAGCATCAGCAGTCCTTCTCCTACGGCACGCCTCCACTTACAGGGCTCTACCAGCAGGGGGCGACGGGAGGGGTCGCTGCTGCCTATAGCGGCATCGGCAGCCCCTTAGCCTCCAGCTCGGCGAGCCCCATGCAGCCGCCGCACCCGAAACCTCAGCAGACGGGACCCCTGCAGCAGTTTGCAGGCGGGGGAAGGACTTCAAGTGGCCTAAATCTCTTCCACACGCCCTCCTCTGGCTCCCCATCCTCCAATAAGAGCCAGTCGGTCCTGCCCAACTTGGGCTCGCCCTCCCGCCTGGCGCAGCTAAGCCCGTCGAGCCTGCAGTCCGGCCCTCTCCCCCAGCAGCAGCAGCAGGAGCGTTCGGCGCTGGCCTCACTGGCTCAATACGGCTCTGGCAGCGCGTCCCCCTGCTACACCCCCCTGGGCCCCAGCCCCACCCTTCAAAGCCCCGTCGCGAGCAGAACTTTCCACAGCAGCGACCCATCCAGCTCGGCTGGGTCTCGCACCTCACTGCTAATGCCCCAGATGTCATGTCCGGCCCAGGTGCCCAGCCAGCCGAGGGCTGGGGCAGAGTCCCCACTCAGCCTCTTCGCCCAAGATCTGAAACTCCTTTCCACTTCGCATCCGGCCCTGTCCCAGGAGGTAGCCCAGGCCATAGGCCACTCGCCACCGCACGCGTTTCGAGATCCCGGCTCGCACCTTTCGCCCTTCCCCTCGCCGACGCGCTCGGGCAGGCCGCATAGTGCCGTGCCCTCTCACATGGCTCTGTCGCGACAGGCGTCTTCCTGCTCGATGCCGCAAACGTACTCACCAGGGATCTCCCCCTCTCTGCCCCTGAGGAAAGGCTCTTTGGCCTACACCTCTGAACTAGACCCCATGCGCTCTAAACTGCAATCCAATTTGTGAGGTCAATCACACCCTCCTGTCTACCTTGGACTTAAGCGTGAATAAATACTCCCTGATGGCATTCTTTTCTGTGGTAGAAATCATTGTGTTTCAAACGTAATTATTTTAAGCACCGTAGTATTACTGTGATTTTAAAAGAAAACGCCTACTGGCACTGAGCTCGTAGCTGTCATTTAGTTTTTTTAAATATTTTTTCTTTTTATTCCATGGATATATGCTGTATGTATATTGATATTTAGAGTATTTTTATACCCAACAATAGGAGGGTGTGAGATGATCTCAATTTAATTGGGAGTTGTGACCTTATTAACTGTATCTATGCCAAATCAATGAACCGAGAAGGGGGCTTGACAGCTTGAGACTGACTTTTTGTGCTGGCAGGGGCATAATAACTGAAACCTGCATGTAAAACAGCGTTTTGTTTGTTTTCAATCCAATATAATCCTTTCTTTTCAAAGGCATTGGAGACACAATTTAAAATGAGCATATTGTCATCCTACATAAAATCGCCTGTCATTTAACGCAGTATTTGAAACAGAAAATCAGAGGCGTGAAGACTTACTTTGTCGTTTTGATTTTCATAGCAGTCTCTTACGGAAACCAACTGACGATTATAAGGGAACCAAAAAGGGGTTCTCTGGAAGAAGCTATAGTTCAAGTCCTCCTTCCTCTATCTTTTCAGTTTTTTTAATACAGTATTGGAGTAATACCGGAGGTCACCACAGGAGGCCACTGTTAGTTTTTGACTGAAGGAAAAAAGAAGGAAAAATGACACTCTAGTCAGAGGCTGAGTGTAGTGTCTTTAATGGTGTCCTGACAACATCACTTTGTCTTCCGAGATCATGTAGCAGCTGTTCTGTAGCTGACGGGAGCTTCTGCTATCAGTGCGGGTATGCTTTAGGGTTTTCAGGGTTGGGAGGCTAGTGTACTGCATGTATGCGTGTGTGTGTGTGTGTGTGTGTGTGTGTGTGTGTGTGAGCGTTTCTGCGAACGTGCGTGCGTGTGTGTGTGCATGCGTTTGTGTATGTGTGTGTGTGTGTGTGTGTGTCAGTGCCGATTCTAGTGAGGAGGATGATGCAAGCCGATGCTACAACTGACAGAGGAATGTTTTACTGAAAAATATTAATACTTCGTGTTCAATCTAATTTTGAGTGTTTGCTTGTGAACAATGATGGTCTTGCTCCCTCCCAAACCGTCCTAAAAGTAAAGAATGGTTGGTTTTTGGTATTGCCTATCAGGAACCAATGATCCAATTTTGTTCTAGCTCTATGCCAAAGCTGATTTTTTTCATTCTTTTCAGTTCACTTCCTTTGTTAGGTATTTATTCTCTGGAATGTGTGTCTCAATGTATGCATTTCAAAATCAAGGGTCGGTGGTATTTTAGTCATCTTGATGAGAAAAAAATTTGTAATTCCAAAGCAATTCTGATAGATATCAACTAATGTGATGGGTAATGTAAAACTACACACATTTAGACAGAGAATATTTTCAAGCAAAATATTTCATTGCCAAAAAAATGGGAGGATACTGTTTATATAATTATCAAAATTTTGCTTATGAAAATTTGGTACTATAGTGATCATAATTCACATCTTGCACAGGCATGTGTTACAGTTTTTTGTGTGCATAATACTGAGCATTGATAATCTGCAAATATTAGCTTTGCACTTTACAAATAGGTCCTCATAACACCTATATCCATTCTAAATAATTGATATAATCTCCCTAATTGACTTAAATTATTCAAGTCAGCTGTTAAATAAATTCTAATACTGCTGATATGACCTGTAATGGAGATTTCATATCTGCAATAAATAATTGATTTTCGCAAATTTCATTATCTAGCCGTAATAATAATAATAAATGCCATTGTGTCAACCTGTGTGACTTTGTGCTGGCTAATGAGAGAAATGCAGACATGATGTTTTCTTATCTTTATCATTCATCCCACGGACTACTTAATCTTTTATGGACCTTAGAATTGGATAAATTGACTCTATGCTCAGTGGAACTAAACAGCTGACTCTGGCTACTTCAGATGCGTGCATAACCATTCATGTCTTATTTTGTAATTCTAGCGTTTTTATTATTTAGCATCCATTTTAATTTCACTGCCAGCAGCTGTTCATTGTAGCCTTTGCTGAAAAGTATTGTCTGAACAGTTCATTGCTGATCCCCCTCTTTATTCTATTTTCTCCAAACTATAAGCTGGAACTGACATTGCGATCACGAGAGCTCATGTTAATCATATTGGTTTTAAGCTCAGAAGTCATCGCATAAACCCAAAGTATATTCAGTGTCTGCGCACTCACTCATTTATTTATTTATTTGTTTATCTATTTATATTCTGTTACTTTGACAGTAAATTTGGAATATTTTGGCAATAGGTGCGGTGCCAAGAAAAAGGATTTGCTCCCTTCCCGATTTCTTAAATTTTTGCTTAATTGTCATACCGTATGAGTTTCATATTAGCTAACTAATTTATGGAGCGTAAAAAATTATTAAAAACAAATATTATCCGTGTGAAAAAAAAAATTACCCCCATAGAACTTATGAGTGGTTGTGCCACCTTTGGCGACAATAACTGCAGTCAAACGTTTGCAATAACTGGCAAAAAGTCTTTTATATCGCTGTGGAGGAATGAGCGTTCACATTTCTTCGCAGAATTGTTTTAATTCAGCCACTTTGGGGGGTTTTTGAGCATGACCTGCTTGTTTAAGATCATGCCACTGCATCTCAATTTCATTCAAGTCAGCACCTTGACAAGACCACCCCAAAACCGCAATTTTGTTTCTTTTGAGCCATTAAGCGATGGACTTGCTTGTTTGCTTCAGATAATTGCTCTGCTGCATAACCTTACCGCACTAGAGCTATGGGTCACAAACCGATGGCTGGAATTTTTCCTCAAGGATATTCTGATCGAAAGCAGAATTCATTGTATAATCAATTATGGCAAGTCATCCAGTTCCTGAAGCAGCAAAGCAGCCCCAGACCATCACTCTACCACTGTTGTGTTATGATGTTCTTAATGTGGAATGCTGTGTGAGCTTTATGTCAGATGTAACAGCACTCATGTCTTCCATAAAGTTCCACTTTTGACTAATTAGTTCACTGAACACTATTCCAAAAGTCTTTGAAGTCATAAAAATGTTTTTGGCAAATGCATAACAAGCCTTTGTGTTTTTTTTTTTTTTTTGTCAGCTGTGGTTTTTGCTAAGCAGCTTTCCCATGTTTGCCATTTTCACCCAGTGTCTTTCTCATTGTGAAATCGTGAAAACTGACCTTAACTGATGCAAGTGCTGCCTGCAGTTCACTAGATGTTAGTCTGGGTTCTTTTGTGACCTTTTGGATGAGTCGTCTGTGCGCTCTTGGAGGAATTAGGGTAGGCCATCCACCATTCCAATTTTTCTCCATTTGTAGATGATGACTCTCAGTGTTGTTTGCTGGAATCCAAGAGCTTGAGAAAAGGTTTTGTAACCCTTTCCTGGCAGGTGGATGGCAATGACTTAGTTTCTTGTCTTATCTTGAGTTTCTTTAGATTATAGCATCATTTGCTGCTTTTTGCCTACTTCACATTGCCAGACAGGTTCTATTGAAGTGATTTTTAGTTTCAACTGGGCTGGCAGTAATCAGGCCTGGGTGTGTCTGGTGAAATTGAACCAAATTATCAATTAAATTTGATTAATTAGTTGATTTGGTAAATAAGGGGGCAGTTACTGTTTTTACATTGCACCAGGTAGGCTTGGATAGCTTTTTTCCTTAATAAATGAAATTCTCATTTAAAAATGTCTTTTTCTGTTTAATCAGGTTATATTTGTCTAATACTAAAATTAAGTTAATAATCTGAAACATTTAAGTTAGACAAATATGTAAAAATAGAAGAAATTGGGAAGGGGGCAAATTAACAACACTCCACATACAAGAGACCTTCTTTCACAATGTAGCAAGCCTTTGATTCTGACGACTCCTTCTTATTTAAGTCTTTCACATCACAAGACGAAGACAGCCAAACAGTAAAAGCTGAATGATAAATATCATAATTAAAATTTTGTTTTCCCAAATGTTAGCCTGCTGTTTCGGCTGTTAGCTTTTGCTATGCAAAAATGTTCCATTATAGCAACATCGCATTTTCTGGAGTCAGCAAGTTTTATTTTGCAAACTTATTTCTTTAAAATTTAGTTGCACATTGTACTCTCTGCTACCTTACATATTATTTGATGAATTTTTGTACAGGGAATGGTCTGAGGGGAAAAACATATAATTGCACATTTAGCTGATTAATGTAAGCTAACTGCTAGAGATTAAAGTTTCAGTGTAGGTATACATATGACTTCATTGCCTAACAAACAAAAGTATACCTTGGCTTACGACGAGCAAAAATGCCAAAAAAAAAAAACCTGTTGTAGTGATAGACCTCTATGAACACTGCATTTGATAATATTGAGGTTTTTTTCTTCAGTTTTTCACCTTTTTGTAGTTGTCGATTCCACAGTTATCTGAATACACCACAGATTGTAATTTAATAATAAAAAAAAAACAGTCAAAAACAGTTTTCTCCTTCTACAAACACTAAAATATACAAAAATATGCATAAAACAAGAACACTTTCTTTGAGTAACTTTATTTAATAGTTTTGGCAGATCCTGGCATTTCAAAGTAACTTTTAAGGTAGATATAGTATTGGACATTTGTGTAACAGGGTTGTTCACAACTTCTTTGTGATTGGTACATCTGTTCAAGCATTGCGTATGCTGTAAATCTCAGTGAAATAAATTCTAAAACATTTATTGCTCTGACAATAAATCAGGGGCTACTCTCTATTTTTATGTATTCAAAACCCACATGAAATAAGGCTTTTAAGGACATGTAAGACTGTCAGAAGAATTTTCAGAACAAGAAAAGGTTGGAGTAATCCATAGATGTGCTTTGACAGATAGCCATCGGGTAAAGCCGAACAAGTAAAACGTGCAATGTTTGGGCTCCTAGAGTGCTTTTCTTTGGCCTTTAAGCTTGTGCCAAATGATTTTTGAGCTCTCTCGGCAGTGGCTTCAAAGCCACTATTGATCAGCCGATAGGAAGTAATAAGGCTCTGCCACCTTTATTTCAGTGTAGGGAGGAAAGTGCAAAGCTTTTGACAATTCCTGAGAACTCAGGCATGAACACTGATATGGAAAGGGAGAGCTGTATTCCAACAGTCTCCATAGAAGGCTGTCACCACCAGGGCACATGAATAGGCCAGCATTATTGGTTGTTGTGCATCGTAATTGAATGGATGAGGAATTAGCGTTTAACCCCAGTCATTATCTGGCAGTAGGCGTATTATAACACATCAGTCGATTTACTCTTGAGCTGACTTTCAAATTGCTAACAAGCTTAATTATATAAAGTGTCCCCTTTTTGTGTCAGATGCAGGTACTTACCATACAACAATACCACACTTACCACGGTCAAATCTCTCCTGTCTTTCAATTCGACCATTTGAAGACCTGCAAAACATGTTTGTGATGAAATGCTGTCAAAATGTTTATTTTGAAAGCGCAACTTCATTTGGTTGGAAAGTGAATTTTTGTGGCCAACTTAGACATAGCTGAAGAGGCTTTCACATACGTTGTATGATTTTTTAATGTCATACGATTTTAGCGGGTCCAGGACAGAAGGCACTGACGCACGTTTGGGAGAAGAGGATTTGAAGGCTGCATATTAGCAGTCACATAACAATGTGTCGTACTACCGTCATAGGAAAATATGTCATAAAAAATGTCAAGACAGCCATGCGACTTATAGAATTGAAATCGTTCAATTAACTCTTTACAGTCGCAGAAAGGAAGTGCAGTACAATGGTGCAGCATTTGTATGACTGCTGTGGGTATAATCTAGGATGACTGTAGGTCTATCATAGGAAATTCCAAGGACAATAAGGACCTCAGATGAACCCAAAAATCAAAGGAAACTCGTAGGTCTAGCATAACATAGACGAAGAACCTCGTAGGACACCGTATGACGTATGAAATGGGCCTGACATAGAGAATCACCTACGATGCCGAAAAATTTTGAAAATGTTCAAAATTCTATGACAAGGGTCTACAATAGCCTTTTCCATCGTAGAATACATGAATTTCGTAGGACATACCCACAAGCGTCTCACAAATTACCCCACATTTCTGTCGCAGACCTGTTGTATACCCGTCGTACAACTTATGTGAAAGCCGCTTTACAAAATGTATATCAGACTAAACCTTTCCAAAATTGTATCTTTATATCAAAAGTCTATCAATCTAGATTTATACCCCTCTCAATATTAAGATTCTGGGTTTTTCCTTACTGGAAGTAAATACCTCTCTCTGTAATGTTCTACTGGTACTTTGTTTGAACACAATTCAAATTTACTGCTGCATATCACAGCATTCGCTGCTAATTTTCACATCATTATAGCTTGTCTTGAGAAATTTCATTTCAGCCATTTTGTCTCCTTTTGTAACAATAAGCATTCCATTTTCATGTAGATATCTGAAATATGGAATGCACTAGCCCATGCTGAAACGTATAAGTTCACTGGCTTGTGCTTCAATATGCACTAGCGCAACAAGTAATCACTATTATATAAGAGATTCAATTTCATCACACTCAATGGAGCTATCACATGTGATCTCAGTAATGTGACAGACAACTCTTTAGCTTGGACAGCCTGCCATACACTACCTCAAGTTTGCAAGTTTACATTGTCCTCATAATATGTGCTGGCAGATGTAATGAATCACCCTCTCATCAGCTGTGGGACCTGATAATGGGATTCACTGGTGATGCATGACATCAGAGAATCCTCGGGAGGTTGATTTTGGAGATGCTAGACCTGGCAGGTCTAACTCATTTTCCATTCACGGTTGTTTCGTAGCAGATTCTGTTTGGGGGTGTCCACATTTTCAAATCACCCATAAAATTTTACATTTTTTGAGAGATTTGTAATGAAATAAAAATGATACTTAATTTCTCTCCACCACTTATAAGTGGTGATTGTACACATTCTACAATGGAATCAGCTTCATTTTCTCTAGAATCTCATTTGACATCAGATTAGATAAATAATTCAGAAAAAGAAACAGCTTTTACTTGCATTTATACTTACACACTTTGAAACAGCCAGAAAACAACTTATGGTCACACCGTGAAGGTGTGAAGTCACTTTGTGTACAACCATGTGTATTTGTTAATCCTATAATCACTTCTGTTCACTTTTTTCTAATTTTTAACATAATTGCAGTGGTCGAACAGCAAAAAAAAAATGTTGTTGAAGTAACCTGGCTTAAAGTTCAAAATTTGCAGAACATATTTGTATGCAGCAACTCTTCCATCTTAAACCTCACTGAGGGTTTTTAGCGGCAGAAAGGTGCATGACTCCGAGCGGTGAGTCTCACATGCATTCTCTGTACCTTGGGGCATTATGGATGAGCAGACTGCTTGGAACATCACAAATACTGCATTGTAATAATAGTACCTCTGTCTGCCTGTGCATAATTTGAATCTGTGGTTTCATATCTAGAGTTTCAATTGACTTTAGTGGGCTTTGTCAAGTTTTGATCTATACCTTGATGTGATGACACTGAGGGTCGCGCCTCTGAAACTGTATGTTACTTTCTGTTTTAGCCACGTCAGTGTCGCTTTTCATTGTATACTCCGATGTTACGTGCATATATCACTTATTAATGTGTATTTAGTTATGATAAGTAGGACTGTTTCAGCATTTACTGCAGAAACTGAATTACATCATAGCTACAGAAAAATAATAATGTTCATGAGACTGTGTACTTCCAGTTGTCATGTTGTTGCTATGGGTATGGTTTGTTTATTTATTTATTTATTTATTATTTTTTACCATTAACATTGTATACTCTTGTGACATTTACCATATTTTAGTCGTGGACTATATTATCTTTTATCATAATGTTCCAATTTCTGTTTTTTCTACTTGGATTGATAACCTTACTGCTGCTGAACTGATTTCTTTCTGAGGGAGAACAGTATTTTGGTTGCTTTGCTATTGAATTACGAACGTGAATATATTTATTTTCTTTGTCCACAATGGAACTCTGGGAAATAGCAATAAGAGTGTTGTACAGGTAAGTTGTGCTGGCTCTGCACGCCGGACCCTTTGCCAGCTACCTGCAGGCTCATCAAATGTTGCTTTAGTTCCGTATTTCTGGCAAAATTGTTGGATGGGGAGGATGGGTAGCAAAAACTGAACTGTTGATAAGCACACGCACTGGATAATATTAAAAATGTATGAAATAAAATCAAATGAACACATATTCTAGGATTGGCATTAAGTGAGTTTGTTTGCATCGTGCCTTTGGATGTCAATGATTTGTGGGAAACTGCCGTTTCAGTGCTTAGGTAATGGAAAGATTTATCCTATAGATGGCGATTTCTTTTTTGTATCGAGTTTTTGTTTTTTTAATTCATTCATGTATATTGATTCACAGACATTTATATGCATATTGAGGAAATGCAGACAGAAATATTGCATAATGATGACACTAGCATTAAACAGGTATTATAGCCTACAGTGTTGTATGCGAGGGGTTTTTGACTATTTTTGTTGGTTTTGTTCTGCACTGTTGCACATCAAATTTAAAATTAAACAAATTTTGTTGAATTATATATACATCCATATGCAGTGAACCATCTACAAATTAAAGCCCTACCCAAATTTTAGGTGCTAAAAGGAATGGGAAAAACTGGCTGACAGCTGGTTTTGTTTTTTTTTTTTTAAATCTGAGAATATTCACATTTACCACATGTAAATTGGTTGATTACAAATCTAAAATTGTGGAGTACAGAACCCAATCAAGAAATAAATATGCATCTGCCCCAAATGGGGAGTTCACTGTATATAAATCCATACTCCATATTTTAACATTTAGCTGACAGGAAAAAAAATCCACCTCAATTTGCGTGCATAATATATTTCCACATTTTTATTTAGAATGATTTTTCATACCTCCGACTAAATGTGGAGCTTTCCATTTGCAATCTGTTCTTTGATCTAATATGTCTACCAGGGCCACATTCATTACAAACATGCGTACAGAAAGGCACACACACACACACACACACACACACCCACACAAAGTAACTCACACTCACACAACTGTATTAACCCCTTTGCACAGGTATAGATGCCGGTGTCCATAAATTCCGATATTTAATTCTTAAATAATTCTGTGATTGAATTTCCAAATGGCTTGCTTCACTGGAATAATTTTCCACAGTTTTTGTGAAACAAATACTGAGTTATAAAACTGAAATAGGCTCATGCATAACAGGAAAAATTGGCATAATTTGTATTCTGCGCAAAGGGGTTAAGGAAACAGTAGAGATGCAGGTGAATACTCCACGGCACATCTTAAACGAGGAACTGTCTGCCGCTGCCCCTGTAAGTGTTCAGCCATCTGCTTAATTACAATTCCCCCTTGAGGTAACCTTCCTGTCTTTGTGCAGAATGTATTGACTCTGAAGGTCTTTGTCCAAGAGTGTCCATTTTAATTATGCAGAATTTACTAATTGTCATGTGGGCTTCCTGGAACAGAATGTGCCGAAGAAGACACCCAGCACCCTCGGGACATAAATGAGATTTTTTCAACATAAACACCAGTAACAAGATCAGTTTAGAATTCATCATCAGACTGTTACATCATGACCACATAATGAGAAGTACCAGGTCAGTTTTCAGACTGAAGCACAACGAAACGTGATAATTGGAAGATGAAAGTGTAGAAACTTGAACCATCACTTCACTGTTGCAGCATTAAACTGCTACTTTAAGACTGTCCTCCCTTTCTAATATTGTGCCATTTTATCAGGTACCATCATCAGCTGTAAAGACGTTTTATTTTACGGGGGCTTGGGTCAGCTTCCTCGGTTATGAATCCCATATAATTGCCATGTGGATCTGGGGGCATATAACATGCCCTACTTAAACTCTTGATGTGAAAGCAATTTTCCTCAAGCGAGTATGATGGACTTTTGCATAAATGAATATGCTGTCACGGTGACATTTTGGGGAACATGCGGATTAGACTGGATTTTTTTCTGACCCGGAGGATGAAACACAGGCATACTAAACAAGTCTGAAAGCAATAGTCTGGATCAAACAGAATATCATTATAAGAATTTTAACATTTCTGGGTCTAAATTAACATAACAAAGATAAATCATCACACAGTTAATGATATTTTTCTTCCCTCAGAAAAAAAATATCCAAACTCCTAATACACTAATTTATTACAGTGTTTTTATTTCAGGCTTTCTCACAATAATGCTAGCTTTAGTGCCATGAGTACTTTGAAGCACCAGAACTACAGCCTGTTTAAATAAAAGCCTTTTATTTTGTTAAAATCCTTTGGGGAAATGTCCCAATTTGTCCAGAGTTTGTCAAGATGCCAGTTCTAGAAACTTCAGTTCTTAATATGCAAAGTTATTACAGTTTCTTGCCTTGCTGCTAATTGACTTGAAGCTCATACTTGTGCATGAATGAGAAATTCAAAGGGATTCCCTCAGCCAGTTTGGCTCCAGAGTGAAGCACTGTACCCCTAAAAACATGTTAAAAAAATCCAGGTCCCTTTATGGTGCTCCGTGCTAATGCTAGGTTGTTCAATCCTTGCAATATAAGCCTTGCAATACCCAAAGTGGAGAGACTGAGTTGATTTCCGTTTAAAATAAGATGCTAACACAAATAAATTGCATTTTTATAGCCAGAACTCTTTTTTACGGTCTCCATTTCCTCTGATTATTAGACACGGTTCTTGCTTGATGCACAACGCTTGATGTGATTGTAAGTATGATCTTGATCTGTGTTACTCAATCGATGTTGTGGCACTGAATTATCACACAGTACGTCAGAGTGGAAGTATGTTTGGCAGTGCTGGTCCACATTGGGGGTCGTCCTGTTGGGGGTATTGTTAAACTGCCGGGTGGTAGTGCTATTGCTGTGTTAAACAGTACTGTTAGCAGCCCTGGCTTTCTGTGTCGGCCAGTCAGACTGACGATGTGACTCAGTCATCAACTGGACTGGAACGTGTGGGAATACACTGAAGGAGAATAAGAATCTGATCAATCAGGACCCACAGCAGCCATTTCGCTGTCGCACGGCCCATTACAGCAATGATGGGCTTCCCACCGCTCCATCCTTTAGAGAAATGGCCGAGCAAAGACAAGCTCGCTGCTCCCCCCTGTCGTTACCATCGCCTACAGCAGTGAAGAAGGCAGGACTCTGCGTCCACTGCAGCTAATGGAGAACTCAGCAGAACTTGACAGAATTTACCAGGCTTCTCAGAGATTTCATTCAGACGTAATACGCTATAAAACAACATTGCACTTTATGGAATGCTCGGATTTAAGCAATAAGTTTCTGCCTCGTATACTGTAATTATAAAAATGTGTGTAAAGACACTGAGTCCAAATTAAATCCATACATCCATTTTCCAAATCACTTCTGGTTTGGGCGGTATAGGGAGCCTACAGCCTATCCCAGAGAAAACAAGGATACTACTTGGACGGATCACCAATCCTTTACAGGGCCCAGACACCATTCAAATATGTATTCATACCCCATGGACAATTTGAACCAAGCTTTGAGGAAATAGGAGTACCTGGAGGAAACTAGTATGGATACAGAGGACCATGCAAACCTCACACAGAAAATCTCTTCGTTCTGATTCAAATGTGATAGAACCCTCTAGGTGTAATTGGGCTGCTCCACTCACTAAACCCCATGTCTGTTCCTTCACATTAAGATAAAAAATGGGTTTACACAAGCCTAATTGGGAGTTTATTTCTTTTCTATTAGCATTGATTTTACATACTGAAACATTTACCTTGGAATATAGTGTCAATGTAAGTACGCAAAGCCTAATTAAGAGTTCTTCTTTGTCTGTTAGCATTGATCTTACATTTATTGTGTAATATTGTGTTAATGTAAGCAAGCAATGCCCATGGAGGTGAAGGGGTCAAGATCAGGAAGCAATACAGTGAGCCGCTTTACCATCTTACATCAGTTGTGCTAATGTCAAATCTGTAAATCAAGTTTGATGAAGCAAACCTCATTTGTTTCATCTAGCACATTCCAGCTAACACACCAGCAGGAAGCTATCATTGAATAGTCAATAATAAGAAGACTTGCCTGAGTTTGCAAGAAATAATACATATTTATAATGTAGAGCAAAACATGCCCAGTTTTTTAGCTTTTTGGCAGTATGTAAAGGGAAAAAATGGTTTCATTCTGAACCATTAGAGCACCACTGGAGGCCGAAAGGAGGCAAATCTCCAACGCAGTTCTGAAGATCCCCTCTTTAACTGTGTATTAATACACAGTGAAGGAATTAATAAAATCTGGCACAATAACAATAATTACAACTATAAGGGCACCATCTTGGTTAAATGAAATCAAAACTGGCTGACTTGAACAAGGGAAGAAATAATGGTCACTTAGCAGCAATAGCTGATGCTGTCTAAATTGAATTTCTGTTTTTTGATGGTATCTTTGGGGATGGTGCAGAGACAATACATCTGAAATGAATACTGCAAGTTAATTTTGTGCCGCTCTATTGAGATTCCTCATTATATTGTATGACCATTTTCTATGAAGAAGCATAACAATGAAAAACATTAATAACCACAGATAATCATACAAATATTTAAATGTTCAAATAAAAATACACAACAAAAAGAAAACAGATCATTTGCAGTGTGGTACATTATTCTGAGAAAAAAAGAAAAGACTGCATCAGTTATCATAAATTGCATTGTTGCCACAGTTACAATACAGGTTTGGCTGGCCAAGAATTAACCATCAATCACAGGTCCACAAAAGCATATTAAGCCAAACAGTGTTTTCTAAAGAAAAACTTAACTTAGTCTAGCACAAAGAATTTCAATTTAGGGGAAGCTTTGTTTTTTAAGGGGTGATCTGGGGATAAATGGGCAAAATTTGATTATTTTTCCAAAAAATTTTTTTTGAATAAAAATATTCTATAATAACCCACCTTTAATAATCACTAATTGCAACAAGGATTAAAAACTGAACTCAACTTTTCAATGCGGTCTAATGCATTTTCCATTGATTTCCTAAGGTATTACTTTTTCCAAGTTTCTCATGTTTGTGGCAGCCAATACTTTTTTATTTATCATTGAAACTCAATGAAATTTGGGCTGCAGGTACTTCACTTCATTAGAAATGCAATGACATAGGGAAATTTTGCCTATCTGTTACATACTTTGAATATTTAGAGTATTCGTCAGATTATGCGCAAAATAATTTCAAAATTTGAGTAAAATGCCCCAAAATCACAAAACTGATAAATTGGGCAAAGAATGGCTATGTCATTGCATTTGGATAATCAATGGTTTTTAAATGATGAAAGAAAAACTGAATTCTATCATAGAGTTAAAGAGGAATTGGTGCCAGAAGTTTTCTGCATATTTAATGAGCTTGCTCGGTTACCATGGCAACCACATAAACAGAAAAATGCCAACTTGTATCTTTTTTGGTGGTTATTACATATACCTCTTTAGATTAATTCTGAGTTGTTTCCTGGTGTCATTTTTCATTTAACCCCAGATCACCCCTTAATGAGTGATTCACAGCTTGGTCAATGGCAATTAAGGCTTCTGAACTGAAACATCCATTATGTTTTGCATATCGGCATTAAAAAAATGTAAAAATTATATTGAGATCCTGGTATTTGGTTTGTGGATGGCATTGATTGGATGCTTAAAGCATTGATTTTGAAGTTCTAAGTTGAGGGCACTGGATTAAATGATGCTCAAAAACAAACATATGCCATCATGTTCAGATTAAAATAAACGTAAATATCACATTATATTACAATTTTTTGGAAAGAATGCTACAGCATTGAGCGACTATGCAGAGGGGGTAACCCTCTGCGCTTTGAGCTGAAGGGGTATTGTCTTACCTTACCTGTCAATCTGTCTTTCCATCGCTTGTTACCGCTCTATCTACTGAATTGTTGTAAGGACAGCCCACAGATCACAGGTTATGCATATTGGGTGTCTTCAGAAGACTATTTCTTGTCAAAGTCATAGGTCCTATTTCGATTTTTTAATTTCTTGTCAGTCAGATATCAGCCACTCGCAACTGTTTAGGCACGCCAAGGGGGGATAGTCAAATAATACCTTCAGCAGGCTGTGGTAGTACACCAAAATACTCGTCCATAGCCATGAAACTTAAAAGGAGAAGAAGAAGAAAAATAAAAAGAAGAAGAAGAATAGCAGCCAATGACATAAAGGAAAAAACTAGACTGCACAAAGCCCCCTTTCTCGTGGTAAGTAGGCTGTAACATCCGGTCATGGCAAAATAAAGCATGTAGTGCTTTAACCAATTTGGATGCGTATGATTTATATGTCAAAATGGACAGTTCCTGTTGCACTGTTGGCTGTGAAAACTTTGTACACTGTGAAGAAACATGTTTTTTTTTTAATTATTTTCTCCAAAATCGTAGTTTTTCTGATATTTATGGATAAATATCTCAGATTTTTAATTATCAATTTAACTGATTTTGATCATATTGGTTATATCCAGAAAGCTTTCACTTATAAGTATGTCCTTATTTGAAAAAGTGCCCTGTTGCAATCTTATCATTATCTATTTATTTTCTTAGATTATTTATGTCTGAACAGGGGTGTTTACTATGTTTGCAATGCATTTTGACATGACCGGAAGCTTTCGCCGATATGACCATGACGAAATGCACCAAGAAAAGAGAGAGCAGCAATCTTCGTTTTTTCTCTACGTCATTGATAGCAGCCAATTAACCAGCAAATGAATAAGCCTTCAGTTAGCCCTCCAGTAAGATATCAGTTGCGCTGATGGGAGCGTATGCTTGACGCAATTATTAAACTGGCAAGCGCTAAAGTCAGAAAGTAATGGAGAAGTGACAGAATTTAGGGTGATAACACTTTTGAATAAAAGGTTGAAAAGCCATCACTGAATCCCGGCAAGGTAGCTACAAAATTTGGCCCACCACAGCGCACTATCAGAAGACTTAATCTTTCAGCTGCTTCCCCGTGGCACTGGATAGCATCTCCAGATTTAGTTGTAATCATGAACTTAATGGATGCACGCATCTAGAGATTGTCGAGCAGTAATTGCGATTGCATAGCTAGAAATGGATTAATTCGAATTTTGTTGCAGTTCCTGATAAGGTATAGGCCTAATTGCAATTACACAGTCTAGCAAACGTTAGGTAGGTAATTAAACAAAACACTTCTTATCTTGCCAGCTAACCTTT
This sequence comes from Gymnothorax javanicus, assembly GCA_029692085.1. Classification (NCBI taxonomy): domain Eukaryota; kingdom Metazoa; phylum Chordata; class Actinopteri; order Anguilliformes; family Muraenidae; genus Gymnothorax; species Gymnothorax javanicus. The sequence goes on along the minus strand of CM056207.1, from coordinate 20,737,649 downwards.
TTAAATGTTTTTCTGTATGAAGTTCATCATCCATAAGCGAGTTAGCTTGCTACATAAACCTAAATGTTCCAAGTGGCGACAGGAAACAATGTAGCTAGCCAGCTACATTGGACTATATTGAGTCCAGTGACGCTAAATCAGTGTGAAAGAACAAAAGCAAAAAAAAAAAAAAAAAAAAATTCAAAGAAAGACTCACTGTTGAGGTCCAGAAAGACCATAAACTAACGTTTCACTACCCAAAACAAAAGCAGGGAGCTGCCAGGGTTGGTAGCCAATAGTAAGAAAGCGAGAGCTTGGAATCTGTTGCCATGGTTACGGCATGGTTTGACTTGGCTAAGGTACGCGGAAAAGTTAAGCCGAACACCCGCTCGCTGTCTCAGGAAATGAAACTGCATAGTAAGTCAACCGCCACTGCTTATGTAAAGCAGTCTTGCTCACCGTTTCCCGGCTTAGAGAAACAGTTCAAAACAATCATGTAATTTTCTCTCATTCCATGTGGTAAACATACTAACGTCCAAAGCAGTGTAGAGGAAGAGGTATTTTAAAGTATTCTAGTCTTTTAAATTGAACGTGATTTTAAATTTCAAATCATTTGAGTCTACTGCGATACCACGGACCAACCAAAAAACCTACACACTTTTTCACATTAGCAGATATTTACCTGAGAGAAACATATAACTGCCATGTGAGTTTTGAAAACTGAAGGCTGCTACTCACGAGGCAGTGACTCAAAAATATTCAATGAGGGAAGACTCATCAAGATGGCTGTCAGGAGCTGAAGGGGGGGGGTTGATTGCTATAGCGCCTGACATTGCAGACCTGTCGCTGCAGAGGCCTCTTTATTTTATTTATTTATTTTCTGATTGTTGCTGCCAGCATTCAGAGGATCCAAAAATAGATTCCTAAATGGGAGTCTGGAAAGTGGAAATGAAAAATTCTTCAACTTGAGAGAGCTGTTGAGAAATCATCACCTACTCAGGGTCGGGAGGCCAGTGTGCTGCATGTACGCATACACACAGCCACGCGCATGACTGTGTGTGTGTGTGTGTGTGTGTGTGTGTCCACGTGCATTAGTTTCTATCAAATCTTGCATGAATCTTGAGTCTTTGTGTTTCAGGTGGCACAGAGTGTGGAACTGAATCTTATTTAGATCTGGGGTATGGAACCCTGCTCTAGGAGAGCGATAGTCCTGCCTGTTTTAGATGTCTCTCTGCTTGAACGCACCTGATTAAAATGATTGTCACTTGTCAAGGGCTTGATATTGACGCAATCTTCTGAATCAGGTGTGTCGGAGAAGAGAGATATTTAAAACATGTGGGGCTGTGGCACTCCATGGGCAGGGTTTCCCATCCTTAATTTAAACATTAAGGGCTGGTTTTACAGGCACAGATTAACGCTTAATGCAGAACCTCAATTCAAACTTTAATTTCAGCTAGGATTTGACTTAATCTGTGTATTAAACTGGCCCTTTATGATTATAGAAAGTCACATGTAAAAGTTACGAAATTCTCCTGGTTTATGTATATTTGTGACTGTTATTGTGAAATTAAATATCCTCCTTCCTGAGCGTCCCGTGACAGAGATCAAGAACACATCTGAAATCCACAATTGCAAGTTAAAAATCTATCATAAAAGATGAAACCATACGTAAATAAGATCCAGAAATGCTGCCGCCTTCTGTTGACCTGAGCTCATTTAAGGCGGACTGAGGTGTAATAGAAAACAGGCCTATGGTCTGACCAATTAAAATGTGAAATTCGGTTTTTAAATCATGCATGTCGTGTCCTCCAGCCTAAAGAGAGGGACCATCCAGCTTATCAGTGCCCAGTTCAAAAGCCAGCATCTGTGATAGTACGGGGGGTGGATTAGTGCACATATCATGGGTAACATGGACATCTGTGAAGTCATTAATGCTGAATGATATATGCAGGCTTTTTGGACAGACACTGTCTTTTCCAGGGAAGGTCTCACTTATTTCAGCAATACAATGCCAAACCACATTCGAGCCTGACTGAGTCCTGACCTGTCACAAACTGAAAACATTTGGTGCATTATGAAACAAAAAATATGATAATGGTGCCGATGAAGTGTTGAGCAAATGAAATCCTACATCAAGCTAGAATGAGGAAACGGTTTGCTTTCAAAATCACAGCAATTGATCCCCTCACTTTCCAGACATTCGCAGTGTATTGTTGCTGGCATCAAAAAACAGTAAAATGTCTCAGTTTCAACATCTATTACATCTATATTCAATTAAAAAAAAATGATTTACAAATCATTGCATTTGGTTGTACATTTTATACAGCGTTGCAACTCTTTTTCCAACTTTAGTTGGCAGTAAACCAGCAATGTGCTCATGTTACCAAATCCTTTGTCCTCCTAAAACTCAAGAACCATAAAAGACTCAAATTTGAAAACTTGACTGGAAACTTTTATGCGTTCAAGGACCAGTCTCTCTGAATTTCATGATATATGGACTATCATTTCATGTAGCTTTCATACTTTAATCAGTAAAACCAGATGAAAACTAGCCTTTTGGCTAAATCTGGCATATTTACAGAAATGTTTATTAATATGCTCTGTCCCAGTCAATTAAACTAGTAAATAAAACCAATGAGCTTTCACTCCATGCCTCCATCTTGTTTCCAAGGTCCATTGTTTACGTTGCTCTCTTGCACAATGGGATGTCATGTGACCAAATGCATAAGAAGCTGGTGAAAGTCAAGCATTCCAGTACATCTATCCCAATGGGTGGAATTGATGTCATATTTGCGGGCGACTTTGAACAGTATCCTCCTGTTAAGGATACCCCACTGACACATATTACACTCTGGAAAAACCTATTTTTAGATTACATCTCTATGAAAAACACCTCCTCTGTTAAAAATAATGATCATAACTCTGTTTGGATAGCATTATCCACCTTTTTACAAACTTAATCTGAGTGACCTCCCCCCCCCATTTTTCCCCCTTCTGTTATCATTAATTCGCTCTTGATCACCGTTTTGATTTTTTTTTTTATGTTTTCCTTTTTGCCTGATAGCCATTTCCTAGTTGACTCTCACTATAACCTCCATATATACATAAATGCATACATATATGTTCATACGCACATGCGCGTACACACGCACACATACACACATGCTTACACACACGCATACATACAAGCACATACACTCCATTGTAGTGCAAAGGTTGATGCTGCCCTGCTTTCTCAGTGTTTTTAATGCTTTGTCTCTTTGGTGTGTATGCGTCTCTATTATCTTTGATTATAATTGAATCTGTTCCTTTTTTTTCATTATTATTATTATTGTTTTCCCATTTTTTAATTATTAATATTATTTATTTTATTTTTTGTTGGAAATGTATCATTATTTATTTATAGTTTCTTTCCTATGGTTACTATTGTCAACTGTATTATTACTTTTTATTATCCTTATATTCCTTGTATTAAACTTCCCTCTATCATATTTTCTTCCATACATCCACATCCTTTTAACCTCCCTCTCTCTTTTTTTTATCCTTCCCCTTCTCCCCTGCCCCATTGTATTGTAATGTGAAAGGGTGCATTGTCTGGTATCTCTGGAACTGACAGCACTGGAAGGAAAGGCTGGATCACCATAATTTTCCATTCCATTTCCACCCCACTTTAACAGCTGCTGGGTATCTCCCCAGTTAACTTTGGGCAGGGGCGCACACTGAGCAGTTCGCCAGGTGATCACAGGCTTGCACCAGAGACTCGTGCCTGAAGGCAGTCTGGAGTCCTCAGACAGCCTGACACGAGACAAGCGGGGCTGCAGGAGGAGGATGGGTGCTCGAGGTGCCTGGAGAGGACTCAGGCCAGCGTGAGGAGGGCATGCGAGCTCCACAATGGGTCGGGTTTCAACCCGCCCGCTTCAGATGGGCCGGGTACCAGCCCACCCACTTCAGATGGGCCAGGTACCAACCCGCCCGCATCAGATGGGTCGGGTACCAACCCGCCCGCTTCAGAGGGGCCAGGTACAAACCTGCCCGCTTCAGATAGGGCGGGTACTAACCCGCATGCCTCAAATGGGTTGGGTACGAGCCCACGGCCTGCTAGCTCAGAGATGGTGGTGCTGCCCATTGCACCAACGTATGGCCCCTAGCCCCTTACAGTATTCAAATTCTCATCTCAATAACCGTATAAGAAGGAAGGAGAAGGAGTAATTGAATAAATAAAATAAACAATAACTTGGATGATCCTGTCTGACTGACCCTGCTGACCCGTTCTAGAGCTCCCTGACATGTCCTGACCCTCACCCTATCCACATTTATTTTCATTTATTTCTTGATTTTATTTTACTTTATTCATTTATTTTTGATTTTTCTTCTTTTAAGGCTCCCCTTCCCACAGGTCCATATAGCTCTTGTTGTCCTACCCCCACCCCTCATTTATTTATTTCCCCCTTGTCCTTTTGATAGGAGGTTAGAAACTACAAACCTCACACGCACACACACACACACACATTTACCCCCACATAACTTCTTCAGCTTCATCTCTGATTTATCTCTTGACACATTTTTGTTGATTTGCCTGCCTCTTCTGTTCTTGTCTTTGCTTTGTAGTCAATGATTTGTCTTATTTTGTCTAGCAATAAAAAAAAGGATACCCCACTGAACTATGGTGCAGATGAAGATTCCCAAGCGCTTGCTACCCTATCTCAAAATGGTGTAGAAAAGGAGTTGGGTCGAGCACTATGGAACCACCTCACAAATGCTGTCATACTGACTGAACAAGTAAGAGTACTGGATCCAATCCACAGAGCCATCCTTGATAGGATGCGTACCAGTAACAGCAGCTCTGATGTCATCAATGATGACTACAAGAACATCATGACCAGACTGATGACCAAAGAAAATTATGCAGAATTTACTGATGCACCTTTCATAGTACCTGTAAATGAGTTGCGCCACAAAATCAACCTAGACTGTACTAGACGTTTGGCAGCTGAGAAAAAATGTCAGCAGGTGACATCCATTGCAAAAGACTTGTGTTCTAAATTAAAACTCACTCAGTCAAAAAAACAGCAGCTACTGCAGCTCCATAGTACAAACGCTGGAGGACTTCCAAGCACCTGTACTTTTGTGCCTGGCATGCCAGTAATGCTGACTACCAATATTGCAGTGGAGGCTGGTCTCACAAATGGTGCCATAGCAGGGAAAGTGAAGAGAGTTGTGCTTGACAAACGAGAGAAAGACTGTTATTAGGCTGAACAAAAACTCAAATATCTGCCTGAATATGTAGTTGTTCACTTTCCTGATGTTCGGTGTACATTACCTGGTCTAGAAAAAAAGGTGAAGTTCCCATGTTCCCAGTCAGCAAATATTTCACCATTAAGTTTCCCAAGGCAAAGGGTAGCTGTAGCATTAGGAGACTTCAAATTCCACTTGATGCATGTTTTGCAAACACGTCATATAAGGCACAAAGCAAAACTCTCCCCAAAGTTATCATAGATTTAGTGCCACCAAAACATTTCCATGTAAATAGCAGCTTTGCATATGTACCACTCTCTCGAGTCAGACGTCTTAAGCCGTATTCAGACAGAACGAAAGTGTACCTGAGGCGGTTCAGAGCAGTCTTGAATTGCTCCGGAAACCCCTTTCAGACAGCGAAAAATAGGCGTAGCAGCTGCGCCTTTTCGCCGTCTTAAACCATTCACACAGCGACCAGAAAGGCGGAGTCGTTGTCATAGCGGCGGATACTTTCGCAATTATGATAGAGTTGTGCTGATATGGACTTGTCGTGCTGTTACTCGTGAGATACGAAACGGCCCATTTATTAATATATACTTAATATAATGAATGCATAAGGCGCATGCCCTAAATAGAAACGACGGTGGGACATATTTTTTTCGTGACCAAGCGAGGACAGAAACCAGTTGAAAATCTATTTATTATTACTGAGTTGGCGATTTGAGTAATTTCACACATCTCCTCCGAAATCACCGTGAATAATGAGTCTGTTTTCCGCATCGGTTTTACTGTGTGACGAAGACGATGCGCCAACTTAGTTAGAAGGTGAAAACTGCATTTTGAAGCCGTTTTTGCTAGTAAAACCGGCTAATTCAAACAGCTGTAAAAACAAGGCGCCCGCATATAGCTCCTGCGTAGCACGGGTATCGGCTAGTGAGTATACATGACTGCAGCTACAAGTTGTGACATACAGTGACGGGTTCATAGAACACTAACCATAACCTTTACCCTGACCCTTAAATGTTCCAATTGGTTTTCAACTGGTTTATATTCTTAGCTTGGCTACGAAAAAAAATTCGCAGGAGTGTCATCAGTATCACAGCTGCCGCCGTTATATGCTATTACCACGTGCAGCAGCACTACAAACTAGAAAAGTGCAGTTCCAGGGGAAACTGCTTGGGCAACCCTGCTGAAAATTCCAGCTTTAACCAGCCTAAGCTGGTCAAGCTGATTTAAGCTGTGTTTTGGACAGTTTTAGTCAGTCGACCAGCCCTTCACCAGCTGACTCCAGCTGACAATACCAGCTTAACTAGCTTTGACCACCTTCATCCAGCTATAGAGACCAGCTTTAAACATCTAGACCAGCTATGACCAGCTAATGGTGTTGAAAACACAGCTCAGACCATCTTAAACCAGCTTAGAATTCTAGCTGGTCTTAGCTGGAATTTTTGGCAGGGAACCTGGAAGCTGCCGATAATGTGAAGCTCGGATTGCTGACAATGTGAGCTTAAATCTGCTGGAAATGAGTTTAATGCTTCTTAAAATTAAACTGATACGTGACAGAGGGATATTGTATCGTTTAAAGGGACAGTTCGGATTTTTCGACATGAAGTTGCATGAAAGCACTTCCCAGCAGGCATTTTAACGTTTTTTCACTGTTGTTTCAACGTCATGGACCATAGTTGAATCACAGTTGAATTATGTTTTCATTTTGAAAGATGAATCAATGTTGATTTCGCAACGTTTTTTCAACGTTGGGCATGAGTACCATACACAACCTCCACTTTTTGGGGGTTTTTTTTTTGGCCAGAAGGATTTTAAAGGGGGCACAAATATTTTTGGGGGGTTTTTATGAATGAGAAGGGGGTTTAGAATCATGGGGGAAAAATTCTACAAGGAAGGGGTAGATGCGGCTAGCCTGGCACCGCCAGCCTTCGTACTTCCGCTCAATTTCATTTCGCTTCACCACTCAGTCACCACAGTCTGGTCACTCGGAGCTCTGCCTCGTTTACCACGGCAGAAAATACGCCGGATCAACCAGTGAACAGAAGGCGTGGCCGAGAGCCATGATGTAGCAGCTGCGCCGAGTTTGAAATTGTAGTCTCCGAAATCAACAATGGCTACGGACATAGATGCACAGGAGGCCATTCGCTCTGTCGTGGAGAAAATCCCGGGTATCAGCGACTTATAGCCACAACAAGATGAATGTTTGGTTAGTTTTTTGAATGGAAATGATGTTGTAGTGCTACTCCCTGCAGATTGTTATATCTATTTAATAGCCATCATGAAATAGGCACCCTGTTTATCTCTGTGAGAGACAGCCGAACCACCTAAGCTAGCTTGTATCTTCTAGTGTTACATTGCCCGCGAATTTAACACTATAAGTTAGCAGCGAACTTTTTAAAAGCCGTGTTTTTGTTCGTGTCACAAGACCTATTCAATGTCTCAGTGTTATGTTATTATCCATGAATGAAATGGCTGCTTAGAGCCAAACTGTGTTGCTATAAAGTTAGATAGCAAGCTCGGTATGATGTTAGCGCAAGTGTGGTTAACGGTTCAGTTTTCGTGTCAACGCAGATTTAGTCCTGATGTAAATAATGCGTTATTTTCGCCGATTCTGCCATTGGTTTCAGGTCTCTTACATTTTTTTAAACAGCAGCAGTATCTGCAGGAAAAACGATAGCTCAACAGTTTGTTTCTTGTAAGGAGAACAGAAAGAGCACCTTTGGTTATTTTAAGTGAATGAATGAAGGCTAAAATTTGGTAGATGGGCATATGTATGGGTTCAGCATTAACTTTATTGTACTGATCAGTCTGTTTTCGCTGCATTCCTGGTATGAAGGACTGTGTTTACAGCAGAAGTGCTAGGCGGCTGAGCCGGCGCATCACATACGTCATCGCCAAACGTTAGTGATTAGTTTACTGGTACACCAATGATTTTAAACTTTAGACGAGCGCCCACCCACCAGGAAGTAAACACTTGTCAATGGTGACTGGCCAGACTCTGTGTACGAAGCAAAGCGAAGTAGCAGAGTCTGGTTTTACCAGGCTAAGATGCGGCACGAGGAAAAAAAATTTTTGTGGTAATTCCAGGTTCTACCACCATGACATTCACTCTGTGTACGATCTTTCCAACTTCTACTGACCTTTTTATATGTGTTTTCTTTTTCTTTGTTCAATGAGGCTGTGAACAAAGGTTTACATATTAAGTTAGACATTACATTAGCGTCTGCAGTGGGATTTGAACCTGGGAACCCGTGGACAAAGCAATTTCAAACACCCCATACCCTGTGGTCCTAACCACTACACCAACTGAGTTTGTTGCCAGCCTGGCGCATCAGTTTCCATTCATCGCTGAAGGGTGAAAGACAACCATTTTTTTCCATTCCATCTTCTTCCACTTATCCGGGGCCAGGTCGCGGGGGCAGCAGTCTAAGCAAGGATGCCCAGACTTCCCTCTCCCTGGACACTTCCTCCAGTTCTTCCGGGGGTATCCTGAGGCGTTCCCAGGCCAGCCGAGCGACATAGTCCCTCCAGCGTGTCCTGGGTCTTCCCTGGGGCCTCCTCCCGGTGGGGCATGCCCGAACACCCTCCCAGGAAGGCGTCCAGGGGCATCCGATATAGATGCCCAAGCCACCCCAGCTGGCTCCTCGGCGTGGAGGAGCAGCGGCTCTACTCTGAGCTCCTCCCGGTGACAGAGCTTCTCACCCCTATCTCTAAGGGAGCGCCCGCCACCCTGCGAAGGAAACCCATTTCAGCCGCTTGTATCCGAGATCTCGTTCTTTCGGTCATGACCCAAAGTTCCTGACCATAGGTGAGGGTAGGATCGTAGATTGACTGGTAAATTGAGAGCTTCGCCTTTTGGCTCAGCTCCTTCTTCACCACAACAGATCGGTACAATGACCGCATTACTGCTGCCGCTGCACCGATCCGTCTGTCAATCTCACGCTCCATCCTTCCCTCACTCGTGAACAAGACCCCAAGATACTTAAACTCCTCCACTTGAGGCAGGAGCTCTCCTCCAACCCGGAGGGGACTAGCCACCTTTTTCCGGTCGAGAACCATGGCCTCGGACTTGGAGGTGCTGATTCTCATCCCAGCCGCCACTTTCGGCTGCAAACCGCCCCAGTACATGCTGAAGGTCCTGGTTCGAAGGAGCCAACAGGACGACATCATCCGCAAAAAGCAGAGATGAGATCCTCTGGTCCCCAAACCGGACTCCCTCCGGCCCCTGGCTGCGCCTAGAAATTCTGTCCATAAAAATAATGAACAGAACCGGTGACAAAGGGCAGTCCAACAAGCACCGGAAACAGGTCTGACTTACTGCCGGCAATGCAAACCAAGCTCCTGCTCCGGTCATACAGAGATCGCACAGCCCTTTGTAGAGGGCCCCGGACTCCATACTCCTGAAGCACCTCCCACAGAATGCCACGAGGGACACGGTCAAATGCCTTCTCCAAGTCCACAAAACACATGTGAACTGGTTGGGCAAACTCCCATGAACCCTCAAGCACCCTGCGGAGGGTATAGAGCTGGTCCAGTGTTCCCACGACCAGGGCCAACCGCATTGTTCCTCCTGAATCCGAGGTTCGACTATCGGCCGAATTCTCCTCTCCAGCACCCTGGAATAGACTTTACCTGGGAGGCTGAGGAGTGTGATCCCCCTGTAGTTGGAGCACACCCTCCGGTCCCCTTCTTAAAAAGAGGACCACCACCCGGTCTGCCAATCCAGAGACACTGTCCCCGACTGCCACGCTTGATGTTGCAGAGGCGTGTCAACCAAGACAGCCCCACAACATCCAGAGACTTGAGGTACTCAGGGCGGATCTCATCCACCCCGGTGCCTTGCCACCGAGGAGTTTCGAACTACCTCAGTGACTTCAGCCCGAGTGATGGATGAATCAGCCTCTGGGTCCCCAGCCTCTGCTTCCTCTATGGGAGGCGTGTCAGTGGGATTGAGGACCCGGCCGGGCACAGCCCGAACGAGCGACGTGGGCCCGCCTTCTCGTAGGCCCATCACCCGCGGGAGGGTTCAGAAGGGGCCGATGCATTGTGGTATGGGTGACAGTCATTGGCGGGGGCCCCGACGACCCAACCCCTGGACACTGAAAGACAACCAAAGGTATATATCGAGGGCTGATGGCAATAAACAGTTATGTCCAGTGTAAAACATCTGGACATAACTGTTTATTGCAGTCAGCCCTCGATAAATAATATATTCATTTATTTTTCTTTTTTTTATTTATTGTTGTCAATGAGGAGATGTCATGTGAATATCCATTTTGATGTTTCATACTGGTGAGTTGGCTGATCCATTGACCCTGGATAGAATAATTTGAGCAGAATAAACCATTGTTTGTGGTGGAGTTGGGTTAAGGTTAGGGTTAGGCACAGGGATGGGGATAGCATTCCTTATAAGTTGGGTTAAGGTTAGGGTTAGGGATAGGGATAGCATTCCTTATGAGTTGGGTTAAGGTTAGGTCAACAGTGTCATGGCTGCCACCTTTATAAGCTTGCCGCATGTATAGACGCTCTGGAAATTAAAGTGTAAATTCTCTTAACTGGATGTGCCCTCAACGTTTTTCCACACCTGAATATTTCACTTGGTATCTAAACATTAAGGTAAGCCGAAAAAGTGTTTTTTTTTTTTTTTTCGATTTTGCTGGAGGTTGTGTGTGGTACTCTCACCCAACGTTGTTTCAATGTTGTTTCAACGTTGAAACAAATCTTGTTCAAATTTCAGTGTTTATTTCAGATCATTTTGTTAACCTTTTTACAACCATCAGAGTCAAACGTTGTTTCCATAGTGTTTCAACATTGAAACGACAGCTGACATAATTGCAACCATATTTCTACGTTGAAGGTCGGTCGTGTGCCGGCTGGGATTACAACCCTCACAGTTAAACGGCTGGGATTACAACTATTTCACAGTTAAGGTCGTTGTTTCAATTAAGCGTCTCAATAGCGATGAAAACGACAGCTGACATAATTGCAACCATATTTCTACGTTGAAGGTCGGTCGTGTGCCAGCTGGGATTACAACTATCACAGTTAAATGTTGTTTCAATAGCGTCTCAACGATGAAACGACAACTGACATAATTGCAACCATATTTCTGCGTTGAAGCTTGGTCGTGTGGCGGCTGGGATTACGACCATCACAGTTAAACGTTATTTCAATAGCGTCTCAACGATGAAACGACAACTGACATAATTTCAACCATATTTCTATTTTGAGGGTCGGTCGTGTGCCGGCTGGGATTACAACTATCAGAGTTAAACGTTGTTTCAATAGCGTCTCAACGATGAAACGACAACTGACATAATTTCAACCATATTTCTACGTTGAAGGTCGGTCGTGTGCCGGCTGGGATTACAACTATCAGAGTTAAACGTTGTTTCAATAGCGTCTCAACGATGAAACGACAACTGACATAATTTCAACCATATTTCTGCGTTGAAGCTTGGTCGTGTGGTGGCTGGGATTACAACCATCACAGTTAAACGTTGTTTCAATAGCATCTCAACGATGAAACGACAACTGACATAATTGCAACCATATTTCTGCATTGAAGCTTGGTCGTGTGCCGGCTGGGATTACAACCATCACAGTTAAACGTTATTTCAATAGTGCCTCAACGATGAAACGACAACTGACATAATTTCAACCATATTTCTACGTTGAACGCCGGTCGTGTGCCAGCTGGGATTGCAACCATCAGAGTTAAACGTTGTTTCTATAGCGTCTCAACGATGAAACGACAACTGACATAATTTCAACCATATGTCTACGTTGAAGGTCGGTCGTGTGCTGGCTGGGATTACAACTATCAGAGTTAAACGTGGTTTCAATAGCATCTCAACAATGAAACGACAACTGACATAATTTCAACCATATTTCTACGTTGAAGGTTGGTCGTGTGCCGGCTGGGATTACAACCATCAGAGTTAAACGTTGTTTCAATAGCGTCTCAACGATGAAACGACAACTGACATAATTTCAATCATATTTCTATGTTGAAGGTCTGGGATTACAACTATCAGAGTTAAAGAGTTAACTCTGATGGTTGTAATCCCAGCCGGCACACGACCGACCTTCAACGTAGAAATATGGTTTAAATTATGTCAGTTGTCGTTTCATCGTTGAGACACTATTGAAATAACGTTTAACTGTGATGGTTGTAATCCCAGCCGCCACACGACCAACTCAGAGTTAAAGAGTTAAAGAGTATCAGAGTTAAACGTTGTTTCAATAGCGTTTCAACGTTGAAATGACAACTGACATAATTTCAAACATATTTCAACGTTGAAGGTCGGTCGTGTGCCGGCTAGGTAATTTAGGAAGACCTCCCCAAGATGCTACGTTACGACACATGAAACCTACTTCATATATTTATTCGACATAAATTGATGACGTTGCCTACGTAAACATTGCCATAAAAATACACTTGCTCCATAAGAAAAGTAGCTATTGTATGAGAACGAAGTGGTTTATTTATCGCAAAATTGCATCAAAATTATATTTACACAAAATGCTGAAGATTATGGGAATTATTCGGGCGTGACATAAAAAAGGAAGTGGCTATTCACCCCGCTGCGGGGTGAATTGAGGAAAAGACATCGGATATCTGCCCCTCAGCGGGGCTGACAAGATGAGCCGTTTTGCCATTTGCCCAGCAGCTGGGCCAATAAGAGATTTAATTTTGTAACCCACTCACTTTTCCTAGTTTCGCGCGGAAGCGCTGCAGGGCGAATAGCCCCTTCCAAAAAAAAAACAAAAAAACTGCTTCATTAAAGGCTACTCGTTGTTCAGCTTTTCCAACGAGTTCATTAATTTTCCATTCAACAAGAAGCAGAACTCCTTTTAATAGCAAAAGCACATTTTAAATTGAAGAAAGGGTACAGAATCATCACGCCCAATAAATATTTTGATGTCATTAACTGGCATATATAATTATATATAAATAATTAAGTCAATTTATTTTAGGTAACGTTATAGCTTAGGTAGGCAAGATGACCATAACAACGAGCAGCACTCTAAAATGGGGTGTCATCATTTATCAATAGAAACTTCCTTAAAGTGATTGGTCTCGTGTTCCAGCAAGAGTCAAGCGATAGTGTTAAAGGTAGGCCTAATAATAATAATAATAATAAGTATTATTATTATTATTATTATTATTATTATTATTATTATCATTATTCAGCAAATAACGTTAGATGGCGGCATGGATCCATTTGTGGAAAGCCGAACTACTAGGTGCTACTGCGCTGTTGTCAATGGATTGCATTTATCAGTTAAATTAAAGCACTGTCTCCTTGTTATTTTAACTGTAAGCTGAGTCCTGCGCGCATGTAACTGTGGTTTACAGTTAACATTCTCAGAACCTCTGTTATGAAATGATCGTAAAATTACAGTTAAAATAACTGGCAGAAAAGTTGCGAGTTTATAACAGTGTGCTTACTCCAGCCTTAAACCCGGCTATTTTAAAACTCAGGAAGAAGTCATATCAAGCGATGAACCAATAGCGCCTGGGGACATCACTTTCATTTCTTTGTACTTAACTAGCTCTATTTTGATACCAATATTTCGCCTATTTTAGATATGATAATAAATATATTTAGCTAATGCAAACAGTGCTGGTACCTATATGCTGGAATAGGATCTCGAGCAATTTTTTTCTGCTTTGCCATTTTTACTGTTACGTGTTCTCTTGGACGCACCCATAGATATATATTTAGAATGCTAGATTGCTGATGACATCATATTTACATTACACAAAGCGAAGCACCTGGCCGCCATATTGATACACCCAACCTCTTCATTAAAATGAATGGTTTCTTATGAGGCCAATTTCAAATAAGTTAATATAATTATTAAAATACCAAGATGTGCGGCCGCGTTTTGTAGAAATATTCATACGAAGGGCAGTAGTAAAACGTTTCATGCGATTACGTTAATGGAGAAAGTCACGCCTGCATGCTAGCTAGCTAATTAGCCAGTCCATTAAATAGAATACACCTCCCACTAAAAGCAAATGCTAACTATTGTTAACGGTCACCAGCCAACTAGCTACGTTTACTTGGCAGGTAATAAAATTAACAGGCTAGATACTTGTAACTGACATTCAACAGCAACACTTCTTACCAGCAAAATATTTAAAATGGAGGATAAGTTGCTTTGTCTTTCTATGAAGGGGTGCGTTCACCGAAATCACAGATGCTAACTTACATAGTTGGTTCCATTGATTGAGAATGGACGAACTATGTAAGTTGCTAACTTGGTTAGCAACTACGTTTTTGGTAAATGCACCCCAGATTTCCAAAAGACAAGGAGCAGAGAAAGGCTCGGCTGTCAAAAGTCAGGAGAAAAAAAAACATTTCGCCATACCCGTGATCGGTGAGGCTGATGGAGCAGGTCCAGTTAACTAGCGCTTCCGTTTAACAACGTTGGCTTTTGTCATATGAATCAATTGCCGCCGAGTCACATTTTTGATCTTCCTTTCCGCGAGTGCGCCTCTTCTCCCACCCAAAAAAAAGCCCATATTTAGGGAGACGAAATGTTGCTCTACACAGCGATACCAAAAGAACACCGACTCACACGCTATTGTTTTTGAAAATGTAATTTTAAAGTAGGTGAATTTGACTTCCGGGCGCATACACTGCTGGAACAGATGCTTTACTTGAGCGTACCCTATCAGCAATCTAGTGTTCTATATATATATATATATATATATATATATATATATATATATATATATATATATATATGTATATCTATGGACGCACCCAGCAAAAAAGACCGTTCTTTCCGGCGCTCAGTGTGCTGTCCTGGAGTTGGTTTGAGCGACTGTACCAACTACGATACAGGAAATTCTTTCACTGAGTTTGATGCAGATTTATTCTTTTACAGTCGTATCTATCTTTGTCTCCGAACAATGATAATTTTGAGGCCTGGAAAAAGGCCAGCAGAGGGCAGAATCGAACCGCAAATGATCCATATCTAAGATATTTGAGTTAATGCAAGGGTAGGGAGCCTTCTCTAGGAGGAGCCACTGTGGGTGCAGGCTTTCATACCAACCAAGCTGCTACACACCTGATTCTATTAATCAACCTCTGGAATGTTTGTTAAGGGCAGTGGCGGAGCTACAGGGGGGGCGAAGACACGTTACTTTTAGTCCTGGCTAGATCTCAATTATTTTCCTTTATTGACATCTTTTCCAAATATTGTAATTGGCAACTGAAGACACGGTTTCTCTCCACATGTGATCTAACAGTGATTAAATCGCTGGTTAAATTCAGTACAGTGGCGGAACAGAGAATTGGGTTGCACAAAACAGCCGTTTAAAACAATTACAAATCCTGACCTGTTCTCAGTCATCTTCATGATTAACAAAAGGTTCACTCCAAGAGCGCTCCACACTTAACAGGTGCTGCTTGTTCTCCCCGATTAGGTAAGACGACAGTCATTCATCTGGACGCGTATTTGCTGTATTTAAATCTACGTTATTTAAAATTGCATAGCCTACCTGTCGACTCTCACGCAAATGGCTTGAGCCGCACGCTTTTTATAACCTGGGCTATTTAACTGCCGAGTGCCGCTGTTTTTTTTTTTTTTAATCAACCCACGAAATACCAAGAGTGAAAGTCCGCATTTCATTGGAACACGGAACAGTTCAATCACGCAAAGCATTGGCCAATTAATAAGTAAATTATTTTTCTGCACTGAATTTAGCCCATGATTTCATCGCTGTTAGATCGCATACGGTGAGAAACCGTGTCTTCAGTTGCCAATTACGATAATTGGAAAAGACGTCAATAAAGGAAAATGATTGCGATCTAGCCAGGACTAAAAGGGACTTGTCTTTGCGCCCCCCGTAGCTCCGCTACTGGTTAAGGTCCTTGATTAGTAGAATCAGGTGTGTAGCAGCTTGGTTTGTATGAAAGCCTGCATCCACAGTGGCTCTCTCTGGAGAAGGTTCCCTACTCCTGAGTTAATGGCTGAATCATTTAGTCCAATTGAGATTTTAACAAAGACTATCCTTACATATTGCGACTTCTAACTCAAAGATGGTACGTCCAATCTACGAAATGGAGGTACAATACGAAAGAGGAGAATCTGCTGAGTAAAATATCTCAAAATTGTGTTCGTAGTGCCAAAAATATGGGAACACGAGCAAGTTAGAAAACTGTGCGTTTAGCCTTCGCAACCTGAATTTTCTTGTCTCATTTAACAGTGGAGTTAATGGAGTTTCAGTGAGCGGTCCCGTCGGTTTTCGGCTCATACAGCCAGAACCGTTTGTCAAATTGCTTCCATAGTTACATTTTCGTGACCAGCACAACTTTTGCTACAACTTGGATATAAAAACTATGGGAGTTAGAACAAGTTTAAGAGAAGACTTCTTGACTGTTTTGCAGCTGGTCGCCACTCTAGCTGTGATGTCACCACACTCGAAGTTCCCAGAATTAATTGTAAAAAAAAGAATTTAAAAAATTATAATTGAAAAATTATAGAAGTTACAAAAAAGTTGAACAGTCAAGAAATAATCCAAGCTTAGCTTAACATTTTCCAGTTTGAATGACGTTTCTAGCTAAAAGTATGACAGAGTAAAAAAAATAGCTGAAAATAGCTACATTTTGAAAAATCTGTTTCATTGTTTCCTCTGGGAAAAAATATTGAAATAAAAATTAATAACCCCAAAAGTATAAAAGATATCAAGAAGATAAATACAAGCAACATAATTCAGAACAAGTAGATTTTTTAAAGTCTGAATGAAGTTTCTCAGTTAAAGTATGTAGGAGTAGTGAGTCAGCACGGAAATCGTAGAATAAAGAAAGAAAGAAAGAGTGGGAAGAGCATGAGTGTGCAAGCTTCCAGCCTACCCACTAATTAAACTTTTAAATTTCTTGACTGGATGTAAGCTTGACGTTTTTTCACACCCGAATGGTTCGGTACCAAACATTACGGTAAGCCGAAAAGGTTCTGATTTTATTCAATATTGATGGAAGCTAAATATGGTACTATTTCCAACACTCGCTCCAAAACAACCACCACAATCGGCGAGAATAACGCATTATTTACATTAGCACGAAATCTGTGTTTACACGAAAACTGAAAAGTTAACCATAAAAAGGTTGCAAAATTAATTAAATTTTACATACCAAGAAGCCACTGCACCTGCACAATTAGCGTGAACTACATTTTCAGCGCGAAGTCAGTGAACTCTGACCTATTGTGTATGAATCACTGTGCTATGAGTAGTAGCAGCAGCTTAACCCATTCAGACAGAAGGTGACACGTATCAGCTACTCTTTTTCGCCAGCGCTGAAACACATCAGGAGGTGTTTTAGGGCCGGCTCACTTTAGTACCCCTTTTTGACGCCTTGCACCATTCAGACAGAAAGTGGAAGGGTTGCAGAGGCATTTCAGAGCTGGCGTAGTCGCTCTGTCTGAATAGGGCTTTAGTGATCTACTTATCTTACGACCATTTCCAAAAAGTTTCTTACATGTGAAAAAGAGTAAAGACCAAATAGCACAAGACAAAAGATTTGAAAAAAATGGATAACTGATTGTTAAATAAAATCAATGCAAATCGAAGTATTATAATCTTTCATTGATTTGATACTATGCTCATGAGGGTTAATACTAACAATCCTAACTGTTTTATTTATTTTACAACATTTGCTTACCTTTACTAGTGTTGAAGTTTAAAGTTCTTAAAAATACTAAACAACTTAAGTTGGTCTTTTGCCCTCATGGGCAACTTTCTTGTTGGTAAAGGAGTTGTTATTGTAATAATTAAGTGCTGATTATCACGTCCTGCCGTTTGTAATACATTTATATTATACATTAGCAAATGCAATAATTAATTTTTGAGGATTCTTATTTTATACAGGCATATGTATGTTTGCTCCTCCCACTGATTTTTATGATCTCTCTCCTCTGGCCTCTTCACCTCAGATTTCTCCCCATGGTGAGAGTAGTTAATGGAACAGGCTAACTGGCATTTGAGGCTGCTATTTGTCCATATTGCGTAGGTGCTGAGTGCCCACATTGCTTTTCATTATGGTTCATTTTTAGAATGAACTCTTATCTGGTTGCTATTATCAATGTGTTGCTGCAAATGGCATGTTTGCCGTTGAGTTTGTGCATTTCACGCAAAAAAATGACTCAGTTATTAATTACCAAAATCTACATTGTACATCTTGCAAATGTGTTTCAATGGCGAATAATGAAATAAGTCAATATGGACTCATTGAAATCCCAAGAGAGACTCTCTGCCATTTAATGAATGAATCCTTTCATGGACACAGACTTATGTAGGCTATTTGGATTGTCTGGATGTAATCAAAGGAATCCATTATGAGAAACAGGGAAGCAAAGCTAAAAGGAGTGCACTTAGATCTCTGCTCACGTTGACTTACTGCACTCGGTCTCGATGGAGCGATGCCAAGCACGTGCACTGCGTGGGGGGGGGGGGGGGCCTAGGGCTGTGTTTTTGAAGCGTGACCACAGCACAAGGTCAGGATGGACACATTCACGGCATCTACTTAGAAGCCAGGGCACGTCTCCAAAACACTGACACAATCCAATTCAGAAAAAAGCCAGAGATTTACTACCAGAACTAAAGCTCATCTTCACGGTTGTTTAGATCAAATTTGCGTCATACGAGGAGGACAGTCCTGATTCAGAAAGTAGAAGTTTCCCCAAGTAGTTTGTTACAGTTGCCTGGTTTGCTAATTGGCATTCTTCAGCCTAGAGGTAGGACTAATTAGTCAAATCAGCCAACTGAGTTCATTGGTGGAAAAAACACATCAAGACTTTGACTCGGGCTGCTCAGTTCTTTTAGAAGATAAAGAAAATCTCATACTTCAGATGTTCTCCCACAATTTCTACACCAATAAAAGTGGCAGTTGGTAAACAAGCAACATCAAGTTTACAGATTTGTCTCCTTGTGTTGTGGAACGTGGTTTAGAAGTTGGCAGCACATTCATTCTTGGAATTTCCCGCATTAGAAGGAACGCTGAGGCATGACACACATTGCACACACTCCCCCCCCCCGGCGCCCATCCACTGGGTGAGCAGTACTCACCATGGGACAACAGATAAAAATATCACGCACTGTATCAGGCAATTAAACACTACCGAGTATCCAAGTGTGCAGAATGCTTAATGACTTGTCACTTTCTGTGAGGAGTTCAGATCACTGTGAAGAGGGCAGTCTTGTGTTTGTGTGTGTGTGTGTGTGTGTGTGTGTGTTTTCACGTGCATACATGTGCGTACATGCATTTGTGTGTTTCCACTTCTCTACTAAATAAGAATTCATTTTGAGAATTGCTCTGTAAACCTGCTCCAAGTCTTTACAGGCATAACTTATTGATTGGAATGAACAGATTTCATTTTTTTTGTAATATATCAAACGACAGATGACATTGCACATCTTATCTGACAATGCAAGCAGAGTTCACCTAGGTTGGACATATGGCACAGTCACATATAGCTGGAACGTCACCCTGTGGTCTGGGCCCTTTACAGGAGGTTAAGAAACATTCATCTGAGCAGAAGGTGATTTACCTGATTGGAAACCCCATTCCCAGTGAACTGGAAGCAGTCCTAAGAGTTCAAAAACAGTGGTCAACCCTCTATCCTGTAATGACTGTCAATCTTGTGACAACACATGAATTCATCTCAAGTGCACTTACCAGAGGAAAATTTTCTTGCTCAAGAGAGAATTTGCAAAAAAAAAAAAAATCTTAGATGTGCACATTTACCCAGAGCATGCATAATGAATTTATAATTCTGTTTTCTTTTTCCCTCCAGAGTGCAAAAACAGTTTATTGTTCATTACGTTGTATCAATTTACTATAGAAACATCAATTCATGAGTTTCAGAGGCAAGAATATTCTCCCTACAGAAACACTTTGACTCTGGAGTGATCACACATCTGTTTTCATTCCTTTTTTAACACATCAAACAGAAAGCTAATTATAATACAGTAACTACAGTGTCAGAAGAATATAAGGGAAGTGACGTGTGACTGTGTCATTTATTTATTTATTTATTTATTTTTTCGGTGTACTCATGGAAACAGCTTCTTGCTGTTGTAATAACTCAACATGTGGATTAGGAACCTGCAAAGAAATTCACTTGCATTAAATAACTGTTCAATAGTAAAAATAAAATGCTTCAAAATTTAGTACATGATACAGTTGTAAAAAAATAAACATCATTGCCTTGCATATACTATACAGTTAAAATGTGAAATACAGTAGATGCATATTTAACGCAGTTAAATTTTGTTTATTTTGTTATAACATGAATTGTAATAAGATGTTTGGCCACTGTGCATTCAATTTGTCAAAATCGATCGAGCTGTCAACTGTCTTAACTGTAAAAAAAAAAAAAAAGGACATGGTTGGGCTAAATGACTCCAAAACATTGTTTTTAAACATAGTCTGCATAAATAAACTCCACGGTCACACACTTTTATTTTAATGCTGTGTCAGCTAGCGAACATGTCTACACTGTGACGTGTTCGGCAGAGTGTATCCCAATTAGCGTCTGTTTAGTGCGCAGGCTGTAGCTAATGCAATAACCGCACAGACCCAGGAGGAAAAAGCTGCCATTCTCCATCACAGGCAGCCGCATGGATAGCCTTTCGTGAAGATTCACAGCAGGGGCAAATTGTCTGTCTCTGTTTTATTTGCTTGCACAAAGGAGCTGTGCTCAAGCCAGCGGTCCGCTAGTCAGAGGATCTATTTTGACTGTAGCAAGTGGAAATGAGGACTCATTTGCGTCGCACTTGCCAGTCTCTCGCCGCCAGTTACGCACTTATCTAATGTTCCGGAAATAACCTTGCTCTTCGGTAAAGCCTGAAGGGCCTGACTACTGCTTAGGCCCTGACTGGAAACAGATAGTCAGGTCATCTGATCAAAGTTTACAGACAGATGAAATCTACTTGGTAGGTCCTTAGACCAGACTTGAGATGGGTAGAACCATCTCTTGAACTAAGATGTGCAGCACGGATCATCTGCACTCCATGTTATGCACAAACATTCTGTGTCACAGAAAGCACACGTTACCGCAGCATGAGGAGCTATTCCATCGCAACTCAAATTCATCCTCTTCTTTGCTCAAATTTGGGCAGTTCCTCTGGCTGAATCTCGTCCTTTAGCCTTGTGCTCCTCCTCCAGATAAAACAGGCAACGGCAGGCACTCTAAGGGCTTTTTTTTTTTTTTTTTTTTTTTTGCAATCCAGGTCTCAGAAACACGGACAAAAGCCTTCCTCTGTTGCTCAGCCTCGGTTCAATTCTTCAAATTCTGGGATGGAAGCGGCAGACACAAAGGAAAGGTGCACTTGAAACTCTCGACAAAAGGAAAGTCCCCCTTCAGTGCAAGCACCTCTATCCAACATTTATTACTGCCTCTCTCACACACACACACACACACATACACCTATACATGTGTTTCTCATTTCATCTGCCTCGCACACCTTCACTCAGCATTCGTCATCCTCTCTGACCTTGAAAAGACAATGTCAGAGCAGCTGTCAGATATTTCATATTAGAGATCTCCCTCATGTCCACAGAAAACTAAATTCTCATTTCTGTTTTGGATTTCTTTTGCTTTAGAAAAAGGTTGTTTCTGTGCAGATGTTTACATTCACAAAGACATTCTCCTTATAGAGTAATAATATTGTGTCAAAAGAGAAAATAGAAAAATAATGTAATAGTAAAGAACCATTGGAGTACTTTATAAAAACCTTAGAAAAGAAGTCCAAACAAACAGAAACAAACAAATCTTTCAAAGGAGACATTTGTCTGTAAAATCTGACCAGATTGACTGGAAATTTAAATTATGAGTCAAACAAATGGCCAATATCCCATGTGTACAGCACTTCCTGTGTGAAATCCAGTGGGGACAGAGTGGCATCTCTGTCTGACATCTCTCAGACTTGTTTTCAGAAGAGATGACATGGGAGGCTGTAATTCTTACATTTTCATTCAAAGAACCACAAAGTAATAAGTCATATGGATGGAAATAAATCAGCCAAGTCATGGTGAGTTAAAAATAGCCTCCAATTTCTGTAAGCAGAGTTCTTTAAACATTCAGCTCATCAGCACACGCCTGAAGTGATGGTCAGCTAGTCACATCTTGTTCCTGATCCATCCTGGTTCACTTTGTGCCCTCTACCCCCTGCCCCCCAAATAAAAAGAATTACCATTAGTTTCCCCTATCCATTTCTCAGAGATGTTCCTCATCTGGACTCCAGGCTATGACCTTGAAGAAATGCCCTACAGCTGACTTTGATCCCCTGAAAATTCAATTGGAAAATTCAATCTGGCCAGAAATGCTGTTCTCATTGTCCGCCTCAGCCCTCACAAGGATCTCACAGGGAAACCAATGGCATCGGCTCACGGGTAATTCATGGAGGGTCACTCAGATTCTCTGTGGTCGAGCAGAAGGAGATCGCGGACCACATCGCTCCCTCCATCTCCCTTGCATGATCAGGTCAATCAATCCTTCCTGGAAAGACTCCGACAGACACCCCCGATGATTCCTCCCCCAAAGGCAACATGGTCACGTGTCATTTTGCTGTGCACCACACTTCAGAGATAACAGCAAAAAAAGAGAATGAAACCTATCAAATCACCCAAGTGAGAGATGGGCATTCCCATGGTAACCAGGTCCCGCCGTACAGGCAGGCAGACTAGGCCAAAGCCCATGCCATTTGCATACAAATTGCTCAGCTGGTACCTTGTTGTTATGGCGACAGAACACAGCTTCCACAGAGCATGTGGTCTGTGAACACACAAAGGGAGAGGGGTTTGCCCACTGTGTCATTGAGAAAATTCTTATTTTGAAATGACAATTTATTTTCATTATTAACATATGCTCATTGCAAAACAGGGGTGGATATCAAAGCACCAAGGACACTGAAAGAAAATGGAAAGAAAGATGGCATCTTATATGTGCTGGGGTTTTGGCTGAGCGAAAACAATTATTGGAGGTGGAATTGACATTGATTCAGTTGAAGTGTCAGAGTGCAGTAGGAATAGCCAAATGTATGCAGTGCATCATTATTTGATGTAATCTTCCATAATAGATCAATACCAGCAGCAGGTGATGTAGTCTCATATGCCGATTGTAGATGTTCCTCTATTCCAGCATAATTAGGTTAATATTGTGCAAAAACATCTGCCACTAAAGCTTATGACAATTTTTATTCTGTGAATCTTATCACCTGAGTGCCAGTCAGTGCACATAATTAATGACCATCTGGAGATCTTCAGCCACCTTTTAAATAATGAGATATAACCATTCACAGTATTATTCTGGTTAATAATGTTTCAAGGAAATGAAGGTTTGGAGCAGCGTAGCCAGACATATTCACAAAAAAGATCCGAAATAGAACTAGACAGCGATTAAGTACCTGGCTTAGCATTCATATTTTGAGTGTGGCAGCTCAGTCACAATAAATTGGGGGCTAGGACACTACATAGGTGGCCAAAGCCCACCTGCGCCTGTATGGTTACTCAGGAAGAATTTTTGCATCAAAAAAAGGGAAAAAAATCTAATTTTATGCTGCCATCTAGTGGGAAAGTATTACAATACTAGTCAAACCACTAGTCCAAACATTTAATGCGCAGATTTACCTCCAAAGGAATGCCGCGGTGCCGCAGTGGGTAGCATTGCTGCCACAGAGAAAGAGGGTTGTGGGTTTGAATTCGGCCTGGGGGCCTTTCTTTGTAGAGTTTGCATGTTGTCTCAGCGGTCCCTTGGATTTCCTCCAGATAATCCGGTTTCCTCCCACAGTCTGAAGACATGTATGTCAGGCTAACTGGATACTCTAAATTGCCTATCCACCTTATTCCTGAGGGCGCTACTGTAGATATGACCATGGTGCAACTTTTTTTTTTTTTAACAAATTAACTTGCTTTTCTTAAAATGTCCCTTCAGAGCTCCAGCACCTATTGTGCTGTTCAAGGCTGAACTAACAACCAGAGGAAGCTAAATTTATGGTTTGATCAACAGTGTTTTGAACACGCACCCAGAACATAGGGGATGGTCCTTGTGTTCAGCGAAATGGTTTCCATCGCCTACCTACAGAAGAGGAAGCCAGAATTTGGCTGAAAAACCTAAATTTGAAAAGACCCCCGAAAACATTAGGTGCTCATTTCATTATGTCGACAAACAACGATTCCTACTTTATGGCTAGGCTCAGACAGACCGCCACAGAGGAGACGCCGGGTCCTCAGAAGCATTTTGACAGCAGTGCCAGGAGAGCACAAGGTATGATTTCACGTGTAGGGGGGACAGAAAATTGTTGTGTTCGTCCGGTAATGCCAGTCAGTGTAACTAACGTTTCATCCTGTACAGTTTAAGATGAGGCTGTGGAAGTAGCAATAGTCTACTACAATTTGAAAATAGCCTACTCTGTTCCAAACAATAGTCTTGCACTCCAAACCTCATTTCACTAAAATTAAAAGTATGGGGAAAATGGATTCACTGTGTTTTACATGTTATAGTATTGGATTAGCTAGCAACTTAATACAGTATAATGTAGTTGGCTGGAGTAGAGCTAATTTGACTCGTACTGTCGGATGGCTTAATTTACTCTGTATAACAATCCATTACGTTTCATATGTAGAGCAATATTTACCACTGAAATATAGTGTTTCCTTCATAAATATTCTCAGAAAGTACTTGTATATCTGTTTTAAGGTACATAAGGTCGTATACTACCTCCTTTAACAAAACGCGACTGACCTTGTTGCTGCGGAAGTACTGCATACGCTTCGGAGCTTTGTAGATCGCTCATAGCTTCGCAGTCTGTGGCAATGTAGTCATTAATGTAGCCAATGCGCTAGTGTGGCCACTGTTTCAGGTCGTTCTCCCATTCTTCGATAGTAGAAGGCAGCGGTATCGTAACTTTATCCCATCTGAGGGCTAAAAGGTGATGTTCCCTCATATATTATTTTCCAATCGCTTAAAAAAAGAGGATTTGCGTGAGCTGCTACCATGGTAAACAGTTCAGTGACAGGATGCAGCGGAAGTTACGCCCAGAATTCGCACAAGGGATCATGGGACATGGGAATAAGGTAGATAGGAACGCACGTGTGAGTGGATGGTGAATACATAGTGTGTGCACCCTGCGATGGATTAGCAAACTCTCTTGGGTGGGTCCCTGCCTTTCACCCATAGTCAGCTGGGATAGGCTCCAGCTCCCCCTGAGAGCGTAGTGAGGAAAAGCGGTATAGATACGGATGAATTGATGGATTTACCCGCAAATTTGATTGCCTGTTTCACAAAGCAGGATTGCTGAGTTATCCAGATAACTGCAAATAGTAAATCCTGGAACAGCGTTTTTTTTTTTTCCCTTCATTCCATGTTCCAGATTTCATAGGTTTTTCGGGCGTTAACTCTGTTCAGTTATTGAGCTGATTAATCCTGCTTTGTAGAATGGGCCTTAGTTGAGTAGAATTTTCAAATATATGACAGCAACACTATATTAAGAAGTTAAACAAATGGATAATTCATCATTTATTTACTGTCTGTTCTGTGCCGTTGACTACAGTTAATCTTATCCAGTGATCATCTGTAGTGCAATGTTAACAGCTGGTGTCCTCTCCCCATATTCTCTGCTAATGAAGCAAACCCTATCGATGTCATCTTGACTCACAGCCCCACTATGGAGGTAGCAAACACGGGGAAAATGGTATACAGCTCTGACCTATTTCACATAAATATTTCATACAAGAGTTCTCCCACCGCGAGACAAAACCTCCCTGTAGGTCTAACAAATCTGTAGTAACTGCAATTGACTCACTGCATTTTTTTTTTTTTAAAGAAAGGCTAACGCAAATCACCTCAGACTGCACTTATCTTTTTCACACCCAGTTGTTATTTCACTCAAGTAGCACATTTAAATTCAACCATAGTGGCAGTGATTCCTGCGAATGTGATTTTACTTTCACTTGAAACCATTCTCGAGAGAGTGGTTTCCCGGGCAGGCACACAGGTATGAACACTGCAGCGAATGCTCCTAGTACTGAGAGCGCAATTATGAGTATTTTTTTTTTAGCACCGGATTTCAGTTTGAAGTGGTTCTTCAGTCTTGCCCACCGATAAGGCAAGTGTTCTGTCAGGCTAAATATTGAATAGCAGCGTGAACCCAATGGTGGAAAAGCCATCACTGTGAATCAAAAATCATGCATTTTGAAAGAACCGATGCAATACAGGCACACTTCGATTACCAGTCTCAAGATGGGTTTCCGGCAATGTGTAGCATATAATGCAGCTTCTGATTCTGCTAATCAACCCCAAGAGATCTTCATCTCTAAAATCAGGTGCATTACTGCATGGTTTGAATGAACAACTGGACTTGGAATGGCCCTTTCTGGACAACAATGAATTGGCCTATCCCTCTGCTCTTCTGATCATATAGGCTACAGAGCTGACAACTCATATCTTAATGTATCTTGGTATCGTCCTCCACTTAAATTATTGCACTAAACTATGATGCTTACATATTTTTTGCTGCAGCTAATGTGTATCTTTTTCATTACATCATTATTTCATTTCACTTTTACTTTGGACCTTGCTTTATTAAAAAAAATCACAGATAAGGGCTTTAGATTCACATACCTGTAAGTATGGAAACAGTTTGAATACAGATTAAAGCTCCAGCATTGGAATGCATACTATTCAATAGATGTACCGCTGAGTCAGAAACTTCATCAGGGATATCTTAAGATGCCCAAAGAGTATTTGTTCTAACCTTAAAAGAAAATTCAAGATTAGATCATCACAGGCATACTACTGTTAGTGTCCTGCATAGTAGATGTTAGCATGTCAGGGAAAGGGCACACGAGGTGACATTCTCTTTAGGCTGAGGTAACATCTCTCAAAAGTTAAACTTACATGTTGAGCCTGGCCCAATCAGTGCTAAACGGGAAAAAGACACAAGAACCGACCATATCAATGCCGTGAACCCCATTGGTTGTGAAGATAAGGGCTGCAGAGCTTTTCAGGAACTTGATTGGGTTTTTATCACGCTATCTCCCCTGACTTCACCAGGAAATGTAATAAAAACCAATTGGTTGTTTTAAGATGACTTGTTCATTGCATGGGAAATGGGTTATTGACTCTTGACAATTATTGTTCTTTTTTCTTTTCAACAAATAACCACTAGATGGCAGAGCAGAGTGTTTTAGTCTGTTGTTGCCATTCAAGACTGGAGATAGTTTCTGCTTTAGTGCGCCTGAGATTTTATTATGTGCTTATGTGCAAATGGCAAGTTTTAATTCTGTGCAAATGAGCCCTATCTAATTTTTCACTGTGACTTCAGGGGTAATTATAAAAAGTGCTTAGAACCTGGCATACCTTGTAGTGATACTAGACTCGGGCAAAATTTTGGACAATACCTGAATTTTCCTTTCAGTAACATTGTTTGAGCAATGGTCAAAACAATTGTTTATAAAGCATGAGGTCTGTTTTTGAATATCAGCCCCAAATTTTTAAATAAGGCGTTCTATCTGACCTACCAGTATGTTTTAGGCTGGTAAAGGCCATGGTTTTGTGTTGGAAGAGACATGAAGGTGGTATACAGCCAGGACGGCCTCTGACCTGACCTGCACTATCCTTGACCTCTCAGCCATGCATTCCTAACACCCTCTGTCTGCTCTGTAAGCAGAGAGAGGACCTTTGATGGTATCACTTCGGTGGCCCTCCATCCTCTCTCCTTTCTCGTATGTCATTCCTGAGGTCTATTTGTTGTTGCTATTCACTTAAAGTGACTGGAACATAATGGTAATTTTTTTAGACCACTATGTTTTAGTGATACACAAAATAGTGGTGCAGCCATAAGAGGTGCAGTCAAACGGAGATAAAACATTGAATGCATCACTCGAGAAAACTCAAGCTCCTATTGGCTGTGTTTTATTACCAACATTTTGACAAAAGGTGTTTTGGTCAGGATGATGTTATAGCCCATGATTATACGTATTGTCTCACCTGATGAAACAACATTGGGTAACATGATGTACTTTTTTGTTAACTAATGTATATTTTAGGAATGTTGCACTCATGCTAATTCAGAGAGTAATGATGCAACCTCAGTAACCGCCAGAACCTTGGAGATGCTAGCTCAGGTTCCGAAGCAGTTTGGCAGATCCTTTAGGAAGCATATTATATTAGGAGTAATGCTCATTTTATTCCCTTAGCTTTTGATAATATGCTGATAAAACTGGGTCTATGTGATGAAGAGTGTGCAAATTAGTTTTCTTTTTTATTGACTGAATTCATGTGAAAGAGCAATGCCTTCTCCTGTTGTAATGTAACATTCCACAAGATGGTGCTATTTGCAGATTGTACAGTTTTTAAGATGCACCTGTAGGTCTGTAGACTCATTGATCATGCTTTGATTGTAAAATACAAATATATATATATAGTAAGCCAACGCAAAAGAAACTTATAAGACCTTGACCTAAAAGAAATCTTGATCCCTCTCTTCTAAAAAAAAGCTAATCAAATATCTACTTAAAGAGTAATTCACTGACAGCTGGTATAATGAATTATTTAAAACATACCATTGACAACAACAAACATGAAGCATGCTGTTTCTGCTGCCTTGATGGGTAATGTGAGCTGTGGTAAAACGTAACAGACCTGTCTGACAGAAAAGCGGATCTGACAGGTAAAGTACTGCCATGAGAGGCAGAAGCACATAAATCCTCTCCTCTGCTGTGGCTCAAGCAGCCAGTGACAGAATGAGCCAAACATGGTGTTACCACGGAGAAACCACAGCCCCAGCAACTCATGCTGACTGAGCATGTGAGTCCATATGGAGGCAACTGGACTGTAAAGACAGAGGCAAAAAAAAGAACTGGAGAGAGATGCCATGCCTGCCACTGCACCCCCGATATATCGCTTGGCTATCTGTCACTCGTTAGCATGTGTGATGATATGTGGGCCGGTATGAATACACTGCTTTTTACATTTTTACACATTTCCTTTATTCAGGTTTGTTGTTACATTCATGGTGGGTGAATTCCGTCAGTCCCAAAGGGTCAGCATGCACAAGATCTGGGTAGATAGAACCTCAGTCTGTGGCATGACGGATTAAATCTTCACTCATTCATTGTGTAACAGGGCATTTAAAGAATTTCTTTACGTAGTATTTTGGCTGGTAAAGCATTCCTTTTCAGCCAGAGGTTCCACATTGGAATCATGGAGGGATGAAAGGAAAATTCTGACATGCTTAGCATTAGTGAATTCACACACACACACACACACACACACACACACATACGCAGGCACGCACGCACGCATGCACTCACGCGCGTGGCTGTGCGTATACGTACATTCAGCGCACTGGCCTCCTGATCCTGAGTAGGTGATGATTTCTCAACAGCTCTCTCAAGTTGAACAATTTTTCATTTCCACTTTCCAGACTCCCATTTAGGAGTCTATTTTTGGATCCGCTGAATGCTGGCAGCAACAATCATATATAGTGGGTATTAAATAACTGCGATCTAATGATCCAGGGAAGAGGGTAACATTCCCAATTAGTTTTTTTTTTTCTTTTGTATTTTCTTAGAAGCATGATTGCATTTTAGTCAACCAAGTCTTCCTAAGCATCTATTTCTGGATGGCATAGTGGGCAAAGCATGTCCATGCTACCTATTAAAAGCTTAAAAGACCTCATTGGGAGTGCTGGCCTTCGTTGGATGATTTGACTCAATTTAGCCCCATGGCTGCGCACAGGTATGTCCAATTCTCGACTGTCTAAAGTAATAACAACGTTACATTGAATTGCCATTATGACCAGTAAACCTCGGAACTAGGGACAAAGGCATTCTGTATGTTGATGGGACAATTAGAAATGTCACACCCAAACAACCCCAGCAAGTTAACGTCAAAATAACATTAGCTATATAGAGAATGTACCACACGGCAAGTTTGTAGCTAGTTAAGATGTCATTTGTGCTTCTGTGGTCAACTGTCTGTAATTATGGAAATGATATATTGCTAAGAGAACAAGTGACAATGATTGCATGAGTGGATAGTAAGTGCTTTTGGTGAAAACGGGGCAATTTGCCCACAATCAGTTGGTAACTTGGCAATCGTCATGACTAACATTACTAGAGGGAAAGTTAGCCGTTAACTTTCACATAACCATAAGATGACATCAGAATGTAACAGTATACTTTTCGCATCAACACGTGACCAAAAATGCTGTTGATAATGGACATTTTCAAATAATGTATTATTGTGTTTGTTTCACATAATTGATATTCATTTGCAGCTTAAATACTAATCGGCTAGATTGCAGAATACTCGGCTCACTTATTACTGAAGTTAATGCAGTGCTCCTCTAGGCCTCCTGCTGAGTTTTAATGCTAGTCACGCAGTCAAACCTCATTCCCAGGGTCTTCTCATGAATACCCTCGCCGCCATCTTGAAAGCGGATGTAGCTCTGGGAACTCGGTTTACATGAGTGCGCGAGGCCAGTCGTACGTCAACGTTTGTTCAACTTACGGGTCTATATGCGATCAGGAATTTTATTTGCTGACGTAGCAATGGTACCATCGGCAAAGATGCGCAGTTGTCGGTTGACAGTCGGTTTAAGTGATCATGGCATCGAAAAAGATGATATGATTGCCATATTCCACGATAAAGAGAAACTTATTCAGTGGTTGAAGGGAGAAGGATTTCTGGCCAAGTCTTGAGTGTGTTCTACATGCAGATGGCCTGAAACTTGAAAGACGTGAGAATTGTTCAAATGGTTTTAAACTGGCATACAGAAGGCGGGTTGATGACAAAAGGCACGAGGTGGAGAAGGTAATAAGGGCAGGAAGCTGGTTCGAACAGGGCAAAAATACACTTATTGGTGGTGCCTGGAATTGGATCAATCGAAAATAAGACACAAACTTGGATTGGGAACACATATGGGTTTGGATTGGGACAGTTTTGTCAGGAAGTCTGTGAAATCGCATTAATGGAAGATAATGACGGTATAGGGCAAGAAAATGAACAAGGAGTGATGGTTTAAGTGATAAAATCTTATCTCCCTCTTGAAAATGTTTCATGTTAAGAAATGACAACACAGCAGTCTAATCCTAATTTTCAGACTCATGTTAGCCTCTGTATGCGTATCAACACTCCTGGTCATTAGTTTACTGGTTCTGATTCTTTCATGTTTCACTCTGGTGGGTTCAGGGCAATGAGGGAGAAGGAGAGAAAGAGAGAGAGGAAACGCTGATGAGATGCCAGGGAGAGCATGTGGCATGGAGGTGAGAGAAGAAAGGAGCAAATATTGATGATTGAGGGCAAACATAATGACATCACAGCAGTCTAATCCCATTGCACCGACTCACGTTGACCTCCATGTATGCATCAACATCCGTTCTTGTCTGAAGTGTATGGATTGTAATTCTTTCATGCTCAGTCTGATTATTCAGGGTAATACAAGATGTAGAGAGAGCATGACATCACTTAGAGTGTAGGGACAAATAGGTGACTTGGAGGAAAGTCAGAAAAGGAGCATCTGTTGTTGGTTAAAGTGACACCAAAATCAAAGTCTGCCTTTTACTGTTGAAGAACATGATCTTGGAATTTCTAACTTTTAGTCACACGTATATTTTTGTTCTACAGTTTGGACTTACCTTATTGGCTGTTGAATTGATCAAAATGATTTTTAATGTCACACACAGTGTGCGGGAGGTACAGTAGGGTGGGATTGAGTGTGACTACAAAATTAATTGCAAGAAATTCATAAAATTTTCAAGGGGGTGAGCCTCAGGTCCTCTTAATATTTTGTCTCCTCGTGCTGACTGTATGTCAGCAGCCCTGATTTAACCCAAGAATGTTGTTCAATGCAGTGGTTGTCCTTTACTAAAGTTAATTGTCGTGTCTTGGCTTTTTACTGAAAGGCGGCACATAAAGGATTGGGTTGCGTCCAGAAGAACACGGGTTTCTGGTATTCTGCTACAATGCTGGTACAATGCTAAAGTACTCTCTTTACTCAAAGTCTGTGACACTGTTGTATGTGCCTGGATCTGTGTGCATGCTTGTATATATTTACATTGGCTTGGAGCGGAATTTTGTACGATTTCAAATGCACTGTAATCTGTTTTTTAGAAGTTATACTAGTATAGGCCAGAAACATTTTGCAATTCATTTTTGAAAGTCAATTTTTGGTTCTGTAACCCATTAGCCAAAAAACTGAGAGATGTATTGCTCTGGTTTTCCTAGATGAATTATTTGCATTAATGCACAAGTTCAAGTACATATGAATTAATCGCAAGAGAAAACATCAGTGTCACCATTGCATGAAGGGTTATGTGGCTGAATGCTGTATAGTTACAGTCACTGAGTGGCATATTATCAGAGCAAGATCTGTATGCGAAGGAAGACCTTAACAAAACTAATTTCATTTGCAACCATCATACAGCTCTTTTTCCATAAATATTTCATGAATGAACACCAATGGGGACAAAGATGGCACAGTGATGAATGTATTTGACAAGTTTGAGCACTATATTTGAAAGGGAGGCGGCGAAAAGTTATGTGAATATTGCAAGGGAAAATGAGTTTCAAAATTTAATTTCAAGTCACGTCGCATGAAAAATGTTATATCCATGTCAAATACTGGCAGGTGAAGGAGAGTAAAAAAGGGAAGAAAACAGAAGGTCAAGTGCTCATCACTTTTATTGATGAAATCCAGTCATTCAGGAATACCCAGTACATGAGATATGCAGAACCCATTTCCAGTCTCATGGTCAGACCTTTAAACCACTCAGACATAGAAAAGGGTGGAAAAAGAACTAAATTCAGCTCAGAGAAGGAGAATAGAATGCAAAAAACAGCAAAAGAAAGAAGGGAAATAAATAAAATGGCATCCATTTTCACTGTACCGTGTAACATCTTAAGAACAAACACATAGCCTTTTTGTAAATAAATGCAAATTTACTTTTACCTTCTTTTTGCTGATCGCAAATGCGCAGAAAGAAAAAACAATCATGGTCAAATTCATTATGGGCATCCAGTATTGACAGTTTCTCCTGAGTAAAAAAAGAAAAAAATAATAATACTTACATAAAGCCAAACTGAATGCCCATCAGCCAAATCCACCATTCATTGATGCCAGATATCATACAGAATGTAACTGTCGACAGATATGCTTGTGAAACATTACAGTACAGCAGAAAGTTGTTTGCATAAACAGTAGTAAGCACATGGGCAAAACTACTGGAACATACACACTGCTCTGTTTGAGAGAAGGGCTTATTATTAACAGCCTGTTGGGCAGAGATACGTTGTAAGAGGCTGCCATTTTGTCTCTTGACAGGCCTTAGTAAACACGCAGTATATGAGCAGTGTGAGCCGCACTCTCCCAGTTAAAGGTCTTCAGCCTTCCTCAAACAGAGCAGGTAGGAGTTCACACAACCCTCTGGACTGTCATGAGAGTGTAATTTACAGATTAGCTTTTCTGAGAAGAAATACAGTTCCTGGAAGTGTGTACAGAGGACTCCTGAAGACTGGGCTCCAGTGGAGAACACCTACACGAGGCACTCTGGAGTGTGGACAGTTTCTGTTCAGTGGGCAAAGCCACAGCCGAAGGCCCAGGATAGAGGCCTTGGGTTCTCTTGTTCAGGTGGTCTGTTGGATGTGTGCGAGTCAGAAAGCCGCAGCAGTGAAGGGGAACCCACTGCTAGGCGGGGGAGGGGGTAGTGGGAGGCCGTTGGGGGGTCGGCGTAGTCCATTGGAAGGTTTTAAGGCACAAGGACGACGCGCATGGTGTTGGTGTAACCAGAGCCCGGGCGCCAGCCGGTCAGGACGATGACTACATCGCCAGTCTTGAAGAAGCCACGTGCCTTGCCTGAAAAAGACAGGAGCTTTAGTAACTGAGCCATACAGATATCACAGACACAGAAGTTATGAATTTAACCCAACAATCACTAATCTAATTGGCAATAATCCAATGTCTCATTTAGCAAAAGTGTTGCGAAAGGTATAAATACTAAAATCTTGTTTGCAGTGTAGTCAATGCTTTGCCTGATGTAATGGGCTATTATGCAGGTGATTCATCAGGCAAATATACCAGGAAGTCATGTATTTATTTATGCATTTATTTTTATCCGGCAGCCGTACCCATCTCCATAGCGAAGTTGACGCGAAGGTCGACGTCTTCAGCCCAGACGTCATGGGCAGGTTTGGTGTACAGCACGGGGAAGAGACCACGGTAAAGGTGGCTCTGCCTGGCAGTCTGTCCATTACGGGTGACGGCA
Organism: Gymnothorax javanicus; assembly: GCA_029692085.1. Classification (NCBI taxonomy): domain Eukaryota; kingdom Metazoa; phylum Chordata; class Actinopteri; order Anguilliformes; family Muraenidae; genus Gymnothorax; species Gymnothorax javanicus. Next base: position 20,703,144 of record CM056207.1, on the reverse strand, counting down.
ATGATGGGGGCACGGGGCCGGTACTTAGACAGTAGTTGAGCTGACCTGGGAACGGAAGTTTAGTGGATTAGACCTCAGCGGTCAAAGTGCTGCCAACACAATGACTGATCTGGATTCGGCAAAGTACCACTAATGAGCGGACAGCTTTCAACAGCTGTAAAACAATCTGGATAGGCATTTGGAAACTCACTTCCAGACTCTTTCCCCCCGTTTATTTTAATTTAATATTTATACGTGACAATTCATTCAAAGGTGTCTTAATATACGGGCTGTATGTAAAGGCAGCAGTGATTTGAAGAACGTGCATCAGGTCATAGCTTCTCAGAAGAGATGGTACATGGTATGTTCCAGAAACAGATTGGCCAATGCTGAAGACGAGAACAGACACACCCACTCAGAGCTGATGAAGGCAGCCGTGTGAGGGGTAAATATAGCTGCAGGAATGTCAGAGTTCAGGAATGGAAAGGTCAGGGGCTGTTTGTTTCATACACAGACAACCCCCTTCGGTGCTCACTTTCTTCAAGAGCAGATCACTAATGTGGTCACCGCCATGTCTGCAGGCCCAACAGCTCAGTTTTGTAGGATTTCAGGCACTTTAACTCATAATTTTCAGAATGTCAACTCACAACTTTCCCCCAAAATGACTGCATATGAAACCTATATTTGGGAGGAGTCTATGGGGAAAAGAATTAAAGGCCAGCTAATTTTACATGCAATTAATATACCAAATAAGTGAAAGCCATCATACTGAACAGTCTGAACCATGGCTACCCAACCTCATTCCAACAGATCTACCGTCCTGAAGGTTTTTACTCTAAAGAAAGCACATCTCATTCAACAACTAGAGATCTAATTTAGCAGTCAATTACGGAACAAGGTGTGCCACAGTGTAGGAGTGAAGTGAAAACGTGTAGGTCTGTCCATCTTGTGGAACAGGACTCAGCAGTTTAGCCTATGCGACACCACTACACCGCTCAGCGCTAGACAGTAAAAGATGCATTAAATCTTAATTCAGCAAACACTGCAATACTTCATCTGCAGCATTAAGAGGTGCGGGTTCTCGCTGGGGGAACCCTGCATTACCTGCCGGTCTTGGTCAGAACGATGATGGCGCTGGCGCAGCACTTGAAGGAAGACTCCACGGCGCCGATGGCCACTGCTTCGGTGGGATCGCGGGTCAGGTGGGTGGTGCGGCGGAGCTCCTCGAACACCTGCCTGTGGAACATAGCCGCCTCCGCTTCCCTGGCAATCTGAGGAGGACAGCGCCACCAGTGGGCCAGAGGGTCAATCTCTCTCACACAACACTTAGCAGGATGCACAACCAGCCTGTGCAGTACTACACAGAGAAATGATCCATTTCTAAAGGCCCACTCAGACCTGGGCGAAAGCGGCACGGATTTGCGGAATATTTGCTGCAAGAAAATTCGGTGTGAAATCATGCACACCGGACTTGGTGCGAAATTCCGCGATCTTGTGTTCCAATTTCGCACACAGACAAACAAATCTGCAGAATATTTAATCAAAACGGACCATGAGAGCAACAGCAGTGACGATGACATTTTTTGTATGTATCTGAACGAAAACCTTAGCGTACTTTTGCGTGACAGGCGGTCATCTCCGTAGCCACCGAGCGTTTTCGTTATTGATGCCCAGAACTGGTCTTTCAGCTCGTTGTTCAAGTAATCATCCCGCCTCTAGTCAAAGAGGACAGGAAGCTGGAGAACAATATTGATGAGACGCTCTCCTTTGTTTGTCACCGTACTATGCTATGTACTGAGTTTGTATCTAGTTTATGTGACTTTGCAGTTTGAGGTTTGAATGCTGTCATGTGAATAGAAACAAAGCATTTCATTGGCTAAAAGTCTAGTTTCGCAGACGGATTTTCGCAGAAGCTTAAGTCCGTGCGGATGTTTTTTCTGCTGCACGAAACTTCCGCCTTGGTGTACAAGCTTACATTAGAACCCATGAAATAAGCTTCTATACATATCCGCGCGAATAATCCGCACAGAAATTCGTGCTTGGTGTGAATGGGCCTTAAGATGGAGGGTTTCTGAGTAGACTGACTATAATGGTAAAGATGTCTCAATTGCAAACTAAATTCCACTGGTGGCATCTATGCGTAGTTTATGGCTTACTCCCATTGTGCACCAACTAATCAATAAAAGGACACATCAGACATGTTGATACTGAGGGAATATGTGCATATCTAGCCAATTTATAAGCACTTACACAAATTAACCCTTCGAAGAGTAGTTTTTTTTGAGAGCCCTTTCAAATTTCAAAGTTGATGCTACAGAAATGATAAAATTGATGAAATTTTAAAATGAAGTCCAATTCAATGATGATCGTTGCATCAGCGTTAGAATACCAGATGAGTACACCTTTGATAACATTTGTGATTTTGCTGCTTTAACCCCTTTGCACAGAATACAAATAATGCCAATTTTTTCCCCATTATGCATGAGCTTATTTAGGCTTTATAACTCAGTATTTGTGTCACAGAGACTCTGGAAAATTATTCCAGTGAAGCAAAACATTTCGAAATTCAGTCACGGAATTATTTAGGAATTACATTTCGGAAGTTATGGACACCGGCGTCTATATCTGCACAAAGCGGTAAAAGGTTAAACCTCTCAAACACACATTGCTCTGGAGGGCTCTGGTGATAATGTACAGACAAGCCCGATTAACGTCGCGGCCTACAAAAATGTCATACCTGTGAGGACACGGATTGCAGCGGCCATGACATTAAAGCAGGGATAAACGGAAAAGAAGTCACAAGGGACATGGCTGCCACAGCTGTAAGCAATTCCGGGCCCATTGTCCCAATACAAGAGCAGAGAGACAGGCAAAAGAGAGAAAAGACAGTGGAGAGGTAGTAGTCACACAAAGCAAGTTAGTCTCCACCATGTGTGGAGTTAGTACATTCACACTCAATCATTTCAGTTAGAAGACATATTTACTGATGCGATCAAACACACACATGCATATTCATCCGTTCAGTCTGGATCTCAGTATATAATGACTTCGCACACATAGCACAGCAAGGACAGATCAGGATGCCAGCTATTACGAAAAGCAAGCTCAGATTTTGTGTCATGGTGGGTTGTAAGACAACATCATCTGAAGCCATTAAACAAGAATGGATGACAGCACAAACTTACTCATCCCATCTACATCACGCTGAATATACATGCACCAGTCAGAGGCTTACAGAGGATCATCATATAAGGTTAATGCCTTATTTGAATTCATCTTCAAATCCTCTCTGTTCAATTGGGCTGTTTTATTCCATGCTAGAACATGGATTTGAGGAGCTACATAGCAAGTTCTATCAACTGCAACACCAAGCACCATCAACTATAAAACCAGGGAAAAGTGCCAACAGATAGTCCCAGTCATGCAGACCACAAGTAGTTTTGGCCCTCAGACCATTTGTTCATGTGTACCGCATATAAACAGATGTAAGATACAGTGGGAAATCTAGAAGATTGTAGGGCGGCAGGGGCCAGTAGAGGGCGCCCTCACCATGTGCTGTGTGCGCACTGCCTCTAGAGGGTAGTCTCCCTTAGCGGTCTCCCCACTCAGCATGATGCAGTCTGCGCCATCCAGCACTGCATTGGCCACATCGCTGCCCTCAGCACGAGTAGGGCGGGGCTTCTTGATCATGCTCTCCAACATCTGCAAGGCAGAAGACCCAAATCAATTCAGGCCCAGCCCTACAGGGGCAAGACAGAAACAGAGCCTTGCATTTCCCTAAAGTTCCTCCAGAGGCAATCTTCTGATGGACCGGCACCTGTGTTGCGCAGGTGATTGGCTTCCCAATCCTGTTGCAGCGGCCAGTCATCATCTTCTGGGCCAAGAAGACCTTCTCTGTGGGAATCTCAATTCCCAGGTCTCCGCGAGCCACCATGATACCGTCACTGGCCTCCAAGATCTCATCAAACCTGCAGAGAAAGGAGGGGCAAGTTCAAACTTCGCACACACTCAGCGATTCTCTTCCTGACTGATACTAATGCAACCCCAGATCAATGTCAAGTGATTGCGAACCCACTTATCAACAGTACAAGCCTAAATGTCCGGCTTTTTGTTTAACTCAACTTTTCATTTAGCTGCACAAAGTAAAATGCCGCCAAAATAAAACTTGAAAACTCAAGGAGACGGCAGCAGTGTAAAATTGCAAGAATTTGAACTCCAGCTTTAAATCACCAGACTAACGAACTGCAGTACCACTTGTACAGTATTCCAAATCTGTGAAACAAGCATTAAGTTCAAGTAGTAGCTGGCCATTGCTCAGCTGACAAGCGTAGGAGGTACCGATCGGTCTCGGTCGTACCTGCGCACGCCCTCGTGGTTCTCCAGCTTGCTGATGATCTTGATGTCCTTGCCCTTCTCGCCCAGGACCTTCCTGACGGCGTGCACGTCCGAGCCCTTGCGGATGAAGGAGGCGAACACCATGTCCACGCCCTGCTCCACGCCGAACTGCAGGTCCTGGATGTCCTTCTCGGACACGGCGGGCAGGTCCACGGCCGCGCCGGGAAGGTTCACGCCCTTCTTGCTGCCCAGCATACCGCCATTCTCAATCTCGCAGTTTAGGAAGTCAGCACCTGTGAGCACACGGAATAGTGGAGAAACATCAAGTTCAAAATGTAGAATTGAGGAGGAGAGAAATTAGATGAAATGTATGCCTTTTTATTATGATTGTGTTTTTGCTACTGTAGGGCCATGGCAATTCTAGAATGTTCTCTGCAATTTTCATTGGCAGAAGTCTTAAAAAAAACTTTACTCACAGTCCATCTAATGCAAGAAGTCGACTGAATGAGGAAAGACAGCAAGAACTTATATCTCCTGCCTTCATTGTTGCATATTTTCTTGTTGGATATATCTCCGCTTTAATATTTTAATTTTCCTTTCTTTGAATCAATTATTTTGAACATGGCATAAGCATAAAAAACAGAGGGAAAAAAAGAAAAAAAAAACTTTGTAGCACTAACCGACTTCTGTGACCTTAAGGGACATCAGACCATCATCAATGTACACGTGGCTTCCGACCTGGACCACTTTAACGATGTTCTTGTAGTCGAGCCACAGGTTGTGCTCGTCACAGTTATCCTTGTAGTTATCGTCCAGGGTTAGCCTGATCATGTTCCCTTTCTTCAGCTCCACCTCCGCAGTGCCACTCTGAGATACACAGCCCATGGTCAGTTAGCACAGGGTTCCAAACTCCCACAGATCCTTATGCTCTACCAACACAACCATAGAAATTTTGGGAGCACAATGATGAGATGGGGGAACAGAGTAATGCTATAACTGACAATTTTATATATGTGGGGAAAAGAAACTCACTGGGCCCATTGATGTCACTTTTGCCGACCGGACGCATTGATACCAAGATGTTAAAATGGAGATGGTATGTGATTCACAGCCTCGCTCTTGGCTACATGAGAGAATATGGACTTACGCCCTTGATGAGTCCAGTCCTGATCTCTGGGCCCTTGGTGTCCAGGGCGATGGCCACAGGTCTGTAATGGATGCTGCCGGGCTCGAAGCTCTCAGTTGCCTCACGGACGTTCTTGATGGTTTCGGCATGGTACTGTGGAGGGGAGAAGCAAGGTTACCAGCACATCGAGTCTCCTGTGCAAGTCACCTCAAGACCTTTAAGTGCGCTTCTCACACTATCATGCCACGAACTCAATGCACTGTAAAGATAAGGACCCTAAACTCACTGTATAAATATGCCAACATTACAGAGTCACCAAGGAGGCCTCTGTTCAACAGTTACACAGAAAAGTAGGGAATGCACAGCACAATTGAGTTTTGTTTTGGGTTTAATAAACTCTGTAAAACAGCATGGGAATATGTAAAAGGAATAGTCACGTTTGCGAGAGGCGACTTAGGAGTGTGGAGCTACTTAGCAGGTTGAATTCAGCCTACAGCACACCAGATAACACGTGTACACATAAACAAGGAAACCGCGGTCATAAACGAGGGAAAACTAAAGTCCAGACCCTCTAGACATCAAGAGTTACAGTACATCACAAAGCTTCACAATGCATGCCGACATGCCGATGCAAACATAGCTAAGGGTAATAGTCATACATACAGTCTTAAGAAGGGTTTTGACGGTACATAATGGCACATACAGTGCCGTGAAAAAGTACTCGCACCCCTTCCTGATTTCTTATTTTTTTGCATATTTGTCACACTTAAATGTTTCAGATCAAACAAATTTTAGTATTTGACAAAGATAACCACAGTAAATACAAAATGCAGTTTTTAAGTGATGATTTCACTTATTGAGGGGAAAAAGCTATCCAAACTTACCTGGCCCGGTGTGAAAAAGTAATTGCCCCCTAAACCTAATAACTGGTTGTGCCACCCTCGGCGACAACAACTGCAATCAAACATTTGCGATAACTGATAATGAGTCTTTCACATTCCTGTGGAAGAATTTTCACCCACTTTTCTTTGCAGAGTGGTTTTTATTCAGCCACAATGGACATTTTTTGAGCATGAACGGCCTGTTTAAGGTCATGCCCCAGCATCTCAATCAGATTTAAGTCCGGACTTCAACTAGGCTGCTCCAAAACCTTCATTTTGTTTTTTTTTAAGCCATTCAGAGGTGGACTTGGTGGTGTGTTTCCGATCATTGTCCTGCTGCATAACCCAAATGCGTTTAAGCTTGAGGTCATGAACTGATGGTTGGACATTCTCCTTTAGGTTTTTCCGGCAGAGAGCAGAATTCATAGTTCCATCAATTGTGGCAAGTTTTCCAGGTCCTGAAGCAGCAAAGCAGCCCTAAACCATCACACTACCACCACAATGTTTGACTTTTGGTATGATGTTCTTTTTATGAAATGCTGTGTTAGTTTTACCCAGATGTAACGGGATGCACACCTTCCAAAAAGTTCAACTTTTGTCTCATCAGTCCACAAAATATTTTCCCAAAAGTCTTGGGGATCATCAAGATGTATTTTGGCAAATGTGAGACGAGCCTTTGTGTTCTTTTTGGTCGGCAGTGGTTTTCACCTTGGAACTTTCCTATGTATGCCATTTTTGCCCAGTCTCTTTTTTATTGTTGAATCATGAACACTGAGTTAAATTGAGGCAAGTAATGCCTGCAGTTCTTTAGATGTTGTTCTGGGTTCTTTTGTGACCTCCTGAGTCGTTGATGCGCTCTTGGAGTAATTTTGGTTGGTCAGCCACTCCTGGGAAGGTTCACCACTGTTCCAAGTTTTCTCCATTTGTGGATAATGGCTCTCACTGTGATTCGGTGGAGTCCCAAAGCCTTAGAAATGTCTTTGTAACCCTTTCCAGACTGATAGATGTCAATACTTTGTTTCTCACCCGTTCTTGAATTTCTTTAGTTCGCGGCATGATGTATTGCTTTTTGAGATCTTTTAGCCACTTCACTTTATCAGACAGGTTCTTTTTAAGTGATTTCTGGATTTAACAGGTCTGGCAATAATCAGGCCTGGGTGTGGTGAGTGAAATTGAATTAAAAAAAATGTGGTTAATCACAGTTAATTCATAATTTAACAAGCGGGGGCAATTACTTTTTCACATAGGGCCAGGTAGGTTTAGATAGCTTTTTCCCTCAATAAATGAAATCATCATTTTAAAACTGCATTTTGTATTTACTTGGGTTATCTTTGTCTAATATTGAAATTTGTTTGATGATGTGAAACATTTAAGTGTGACAATTATGCAAAAATATAAGAAATCAGGAAGGTGGCAAATAATTTTTCACGGCACTGTATGAAGGATGAAAAAAAATCCTCTTATGCAGAGACACTACTGCATAATACCGCAAATTCACAAAACTACGTTTTTAAAAACCCTCAAAAATATTGATGAAAGGGCTAGGGCAATGCACCCAATGCTAGTCTACTTGCCAGGCAGGGCATTCACACCCAATAATAAATGACATTAACATTCCTGAAATACATGATGGCCTCCCTGCTGGTGAATAAGTTCAACACAGAGCACAAAACTTTTGCTCAAGGCAAGAGGAAAAAAGAGAGTAAAAACACAGTGAAATACGAAGTGAAGTGCCAAATAAAGACTGCCAATGCCATCAATCTGTTGGTAAATAATCAATTAGTCACAGGCGACGGAAATGCCACATCTTCATTCACAGCAGCGCTACGCTCTATTAAGTTGTATCACTCGTACCAATAGTGTGAGTGTTGGCACCAGGCAGGAGCTGATGTATGTATGGACATCATGCACAGTTCATGTGTATATCCCTGAAAATGCCATGTAGTGCATAAGCTTTCTATTCCAGGAGCAGATCAGGTTTCAGAATGTCAGGCTGCCATTTCGGAGACCTATAAATAACCCGCAGGAGACGATCGCTGTCCTCCTGCCCTTTCCGCCGCTCAGTCAAGCAGGTGATCACGATTTAATATCTAGACAAGAGTACAGCGCAGAAAGTTTTCACTCATCTCAAACTGAGCCAAGAGGATAATTATCGTAAATTAGTCTTAAGGTTCCTGACTCCAGGCAGCATCATGCTACATGACAGAGAAATCAATGAAGAAAAACCCAAGTTTAATTCCACAACCTCCTTTTCTGGGAATATGACTTGGCATCTACTTCAGACGTGCTCCTTCCAAAAACAACTTAAAATTTAACCTGCTTTGCAACTACTTGCAAGCTTGAGGTTCAAGTAGACCTGAAACTCAACTCGTCCGCCAACCTGCCTGTCCATTTGGGAGTGGGGTACAAGGCTGGAGGGAAATACTAAACTAGTTAATATTTTAAAGATGCTGTATGTTAAGTTTAATCAAATTTGATAAATGCATGTGATCGCTTGAGGTTACAGGTCATTCAAATAGTTATCTATGGGTGAAGCAATGTCAAAGGTCACAAAGCGACCGTATTTCAGAAATTGTCAAAACCTGTCAAAGTATGTTGAGACATGTTGCATATCACTTCATTGTGAAGATTCAGCTCTTTATCAACATCAGGAGGGTCAAAAATGGACAACGCAATGTTTTTCAATATGACCACTCTGCCGTGCCCCTTTTGAGCGTCCAAGGCTGAAATGCAACCCCCGTCTATTTTATGAGCCATAGATGCTGCATACCAAGTTTTGTCAACTGTGATCAATATTTGTAACAGCTAGAGGTTTTGGGTTGAATCGTTTTCAGACAACAGAAGACGTCTGACTACGGAACTTACGCCATCTTAATTTACAAACACTAGACAGTCAGGTCATCCGCGACCACAAGAATGTAGCCCCCCTTAACCCTTCTAAACAACTTGTTGATCACATTAAGGATTTTAAAAAATGAACATATTTTAAAACGGCACTCATTTTTACAGTTAATGTTGAGGAGAAGAGGTACCGCTGAGGAACGTGGGCAGTCCCATTGCTCAGAAGCAGTACAGAGAAATGGTAGACTCCGCCCTCCCTTTTCCCTCCACAGGCCCAGCCTTCAGGAAGAAAGTGAAAGCTGGAGAGCACAGATACAGACTATTTATAGCAGTGCGACTGACTGCGAGAGATTAGGTTTCGCTTGCCCTTCCACAAGTGTGTGACTAACCTTTGATCTCTACCACGGAGCAGAGCGCATTTTGTCAAGTTCGCCAAGCCTACAGCAACTGCAATTACATACAAAAGAACCCACATTCCAAAATCATCCAAACTAAATACGGTGAAATAAGTTGTAGTGAATTTCCTCGCAAGGGTCCTCTTTAAAAGAGGAGACACTTGTTTGAGGTGTGACGCACACTGCATATGAACACAAAATTCTGTCCCTGCATCACTACAGCTGTATCTTTGCTTATGCCGCAGTCAACGAAAGAAGTGGCCACACTTCACACCACAGCACCAGGTAACCTTGTACCAGCTTAACCATGTCAATTACACAGCAGTAAATATAACAAGATGACACTGTCATCAACATCCCTCGCTCCCAAGGAAATCCCATTTTTGAACCCAATTGAGGTCATGACTTATAGCATACACACACAAAATGTTATTAATCTAGGTAAAGTAATTTCTGAGAAAACTTGTCCCCACTTATCTGGATGGACAGACGGATGGTGGCATGAAAGAATGGACAAGCTCCACTGCAATATCCCTTTCTCTACTCAATGTCATGGCAGGGAATCATAACAATAAGCTTGATGTTGATAATGTGTTAGATATAAATATTAACAAAATGACGTGCAAAATAAAATGAGTAATATATATAGCCTGGCCAGCAGAAAAGCTTTTCAGCTTAAGGGCTACGATAGAAATACACAAAAATGTCACTTAGTACAGAACGATACAAAAGTAACAAGTAACATTAAGAGAAAGGTATAAAGCCATGACTCTAACAAGAACGTACAACAGGTCAGAGCCCTAGCTTTGGCTGCAGTCTGTCGGGGTGTTATACGAGGGCACAGTCAGCGGTGGACAACAAGAGTTCACAGCTCCAGCAGGGATCCTCTTACAAGTGTGGGACAAGGAGAATGTCACAATGAGGACAGTGACATTTAAGGGAGGAAACCGAAGATGTGGAGCAGAGACCAGCCTGGGAGAAGGGGGGAAGAGGTCAACCTATTTGACACGTGTCCATGCTCACCTCATGAGTACCATGAGAGAAGTTCATACGTGCGATATTCATCCCAGCCTTGATCATCTCCTTCAGCATCTCCACAGAGCGAGAGGCAGGTCCTGTGCAGGGTAGAGATGGGGACATGGGGTAAGGCATACGGATATTATCCATGGTGTAGTGGGCTGTATCCACATGTATACTGCAAATATATATCTTCCATTTTGAATGATGACTCCCATCCCTTACATTGCGAATTTCAACTACTCCCTTCTGGACGGAGGTACTCAGTCCCCAAATGTAAGACAAAACGTTACAGAAACAGCTTTGTTCCTTCTGCCATTATTGAACTGAACAAGCTGTAGCTGAATTGACTTGATTGCGCAGGACTTATTCAATTTTTATTTATTTATGGGTATTACTTTTTGTGTTTTTATCTATTTGGTTTTCTATTGGTGGAGCCTTGAGAACGTTTTGCATGGTTTCTGGTTTGTTATGCTGCATAGTGTTGCAAGTGTCCTGAGGTCTGTGTGTATGTATGTATGGGTGGACAATTTGCTGAAAAGCAAATCTGCCCACGGGCATGAATAAAGTAACCTGAACCTGAACGGAGTATATCCACCTCTTTCCGTCAATTTACAATATACCCACCAATCAGCTAAAAAGCCATTGAGATACCCACTTTCTCCTTAGTGATTGACCCATCTGCCCAATAAAGTATACCCACTTCTCCAGGGACCACTAGACCCATGGCATATCACAGGGGGATTTGCCACATAGAGTGTAAAGGAACACTTTCCATGGTTCAAGCCAAGCCTATGCTGTATGTAAACTAGATAACTCGGTCGCCACAGGGACTGAGTCGTGTATCTCCCCAATCTCCAAATTTCTGACAAAATGGCCGTCGGCAGCCATATTGGACGTCCAAAATTGCCAAAAATCGGTCTTGAGCATTGTTAAACAAATATGTTCGCCTGTGCAAAATTAGAAAAAATTCCTGTGATACCTGTCGCTTCCAGAGCCTGGATAAGAAAATCTCTGCGGGCACGGCGGCGGCGGGCGGCGGGTGGGGGCCCCGGAACGAAACCATAGTATCTCCCGACTATCGTCGTCGGGGAGATATAATGAATGCCCGTGTATGACTGTGTGGCCATGAATGCAAAGATGATGTATTATGAGAGGTGTTTAATGAATGTGAGGGGGACAGTCCGCAGCCCTCACCAATGGTGCAGATGATGCCGGTGTTGCGAGCGACGATGGGCTCAGAGTCGATGTCCAGCAGGCACATGTGCTCCAGGAAGGTGTCGGCCATGGCAGCGTTGAGCTGCTGGGTCTGGATGAAGGCAGAGCCCATGTCCTGAGCCTTGGTCTGGGGCATGATGGGAGTAGTGTCAGCTGGAGACGTCCTACAGGAGAGAGGAGGGTTAACACGGTGCACAGGTGTGTGATTGGTGTGATTTGGCATGGTGATTACAAAGGGCTGAAAAAAAAAAAAGGTACAAAAAAAACTGCAAATCTGAACCCCCAATTTCTTAAGTTATTCTAAAAAAAAACTGCAAATCCCCAAATTCCTGAACCAAACAATCTGACTTCTTAACATATCAGGTTACATTTAATGGGATTCCAGAGATAACAGTAAGATAAATGTCCAGATAACCAGCCCTCTACAGAGGGCTGTGGGGTTGAAGGGTAAGTGATGCTAGAATATCTGGGGTTGAAAGAGTTAAGGAAAGCAAATAGCAAGCCAAGCCAACTGAAAAAAGAGCTAATCAAAGAGACATTGAAACCGAATCGTATGGCATAGTTCTGATAGATTCCCATCAAATGAGGGGTTGAATCGACATACAATTTGCTCTCTCTCTCCCTCTTATCCACTCATGACCGAGCCCAAGCCACCACAGGAGGCTACTTCCTTCAAAGTCAGACAATACTATCCATTTGCTTACTTCCTAATAGCTCCCTTAGATGGCTACCAGGATTCAGCAGTTTCCATGTTAATGAAGTCAATTCAGCTCATCTATAAAACACAGTAAGCAATGACACCAAAAGTACAAATTCAATAAATATCCTACCACACAACAAAAAACTTAAATTGCTTGTGGATCTCAATATTATTTAAATATTGTAATTATACGCATCCAAAATTGGTGTGCACCAGAATAACCGTGGTAGAATATGTGGAGACATAGGCAATGAGAAGTTTCAAATTTAAAGACTCGCTGCACCTACACTGCACTGCAGCGCCATTTACATCCATGTGGCCAGGAACATTTCCGCAGCCAGCTTTATTACAGCATTTTCTCTGTTCCGGATGTGACAAAGGACTTGTCATTTGAATCACGCTGCTTCAGTTAAAGGCAAGAGGCCCATTTGCTCAGTCAAATTCAATTACAGACTGCACAGGCACAGCAAGAGAGACTTACTGAGCCTTTGATAGAGCAGCTCAGAGAAGGGAGGAATTATCACCCTGGGCTACACTGCACAAACAATGCAGAGTTTGTCCTGAAAGTGGTCCATTTGAGTTTGAGTTATAAGGAAGATGGGGGTAGTATTATTTTTGAGAACTTAAATTTAGAAGCAGGCAAGTTGAGCCATTTTCAAGCAGCATTTAGTAGCCTGTGAGATACCAATAGCAACTTGATAAAAAAAGTGTGTTGTTTTTGTAAAGTAATAGTGTCTCATTTAGATTTGTAAGTTTTTTGGACTTTAAGGGCAGAGGAGCCAAGATTCTGGCATAATTCAGGATTGAAAGATAGAAGGGTTTTAGCACCATGGATGCCTGTCCAAATCCACCTGCTATCCATGACTCACTCCAGACCAGGCAAAATGAAGACTATAAAGAGTTTCCCCTTTATAAAGAGAGAAGATAGAATACAGAACACAGACTGTCTCTCTATTTATGCAGCTAATCGTTCATTGCAAAGTCAGGACAGCTTCCCCATCTCTTCTTTCAAGGGTGCCCTTTCTTGACCCAGCCTCAGGACATAATACAGCTCAACTTGGTCACTGGGATAGCAGGCCTGTCAGAGAGGTTGAGGCAAATGATCACAGCACATAATTTGTCTTCGTCTTCCAGACCCTGCTAATTAGTCACGTATGGCTCACTGTGGTTTTATTGTTAAAAAATAAATAAATAAATAAATACATACTTTGCTTTTTAATACAATTAAATATACTGCCAAGTTAACTACATAGCATCAGATTGTGGTAGCAAGCACGGAAACTTTCTCCACCATAGACATGCCAAAATGCACAGCAATACATTTCCTAGGCATTGAAAGTGTATCCCCAAGTCAAGGCTTCGGTTACGAGAGTAAATCCGACATGTGGCCATGACAGTTGTCAAGCTGTAGCTGCCTTCCATGGTAACTGAGAGCTGGCTTCCTCATGAGATACTCATTCAGATTCAGCCAAGTACCTTACATACCCAAGACACCTTTTACGTCCCCTTACAATGTATAGGAACTGAGCTGCCCAAGACCTTCCCAACAAGTGCAGTGTGCACGATGCCCTCATCAGACCAAAATATGGGGCCAAGAGCTGCTCCACGGGACTAACTCAACCCATAGAGGTCACTGCCTTCTTGACAGGAATAGATAGTCTCTTAAGGTTTAAGATTCGATGACACAGTGGTCTAACTGAAGGTAGGTGTTCACACTGATTCCAATCACACTAGCAGTGGAGCTTCAAGCCCACTTCAATCACACAAGACCAACGATTAAGTTAACCCAACTAAAGAGTGTCTGACAGATGAAAAATAACCCCATTCCCAAAGAATTTCACACATTTCTACCTCTACCTCTGAAACAGATCACATTTTCCCTCTCAGTGAACTGGATTGTGCTACACTTGTCAAGCCTGATACAAGCTTGCTTAAAGTTAGGTTTATTAAATCTGTCAGCTGCAATATCATAAGCCCAGTAGACACCTCTGTACAGAAATATAAACTAACAAGCATGCCAGATTATGTCCAATTTTGTTTTTGTGAAATCATGTCACCTAGAGTGAGGGTACATGCTATGTGTGTTCAATTAAGCCTCAACCTCTTGCTCTCAGATGGTAGAAAACTGCCCCCCTTTGACAGAGGTCACCACCCCATGGACTTTGTTTCCCTTTGGAGAACATTCCATGACAGTGACACTGACCCTCAAGCAGAATTTCAAGGTTTTGCTCTACCGTTATTTATTCAGTGTCATAAGAATTCAACCATTAGTGTGTGGCTTTCATTTTAACAGAACAGAAAAGATAATGAACAGAAATTTCATCAGGGACACAACATGATTAAACAGAGCCTTCTCAAAAGACACCACAGCACCATATATCCAATGAGTCAATTAACTTCCCAAATGAAGAATTTCTGTACAGTGCATCCAGAGCTCACGATACAGCACATCTGCAAAGAATCTAAAACAACAGCACCACTAAACTCAACATGGCAGAGTAGCCAAAAAGGGTGCATTTTGGCCCTAGTGGTTATATTTAAAGTCACTAATCCATCACAGAGTGCACACACCAATCACTCACACACCCCCAATGGCCAATTTTGACTCAGGAATGAACTTACCCTGCATATTTTTGGACGACCCACTGAACTGCTATGTCACCCCATGTCATGCAGCAATGGTCACAACTCAAATGAACAGCTGGATTAGTAACCTTAACCTTGCAAGCTTAGTTTCAAGGCTCAGTGTGCACTAGGCTGCAAGAGCGAGATTGAAAGTACGGTGACATAGAGGTCATTTAAACCCCCCTTCCTACATCAAAACTCCAGGAGCTGAATGTCAGATCAAATGTTATTTTGGCCACGCCACCACCAGTGCCTGACCATTATCCACTATGAGCAAATCCAAAAACATAAGGCGCATTAAAGGAAGTTTGTTGAAATTTACTTGACACATTTCCACACAGACCACAACGCTCCCATATAACCCACAATGTTAATAATAGTTTTATTGAGTAAAGAGGACTATAAACCTAGTCCAATGTCCACATATCATTCAATCCAGCAGTATGATTGAACATTTTCCTTATTTCAATGGTCTAACAGAAACCAATGTGTCAATCATTTGAGTCCCAAAGAAAAGATGTCAGTTTAGCATTAAAGACAGTCGAGTAAGAATGAAGATCATACTACCACTTCCGTGGCAATTTTAAAAGCATTCGGAATCATTCACGATTTCACAGAGTGATGCATCATTATGTTGTCACAAACTAAACGAGCTACCAGCAGTGCCACACCTCCCACGTCGACTGCCTGGATATGAGAAGCTGAAAGTAATGATGAATTGACGATATTCAAAAATCTGAATTTTAAGATGACTTATGGCATTAATTATTGGACGCTCGATATAGCTTCTGAATTACCTTCAAGCCGTCAGTTACTGCTCAAATGTAAGCCTTTTTATTCAGAAGTGTTAAACCAGAAGAATGACAAAAACAGTCAGTTTGTTCTGCGGTAAAGAAAGTTTGAAAGCTGCCGTATTAAGTTAAGGTAACCAGCGCAAAATGTAACACGTCAGTCATGGCACTATCTATTCTTCAAGTCATGTTACTGTTAAAGTTGTTCAACAATGCAGATCACTAGTCCACAAATATTGCAGTTTGGAGAAGTAGGGGTACTCAGTTAGTTCCTCCATTCAATCCTTTCGCCTAGGACGCAACATCAGAGGCACCACTCACCTTCACACGATGAACGACTGCGGAGACTGATGCGGGCAACGAGTGGCCATCCGCTCAAGGTGATTCCCACAAGTTTACCGGGACTACTTTGCGAAATAGTACATCGCGTATCCCTCCGAGAATAAAGCAGATAGTTCGCAAAATAAATTCAAACTTAAAGCAATTTTTAACGCATAATTTTATTCAATGTCTCCAGAGATTCCGTAGTCCAAGTAAAAGATGTAAAATATTGTCCTTTAGAAACGACAGAAGCGACTAATTTATAGCGAAATAGACCGCATTTATGCATAAAGGGGTGGGGATTCTTCCGCGGAATGGAAAATGTCTTTCTCGGGCAGTGTCCAATCACAAAGTTTTCCCCTGCCGATTGAAGAGACCAGCCACCGACTGAGCGGGCGAGTTATGTCTTGCGTAGCGCGTGGTAGTGCAGATGGCCTTTTAAGTTTTTGTATAAATTCAAGAAATTATTTGCCCGCAATTGAACAAAAATGTCAGGTCTTTTGAACAACGTTTATGTAGCATACTGCAATGTATACCAGCGTACATGTTGCAAGAGTCCTCAATGTTAGCAAAATAATTTAATGTATGTGTATTAAAATGTTCATATGTGCATTCAACCATGATGTTGTTTGGTTACACAGCATCATTCGATTACCATTTAAGTGCAAACTTTGTGAATCAAATGTTTGTGTAAAGTCTCAATGAACTGGCACTCTGAACAGGAAATAGCAGCGTATCCAATGAGGAGCATTGTTGATGCGACTGAACCGATGATGCTGATCAGGACACACCACTATCAGAACACCGGTACCACTCATATTTCTTTACATATATACACATACAATTCACTGTATACATTTACGGGACTATGTGAGGCTTATTCACCACATGGTAAATGTAATGATTATTCCTGTCCACATTCCTGTGTTGGTATGATATTTTTCATGTCAATCTTTTTTTTCCTGATCATCACTGGACATGAGCTTTGAACAGAGAAATACACATGGACAGATGTGATTGGCTACATAGCGGCAGTGAGTTTAAAATGGGTGGTCTAACACAATATCTGCCTTGTCTTAGTTTTACCAAAGGGTTTTCAATCACCCTTTGAAATATTGAAAAATGGTTATGCTGCCGCTACCACTATTACTACTATTAATACTACTTCAACATCACTACTTCTACCACTACAACTACTATTACTCATAGTAATACTACTATTATTACTACCACTACGTCTACTACTATTAATACTGCTCCAACTACTACTATTAATACTACCACGGCTATTAATACTAATACCAAAGCTACTGGAATTAATTCTACTGCTACTTCCTACAACTACTACTATTGCTTCTACAACTCCTACTTCCTACTACCACTTCTACTACTACTACTACTACTACTAGTACTGCACCCACTCCTGCTGCAACTGCAGATAATAAATCATCAACGCCATCATGATCATGTAGTGTGCTATATCTCTTTAAGTGCTGCGCTTTCAGTGACAAAGTTAGGCTTGAAGACATCCACTGCGGGTCGAAGTCTATTCATGAGCAGAATAGCAGAACTTGCAGTACCTTACTGCCTCCTGCAGTTCTCCTGGTGTTTGGGCTCTGTGCCCAGCTAGCCTGCAGAGCCACAGACGGTCCCTGCTGTATGAATCAAGAGTTACAGCTTCTTTAACGACAGTGTTCTAGAATTATTCTGATGGCAAGTGACATTTGTCTCTCGCAGTCTGTTCAGGCCATGCTGCAAAACAGAGCTCAACGATTGTGACTCAAATCTAATTAGGCTTTGCAGTGTACAGAGCTCACTATTGGGTATCCTGGTTACAGTATAAAAATCAAGTGCTGCCAGATGGTCTATACACTGTGAAAATGATACTGCAGTAATGTCACAGGCTCTCAGGCATGTAAAACATTAAGAAAAGCCATAAAATGCATTTAGGGTGCCCCCCCTTCCAAAAAAAAAAAAAAAAAAAAAAACCCTGGAACAAGTTCCTTCCTCTCATTATATCTTCCTGACTCAGCTCTTCCACCTTAAAATACACCAGATGGGTGACTAGTGCTTTAAATCATAAATAAACTCAATTTTTTCTTAAATGTGGTAACAGTAATCATCAATATTTTTTGTTTTGCCTTCCTTTGTGCAGTAGTCCTGCACATTTTACCCATAATCTCTGTAAATTCGAGCTTGCCAGGACCATTTGACTCGCTGACATAAGTTAGAAATCCTTATATCACTCTCTTTGTTGTGTTGTAAGGTAGCACCATCAATGAAAACAGTATTACTATGCTTGGTGTGATATTTACTGTTTGTCATAATTCTGGATGATTGCATGCCACATCCTGATTTCTACCTCTAAATGTAGAAGAATACTGCTGTATGCATGTACGTCAGAGATTGGCGCACGGCTCAGCCCTGCATATTAGGAAGATAGTTAACAAGAATTTATTTCCACTCCAGCTAATGCTCATTGATGAGGAATTCTATGATGAATGATAATTCTGTAATCTGAGACCCCTTTCCCCCAGGCATTGCGTAATGGACTGAAGGCACTGGTCTATGCAATCTGTGCTTGACCCATAACTAGCCAGGCAATATAGCACTGCTATATTTATGCATATTAAGTGCAGTATTTCAGTAATGATAGACTAAAAAAAAAGCTACCTCCTAAACTGGGAACATTTGCACATTGGTAAAGTTACAGAAATGGAAAGCATGTAAGTCTATACAGTAGTACAGTATGTTCTTCATGGCATGGGTCACATGACATTCCTCCACAAGTCCTTTAGCTGTCTTAAGATCTTAAAATATTCTCTTGGGCAAGCATTATGCAAGTTTAATCCTTTTCAGTCTGAATCTTCTTTTTAATATTTGTATTTATTTGCAGAATTCATAATCTATGTATGACAAAAGCATTATCTATTGATTATTGAATTACACAGATAAATTACAAATTACATAAACATAAATTAGACAGTCAATAATTGTAGATTCAATCTAAAGAATTTTTATTTATTTATTTATTTATGGCGGCGATAGAATTACCTGTCGACAAATGACAGCGCTTTACAAAACCACAGTAAATCTATACCATTATCCAAATGGATTAAAGAAAGAGAGAACTCTATCTTGATTTTACTTGCCAGAGCAGCAGCCCAGGCAAACTATCATGCGATTGCGAGTCCGGCTCGACCTCGTGCGGTGACTCTGGCAAGGAAGATCGAGGCAGCTTCCGATATTTTTTAAGCTTTTCTTAAATACATGAAAACCCCATCAGGTAAACAACTAATATTCAGGACAGTACACATGGTTTGTTATGTAATAAGTTCATGTAGAATGCCAGAATAATGTTTTCAGACAGAATGTGACCAGCTACTGGAGTCCATTGAGAGACATGAAAGCTGCTGACAGGCTAACACATAGCAACGAACATTGACCTGATAAAAAGAACGGTTTGCAAAACTATTTGGAGAAATTTATTTAGCCCAAAAAACAGGAATGAGTCAAAACCGTGTTTTCGGTGGAGTACCCCTTTAAGTGTATTTTTTTTTTTTTTTCAAGTAGTAGCATTGGTAGTGGTACTGAGCCAAGCATGCTGACAGATGGATTAAGGAAAATGCAACCGATTATCTGAAGTAAAATTTTGCCATCAACCTAATCATATTTTCTACTTGATGACTGATTGATTGAAAGAATGACAGGCGGTTGCATGAACTCGTGGTGCCTTAATTTCGCGTGTGGTGTCCATCTTAATAACAGTTAATTGATATTAAATTGCGGTCAGATGTGTCCCACCTCCAATTTTAGACTCAACAATGTAAAGAGCTCCCTCTAGTGCCCATTCAGTTTCATCAGCAAAATGTAAAAAAAAAAAAAAAAACGCTTGCAAAATGAACATGCTCAAAATCATGGCAATCAGTGGACTTAGTAGCCAACTTAAAGTGAACCAATTGTTAAGGGAGCGACGATTTTGCTGTCAAATGTCTACTTATTTGGTTTCAAAATCATAGGAAAATTAGGTGATGTAATCGCTTCAGTTTTCTGCATTCCATCATAGGAGAAATGTATTGCATTTCAGTGTGGGTATACAGGCATGTACAAAAATATTTGTCAGAGTAAATGTCACACACATGATCAGACTGTTAGAGGCATTGCTAAGCATGAATCCTGAAATCATTGGTTCAAAGCTGGGTTTGTTGTGCTGTTGAAAAACATGTTCCACCCAGTTTTCATTCTTATCTCGCTTGCTACAGTCTCTCTTGTTTGAACAGGTGGTTCCAGAGTGAGTTTTTACCCCTGAGTTTTTATGGCAGTATTTTACAACTGGCTTGGCTTTATCGCAAATTCACTTTTTACGCAAACCTTCAAAACATAAATAAATCTATTACTAATGGCACTTCTCATACATATGAGTGAATACTGTATGATCCTGGAGCCTGTCTGAACAGGTAATGTCTTAAATTAATGCAGGAAAAGGCTACATTAAAAGAGAATAATTACATAGGTGAATTACAATGAAATTAGATCCTTATTCTCAATTTAATGAGATCTTTAATACATGTTGAGCTGAATAACTTGTCTATACCAAGAATTGTTAGGAGACCAGTTGATATGATTACCAATTAAAACTAGCAAGATGAACACATACTTCAAACTGCAAGTAAGTGATAAACTTAAGAAAAGTACTTAAATCTATATTCTTCAAATGAGATGAACTTAATGTTCTGTAATTCACCAAATGAGTCAATTATCAGTACTCTAAGGCATCCCTGAAAATAGCTCTCCGGCATAAGTCAAACTGACCAAGCATGTCCATCAGCTCACCTATGCTAATCCAAGACAAGCAAGCTTAATCTAGCTAGTTCAACTATTAGCCCAGCTGGATGGCATACCAGCTTAGTGCCGCTTGACTGGGCTGATCCACTGGCAAAGCGCAGCATGAACTGAGAATGATTACACCCCCCCCCCCCCTCCCCTGCCGCCCCCACGCCCTTCGTCCTTTGGAGCTCAATATGTCCTCCTGCGGTACTGAACAGAAACGCATCATGTGTCGAAGCTAAGCAGACAGGGATGAAATTCCCTACACACCATGGAGAGGCATATATCATCCTTGGCTGGACATACAGTATGTCTAATCTTTCCTGTCGTCCTTTCTGTCATCTCCACCACTCTTCAGTTGTCTCCATCCCCAGCGCTCCCTCTGCCTGCTCCAGCCACCCTTCACAATCGCCTCAGTCAGCTGCAGGTCACGTGACCACTCTTCCCTGCTCAGACTGAGCATGCCCGGACTGCTCTGTGTTGTCAGGCAAAAAAAGAGACAGCAGAGGGAACAGAGATCTGCGACAGATAAACAGAGGGACACATAGGTGCACAGCCACAGAGCAGCGTGACAGTAGCAGCACAAAGCGGCCGTGGAAATAGCAAACCTGCTTCTTACAGCCTGTAACTATCTCTGCTTTGAAACTGGAGGAAAAAAGCAAAGCTGGATGCACCTTTAGAAGGAGGAAAAGGGGGAGGACGGAGGCAGCATAGCTCCCGATCTCAATACCCTAACAAGGTAAGTGAGCAATATCGGGTATGGAGAGGGTGGACGAGGGACACTGAATGCCTTCATGGGCTTCATTTTCATTCTGCTGTGGTGATCAGCAGGCTTCATCCTGGATGTGTCAGAGAACAGAGTACAGAGGACCAGAGAGGAGAACATGTAGAGGACAAGTGAGGGCCAGTGCAGTGAGGAGGAGAGGGACTGTAGCAGAGGAAGGCAATGAAAAGGAATTAAAAGAGGGGGATGGGAATCGGAGGGAGAGTGGGGGGGTTTGTTAGTAAGCGGTTATTTATGTGCTGAAGGTGAAAGAGTGAAAGTAGAGGGAGTAGGTATGCTGTCAATGAAGAGCTTTAATAACTACTGTGCAGTAAATTAAAGACACACGCTGGTCTATGTTTATGAAGTTCTATAGGGAAATGAGAGCAAATATAACAATATAAAAAGAATTAGACAGTTGGGAAATATGCCATAAATTGGGAGCTGCGCTAAATACTACTCAGCCCAAATGAACTAGTAGCACAGAGTAGAGGGAGGAGAAAGAGTGAGATAGAAAGATGGAGGAGAGAGAGACATAGAGAAAGAGAGATAGAGAGAGCAGCCTTGTAACGAGGAACTAATTTTTGTGTAACAAATAACTTCTGTACATTACAAAGAATCTGCCATACACCTCATATAGAGAGACTGCTTTATTGCAAGCCATGTTTTTATCCCATACATCTTTTTACAAAGGAGTGCTCACTGCTTGTTTAGTCTAGGTTCCTTATACATACTGTACATATGTTGCTTAATGTGTGGGTGAAAAAATGTGAAACCAATGGGCCATCAGTAGACTCTCAATTGTGCTTGACCCAATAAGGAGGAAGAGATGTGACTGACACATGCCTGTTTCCGCTATCATCATCATCATCATCATCATCTTCTTAACTAAAAATTAATGTAGATGTTTTCAGTTTAATTACTTCTGTTTTGTATCGTTAAACTACCTGAAAAGGCCACTCGTATCTCAAAAAGGACCTGCGATCAAATAATAATACTATTAAATTCAGCAAATTCAATAATTTTGCAAAAAATAAAAAATACAAATGCAATCCTTAGTTTTTAACCGCATCATCCTGGTCTGTCAGAGATCATTGTTTAATCAATGTAGTTGCTTGTTCTGTGAGATTTCAAAGGCTGGTCTCTGGATGGTGGGGAATTCCTGACTGATTTAATCATTCAGCAGTAGATTAATATTCTGGTAACAGGGTTGGGTTTGCAACCAGAGGACAGACACAAACAGTGCTCGGCAGATGGGGGCCTCTACATTTTACCTCCATAACTACATCTGTGCTTTAACTTTTCTCTCTGTCATTCGTACATGGGAAGTGTTCGTTTCCAAAATGCATTACATCCATTTTATTTATTTTGAGCAAATCAGCTTTTTCTATGTTGGCGCCGATTGCATTTCATAGAAAAACACAAACTTTGACTATGAAAAAATACACCTTATAGTATGAATTTCTAAAAACGGATTTTTGCACCATTTGTAAGAGGCACAGAGCTATCGCTCTTTGATATTATTTCAATTTTTGTCATTTTGGCACTTATTGCTTTTTGGAAACAAACTCTTCATGTGCTTCTGCCGACAGTTCAAAAAGAATTACACATTTCTGATAAACTGAAATACAATAATGAAATTTCAATCCAGAGAAGAATGCCGTGTATTTGTAAAATTGTGTGTACAGTAACTGAATTATGGACACATAAAGGAAATTAACTAGATATCACACAGACTGATTTCCAGAGTCTATTTCACATGTAGTGCAATAGGTTGGCTATTCCAAAATTTTATAAAACCACTTTGAAAAGATATAACTTGTGGGTTACCTTTCAGTGTACATTGGCAGCTTAGTGTGATTCTAATGAAGTGTAATTTCTGCAGGAGAATGAAAACTCCAGTGATAAAACAGAGAAAACTCCACGCGAGCTCTCTCTCCCACACAAACCACGGTGATTAATGAAGTGGTGATGTAAGAGCGGAACTGTGGTTGCTAGGATATTCAGGAAGGAGCAGAGTTGATGATGATGAAGCCTCTGTTACGACTTGGCAAGATGGCAGCACTTTCACTAAAACATCATTTGCTAAATCTAGTCTGCGGAAAAAGCATTTAACAATTAAGCATATTAAAGTGGAAATAAATAATGTTAACTTGTTTTTTTATTTTTGGTGTTTTTATTGCAGATCTGCAGGTTTCCATAGAGAGATCCACAGACAAACAGCTCTTTCCTGTGGTTTTGGGTCAGATTCTTCACCCTTCCAAGTCCCTCATCCCATCCCCATCCCAGCCTCATATCCCTGAAGATCCAGTCCAGTTCAGTCCACCACAGCTGGGATGGAAGGGAGACGCTTGGCCCTGTATAGGAAGAGCACATGAACCTCTGAGCCAATGGTAAGACAGTGCGCTAGAGTGGACTTACCCCCTCAGTAAAAATTATTACGGTGAAAAATCAGTGAAAATGGCTTCAGCTTCTTTAGTGGCTTTCATTTTGTCTCTTTGCTTGAGATTAAGCCTTTTCAATTGTGTATTCTGTAGGACATCAAGAGCCAGTATTGGACTGATGAGGAATCTGATGGGGACAATGACTCTGAGGAGTTTCTGTATGGGATTCAGGTAAACCCTGCAACATTAACTCATTACATCTTCATGAATTAGGGCATTAAAGTAAATGGTATATGTGCTATGACATATGGATGACTGATGATAGAAGGTTGATCAAATGGAACAGTACACAGGGGACTGTCATATCCATGGATCTCAGCATTCAAAACTAGTTTTATCACACAACTTATTTTTCTGTTTCTCTATTTATCTGTGACCTGTGAGATAGAAGTTGTTTATTGATTTCGAGTGATGTCATGTGACATGAAATCCAACTGACATTATAGATTATTAAGATCTTTTGTTCAGATTGTTGGACAAAACGGATGGCTTTAGTGGAAGCAATGAAAAATCATTATCATCACTTGCAAGCTTATAATCACACCCTGACACAAACACACACACACACACACACACACAGGCACACACACAGACACACACACATACACGCACATACTCACATGCAGTAATATGCCTAAATACAGTATGGTCTGCGTAAAACCAGCATGTAAAAAAATGGCCGTCACTTTGTATTAATCTTGAAGTACTCCTGAGAGGCAGTCTTGCTGTAGTGGAGTACTTGAGCAGTTTGCTCAGCTCAGTCCAGACGTAACCCGCTGAGCTCTGTCTGTAGGGGAGTTGTGCTGCCGACTTGTACCGCCACCCCCAGCTGGACGCTGACATTGAAGCAGTGAAGGACATCTACACAGACAGCGCTGTCTCTGTCAGGTACACTCTCACAGTGAAGTTCTAAAGACCTCTGGAGACCCTTGTAACTGCCTGTTCTGTTATCGTGAGCAGTAACAATGATGTGAATAACAGCTTTATCTCATCTGTTTTACATGGTGAAGAAATAACCTATAAATTATACATTTATTACAAATTCACCAGTGGGTACATTGGACTCCCAACTGGTCTTGTCAGTTGGTGACCTTTCTTTTGTCTATCTGGTTCCCCTGACAGAGAGTATGGGACGATTGACGATGTGGACATTGACCTTCAGATTAACATCAGTTTCCTGGATGTAAGTGATTACAAATATCTATCTTTCATTTTCCATCTTCTGATCTCTCTCTCTCTCTCTCTCCCCCCCATTGGCATCTGTCACCCTCTTGTATCTTACACCAGTGAAATAGACTGAGGTGTTCCCTCTTCTGTATGAACATGCTTCTCTGATGGTGATTGGTTGTGGGTTCCCAGGAGGAGGTGGCGACAGCCTGGAAGGTGATTCGGACAGAACCCATCATCCTGAGGCTGCGTTTCTCCCTGTCCCAGTACCTGGATGGACCAGGTGAAGACGCAGCAATGTGTGTCTGTGTGCGTGCCTGTGTGTGTGTGTCTGTGTGTCTGTGTGCCTGT
The DNA here is from genome assembly GCA_029692085.1 of Gymnothorax javanicus. Taxonomy (NCBI): domain Eukaryota; kingdom Metazoa; phylum Chordata; class Actinopteri; order Anguilliformes; family Muraenidae; genus Gymnothorax; species Gymnothorax javanicus. Next base: position 20,677,363 of record CM056207.1, on the reverse strand, counting down.
GTGTTTTTGTGTGTAGGTTGTTTTCCCTTAGTGCGTGTATGCTTGAAGAATATGTCTGAGTGCTGCCTCCTCAGTGCTAATGGAGCCACATTTAATCATTGCACATGCGAGTTAATTAATTTATATCTTTTTTTATGTCCTTGAAGAGCCTTCAGTCGATGTATTCCAGCCATCAAATAAGGATGGCTTCAGCCTGGGTCTACAGCTGAAGAAGTGAGGAATGCTGGGAGCTCCTGGTTTACTGCTCGTATAACTTTATCAGTCACATTGATGACAGACTGTGACTCACAAATCATTGTTTGAGTTTAGTTCTAATAAGAATGATGACCCACAGAACACGCTCACCAAATGGTATAATAAACATGATAAAGTGGGTAGTTCTGGTCCTGCATGCTGATTGGTCAATGCAGCATTCATGCTGTGCTAAAGTATACAATGTAGTCACATCTGTGATGCTTTACACCTGTTCACATTTATATCACTGTGCACACATAGAAGCCAGCTGCAGCTGATATGATTGCCAGTTTAGCTGATCGTTATTTTTATTGCGACTTATCATTATTGCATTCATGTCAGGTACTATATGCTCTTGCAGAATGATGTTATATAGTTAAAGCATAGATGAAAATTTGTTTCATTAACTTTTTTGAAGTTCTTATGAAGAAATCATTTTATAAGAGTAATAAAACCATCGAGGCTGTGCTCAATGTATATAATTGTGAATTCTGAATATCGTCACAGCTATACAGCACCCTTTATCCAGGTCTGTATTCACAATTCACGGCCTCTCGTACCTTTTTTTCTGAATAGTTTTTCTATCACATCATCCGGATTCAATTAACCTTCAGCTGTAAACATTCGACCTTGCTTTTCTTAGTCTTGAATTAATCCTGTGCACATGTGAATGGAGCAGTGGAAAATGATGATAAATGCACTGATGCAGCCCACCCTGCCCGATTCTCCCAGAATCCTCAGCATGTTCACATCGCAGCAGTGGAAACACTTGAGTAACGAGTTCCTTAAGGCCCAGCAGGAGAAGAGGCACAGCTGGTTTAAAGCTGGAGGCACCATCAAGAAGTTCCGTGCTGGGCTGAGCATCTTCTCTCCCATACCCAAGTACTGCTGCTGCCTTCATCACGCACCATTTATTCTCCCTGACTTTCTGTGCTCTTTAAAATAATTTCACATATTCCAACAGTAGCAGTAGTACAGTATTAGCAGCTGCAGTAACAGCAGAAGTAGTGGCAGTATTAGTGGTAGTAGCTATACTTGCCATTGCTGTAGCAGCCTCATTGCAGTATTAGCAGTAGTTGCACTATTAGCAGTGCAGTATTAGCAGCACTAGCAATAATAGTAGCAATGACACTTGTAGAAGTAATGGTGGTAATGAAAGCAGTTGTAGGGGCAGTGCTTGCAAAAGTTTTGGAAGTATCACTAGTAGGAGAATACTTTATAATTGAAGTATGCTTACCGTCAGAAAATGTAAACATCTTTGGTTTTGTCCCTGACTGTGGCCACAGGTCCCCCAGTTTCCCCCTGATCCAGGATTCGGTTATGAAGGGTAAACTGGCCATGCCAGAGCTGCGTGTGACTCGGCTTATGAACCGCTCCATATCCTGCACCATAAAGAACCCCAAGGGAGAGCTCTTCAGCTACCCACCGAACAGCCAGGTCAGCCCCTGTACCTCCATCACTAATTTACAGATATGTAATCCATTCATGAAGACATGTATGAAGAAATACTCAAATGAATTTAAATGTTTATTGTCAAGCCAAAAAAAAAAAAAAAAAAAAAAGCTGCGATTTGAGTCTTTATTATTCTTAAAAAACTTATACAATTCTGTAGATTTAAAATGGATATTTGTTCCAATATAATCTGTCTCCTTCTGAAGCACATCCTTCACCAGTGGTGACTAATCATGCACCATGGAGGGCTGATAGTGTGCTAGTTTTCATCCCAGCCAATCATCACACCTGCTGATCACACCAATTAGTTCCCTCCTTTCTGCTTGAAGGAGTGCTCATTGGTGAAATCAGCTGGTTTGGTGATTGGTTGAAGTGAAAACTTGCATACTCTTTGCCCTCCATGGCACAAGATTGGGCACCATTGTCCTCGACTCACAGTCTTCCCTCTTCCCTTCCCAATATGGCCGGTGCCCTTTCCCATAATGCTTTGTCTTCATTGACCCATCAGACCGTGGCTGTTCCAGCGGCCAGACCCCCAGCGCAGATTACCACGAAGCAGCTGATTGAATTGTTTTTCTCATCCCAGGCGGGGGGTCACTGCAAGAACATCCCTACATTGGAGTATGGCTTCTTAGTGCAGGTAGGACTTCCATTATTCCCAGTGTAAGTGCCCATGTAGCCTTTCCACACCTGGATGTTATATCTACATGTGTTGAAGAAATTTGGTTTCATACCTGGAATGTTGGTGCCATAGTTTCAGTGCAAGCCAAGATACAACAGCGGTGACAATCCTTGGTAGGGCTAGCTTAGCCTTGGGAAAATGCAGTGCTTCCCGCTTACTTTTATATAGCCAGTTGTGAAAACAAACAATAGCTCAGGGACATTGCAGTTTAAGCAACTCGTTTTGCCCCAGTGAAAACAGGTGTGAAACGGCCTATACATTACCCACAAGTGAGTTATGTTTACCCACAAGTTTGTAGTTATATTGACTGGGACTCCGGATTATTGATTATCCTGTGGTGTTGGGCCTTTTAGTGTTGAGTACCTTCTGACAGTGGTCTAAGGAGGGACAAACCATGAACCGGTGACAGGATTTTGGGTGCCGAAGGCTCATCGATGCACATGGGTTATGATGGCCATCCCATCTGGTCCAAACCGACAAATGAGCAACTGTGACACGAATCGCAGAGAATTTAAATAATATTTACGCAAGGAATGTGTCACAAAACACAGTGCATCACACCCTGCTGTATTTTGCACTTTTTAGCTTGCAGACCAATCAAATTGCCCTCTCTAACTTCGGTCCACCACTGAAAGCACCCTAGGCAAGTGAGCCTGAGGAAGAGTTAGCATCATATCAGGATGCGCCCTGGGAGGATGTCACAGACTACGAGTGTGATACCCTGGGAAATGTTCTGCAAGGAAACCCTGAGTTTAGGAATATAAGTGACATCAGTTTGATAGAGTTGTTTCGGCAGCATAAGGGGGACCTTCACTATAATAGGCAGGTGGTTTTAATCTTATGGCTGATTGATGTCTATATTCTGTATATGTATGTGACTCATGATAGCTTTAAGTCGTGCCTATGGATTTCCAGTAAATGCAAAATGTCTGCCCAGTGCGTAAATTCTCAAAAAATTGTTGTTTTCAGCCACTGTAAAATGTTAAAATTCTCCCTGGTACACTTTCCTGGTGCGACACCTTCGATAAATGGTAGAGAATGGGCTATTTGACGTAATAGTTCACTTCATGTTGGAAAAATTACCTGGAAAAAGACGTAAATTAACCAGTTTCATTGATAAATTTGTCTGTGTGTTTACTGGAGAATCCCCATCATCTATATCCCAAAATAATGTTTAGAATCCCCACTTTTCATTTATGGTATTCATTGTAATATTGCATGTGACAAGCAGCAGATAGCAGCCGTTGAAAATTCTAAACAAATTAGCCTTGTTGCTATGCTAGAGGTCGTGACCCCCCTATCCTGGCATTTGATTGGCCTAATCACCATTACAAAGTTTACAATGTCATCTACACAATTTTATTGAGAATTCAAGCATGAATTTTGGTCATTAAGACTTATTTTGCTATCACTGGTCACACAAACCCATATATGAAGAGGTTGGGGGTTTTATTTATAAAAATTTGCATGGATTTCAAACCTAAATATTGAGTGCACTCTAAAAAGGAATAATGGACCATAGTAAAAAACATCCTAATTTATAGAACTGTGGGTGAACCAAATTGCCAGCAATTTTATTTCATTCATCAGGATTAACTTGGAATTTTTATATGTGCATAATCTTATTAATTGTGCATGTTTTTAATGTCAAGTGTGTTTTTATAAATCTGTAATCTACAATGAAATTGGCGTATGCATCATTTCTGTACCGATGCACCATTATAAGTAAGACCCCTTAATCAGTCAATCTCACTATATAAGTGTGCAAAGGACATTTGGAATAGCAGAGCAGTGTGGCTTTTGACTTTGAATCCTGATTATCGATGATGTCACTGTACCCCCCCGCCCTTGGGAAATGGAGATGCAGCACAGGTAGGGGTAGAGGTTGCCAGGGAAACCATGTCTTCTCTCTCCACAGATAATGAAATACTCAGAGCAGAGAATACCCACGCTGAATGAGTACTGCGTGGTCTGTGATGAGCAGCATGTCTTTCAAAATGGCTCCATGCTGAAGGTAACATCTGTAAACTTAAAAATTTAGTTGAATGTACCACGCAAGTGTGCTTAATGCACTGGATGGTTATACAGCATAATGTACAATGAATGCACTGTTTGACTATCGGAGCGTGTGTTTCTGTTTGTTCAGCCGGCAGTGTGCACCAGAGAACTCTGTGTGTTTTCCTTCTACACGCTGGGTGTGATGTCTGGAGCTGCAGAGGAGGTGGCGACAGGAGCTGAAGTGAGCTGCACAAACACACATGCACACAAACATACATATGTTTCTATAGCTTAATACAGTTTGTCTTTGTACATTCGTTCTGCACGGCCTATCTGAAACCTTAACCTTGGCCAAATTATGCCCAAACCAAACCTTAACCTAACTCTAACTGTAACCATAATGCTAACTTTAACCAGGTAGCCCTAATCCTCCGTAATCCCCCATGAGGACCACCAAAAATGTTCTCACAACCCCAAATGTCCTCGCAATATTTATGGTTTCTCAAGAGTTGGATTTCACAAGTATTGTTATACAAGCCCCCAAACGTACACGCACACACAAACATATAGATATGCACACATCACTTAGAATTTACTGATTAAGATGGAGTCAGGTTGAGAAATCATTGATAAATATGTATAAAGGTGTAAAAACAGTGCTCTACTTCTTCATTTATGTGGTGTGTTTCTCACGGTCCCCAGGTAGTGGACCTATTGGTGGCTATGTGTAGGGCAGCCCTGGAGTCTCCTCGTAAGAGCATTATCTTTGAGCCTTACCCATCCGTGGTCGACCCCAATGACCCCAAGACGCTGGCTTTTAACCCTAAGGTGGTGAATTTAAATCAGTCTTACTTTCAGCTCCAGCTGCCAAAATGGCATGTGATTTTACCTTGTTTGCTTATTGGATGCTTTGGTTATAAAATACCTGGCTGATAACTTGTCGAGTGATGAAAAGTCCAAAATCTGTTTTTTCCTCTGTTTTTTTCTCCTTCTTTTTCTCTCTTTCAATCTCTTCTCTCTCTCTGGTCACAGAAGAAGAACTATGAGAGACTGCAGAAGGCGTTGGACAGTGTAATGTCTATCCGGGAGATGACACAGGTACCACAGAGGAAGACATCCACGTCATATTGGCTCTGACTAAACCTCGCAAACATTTATCGCAAATTAGCTTTACAAGATAAATAACAAACATAAACCACTCTTTCGTACTTCAACACCAGCAAGTATTCAGTATTTATCCCTAATGTGCAGCTTTCATTTACGGTCAACAAATAAATTTGGGTGGTGAAATATCTTCTAGGGTTCATATTTGGAGATCAAGAAACAGATGGACAAATTGGACCCCCTAGCCCACCCATTGCTGCAGTGGTGAGTAATGAAGGTCTACTATAATGATGCATGGTCTTACTGTTTTACGGATTGCATTTCTGAAGGAAGTCTTGGTGATTCGTATTTTTCTCCCTTTCAGGATCATCTCAAGCAACAGGTCCCACATCGTCAAGCTTCCCCTGAGCCGAGTATGAGCTTCACCTTGTCGGGCCGTCAGCTCAGTCATTCTATCTCAGCTCCTGGTTTGTTTTTTTCACTCAAAAGGAATCTTGCACTGTTTGATTAACCCTGTCTCCCTGCTCTATTTCTGAACACTTTCCACATAGCAACTCAAGTTCATGCACACGTCTCACCAGTTCCTCCTGCTGAGCAGCCCCCCAGCCAAAGAAGCCCGATTCCGCACTGCCAAGAAGCTCTATGGCAGCACTTTCGCCTTCCAGTAAGTTCTCTCCGACTCACCTTCTAGCTCTGAATGAAAACACAGCATCTATACTTCACTGATCATGTCCTCTGTGTTACACTGAGTTATGCGCAGCATTTGTTCTTTACTGGTCATAGACTCTGAGTTACACTGAGTTAAGCACAGCATCTGTTCTTTACTGGTCATAAACTCTGAGTTACACTGAGTTAAGCACAGCATTTGTTCTTTACTGGTCATAAACTCTGAGTTACACTGAGTTAAGCACAGCATCTGTTCTTTACTGATCATAAACTCTGAGTTACATTGAGTTAAGCACAGCATTTGTTCTTTACTGGTAACAAACTCTGAGTTGGGTCACTCCATACTAAACTGTACAATTCACTGTGTTGTATAAGAATGGTCAATACATTTTTTTCTAGGAGAATTAAATGATTTGCATTGTTCATATTTATTCACTCCCGGATTGAAGATATACTTAAGAAAAAATCAGAGTCATCGGTCCAACAACACAGCAGAAAAAGTGGTGTCCTGATGTCAGCCAAGGCATTGTGAAGGACATATTTTGTTACAAAATTTGGCAGCCAACTTCATGAAATGCTCATGACATGTCTGTTGATACTTAAAAAGAAAGTGAAATGAAATATTGCAGAGAAATACCCAAAATAACGGTTTCAATTGTCTGCGCTTAATTATCGAGACTCGGCTTATCAGAAATGCAATTTGCAATGACCGTCGTGGGCGTAACCAGTCGCGTCCTCACGGGTTACGTCCATCCCTGTGGGTTAATTTGCATAATGTATGCAAATAGCGTAAAGATTACCTCGGCAAAATAAGGTACTCACTTCCTGCCTCAAAATTTCACAAGGCGTCAGACAATCATATATACCATGCTTTTAAAAGTAATAAAATTTTTCCGTGCCCTAATATTGTGTTACGCCCATAAAAACATTAACAATCTGTGCGCTATCACCATAGACTGTATAAAAAGATGGACGCAGCACTCGGGTCTGAAAAGTGAGACCAATGCGGAATTTGAATTCCATTTAATGGCCAGCAGATGGCGACGTCGGTGGTTGCAGAATTGGAAAAGGCGTATTTGAATTTTCATTACCATTGTAACACATTTGTACAGTTTAGTATGGAATGAGCCAGTTACACTGAGTTAAGCACAGCATTTGTTCTTTACTGGTCATAGACTCTGAGTTACACTGAGTTAAGCACAGCATTTGTTCTTTACTGGTCATAAACTCTGAGTTACACTGAGTTAAGCACAGCATTTGTTCTTTACTGGTCATAGACTCTGAGTTACACTGAGTTAAGCACAGCATTTGTTCTTTACTGGTCATAAACTCTAAGTTACACTGAGTTAAGCACAGCATCTTTATTTATTTTTTTTTTTTTTTATTTTACCCTTATTTAACCAGGGAAGTTTACTGGTCATAGACTCTGAGTTACACTGAGTTAAGCACATCATTTGTTCTTTACTGGTCATAAACTCTGAGTTACACTGAGTTAAGCACAGCATCTGTTCTTTACTGGTCATAAACTCTGAGTTACACTGAGTTAAGCACAGCATTTGTTCTTTACTAGTCATAGACTCTGAGTTACACTGAGTTAAACACAGCATTTGTTCTTTACTGGTCATAAACTCTGAGTTAAATTGAGTTAAGCACAGCATTTGTTCTTTACTGGTTACAGACTCTGAGTTACACTGAGTTAAGCACAGCATTTGTTCTTTACTGGTCATAAACTCTAAGTTACACTGAGTTAAGCACAGCATCTGTTCTTTACTGGTCATAAACTCTGAGTTATACTGAGTTAAGCACAGCATTTGTTCTTTACTAGTCATAGACTCTGAGTTACACTGAGTTAAGCACAGCATTTGTTCTTTACTGGTCATAGACTCTGAGTTACACTGAGTTAAGCACAGTGTCTATACTTCACTGGCCATGCGCTTGTTGTGTGCAAATTAATACTTTTGATTTACCCTCTGTTAACCAAGTACCTTTCCAACTGTGTAAAAATCATTTCCCTAGGCAAATATGTTGATTATGGGCCAATATTTGGAAAAGTGGAAAAAAAAAAAAAAATTTGACCCTTTGGCCCACCTTTAAAAAATGTAGCAGATCTGCTACATTGGGTAATAATGCGAATGGAAAAATTAAAGTGACGGACCATTCAAGTTATTCTCAAATGTTTATTTGGCAATAAGAAACAAAACCAGCAGGGTGTCCAGGCTGTTAACCCTTTCACTTTACGTAGCAGATATGCTACGGTGGTTAATAGAGGGTTAAATCATTGTTGTTTAAAATAAATCAGCTGTGGACTTGATTAAGAATAAAGCGCTGTGTCATGTTCAGTGGTCGGGACTAATCAGGGCAGTAAAATTTGGCCTCAAACCAAAAAACATTTTGATTCACTGTCAAAGACTGATGCTGTTAGTTGTGTTCATGCTATGAATGATACCGTTAGAAATATAACAAAACTCTATCTGCAACATGGTGTCAACAGTTTGGTGATTTTATAAGCCATAGGCTTAAGTGCGAATAATTTCAATTTTTTTTTTTAAATAATGTGATCGGTTTTATGCTTTCTTTGGATTACTGATTGATTGAAAATGTAAAGTTATTTATTATAATAAGACAGAGCTGTCACAAGAGAAGAGAGCCCAGGCCACAGAAACACCACTCCATGTACAGGATTTGTTCCTGTATTTACAGCTATCCCTATGTCTCTCTCTCTCCACACCTGCTCTAGTGGTTCCCATATAGAGAACTGGCACTCCGTTCTGAGAAATGGACTAGTCAATGCGTCTTATACCAAACTGCAGGTACGTAGCTCTGGCAGTTAGATGGATTAAGATGCGAGATCTCTTGGACAGCGCCTGTGTTTGAAAATGCGGGATCGCTGTCCAGCTGATCCATTTTGACAGAACTGGATGCCACGTTCCTCCTCGTTGCATTTGCTTTGTCGTTGCTTTGGTTCCCTTTGGTTTTATGTTTGCTTTCACCGGCATGGCCCACTGGTAACCCTGCCTGGCTCATGTCCGGCACCTTCACTTCCTGTGCTGACAGCTGTGGACACCACTGGTACTTCCTGTTCAGAGAGAACGGAGGTTGTGGGTGTTCATTGGATGCCTGGGGTTGCCTGTTGGCCTTGCCTCTGATAAAGGTGGACCACTGAGAGCTACACATTGGCCTGCAGTTTAGTTTCACGTCTCCAATGTAGTCTTGCTGCTGCTGTCATGTCTGGAATTTCTGTACCAAAGAAAAGCTCCACGCTGTATAGGGTCCTAGGGGCTGTTAGTAATCTGTATGCACTCCAGCCTGTAAGGGGCGGAGCTGTTAAAAGGGCACAGTGACCGATGAGCGATGAGAAGAAGGTCAGTATCTGTCGCTAAGCAATGCTTTTCCGGATATTCTTTACCTTGTTAATTGTGCCTTTTTTCACTTCAACTGTATTGCCTCTGTTTTTTCTATAGAGAACAGAGAGATGTGAAACAGCTAACGATCATGTGATTGGTCTTAATTGGCAGTTGACTTTGGACTGAATTTGATAAAGATTTCATTCATCTACAACCTTACCTCCAGAAGAATTGGGACAATGTGTAAATGAAAATAAACACAAGCAGTGATTCGCTTATCCTATTCAACCTGCATTCAGTTGAAAAAAGCACAGAGGAAGCGCGAAATATGTAAAGTTTTTACTCGTCAACTTTACTGTTTATGGAGAATAATAGTTATTTAATAATGTGATGTCTGCAACACATTCCAGTTAAGTTGGGACAGGTGCATGTGCAGCACTGTGTAACATCACCTCACCTTTTAAATATAACACTGAGTAGTGATTTAGGGACTGAAGATAGCAATTTTTGGAGTTTCAAAAGCAGAATTTGTTCTCATTCTTGCCTGATATAGGCCTTCAGTTGGTCTGTAGTCTGGGGTCTCCATTGTCATATTTTGTGCTTCTTAATCCACCACACGTTCTCAATGGGAGACAGGTCTGGACTACAGACAGTGCCCATACTCTGTGCCTACAAAGCCGTGCTGTGGTTATACGTTCAGAGTGTTGCTTGGCGTTATATGTTGTTCCAAAACAAGCATGCACCCTTTACCAGTGTGAAAGTTGCTCATGCTGAGTGTGCTAATGCAGCCCTGGATGCTGACTCTTGAATATGCGACAGAAAGCAGTGAGGATGCTCCTTCTCTTTGGTCTTGAGAACACAATTTCCATTATTTCCAAAAACAGTTTGAAAGATGGACTTTTCAGACCACAGCACTCCTTTACACCTCCCCATCAGTCCATTTAAGACGAGCTTGAGCCCAGTGAAGTTGGCTGTGCATCTGGACAGTGTTGATTATATGGTTTCCTCTTAGCATAGTAGAGTCTGAACATGCATTTGATGAAGCCATGAAAAACAGTTTTTACTTACACAGGTCTTTTACTGATTGAGGGGTCGAAGGTCACATGTATGCAGTGTTGGTATTCAGCTTCTTGTTTATCCGGTTTCATCTTTTCACTGTATTAGGCTCTACTGGTGGTAAGATCCCAAAATTCTGCGCAATCCTACATTGAGGAATGCTGTTCTTAAACTCATTGACTATGTGCTCATGCAACTTTTGGCAAAGTGGCGAATCTTGAACCATCTTGCTGGTAAGTGACCATGCCTATTGTGACCACTCATTTTATACCCGATAATAATTGAACAACCTGTTACCAGTTCACATGTTTTCCTGTGGAATGTTCCAAACAGATGTTTAAGCTGAAGATTCCATAGTTTTTTCACTCTTTTAAGTCCCTTGTCCCAGTTGTTTCACAATGTGTTTGAGGTATTGAATTTGGAATTTGTGAATATTTACAAAACTAAATACTATAGATCTGGTGAAACATTAGATATTCTTTGTGCTTCTTTCAACTAAATGTAGGTTTAAAAAATGACAAATCCCATAATTCTGTTTTAATTTTACATACTGCCCCAACTCTTGTGAAATTGCAGTTGGATACATAAGTGTGTAATTCCCAGATTGCCACTGAATGAAGTATTTGTTCATTCAATGCTGCCACCTGGCTGACCCACATCACAAACTCCAGTTATAGTGAGCTACGCACTGCACTGCCTGATTTGGTTTCTTGGGTTCCATGTCTAAAACAGCCATTGCTGACATTCCCAAGCTTATATTATTCATGATCTTCTACCTTTGATTTGTAGAGGCGAGTATAAGAAGGCTATTTTGTCTCATGCTTTTAGGACAGTCCATTTCACTGTTTCTGCTGTATAGTTTTAGTACTTTTTTTTACAGACTACATCACACTACTTTTATCCCTTGTCTCTTATCCATTCTCATTCATACTTTGGCCCCTCCTGTGTGCCTATATTTCACTTTTAGTCTCAGTGCTGCTGCATGAGTTTCCTCCCTGATCAATCCCCAGCTTCCCTCTACTGTTGAAAGTCCTTACTCTCCCTCATAAGTGAATTAGGATGCAGGCTGCTAGCCACAGAGACAGACAGGCCTGCTCTGTATCTTGAGAATCTGGACTGATGTCTGTAATTGTGCTTCCTGGCGGATGTTAGCGGAGCGAGTTTCTGTGTGTCTCTGACTGTGTTAGTGTGACTCTGAGTGACTGTCTGCCCTCTTCCCGCCCCACTCTTTCCAACACAAGCTGCACGGCGCAGCATATGGCAAAGGCATCTATCTAAGCCCCATCTCCAGCATTTCCTTCGGATACTCAGGTAGGTGGCTTCCACTCAACCAATCATTGTCCAGAACCATCTTAGCTCACCCATTCATCCTCCAGAAAATTCTCATCGCAGCCAATCATCATCCCCAGCCCAGAAAGGGTGTCCTCTCCTTTTGTCTGTCCGCTGTTGCTGCTTCACTCCATTGCGTTACTGTGTGTTGTGAATATCACAGTGTGCCATCATATATGTGTGTATTGACTAAGACGATGTTGTGTCTGAATACCTTGTCACTCTGTGAATCTAACTCTAACCAAAGCCTGAGTTTCACCTCTGCTGCTGCATCAGAGGAACAGGGAAAATCACCAAACAGACCTGTGACATTTTATGTTTTTACATCCTTAGTTTATTTGGTGTCTTTGAGCTGGATACTGTCATGTTGAGGTGAGTTCAGTTTGCAGACGAGTGTCTATTGATCCGTAGTGAGGCAAAGAAAAGTTCACAACACTGGCTCTGGATGTGTCACCACCTGTCACTCTGGACTTCAGAGGAGTGCTTTAGAGAGATACAGTCTTGTTTAGTGTTGGGTCCAGGCCCGTGTACCTCTATGGCTCTCCATGGGACACTGAGTGTACGGCTGGAGAGAAAGCTTAACTCTCTGTTTGCGCTGATCTCCTCAGGGATGGGGAAAGGACAGCATCGCATGCCCACCAAAGACGAGCTGGTCCAGCGATACAACCGAATGAACACCATCCCTCAGGTATTGCACGCTATGCTAAGTCCTCCCACCATCCTCTCTCTCTCTCTCTCTCTCTCTCTCACACACACACACACACACACACATGGGTGTGCACGCACACTGACACACATTACACTATGCATATGCACTAAACATGCTCATTCACATGTTTAGATTTGTGGTATTTTTGCATGAAGTTGTTTATATATGATAAGATTCGATGAAAAATGTGTTTTCATTCAACTTATTCTGTCCCCAGAGCCGTCCAATACAGTCCAGATTTCTCCAAAGTCGTAACTTGAACTGCATTGCCCTCTGTGAAGGTGAGCTTATGAACACAAATTTGCTAAACTGGGAGCTGTTTATGCATAATGTCAACACAAAACACTGCTGTAATACTTCTTACTCCCTGAATGTGAAACAATGTAAAAAAAAAAAAAAATTGTCCGATTGGTGCGCATTGATAATGGAAAGTTATCTCTCTGTTTCCACAGTGATAACATCCAAGGACCTCCAGAAGCATGGAAACATTTGGGTATGCCCTGTGTCGGACCATGTGTGCACTCGCTTCTTCTTTGTGTGAGTATGGAACCATGCATAAAATAAGGACTTGTGTTATTTGCCAGACCATCGCTCTGACGTTATTCAATGACTTGCACCCATTTCGCTTTAATTATTTCCCTCCCTGATTAACCTACCTGTCCCTCAGGTATGAAGACGGCCAAGTGGGCGACGCCAACATCAACACACAGGAGCCCAAAATCCAAAAGGAGATTATGCGCGTGATCGGGACTCAGATATACTCCAACTGAGCAGCGGCAGCACCCTTTATCACCAGCAGAGGGCAGCATACGTTCCCGAGAGGCCAGTCCTTCGAGATTCACAAGACAGTGATTCAGATAGAGCTGGATTTTTGAATGCCTTTGAGAAAGGAGAACCTCTGGATCTTCTTTCATATTCTTTTAATCTTATTCCCTTTTTTCCAGATTATTTCCTTCAATCCATTTCTTCGACAGTGTGGTGTCAGTTTTTATTACTCGTTCTTTGTTAGCCTGAAAGGTTGGATGGATGGTTTTGAGGAGCTTATTTCCTTTGAAAAGTGAATTCAGAAAAAGGTGGAGGTGATTTCAGACTCAGCCAGAGGATGGGACGGTGACAAGCGAATTTGAAAACCATGGAGGCTCCATCCCACAATGCACTTGACCAACAGAGAGGAGGAGAGAGGACATGAAAGATACTTGCAAAAAGCTTCAGCTTTAGCATCCAAAACACACAGTCCCCTCATGCATGCAGCTGACCCAACTCTGGCCTTCAAGTCACTGCTAATCCCTCATGCACCTAGAGGTTTCTGTAAGCCTCTCCAGCCATTATGTAATTTTATTTTCAGACAGGAATTTATCTTTCATAATTATTTTAGCTGTTGATTTGAACAATGGATTTCAAAATGCCTGCACCTTCCTCTGTTTCGTGGATTGTCAGTAATCAACTAACTTGCCTTCAGTATTGCATTTTTTTGTGCCGGGGAACAAACCTCATTTATAGTTTCAATTGTTATTGTTTGTTTAATATTCTGTGATTAATTTGACATGAATTAAGGGCAGAGGTGCAATCAGTTTTGTCATAGCTGCGCTACAATTCATTTGAAATGAAACTTTTTTTTTTTGCGCTTGAATAAGCAGGTTGCTGCTTAAGCTCAAATCGAATCAAATCCAATGAACTCGTCATCCATGAATAACAGTGGCACATCAAGAGACCTAACAGATCTTAATCAGGCATAAAGCTCATTCTGACAGTACAGGGGAATATTTTAATTTGTAAGTAGATGGATGTATCTTATAATGCCTATTTGCTCATACCACACAGAGAGATCCAAACAGAAAGTAGTTTTAAATAATAAATGCTTTTCCTTGACATATTTTCTTAGTCCTAGCAGCAGTAACTCCCCAGTATATTTTTGAACAATTAAAAAAAGAAGAAATTGAAACTGTGCAACAGCTTGCTGTGGTATATAGACGAAACAATAACCAATCAAGCTTGCGATGAGTTTGTGATTGTATTACACTAATGCCTACACATTCCTCAGTTCCTCTCTTTTATTGTCTCTTTGGGACCATGTACAGTAAAGCGTATTTAATAAATTGCCTGAGTGCACATTCTCTTTTCCGGAATGGGCCTTGTCGTTCTTTGCTGAAAAACAGCAGAATACTGGACAATATCTAAGTGCTACTAAATGAACAAACACTTCCACTATTCACTTTGGGAAAATAAAAATAATAGAATTAGCAATTATTGTTTCAATCATTCACTTGTTTGCATTCATTCTTGAAACGAGTCTTTCTTTACCCAGTTCTTGTGTAGTTTTGACCAGATCCATTTAGAAGCCTATGGGCAGTTCAGCCACTCAGTTAAATCAGTGGATATAGCAGTCGGTGTTTTTCTATATGATTGTCAGTATCATGTAATGCATATGAGAGTGATGAGTTTGCATTTTTTGCCAGGATGTGGAAGTGACAGAAAGCAAAGTAAGTCTGGCAGCCTTCTGGCTCCTTCTTTTGGACAGTCTCCATCAGCAGAGATTGAGGTAATTTAAGAGATTCAAACAACGGAAACACACAGTGTGCTACTCATCCATTTAATGCACCAAAACTGCCATGGATTTAGTGACAGTGACTTATTCTGATTCGCTGTATCTCTATGCACCAGTGACATGGTTTTTATCAGTGAAGTACGTCAAAGAAAGTCATAATCAAAGCTTAACACTGACCACTGGAAGGGAAAGGGAAACATAAGAAAGGTGTACGCACGCGCACGCACGCGCACATGCACACACAAACATACACATATGCACACACTCACACACACACTGCCACTGCTTTCAGAATTCTCATTGCATATTACCTTCTTTTTGTGGAATATCAGTTTTGTATTTGCAGGTAAATCATGGAATGGCTACTCTTCAATGAACTTCATGTCAGTGCTTCTAATGTAACTGCATGGAAAGTTGCAGTGAGATAATTTCAAAAGTGCAGAGGATGTACTCATGTATTTATAAAGTAAAAAATTTGTTTTCTGGTGCAGTCCAGTCTGTGTTCCTGTCATTGACAATAAAAATACAGTCTCTGATTCCAGTCAAGATCGTATTTTTAGCCGACATGCACTGGCAACTTTCAGACTGCAGGGGTCACCCACCACCTATCTGAATCCAGAGGTTGAAAATTGGAAAACTGTCACTGGTAAATATGCAGAATATACTGTGAGTTACCGCATTGTAAAAGTTTATCACGCCACAATTTCTCACCATATTAGTTTTATAGCAAACAACCTACACATGACAACCCTGTTTGTTTTGCATTCAGTGAAATTCTATATGTATGCAGGCGCACAGAGACGCTTATAATAAAAATGGCTATAATATTGGGTACTATAAGAAAGCCTTTGACTGACTCACAAAATTATCATACAAACCTCATGCTCTTTCTGCATAGACCAATATATAATTATATTTCACCCAGTATCTCAGGAGCTCAGACCTGAATAAAGTTTCGCGTCCAGCCCGTGGCACAACTACTGTATACCACTAGGAGGAGCCCTTGAGTCGTTTCTTAGTTCCGTCGCTCATTTACTCAGGCACAGACGTATTATTTTTCACTCTTGCGCAAGCGCTCTCCATAAGACAACAAATACAAGACAATGAAAAGCTAGTGTTGAGACCACAGGTCAAAACTCGTGCGTCGACCTCCCTGGAGGCCTGCCGCTTGGTCTCTCCCATGTGTGGTAATCACTGTGACCGTTTGATTCCAACACAAATTGAGCAATTAATCAGTGGCATTTTATTGAGCTCTGGTCCCTTAACTTGTGGCCCTGGCTATGTGTCTGCAGTGGCAACAGACAGGCCTGACAGGGAAGGTCACCAGTTTAACCAGGCTTTGAGGCTTTTCTGGCCAAATGCCTCCGCGTTCCCCTGAATACTGATATAGTCAATGCCCTTCTTAAGAACTGTGAGCACTAATAGAATTGAGATAAGTTCAGATGGTGATCTAATCTCTTTCCTCAATGTATAAAAGTAAACCTACAACAGCAGTTTGATTTAAATGTTGACCTTTGCGTTTCATGGTTTTTATTAGAAACAGACACAAGGTCTCCTGTAAAAAGGGGACAGCATGCCGCAGGGCCACTGTGATGTATGCCCACGCATTTGTGCCCACTGAGGAAGGTGTGAAGGAGAAACAAAATGGATGCTATAGCATTAAACATGCAAAACATTAGTCAAAACATCAGTCACATGCTACAATACATTTCACAGAAACTTAGAGAGTCTTCTTTTTGGTGGAAGATGTCAAGTCATTTGTATTTGATTGACAATGATGCACTCACACTTGCTTTTGTGACTGCTTTTGTCTTATTTTTGTTCTGTAGCTCTGTGCACCTTTATCAGTATGATGTCATTGTTTTAGTTACTACTTTTCTCTCCAAAAGATTTGCTCTCATGATACATCTTTCTAATAACAGACTTTTCCCGTCCAAAAAGGTGGAAAAGCATTGAACCGGCAGAAATGACGGCAGTTGATCAAAACAACAAAAGTGATTTTTGCGCTTTCTCATCGTATCTCTCACTATTCCCCCCACTTTTATATTTTTTGTCTTCCTCTATTGTCTCATGTCTTAAGCTAAGCTTTTTATTCATCTATGTATTGATTCATTTCATTCGGTTCAGTGAAATTACAGAAATTGCCTGTGTCTTGCACCCAGAAGCATCAGGAGGGAAGAGCATTTAAAGTTGATTCCTTTTTTGATTAGTTCCAACGCCTTCTGAGACATTCCAAATTCATTAATATTCTACTTTGCAGCCGAATGACTTCCACGCAGCACATCTTTTAAAATGTGAATGCAGAGCAGCCGAGTTCCCCAGACCTCTGAGATATCCAATGGCACTTTGGCTTTGTTCTGTCACAAGGGTCTCCCTTAATGGTAAAAAGGATGTATGCTGTGGTGCTGAAGTTCAGACTCCATATTTCCACTCAACGATTCTGCCAGAAATACGGAGGTGAATGGCAGCTTTCTCTTATGCAGACTCTCTCTATATCTGTCACACACACACACACACACACACACACACACACACACAATGCATGTGCTCACACACGCACATGTGTAAATGTATACATACACAATCACTTACACACACAAGCAAGCACGCACATACACACATACTCAGACACACATGTACACACGCATACACTCACACTCACACACACACACACACACAGACACACATGCACACATACACACTCACACACGCACACACACGCATAAACACACATAGATGCGTACACACTCACACACATACATACACACACACACACGCACACACACACACACACACACACACACACGCTCAGAAGCTCAGCTTGTCTCCCCTGTATCTGTGCTGATAGTCTCCTCTTCTCTGTGCTCAGTTGTGTAGTGATGAGACTCTGACGTCCCCGTGTGTGAAATTCAGCTGTAGATCTCACTGCTCGTCTCTGCGTGCCCCTGATGTTAAAGCCACAATGTAGAGCCATCCTAATGAAACAACAGTGTCCTCCAACCTTCCAACACACACACACACACACACACACACACACGTGTATACACGCGCACCTACAAACACACATGCGAACATACAGTACACACACATACACGCACACGTATACAAGTGCACCAACAAACACACATGCGCACTTACACTCACAGGCACGCATACAGGCATGCACGAACATGCACATAATATGCCAACACAAGTATGCAAACACACGCACACACACTCACAAACACAAATGCATGTGCGCACACAGAAACAGAAACACACCCACTCCCATACTCACATAAACACACAGGCACACACTCATGTACACTTACAAACACAAACACGTATACTCACACACAAACACACACACATATAAATGCACACATCCACACACAGAAACAAACACACACACACAAACACTTTTGTTCACACACAACCGCACATACACTCACATACACACACACCATCATTGATGAGCCTCTCTTTCCAGCTCCTCCTTTGTTAAATTTCCCCAGAGCTCCTGCGTCTTATCTGTCGTCCCGGTGACTCAGGCGGAGGGAGATGTGTTTGCCTGTCTCCCAAATTCAATTACCCTCCTATAATCTGACTGCAGCTCCCCTACCACTGGCGCAGAGTCTGCGTCGCTGCGATGGCTGTTTTCTGTGCCTGTGCTTGTGTACAGACCGCGTGTGTGTCTGTTTGCGGTTTCCTTGCAGCCGAGTGTCTCCACCCAGAGGTGGTGGTCCAGTGCTCTTCATGCGACAAGGACTCCACGACTGTGGTGCCCAACCAGAGGTAGCAGAGCACACCCATAACTGAGCCCCTTAGAGCAAGAGTGGTCCAACTCATTTTTTTCATGTTTCATTTTGGAGCTCTATTGCACTGAACACTTCATACATTCTTGAAGTGTTGAACATATGACCCACACATTGTATAGTACTAGAACTACAACGTACACTGAGTTAGTCAATTACTGCACTAAACAGATTGGCCACTTAGGAATCATTGTAAGATTAGAACTTAAAAAAAGAAAAATATAGAGTTAGACCACTTTTGTTCTCAGGGTCTCCACTGCACACAAAAACATGCACGCGCACATTTATACCAACACATGCACACACACACCGACACTCGCATGCTCACACGAGTGTACATCTGCGCACAGATTAAGTGAGAGGGTTTATTCTTCTGAATGCTAATTTTATTTCTCTCTGTCTCACTCTTTCACTCAATGAAGCTCTTTTTCTCTCACTCTCTCTCCTTGAAACTCTCTTTTGTCTTTCTGTATGTCTGTCTCTGTCTCTCTTCATGAAACCCTCTCTTTCTCTCCATGAAGCCCCCCCTCTCTCTCTCTCTCAGATGGAGTGACATTCAGCAGTGCCCCCCTGCCTGCTTGTCTGACATTTCCTCCACACATTAATGGCATCTTTGAGGGGAGACCCATGGGGTAGAGCCCCCCCCCCAACATAGACACCCCAGCACCTCCTCTCAAAGTGAGGCACTCGATGTCCCTCCACCAAACTGCCTCCCCCCACCCTACCTCCCATTCTCCCCTTCTCTGAACATGGCTGCTGCATCTCATACACAATACTGACATTTCGGCAGCGGTGCGACTCAGGTGTTTGGGACCAGGTCGCTGCGTGTTCCTCGCGCGGAGAACTAAACAGCAATCTCCTGAACAAATGCGGTATAAGCACCTAACGGGTATAATGTAAACATCTCCCCCAGAGTATAGGTGTCTGCAGGGTGGGTGCATTAATATATCCTGTCTAACATTAATGTTATGCAGCCTTTGGAGTTTTCACAGCCTTTGGTGTGCTAATGTGAACAAAAAGTGCGGAAATAATAGCTCTCGCATTTTATCAACGCTGTGATGACAGCTTATGGTGACAGGAGGCCTGGTTTTAGGCTGCATGAGATAGCATCAGAGGAGAGACACCAGGATGCCTGGGCCTGCGTGAGCCTAATTGGGCTGGATCAGATATTTCCCTGGTTTATAGGGACGGCTCTCTCCTGAAACAACATAGACTCCTGAAGCCTTCACGCTTGATTTAACGTACACAAACCGTAACTCAGTGTGAAGGAGGAGGGGCTGACACTTGCCGGGGAGGGGTCAAGACTTAGGCCACGCCCTCGTCTACACTGCCCATCCATCTGCAGGGATCCAATCAGCTGCCCCCCCCCCCCCCCACCCCCACCCCCCCCACACACCCCCCTCACCCAGCACACCGAGCCCCCAGATCCGGCAGCTCGCCAATGATGGGATATTGATCGACTGCAGGTCGGCAGCTCACCTGCTAATTGAAAGGCTGTTTGGACCCTTGGGTCGGGCTGTAAAACAACAACAACAGTGCATTAAAAATCTCCGCGGTGACAAGCTTCCGCCAATTCCCCCGTCACTTCATCGCTCTTGCGCTTACACATTTTGACACTCGTGCGCGGATGCTAAACGGACTCACAGCCATTTCTGTGAAAAGCACTTCTGTCAATCCTAAGGAGTGAAAGTCTCTCATAAGCATTATGGACATTGGCAGTGCCAGAACTTAGGATGTACAAAGTTGTAGTACCTTATTCTCAAATACTATATTTCCTCAAAAAGAATTACAGCAGCAACAAAAAACAGGTGAAGAATTTGAGGCCCTTTCCATAATCGCTCCTTGGCCACGACACTGTTATAAATTGACTGAATTTAAAAGTTAAATTAACGCATTGTCTCCTTGTTATTTTAACTGTATGTAGAGTCCTGTGCGCATTTAACTGGTTTACAGTTAACATTCAAGGAACTTTGTTATAAACTTATTGTAAAATTACCGTTGAAATAACTGGCGAAAAAAGGTGCCAGTTTATAACAGTGTAGCACTTCATAGCGGAGTGTCACTCAGTGCAAAGTCTACTTTGCAGCCATGGAGCGTGCTCCTCATTAAGGGGGAGGGGTCAAACACGAGTTCAATCTTTGGGATGCACTTGCCTCCATCCAATGGGAAACGGAAGGAACCAGCTCCGTAGCAACAGATTGACGCGTGGCGCTGTAAACACTGTCTTTCCCGTCATCCTGCTGCTGGCAAGGGAGAGTGAGATCAGAGAGTCAGCACTGATGCAGACTCACTGTTGGGAGGTTTCACTGTCCACCCACACTCCGGAGCTAATAGGATTGAGACAGACTTTAACATCACATTCCCTCTCTGTGAACAGCAAACAGAGGGGAACTGGATCAGGCCAGGGTGCAGTGGGTGATCTAAGATTGAATGCAATCACCAGTCTTTAACAGCCTGCGGATAATGCTGCCTTGGTACATCAACCTTAAAGGTCCCCTATTATGCTACCAGGTGTACTGCTAATTAGCCATCATAAGCCAATTCAAAGTCTCCCCTTCCTGACATCACAAGGGGGAGTGACCATCCAGGATAATGAACTCTGATTGACTGCTTGGCTGAAATTGATCAGCTCTTCTTGCATCTGGTTGGTTACTTTCGCATGTGATGTCAAGTGGGGAAAAATTTTGAAATGGCTCATAATAACTAATTGGCTGTACACCTGGTGACATAATTGGAGACCTCTAAATGAAAACTCACGAAACTTGGTCTTAATTTTCCACACAGATGTGCCTGTTCCAGACGGAGGAAAGCAGGCTTTGCATCATATGAGTGGGTAAGAACCAGAGTCTACTAACCCACAAACTGAATGTTCCCAGAAAAACAGGCTCAGAGTTTTTGCTTTCTGCACTTTCAGATTTTTGCCAGATTGTTAAGATTTCCGGTCGAAAGAACTTGTAACTGATGTTAAATATTTATGATTGAAGCATAGTCAGAGGCCGCTTCATACACTCATAACTAATTTTACACCAAATGGTATATAGTAGCCTCTGGTTCTTACCCACTCATTTATTAAATGCACTCAACATTTATTAAAGCCTTTTAAAAGACAGGCTTCCTCATGCGTTTGTGAGCTGCAGTGTCTTACTGAAATATGCTCTCTGTTGTCTCCTCTCTGCTTTGTGATTGAGAGAGGAAGCAGCCGAGGCGACAGAATGGCCCTATGGTATGGCACAGTGCAGGAGAGGTTAATTGGATTGTAATTAGAGCGTAGGTGATTAATTGATAGCATCTACAATTTTCAATTTTTTCTTTGTAAGTGGGACAAATGGCTATGACTGCACATGTATTGGGAGGGGAGCGTGGGGGAGGGGGGGACAGGAAGGGAAAGGATGGGCTTCTGTCCCTCATCTCTTTTGTGGGGAAGGCGTTCTGTCAAACGCTGTCTCTCTCCGCCAGTCTTTTATCTTTCCTTTGTTGCACATCATTATGACTGCAGATCTCATTAGACAAATCCTCTGTAGCCTTCTCTAATTTTACAGCGGCAGTTCTAAAGGTCTCAGATATACTTTTTTGAAAGGAGGTTATGAAAATGCCTTGTGGGATTATGCTAAAGCATTTAAATGGAGGTTCCTGGCTGTTCTTTATGCAAAAGTCCGGCTAAGTCAGCTCGCAGATGCAAATGGCTGCCTTATTGTGTTCGTGTTTGTGCTGTCTACTGGGACGTATATTCACTGGCAAGTAATGACAGAATAAATTAGGCATCATGAAAATCAACTAATCAAAGTTTAAGCTTTGATATATTTACATTTTAATCATTTATGATTTCATTAAGTTTAATTTCTCACAGGTGGCGAAATAGAGAGGCGCTTCGCAACACAATTGAGAACAGGTTGCAAAAAGCTTGTGTGTTAAAGATTGCTGATAAGTGTATCATTCATTTTCACTTTTTACCGCAGTTTCTTGTCAGACTACTCTAAAGGTAGATAAGAATTGGACTGTATTGAGGATTGTCAATACGATGGTCCAACTGCCTGTTATTCCAGCCTTTCTGCAGTATTTGATAATGACTGTAATGCAATGTTGAAGCGGAAGATCTCTGCTCTAGAATCAGTTATGATAGGACCAAGAGAATCGATGGCTCCACCAGTCAGGCGGTGACATATAAATCTACCGAAATGGGCTGGCATCGCACAGCAGGATATTCTATCTGCCTGTGGGATACAGCCGGCCCTGTGCACGTTCCAAAAATAAACACGTGTCCCTTGTTTGTGGACAGAGCCGTCTTCCTGGATTTGCAAGCGAGGCGGAAGTTAATGGAACCACTTCTGCTGTGTATTACCATAATAATAAGCAGCAACAGCAGAATGCGAAATAGTTGTCGCTATTCGAGTGGCAGCATTCGGGGCCAACTAATGGCTTCCAGGCATTTTTATGCCGCTGCATTATGGCACTGAGGGCCCCGGCGTGGCAGGGGTACCCATCGATCGGGTGAAATTAGACGTGCCTGAAACAAAAGAGCAATTCCACTCCCAAGCAGATAAAATAATTTTGAATGGATAACAGGGGCACTTAATGGCAACAGGACCATATTTCAGTAAAACACTGAGGCATGATTCGCCCAGCTACTCTTCCTCTGGTTCTACCAGTGCGGGAGTTTGAGTCCAGATTGTGTTCGGAAGCGTTCAAATGTTTTGTGTCATTTTATTGTCGCTTCCCAATGTTTCAATGTTGTCCTCAAACGACTACACCCATGTCTGCTCATTTTCAAAACACATTCCACATATTCCAGGAGTGTGATGGCCTGTGGGAAGAGCTGCTGGTTTTCTGTCAACTTCACAGTTTACTGACTGATTGCGGTTGCTGAGTGGGCAAAAATTGGCTGTCGTTGCAGGTCTTTGATTTGAAGGGAATGGAAATGTAAAGCCATTGGCGAAAGGTATAGATTTCTGTGTGGGTGTGTCATTCCATGAACCCTCCCCTGTGATTGTGATGTCATCTATGCTTCAGGTCATGTGCCACACACAATGAGAGTGAGATCTGAGTGTGGGTCGATCCCAAATCTCCCACTGTAACCTTGCCCTGCCTACTCCCTCTGCATCAACGCGTTCGCATGGAAGGACTGTCAAGGGGAAGATTGTCCCAATCCAATTAGCACCGAGTTAGAGTTGACTATAAAACCCTTCGACAGCAAATTTGCATTGATGCTGACTTTCCCATCACAGAGAGTAATCACAGTGTGTTATGTTGTGGAGGCAGAAACTCTGGGAGTTTTCAAGAACAGACTTGATACAGAGCTTGACACCATCTAATCCTTTAAGTATGTGAGGTGTTTGGTTTATTTTTGTGATAGGAAAATGGCAAGCCTTGTTGTGCTGAATTGCCTGTTCTCGCCACTCATGTTACGTTATGGTACACAGTGTTATGTTAATCTATGTTGCCCTATTTTATCTTATCTTATCTTATCTAATCTTACCTTACCTTACCTTACTCTCTCTTACTGGAAGCCAGACAATTCTGTCTATCGGACGTATGTATCTAATGGTTACCATGGTGACAACTCACTCCACTTCTTGGAGAATAGAAGTCAGTGCATCCTAAAGTTCATGCGCCTATATATACCCTTCCTCTTGGTGAAAAGTGCCCACCACGGCTGTGAGGAAGACTTCACACAGAGTGACGCTCAGTTGAGAAGCACTGGTGCAGAGGAAACAGTTTGCGAAAGTGGATTGCATTCATGACTGAGCCTTCAGGACCATGGACAGTTCAGTATCCAAAGCTCTGTGGGGTGCGCTGAAATAAGAGGTGGTAGCAAGTTATATTGTGCCTAATGCCACCAAGGTGGATCTTTTTTAACTTGCCATGGTAACGTATGGTATCTCTGATTGTGAATTTCAAGCCAGCTCACATAAAGAAAGCCTGGCTAATGTTTAACCCTAGTCCTGCCTCTTGGCTAATGCTTATCGAAGACCCGCATATAGGGAAATAGCTGCCGGGGAATGATATATCGATGATCGGCACATAAGCAAATGAGAGTGGGTTATCTATATATTGGAAACCAGCAGGACTAAGGTTAAGTTGCTTCATAGTATACCCCTCAGGACTGGACTGCCCCGGAGTAAGTGATATAGTGTGCCAGTGTAATGGTGAAATGAAACCAGACCAGCTATAAGGATCAGCTGTGGTGTGGGGTCCTACATCATCTCTATTTATAACTACACCTTGTATTGCCTCCCATCAGCCACTGCTGAATTTTAAACCGAGAGTTTCTGAGCTGATCATTAACCAGGGCTGGGTGCTGTGCTGACCACTGAGTCTGTACCAGCAGGCCAACAGCCGATGGAAACTGGAAACAAATCACAAAACAACCCCCCTCTCGTGATTGTAAAAAATGATCTGAGGTGTATGAGATAAGCGTGAAATCTGAGAGTGACAGAACCCAGCCTTTCAGCTCAGTTCCCATCTTCAGTCACGACGAGCTACAGCTCGCAGAAAAGCCTGCTTTTAAAAGTAAACGGCAGCGCAGTCGAGATGGTCTACATTTATAATGAGAACGGATGAATGAATCTGAGCGAAGCAAAGGTGCCAAAACAAAGGAAGATGAAAGCCTGGGAGCTGTCTGATATAAACAGGTCTGACTCACAGCTGATGCCACTATTATTAAACCACATTAAGTGTACACTCCACTCCTGCCAGCCTCCCACATCCAGCAAAGTAAACAACAAAAATCTGCGGCAAGCCCACATGTGGCATCTTTCACTTCCATGCATCAGAGCTGCGGTATTCATACCACTCAAACTCTGTGAGAGTATTACAACCCCAAAAAACTGCTATTAATTTTATTTTCAGTGTATATGAAAAGCAGGCCTTTATTTACTTTGTGTATTTCAGAAAACTCAGTGGCTTACTTTGGTCTTTTCAATATCAAATTATATGAAGTAAAAATATTGCTGTTGCAGTTGGGAGAAAAATAATACATACGCTCAGTGATGCATGCATAAACCTGCAGGATGTATCATATGCTCCTATTGGTAGCACGGGGCCAGTGGAGACTAGATATTCATGCTTGTCGCTTGGATCTTGGCCCCTCCGCTGGCATATCTGTGTCACTTTTGCTTTTGTTGTCATTAACATTGTATCGTACGCACTTCGCTACAGTTTGTGTTTCCATTCCAAGTCGACGGTTAATACAAAGAAATGCAATTATGGTGACAATGCGTCGTAAATGGGCTGTGGAGATGTGAAATGGGTTGTGACAGGAAGTGCCCTTCCCCCTCGCCCGACGCGGGGCCCTTGCGGCCCTGTCACACGGAATCTGCTGCTGAATGAGAGGACAGCTGGGTCAATAAGAGGTGATGACAGGCAGCCATTCACAAAGGGATGAGCTGACACTGACATACCAACATGCTTATGTGGAAATATACCATTACAACTACTACAAAAACTAATAATTATAATAATAATAATAACAACAGCAATGACGACAACAATAATAGACTAGTGGAATACCTTGTTACGGCTCCAATGTTCTGCTTTGGGTGTGTTTGTTGCAGGTCCTGGGAGGGGTGGAGCCGAGGTGCCAACGACTGGTAACTGGGAACACCAGGCCAGCGTCCCAGTAGTATAAATGCACAAACGGGCTTCACTCCCAGACTTTAAGAGTGCAGGACCAAAATCGGCAATAATGAAATTAGAAATAAAGGTCGCACTTTGCATAAACACATTTATTTGAACAAGCGTCTCCGCACAAACGCGTTTCGGCGTCGTGCCTTCTTCAGTGTGCTTACAGACATAGTCGTTCCACAGGTTATATACCCACACCAATGCACTGACACACCCTCATCGATTAGGTGATAATGCAATTATGTAAATATGTAAATTGCATGATAATTTCCAATATATAAAATCATACCAGCACGCATAATTAGGCGTCATTGTAGCACTGCGCATATAGCTAATACAGATATACAAAGTCATACTATAAAAAGCATATTATAAAAAGCAGGTAAGGGACAGATCCTCATTCATCCCATTAGGTACAACCGTATTCAAAGAAAAAATATACCAGGCCTCCCTCTGCAGTAGGCGGTTCTCACGGTCTCCGCCTCTAGGGGACTGCTTGACTATTTCTAAGCCCATAAATTTAAGAGAATTAGCATCATGGCCCGCTGAATTGAAATGTCTAGCGACAGAGGATTTTTCATCATTTCTCCTAATTGCACATTTATGTTCACATATTCTGGTTTTAAGTTGGCGTTTAGTTTTCCCAACATAACATAAACCACACGGGCACATTAACAAGTACACGACAAAAGTGGACACGACAGCGTCCCAGTAGCCCATTTAAGGCCACCTGCCCTGAGACCAGTTTTTTGTTATTGCTTTCTTCCGGCAGACCCAGCTCGTTTGTTTTATTTTGCGTTACTCTTTTGTTTTCTATTTTATTCAATTAACACACACTTCTTGTCAGTCTTTGCAGCCACACACCTTCAAACATCACTGACACCAATTTCCACGCCTCATTGCCTTTATATTTTTGATCCTTATGTCAATAAATCAGTTTATTATTGTTTATTTTGGCATGTGTCTCCCTCTGTTTGTTGTGGCCTGTGAGTCAGCTGTAACAATATTGTATAAAAAAGTAACAGTAGCTGCATGCCAGAGTCCCTTTAGGGCAGGGTTGGGTTCAATTACTTTTTTCAATTACAATTGATTGTAATTGTAATTACAATTAAAATTACTTTATGAACAGAATGTTCAATTACAATTACAATAACTTTTCGATAAAAAATTCAATTAAAATTAAATTACAATTACGAAAGTAATTGATTACAATTACTGTAATTGTAATTGAAAAAAGTAATTGAACCCAACCCTGCTTTAGGGCTTAATTTGACTGCTGACTCTCCACTGCTTACTCTCTGTCCATTAAATCCAGAGCTCTTCCTGCTGTTACGGCTGTTACAGCGCATGGTGTGGTCAGCCCAGCCTGCCATGTTTTCAACATAAAGAAGGTGTGATGAGTTTTGTGATGTCAATGGCGATGTTGTATTTCAGAACAATCTCCCCCAAAAAAAAAAAAAAAAAAATAGTGATGATCGGAAAAAAAAATGTAAAATTTAAAATGAGCGAAATTAAAAAGAATAAATGAATGAATTAAACAATAAAAAATGCAAATGCTATTTGCTTGCAGTGAGTGGTTTTGCTCTTTGCTGTTGATGACTCAGGTCCTGTAGTCCTGTATAGCACTGCCTTACGCCCCTGATGCTGAGCTGGCAGTGCTTCTGTTCTCACAGCACAGAAACTGTCGGCCGAATATAACATCTTGAATGCGCCTGCGAATTAAATGATCGTACACATCGAGCAACTTATGAGTCATGAGATCATATATGCGCTCGGTGTGTAAATTAGGCATGTGTATTTGGGTCACACACCTACTGATAAGGCTGAAGGGAGAGAAGATCTAGCAATTTAGTCCCGTCACTAAGCATAAGTTTGGCTTCATATGAATTTTTGCCTTGAGATGACAACTCTTGGAAATAACATGACCACATTGGATTCATTTAGCTCGCTAGTATATTATCAAGATGGATCGTCACACAGTTTATTATGAAGATGGATTGTCACAGGGTCACAGCTATCAAGGCACACAAAGCCCAACACACTCCAATAACTCTTGCTTGGCTTTTATGCAAACACTTAGCATGCATGATTTCAAACATTGGTATTGGACTATGAGTTTATTCACCAACTTGGGAAGAGAAATTTATCAAGTGAAAGGATGAGACCGAGAGTAGGTAAGGAACTGGAGACCTATCAGTTCTTTTTTCTTTTCCTAAACACATCATGCTTTTCTGTTGGGAAAAAAACACATATATATACAGACACACACACACACACACACACGTAAACTATATATAAAGGGCGTAAATATTTTTTTTTTGGAGAGAGTCACTGCAAGCATTTATTGCACTTTTTTGGAAGAATGAATTCTAGATGTCACTGTTTTGCTAACAGTATTAACAGAACAATCACACCAGGCCAGGCTGACCGCACCTTGTGCTGCATGACTCTCAACTACCCACGTGTGTGTGTGTGTGTGTGTGTGTGTGCGCGTGTGCGCACAGCATTTATTACATTTATAAGAATAATTGAGGTGCAAGCTGTGGTCCACAAAATGATTCATGCCTAACACACACATACAGAGAGACAGTGGGTGCATTTCTTGGGTTTGTGCTAAACACTTGTCTCTCTCCTTCTGAGACACATGCTGGCTTGTCCCCATTTCACCCCGCAGTCAACCCCACTTTGCTGGATTACAGTTCATGGCTGCGATGTTGATTCTGTAATGGAGGTTGAGGAGGTTTGTAATTGGGTGTATCAGTCACCGCACCCCCACACATCCCAATCATAAACCCTTCACTCCCCCCCGTTCTCCTCAGTCAAACACGTTTGAGACACAAACATCTGCGATGAGAAGCACGCTGCTACCCGCCACACGCCCATTATATTGGAAAATAAAATGACTTAGTGAACCCATGGATAAGCCTCAACCGCCCCCGTCCCACTCTCCTCTCCACCCCCCTCCCCCCGCTAAACCCCCGCCAGGCACGCGCTTCAGCATCTCTCACACTCCAGAAATCCAATTTGTAATGTACTGAAATATTCATTTCAAACAGAGAACTGCAGATTTGACACTGACTGCAAAAGGCAGGTTTTTTGACTGTGGGAATGTAGTGTGGACTCATCTCCATATGTCACAAACCTGGAATCAACACAGTATCACTTGAACAGTTGGAAAGGCATCTGATTGAAGAGTGGTCTTCCGTAATTGAATTTCAATGTTTTTTTTTTTATTTTCAACAGCTTTTATTACCCCTCTAACCTTACTCAGAAGTTCCAGGTTTGACAATATAGCATGACTGACACACTAATCATTTAGATGTGGACATCCAAGAGAGTGTTTGTAAGCTGAGTTCCTCTCAAACTGATCTCCTATGCCTTGTTGTCATGTATTTTAGCAATGAGACCCAAATTCAGTTTATTCCAAGTATTTTCTGAGGTCATTTCACTTCTCACAATGGACCAAACAGAAAATATGGAAAGATAATTGTGAAATGACCTGCACACAACAATTCTAAAAAGGAATTATTTCGGCAGACTCACATTGCTCTTTGACATACAGTGCAGTAAAAAAAAAGCACTTGCCCCCTTCCTGATTTCTTATTTTTTTTCCTTTTGGTCACACTTAAATGTTTTAGATCATCAAACAAATTTTAATATTAGACAAAGACAACCCGAGTAAATACAAAGTGCAGTTTTCAAATGATGAGTTCATTTATTAAGGGGAAAAAGCTATCCAAACCCACCTGGCCCTATGTGAAAAAGTAATTGCCCCCTAAATCCTAATAACTGGCTGTGCCACCCCCTGCGACAACAACTGCAATCAAACATTTGCGATAACTGGCAAGGGGTCTTTCACATCGCTGTGGAAGAATTTTAGCCCACTCCTCTTCGCAGAATGGTTTTAATTCGGCCTGTTGAGGCAGAGACCTTGGGAGTTTTCAAGAGCAGACTTGACTTAAAGCTAGATACCATTGAGTCATTGAGTATCTGAAGTGATATATTCACGATGGTACAAAGAAACTGGCGAGCCTAGTTGGGCTGAACGGCCTGTTCTCGCCATTCATGTTATGTTATGTTATGTTATGTTATGTTATGTTACATTGGAGGGTTTTTGAGCATGAACGGCCTGTTAAAGGTCATGCCACTGCATCTCAAGCGGATTTAAGTCTAGGCCACTCCAAAATCTTCATTTTGTTTTTTTTTTAAGCCATTCAGAGGTGGACTTGCTAGTGTGTTTTGGATCATTGTCCTGCTGCATAACCCAAGTGCGCTTGAGCTTGAGGTCACAAACTGATGGTTGGACATTCTCCTTCAGGATTTTCGGGTAGAGAGCAGAATTCATGGTTCCATCAATTACTACCAGTCCTCCAGGTCCTGAAGCAGCAAAGCAGCTGCCAACCATTGCTCTACCATCACCATGTTTGACTTTTGGTATGATGTTCTTTTAATGAAATTCTTTGTTAGTTTTACAGCAGATGTAACGGGACGCGCACTTTCCATAAAGTTCAACTTTTGTCTTGTCAGTCCCCAGAATATTTTTCCAAAAGTCTTGGGGATCATCAATATGTTTTTTTGGCAAATGTAAGACAAGCCTTTGTGTTCTTTTTGGTCAGCAGTGGTTTTCACCTTGGAACTTTCCTATGTATGCCATTTTTGCCCAGTCTCTTTTTTATTGTTGAATCATGAACACTGAGTTAAATTGAGGCAAGTGAGGCCTGCAGTTCTGTAGATGTTGTTCTGAGCTCTTTTGTGACCTCCAGGATGAGTTGTCGATGTGCTCTGGGAGTAATTTTGGTAGGCCAGCCGCTCCTGGGAAGGTTCACCACTGTTCCAAGTTTTCTCCATTTGTGGATAATGGCTCTCACCATGGTTCGCTGGAGTCCCAAAGCCTTAGAAATAGCTTTGTAACCCTTTCCAGACTGACAGATGTCAATTACTTTGTTTCTTATCTGTTCTTGAATTTCTTAAGATCGCGGCATGACGTGTTGCCTTTTGAGATCTTTTAGCCTACTTCACTTTGTGAAACAGGTTCTATTGAAGCGATTTCTTGATTCAACAGGTCTGGCAATAATCAGGCCTGGGTGTGGCTAATGAAATTGGACTCAAAAAATGTGGTTAATCACAATTAATTCATGATTTAAGGGGGGGAATTACTTTTTCTCAGAGGGCCAGGAAGGTTTGGATAGCTTTTTCCCCTTAATAAATGAAATCATCATTTAAAAACTGCATTTTTTATTTACTTGGGTTATCTTTGTCTTATATTAAAATTTGTTTGATGATTTGAAACATTTACGTGTAAAAAATATGGAAAAAGTAAGAAATCAGGAAGGGGGCAAATACTTTTTCACAGCACTGTACATCTAGAAACAGTGAGCACAATAACAAAAGGACGAGTTTCTGCAGTTAACTGCAATTTAAAAAAAAACTTAATTGAAATATTCATAAAGTGGACATTAGTTGATGTAAATGTTTGTCGTCAATTGTTTTTTTGTCATTTATTGTCTTCAGCAGGAAGCAAATACTATTCATAAGAAAGCTAGAGGCTGTGATTTTTGAGCATTAATGCAATCCAACTTCCTTTCAAATGTCTCTTCTTTATATCAGAGTTCTAAATACCCTTTGCAGTCACTCTCTAATTAATAATGCCATTCTCAAAATGAAACGCCTGTCAGATTGTAGTGGGCCAAAGCAAGGTTAGCGCTGAATGATCTGTCAGTTTGAGCATATGGGGGTGAATCACAATGCTCTCTCCCTCTGTGTCTCTCACTCAGACAGCCTGTCTCATCCAAGAACTCTTCAAGTGTTCGGAAAATAGAAAAATTACAAGGGTTTTTTTTGAGGGTGGGGGAGAGGGGGTGGTGGTACTTACTGAGTACAAAGAAGGTGAGTGTAAATTGTAAACGTAAGGTACCAATAGTACACTTAGTGTTGTATTCAAGGTTGAGGTGAGGGGGGATGTAATGTGCTCTATCAAGCTAACTACAATGGTCAAATGAAAACTGAATGTTCTCCTCCAACAGAGGCCATATCTGAACAAGCTACAAATATTGACAAGTCTTAATATAAGTTCTCAGAAAACAGACCTCCATAAACTTTCAACATTCAGATCAGAGACGGAGATTTTGTGGTATTAGTCATATCCTGTGAGACATCTACTGGGGAGCACACCTTCATATGAACCCATGGAGGCTAACTGTCAAGAACAGGATGATTGGTGATATAGTATGGCAATTTGAAATAAATTATATAATGGTGCATAACGTATCATGAGTGGGATCTGGAAAAAAATTGCAAAAAAAAATCTTCCATGATACATCTGACCAGCAGAGCCACGCAAAGATACTAAAACAGAGCAGGGAGCTTCAAAGCTAATCATAAGTACAGTTTATTTACTGCACACTTTTTCTAGTCACTCTCTACATGGCTGACTGAGTAAATAAACTCAGTACTATCACTCTATAATGAAGCTTTAAAATCGAAACACCTTTGAGATGCAGGTTTCCTTTGGCTCCAGAGCTCAATATACGGCACTGTATCATACACATCTCCTCTTCATTTAACGTTAAGACTTCGGTATGTTTTTATTCTAGATGCCGATTCTGGATTTATTTCCCTAGCAACATGCTACACATGCAGTTGAGTCAGTAAACATAGTAATTTGAATGCATCTATGAGGAATATTTGAGACTTAAAGCCGAACAAAACAGCATCACGAAAACGTAAATGCTCAAATCTTGTAAAAAAAAAAAAAAAAACTAAAATCACACATTAACAAAGTAACAACCAACCGAAA
This sequence comes from Gymnothorax javanicus, assembly GCA_029692085.1. Taxonomy (NCBI): domain Eukaryota; kingdom Metazoa; phylum Chordata; class Actinopteri; order Anguilliformes; family Muraenidae; genus Gymnothorax; species Gymnothorax javanicus. Next base: position 20,644,034 of record CM056207.1, on the reverse strand, counting down.
CTAGATATACTGTAAATTAGATATAAATTGCTTGTTTATATTTCTCGTTCCCCCGCAACCATTACCTAATTTGCAGAGGCCAAGGTGTGTGAAACAACAGACTGTGAGCAGGGTGTGACGGCTCTCTGTGAAATAGGCCTGTCTGTGACTCATCACTATCGGCTTCAAGCAACACTCCACTGATCTTACTGGCTTCTCAAAGAAACAAAAATAGACTCAAATTACTACTGAATGTTATCATAAAAAAAAAAAAAAAAAATCCAATTAACATTACGCTGCGGTACTGTTACGAAGACTTTTACTCCACTCAGTTCAGCCTACCATCAATCATGGCATACACAGTGCTACGCTTCAGTGTTACTAATCAGACATTTGAGTGACAAATTGGACCAGTATCCAGCAAAACAATTTCCTACCATCAAAACTATTAGTGAAACGTTTTAGAGTGCACGCTAATGTGTCGCACTCCCACTTCTTTCTCTGGTTTGCACAGAGAGAAGAAAATGAGAGGCAACACATCACCTGCAGGCTGCCGCCAAGAGACCCATACACAGGAAATAAGCTTTTCAACATTTTGTCTAAAACCAAGTTAATTACCTGTCTTACAAATTCTCAGCAGCTGCAGGTACCAGCGTAACCACGTTACGCAACATTCCCTTTTAAATATAGTAGGTCAGTCGACTGCAATAGAAAACACTTTTTTTTAATTACAGTTACATCGCTCCAAGTGTAAACCTTCTTTTGAAATGATAACACGGGACGGAGATTATGCAAATGTAGTGAATAAATAAGACGTCTTAATATGCACAATTTCACTTATGTCAACACTCATTATGCTTTGAGAATTTTCATGTTAAATGGTACGCAGAATTTTTGCCATAGCCATTCTCTAAAGCACTTTCTTTCAAATGATGGTAGTGTTATGACTACTGAGCAAAAATGTAACATGTTTGACAAAAGCTCACATTTGAAATAAATCAGCAATTACGGCTAAAAAAACTGAGATTCTCTGCTTTCATTCCGAGAGTTTCTGCAACATCCTGCAATATCTCCTTATTTCGCTACGGATGTCACTGAAAACATAATGCTGCCCTGAATTAAAAGGAGGAAGATAATGTATTCAACTATATAAGTGTCGCTTTTAAAATACAACACAAACATTTGTGACTAAGCATTAAGGACAACAAGCCACTGTTCTCACTGCAAACCCCAGAAACTTTGTCACAAATGCATATATTTTTTGCTTTGATATAGTTAGATTATTCCAGAGCACTGAATTTTTTTCTTCTTCTTTTACTTTTGCTAGCTATGCACCTGAATAAGACTCTTACGGATTAGATTTGAAGAGTGCAACAATCACTGGCATGCTGTGAGAGCAGAATTGTCGGCAACATCAACGGTATTAAAATAACAGACACAACAAAATAGCAGAAAGAGAAGCAATACAAGACAATTATTCTTTTCTTCGAGTAGATTTACTGAGACAGAAAATAAAACTCTCCTGAAGATATTGTTCGTATCACTTTTTAATTTCACATTTCAATGCATCATAATTCCGCATTGGCATTGTTTTACCTTTTAATATGATATGGTTTGTTCTCCACAGTTTACTTGGTACTTCCTTTGTGTAATTGCCTTGATTAGTTTATGTAGAAAATGTAAATGCATTTCACAATCTGCATAACAAATGTTTGTTGATGTAAATAAACAAAGCTGAGAAAATGAAAATGTTGCACTAATATAAAGTCTAGGTGAAATGCCATTTTCCCTTTGTATGAGTTTATTTTTAATGCAATTTGATCAGCAGTTATTTTACAGAATTGTAAAATGCCTATTTAAATTACATGCCAAATGAATTTCAGACCAAATTCAGAAAACATTGGGACAGAATGTTAGCATGAAAACTCAAAGAAGTGATTTATAAATAATCTTTTCTCGGTACTATATTGAGAAGTAAAATGGCACATTATATGATGTCTGACCACATGAATTTTATTGATTTTGGTAAATAAACATTCACTTTGATTTTGATTTGTGCAGCGTATTTCAAAGAAAGTTGGGACAGTAAAGTATGTAGTGTTTTGTAATGTTGTCATTCCTATTCACAACACAATGTTTAAAGTCTGAATACACCAGCTGGTAAAATGTTTTAGGTGTACATTTGTCCCATTTTTTTCAGCAAACAAGCCTTAAGGTCTGCAACAGTACGTGGTCTTTGTCATCATATTGTGTCTTTCCAAATGCGCCACATATTCTCTAATGGGGAATTGTTAGAACTGCAAGCAGGATAGTCCAGCACCTGCTCCCTCTACTTACGCAAATGTGCCTTTGTAATGTTTGCTGAATGTGGTTTTGTGTTGTCTTGTTGAAATATGCATGGGTAACCCTGGAAAAGATGTTGTCTTGAAGGCAGTCTATGTCAGTCAATGTTGCTCCAAAATCTCATTATACTTTTCGGCACTAGTGGTGCTACCATGACAGACCATGGCTTTTAGACCTTTTGCTGGTAACAGTTGGGATGATCCTTTAAATCTTTGATCAGGATCACACGATGTACATTTCTTAAATAAAAAAAAATCTCAACTATAGATTTTTCTGACCGCAATACACATTTCCACTGTGTAATGGTCAATTACAGATGCCCTCAAGCCCAGAGAAGTAGACTGTGCTTCAGGACACTGTTAACATACAGCTTCCTTTTAGCACAATAAAGTGATAACTGACTCCTGTAGATATACCAACTTATTATTGTACTTTACAAAGGTCTGCCAAAGTAATCCTGAGCTCATGTGGTTATACTGACTGTAGATAAATGATGGTTCTTGATACAGTGAGTGATCGAAGATCATAGGTATTCAGCATAGGCTTGTGCCTTTGCCCAGTGATATTTCCCCAGATTCCTTGAATCTTTAAATTATGTTATAGACCATAGAGGGGGAAATATCCAAGTGCCTTCCTATCTTTCTTGAGGAACATTGTTTTTAAATATTTCAATTATTTGCTCATGCAGTTGTGGGTGAATTGGCAATTATTTGTCCATATTTGCTCCTGAAGGACTAGGCCTTTCCTGGATGCCACTTTTGTCCCAAATCATAATAACAATCTCTGACTTCAGCTGTTTCAAATCATGTCATTATGCACATTGTTTTTTAACCTGATTACGAGTCCTGAATTGCCTCCATAAAAATTTTTTTCCAATAATTTTCAAGCCTGAATGGCAGCAATAGATGTACATTTACAAGTAAAATTAAGTTAACTAAAAATTATATATATAGACACACATAAAACTTGTCTTCATACTATCAGCTATGAAAAAAAAGTGAATTTTGATTATTGCTGCTCTGTGTTTTCATGTGCATTTTAAAACATTGTCCCAACTTTTTTGTTGCTGGGGTTGAAAGAGAAAAATGAAATGTTTCACAGATGCCTGAGGGCCAGGCCAGTCTGAATCGATGGCAGCCAGCATCAGTGTTGTCTCAACATCACTATGCTTCCCTGCAATCAATCTATATTCTTAGTAACAGATCGTGATATATCAATGGCAACAGGTCCAGTAAAGTGCCTAAGTGATACTATCATTAAATGCAAACACTTCTTCAAACGTAGTTATTCCACACATGACTCCAAAAATATAAACTAACATAAATGAGCTCGTCATTTACGAATAAGAGTGACACTAGTGGAAGCAGGAGTGTTGGGGCTCTGTGGCAAACCAAATCAACTAATTGGCACGTTCTGTGTCCGTTAGATAGGCTATAAACTGCAGATGTGAAAAAACTATCGATATATTGTCTGTTGACACCCATTAAATTTTTTTTTTTTTTTTTTTTTTTTACACAGCACTCAGTTATGTTTTAATCATATCACCAATATTTTTCACTGTTCTACAACTCCCTGGTCACGTGCAATACATTCAACAGCATACATTATTCTGGTGAAAAAGCATGCCGCATAGTGTCCGACGATTATAATTTTGAAGAGCTCGTGACTCGCATTCGGCCTTATGGGCTGTAGCGAACTTCACTTTTTGAACCGAAACGCAATTGAACGGAAAAAACAAACTTCTCGAATGGAATTTGTCGAAAAAAAGGTACAATTCATCACCTATTGGTAATTGGCATGTGACATAATTAAAGGCAAAAAAGATGCCAGCAACATTAATTTTAATTACATTCCTTTTTTGTATTCACTGAACCATACTCGATGGCGAGTGTGCACGAGCGCATTTTCCCCTCGATTCCGAAACGTCCCACGCTCTCCATTTACACAATGTTTTGGTTCACACTCCACCCCTTGAACCTCCGCTCTTACTGTCCTCGGATTGGTTAAACCATGCTTATTATGCAAATTTTCTGGGGGGTCTATTCGGGAGCCCATGAGCCGACGTCATAAGACAAGAGTGGCAGCTGACACAAGGAGAAAGAAAAATTGAAAACGAGAAAAAATACTGACAGAGTATCCTTACGTTAAATGAGACTAAACAGCGTAATACGATTGGGAGAGAGAGAGAGAGTGATCGTTGGAGAGAAAGAGAGAAAGAGTAAGCGGGAGTAAAACAGAGAAGTAGAGCGCGAGAACCAGTGCGAATCGGAACATAGGAAGAGGAAAAGGGGGAGTGTGCGATTGATGCCGCTTCGCATCTGAGAAAGAGAAAGAGAGAGAGGGTGGGTGGGAAGGAGGTAGAGAGAAAGCAGCCGGCCAGCTGAAGAAAGATGGCTACAGTAACAGCGAACGGAGTGCAGCAAGAGAATGGATTCAGCACCACGAACAGCGCCGGTAGGATGAACGGACTCGCTCTCGGACAAAACACAATTCCCATGAAAGACCACGACGCCATCAAGCTTTTTATCGGGCAGATACCAAGAAATCTGGAGGAGAAGGACCTGAAACCCCTGTTTGAGGAATTCGGCAAGATATACGAACTCACAGTCCTGAAAGACAGATTCACAGGAATGCATAAAGGTTGGTTCTTCTAGTTTAACATTATTTTCCCGGCTCAGAAGCCGTTCTGATATAAATTAATCTTTTGCTGTACAGCGAGATGAAGTGATGGTGCCTTCTTCCAGGTTCGGGTGGGGGTTGGAACGCGAGAGGACCGTTCAGAAAAGCAATGTCACTCATGTCCAATCAAATTAAATTGTAGACAGTACAAAGGTTCTTTCCTCTGGCTTCTCTCTTTCTCGTTGTGTGCATAAGTATGTATTGCGAGTATGTGAGAGCGTAATTTTATTTTTTTTTGAAATATCTGTCTGTTTACTGCGACTATTAAAGCAGTTTACATCAATTAGCTGCTTTGCAAGCCAGAAATAGATGTAGGGCGGCGATAAAACTAATCTTCTATGACTAAAGTGGAAGATTCAAGTGCATGACTTACTTCTATGCAAGTTCATTGACCAAAGAGTGACATGTCCATCCCAGGCAGCGCATGCTCGAATGCCAATTTGGAGATGAGAAGATTGGAGAAGCGGTGACAAGGTTTCATGATAATGTGCAGGCTCAATTTCCCCATATTCTCTCTCGTTGTTTTAGAAGTTGTGCGTGTAAAAATAACGTTAGAAAGTTTAGAAATGTTTCTTAAAAGGTTGGATGATAAATTACTTGCTGCCCCGTGACATCAGCGCTAATGTTCGAAGGAGATCCATTCAACTGAACTGTTCAGCAAATATTTGACGTTAAAGCCACGCTTTCAACCGATTACCCCATTCACGCATCTCAAACTATGATCTCAAATTTTTTTTCAGAACCTGGCTCGTAAATTGTGACGCTAAACTGGTACTTGACAAGTTGACTGAAGATAACGCATTTCATCACCTTTGTAGTTGTAACCCTAATTAACGCTCTCCAAAGTAGATAAAACAACATCATCTATTAAAATCCGAAGTGGGATGTCGATTTGGATGACATGGGAGCATTTTAAAATAGTGCGTCGTTGGACATAAATGATGTATTTGGATCAAGCTCATTGTAAAGCTTTAGGATTGCCATTAAAGCAACAATACCATATCATTTTCGCACTTTCAAATGCAGGGCACAAATTCCTATGAATAAAAGCACAACGATTTCAATATAAGTGATCAACCGTGTAGGTAAAGGGTGTAAGTCAGTAGATTTAATCATTGGAAGCATTATTTTTCCGTTGTATTATTATTATTATTATTATTATTATTATTATTATTATTAATGTTATGGTCTTTCTGTGTGTCATAGCGCACCCACCTGAAATAGCTTGCATGTGCCCTTTTCAAGAATTAATCCTCTGAAGTGACACATTGAACCTGAGCGATACATTTTTTTCAGCTGCCTTAATCATACACTAAAAATGTATATTTGAAGGTTGCAGCTTTTAATACAAATCGTTTTAGTTTTGAGCTTCGACATTGAATTTTAGATTTTCAGCTAAGCAGTATCATTTGTCATAGCATCCATCATACGTAAGACTTCAATAATACGTGTAGTAATGGGAACAATATTACAAATGTCATTTCTTTCGGGAACTCCATCGGTTCAAGTCGAATAAGTATGACAGTGACGTCATGCTCAATTGTAAGCACTGATCAAGAGTGAATGCAGATAGGTTGGGATAGTTCTAGCGTTTTTATTTTTTAAAACTCCATGCAGCTGCTTACATTTAGTGAACCAAAGAGATAGCTCAATTCATTCTAAAGTAGCCCACCAGTTGGCTAGAAACTATCATTGTGGTAAGTACCCAGAAGGCTACAAATGTAGGTTACAAAAGAATGGGCAACATCAGGCAGTTTCGGGAATAAACAAATAGGCCATGTAAGGCCACGAGACTGATTTTATAATGGCAAATCGAAGACGCTAACAATCAGCATTACAAAGAAGTTTCTTTTGGTCTAAACTAATTATAAGACCTGAAAAGTGAATAATTTATTTTTGATAAACAGGTTTGATTCGAACTCGGTTACTCTTTTGATTAATAGCTCACCTTCGCATTGAAAATCTTTCCTGCCCTCAGATAGTGTTGTAACATTAGCGTCAATTTCGTGTTATACTATGCAAACCGACAATTAGCTCAGACATGGACCCGCGTGAAGCGACTCGCATAACTGGGTTTGTCAACAAACACATTGCACCGCTATGGTTGTGTCCTTAAACCTTTTCCGTTGCAAAGAGTACCTTTCGAGGGGTCAGAGCACAATAGTTATACGTCCATTTTAGTGGTTTTGAGAAAAATTAATTTTTAGATTTGTAAGTGTTCCATTAAATCAGGAAGGCCTATTTTATATCAGTCACTCTTTGGCTGCATAGTTCAGAAGTATATTGAACACGTAAGTTTTCATAGGTGTGGTACCGCGACATTATGGCCAAAATTGCCAAAAATGGACGTCACCTCTGTGCTCCAACAATTCTAGCACTTGATGTGACATAACACAATGGTGATAGGTTGAAGTTAAGTTTGTTTGCAATGGAAGACATACGATTCTGTCATACGATTCATGTTTATACATGAAAATATCAATGTTTTATTCATTTAAGCAGATTTTGTTGGACATGTGAATTCTGCTTAAAACTAATGCAGATGGCCATATTGTGCTCCAAGAATTAGCGGATAGAAAGCTGTGACTATGGGTAAAAATCTCAAAAATTACAAAATTTGGACTTAACGCCATTGTGCTCCAAACCCTCCATTTGTAAGATTTGAGAGGTTAGCATCTGCGTTGGATCCTTTTGAACAATATATCTGATATATTCATAGACACGAGCAATAAAATACGCAGCTTCTTGACTATTGTCGCTCATCGTTACGTTATGTGTGATAGGAATTCTTTATGTGTCTAGTCGTAAACACACTCATGGATGCGCGCAATATCGTTGGTGAAAGAACAGACCGCCGCCGAATACTGAAAAAGTGGGTTGATTTATTTTTCTAATGAAAGGTTGCAATTTAAAGCAGCCAACCGTCCTTAAATAAATACAGATCGACAAATTAGTTCTGTGCTGCACGCTACCCCATTTTATGCATAGTTCTATATTTGCACCCCATGGCTACCACCATCTAATTAGTGTCTGACGAAAACACATCGCTGTCTCCAGGGTGCGCAGGGTTTAATTCGAGCACGGCGCTTATTTTGAAGGAATATGACGTGTTTTCCTGCTCCACAATTTCATGTGGTTGGACAACTGACAATGTATCTTCTGAAATGTCTTTGTTAGCGGAATCCACAATTAGGCTACAGTATTACACAACAAAGAGATGATCTAAGGAATCAACAAAGATTGCAATTTTGCTCCAGTAGCTAAGCCCATGGCGTTTGTAGTGCGGTTCAACGTAGCTGCATCAAGGACAGCTGCCGACTACTAGGCCCTGAAGCGACAGTGCTCTGTTACAGGTAGTCGGTTTCAATGTGAATCAGTCCCCTCCCGAAAACCGAGGTAGGCCTAAATGCAAACATTGTTTTGTGATTTAATTTTCTTGTCGGTTAAAGTGACTGAGCAAAACTGCTTTAAACTGTTTGAAATCTTGCGATGTTGCCTACTTCGCGTTTGTGATGCCACGGGCAGCCTTTCATAACATTTTATGTGCGATAATATTAAGCTATTTTTCGTATTGTTAATATTGCTGGGATGACAGTCGGCTGCATATGAATTGTGAGACTGTTATCGAGTCACAAATCCTTTCATCTAAATGTTAAGCATTTTTAGTCCATGTCTTTATCCTCTGGTATCAGACTGAGTGTTCATTCAATGCATTTGTTTTTATTTACATTACAATCACTACCTGTGAACTGTAACTGTTAATTCCCTCATCCAGTAGCGGGTGAGGTTGTACCAGAGAGGGCAGAGTGATGGTAAAATGCCTCCATACTTCGGGTTTCTGTGGGTAGCCGGAGGCAGAGATGTCAGCCGGCCTTAATCATTTACATGCGAACTGTATTATCATAATGCCAGGTATCTGCTTTGAAAAACGAGAACTGTTCAGCGGTTCCGTGTGTTACCAAAAGCTTGAAGTTACGGTTTATTAGCATTTGATACGGTTATCCGTCATCATCCATCGCTGATAGAGATGAGAACCCCTCTCCGAAGATTGATATGAAAATAATAAAATAATATGATTTGTGACATTATCTTAATTCTCCTGCTCGCCTTATTTATAAATGCAGAAGAAGATTTATGATGTTTATAATGATAGTGTTTTAATGGAATTAGCAGAATAGGCCTACTGCATGCTGGGAACTTGGGAATCGAGAGACAGCAGAGGATAGTTGTTTTTGGGCAGCAAAACTTTTTTATGCCCACTCACATTTCTGCTGTCATTGATTTTCTGATATTTTTGTGACAGTCAAATGTGAGAAACCCAGTTTCCTTATGAACAAGTGGAACTTCATATTTGTTTATTTTATGTGGAAGTTACTGAACCGCAGAAGAGAAGAGTGGGGGAGAGAGCTAAACATGTCTTGTATAATGTTGTATTTAAGCACGTCATGTTCAAAGACACTCTAGCCTGAGAGTGCTAAACGGCACTTGATTAAATGTTATTAGAAATCTTTACTCCAGCAGCTTCCAAAAGCACCCTTTCCCATCAATAACATGGCTGTCACTGACACTGTGCTCTATTTTCTGCTCTCCACTGTCCTCTGGGATTGGAGCCTTATAACCATGAAAGGATGTGTAATGTCTTCTAATGACCTGAGGGGTCGAGGAGGATTTTAATCGCCTCTTCAGTTTGACCGCATCCGACTGTTTCAGATCAGGACAGGTCTTCAGAAACCCCTGCTACTGTAGTCCGGCCGGCCTAATGCAGTTTGGCAGCACTGTTTGTACCAGGATGTATGCAGATTAATTGCATTGTGATTGAACCCTTTTCTCTGCAGGCCATTTAACACTAGCAATCTAAGAAATACATTTAATGGATGAGGCCTTGACGTGTAAACCTGAAAAGTGACATTAAATAACTCTACCACTGTCTCCCCTAACTGTCTGGGGTGCAGGATGCCAGGAATTGAGGAACATTATGCCCACTGGCACATTCATAATTAACACAGAGAATGACGATTGCCTATGAACCCACCAACACCCCCCCCCCAAACACACACCCTGCCTCCCACAGTGAAAGAATAGTTTAAGATTAATTATCAATATTCTATTGAAAGCTCATGCACTGTTACAGACTGGCACTTTTTTTTGTCAGTTATTTTAACTGGCACCTTTTTTTGTCAGTTATTTTAACTGGCACTTTTTTGTCAGTTATTTTAACTGGCACCTTTTTTGCCTGTTATTTCAACTAATTTTACAGTCAGTTCATAAGAGGTTCCGTGAATGTCAACTGTAGACCACAGTTAAATGCGTGCAGGACTCTACTTACAATTAAAATAACAAGGAGAGAATGCGTTCATTTTAATGTTAAATTCAATCCTTTTATAACCATGTGTTCTGGGATTCATTATTGCATATTCAACATTATACAGGCTTACCTATATGAGCATAAATGCTCTGTTTGATTTTGAGGGGATGTTGGGTATTTACAGAATCTGTATGTGGCTGCACTACAGGCCCTTCAAACCTGAGTGCAGACACAGCCCAGCCCTTCAGGCTGAGTATTGCAGTACAGTAAAAGCTCTCTCTCTCTCTCTCTCTCTCTCTGTGTGTGTGTGTGTGTGTGTGTGTGTGTGTGTGTGTGTGTGTGCCTGCCTGTCTCCCCCCTCCAGGATGTGCCTTTCTAACATACTGTGCCAGAGAGTCAGCCCTTAAGGCCCAGAGTGCGCTACATGAACAGAAGACTCTGCCGGGGGTAAGTGCCAGCTTTTCCCCCCTAAGCTCTGTGTCCTCACCCCTGCCGCACACTCCACACGCACCTCACCTCTCCTGAGTGGGGGAAAAAGAGCACCCTTTGTCAAAAAGCATTTTCCTCTCATAGGGACAGGATCCCTGCCTATCAGCCTCACGTCACATCCCTGGCCTATAGGGGCGGAGAATCCCCAGGAAAAAAAAACAATACGTTGGTGGTAACACTGTCCTTTATGGGTTAATCAGCTATTTTCAGTGTAGTGTCTCTCCTGGGTAATTCATTGCTTGACGCACACACTGTGTAAAATTGCATTGTTAGGGTCTCTCAGAAAGAGGTTTGGTGTCACTAGGGTTACAGAACACAATGGTTATTGTCAAGTGCTCAGTTGCTTTTCTGCGTTAGTCCACATCATTTATATTTATTTTGCTTTTTTTTTTTATTAAAAGGATTACATGTAATGCCATAACACCTCTACTGGAGATCTCCTTGGCTGTTGTATCGCAACATAAAACTGATTTCTTGGTCAACAGCTATACTAGACTAAGTTAGCCTCCTTCTTTCTATGTGGTCTCGGAACATAATGTGGCTGGAAAATCAGATTTGATTATATTTTCCTAATTTTTAAAGCCTCATGCACTCCATGTGGTGTTCACGATTTGCTAATTCCTTTCTTGCTGCAGAATATGATGAAAAATAATGATGTCGTGACAAACATCAAGCATGAAGTCGCTGTCCCAGTTATAGCAGTTATGACCGTATGGTGTTGCAGTAACCATATGCCGTACTTATGGTAAACTTGTGCAGTCTGAATGCAGAGTTTGACCTGCAAATACAGTTAATGCATTTATGGTTGTGATTTATTGGGCTCTTTTTATAACTTTCCCATGGTAAATGGCTGAATCTGAGTGTGTGTGGGTGTGGTTACCATGTGCAGTAGAAGCTGTGAGATTATTAAGGCTTGGGAATTGGGATTGTACTCTGAAATGTTCCAACGTTTGAAAGTGAAATAAAATACACCAATTATAATTGGAGTCCTTTACTGCAAAAGTTACTTTGATCTCTGTACTTTTTTCATCAGGCTGCTATAATTTCATTACTTCAAATCTTTTTAAGACAAGGAATTAGATTAATGATCAATAACCAAGCAGGTGGTAAGAGTGGATCTTAATAGAATACTGCACTGTTATCTTTGATGTGGTATCTTACGACAGGTCCTAGTAAAGAATTTGCTAACTTTGGCCTCTTTGCAAATTATGTTTTATTTCTGGTCTTACTATATGTTAAATACCATTCTCTTCCCCATGTGTATTCTTAAAAATGGTGCCCCACCCCCTGCGTTCTGATTGGTTTGGCCTAGATGGTGAAATGTTCAATATCCAGCCAACCCGATTGGGGTGTCTGGCTGCATAACTTGCTGCGTAGGCTGTTTATTTGCTTTAAGGCTTGTTGTGATTTGGTCATGAGATCAATTGCGTCTGTTTTGTCAATTCATCTAGTGCATTTTCTTGCACTTTTTGATTGTTAGTTATGGCTCTACATTTCTTATCAGGGTGTCTTGCTGGCTTGCTTACTCAACAAATCCATCTAGATAAGTTGATATCTATTAAGCTAATCGAACGCAACCGTTTTACAAAAAATATGTCGTTTTCAACAGTTTTTTTTTTTTTGCTGGTATTAGGTGACAATACCAATTCATTTTCTTAATGAAACAGCCATTCACAAATCTGTGTGGAAAGTCTTTTTAGTGAAAGTTTGAAATTTCATTAACCCATCCCCTCCTGAGTTTTCCTGAGAAACTTAATCTCTGTTTTTCCTAGTTCCAAACCATGAGCAAAACACTTCTGGGCTAAATTTTAAGTTGTCATAAGTTTACATATTTGAGGACCTGGATAGTTAAAGGTGACCTAGAATGGTTGAACGGGGTATTTATCCTTGTTCTGTGATGTGACATATAGACAACAAAATTTTGGTTGGGTCTGTAATGCCTCAGAAGCTTCCTAAAAACCTCTCTCAAAAAGCTATGTTAAGGTGGGGGATTTAGAACGTGTTGTTTTGCACCTATTTGGCAACCTTTCGGGCTTAACTGGCAACCTCATTATGAAATGCAAGCACTTGACGCTGATTGGCTGGCTTTGCTGCCTAAAGCGAAGCAAGTCATAATCGCTTTCCATGTTACTTGCGGTGAAATTCACCTTTACGTAAGTGAAACTGAAACTTCAAGGCACAAGGATTTTAATTCGCGTGAGAGCCTCATTAATAAGCGTTCATTGAATAATTGTGGACTACCACGAATAACCCTAAAAAAAAATGCGCTAGACCCACGTTGAATGCGTGAGACTTGGCATCTCTGCTACTTTCATGTTTTGGTGTTAACGCACCAAGCGAAACATCTTCACAAACTAAAGGCGCGGATGCCAACTTCCCATCGTCTTAATGTGAGCATGGCAGGATCATTGGCAACAACAATCTTCACGGATATATTTCAGATCTCGTTTCCAAGCTGTTGTTGAGTGATAATCACGTCATACAACATTGGCTAGACAAGCAAAATGAATATATTCTATTTTTAACGTTTTAAAAACAATCTAACAACAACATGATACTTACAGTTCGTACTGGTTGTTGAGGTAGACGCAAAGTCGGAACTGCTCCGCAACGTAGGCACCAAACGTTGCGAGAAGCCGGCTTGAAATTGTGCCAGGTTAGTAAAACTGTCAGAGGTGAAATGGGCTGAGCAAAGAAACAGTCTGTGGTTGAATGTCGTGGGAATCCGATTAAAAATGAACAGCAGCCACTCATCTCGTGCATTTCTTTTGGTTGGAAGGTTATGGAACGTTTGCACACTGCTCCCACAGCCTGGAAGAGCACACCTCGGTACCCCACTCGCCATTTCGCCTTGAACTTCACGAACACTGCTGCAATTTACTTTCCGTAGGGGGCGGGAGAGCGGGTGTATGCAAATTATTTTGAAGGGGAGGAAACGGAATGAGAGTGGGGGGCAGTGAGATACATGTGATATCATAAGTATCTGTTGTTCAGATTGGCCCGTTTTCTGGCAGTCATTTTTAAAAGAGGAATTTCTGTGAAACGGGAGATGTTCAGAATGTCTAGCACTTTTCGCATGTTCTTGAATGCGGATAGACTACCATTATTCAACTTAGACAAGGTAAAAACGGTTTCAGATTCTATGTCACCTTTAAGCTTCCAAATTGTAAGTCGCCTGCCAAACCTGGGTGTAATCATGGTAATTTTCTGTCAATTATGATTTTTTTCCCCTCAAGCATTTCTCCATGATACATAAAATCTCTATAGTTCTTTTTTTGCCCCAAATTCAAAAGTGTCAAAGTGATCCCAATTCTTGCATTTTAGAAATTTTTTTGGAAATAATGGTTTGCTGATGATGATTACTTAGTAATTCAGCCAAAAATATATGCAACAAATCTTGAAAACGCTGTGCAATAATGGAGAAGTCATAAGTTCACAAACCTAAGCATTTTTTCAATGTACAGTATATCAACCTTTAGAGACCGTTCCATTGCAATGTCAATCTGTGCATGAAAAGAAAGTGAAGTTACTTACTCTTCAAATTAATGTTTTATATGAACCCTTGGGTTGTATTCTTTGGAGTGCAAATTTCTTTAGACCAATGTATTGATAAAATTGGATGTAATTACCGTTACAGTATTGGATGAACGCCGCAATGAAGTTAAGCAACAGTGTCACATCCATAATGCTGCTTTTTCTCATATAAATAAAAATGAAAATACAAATATTTTTAAATTGCCATTTTTATATTTCACTTGGCCTCTTAAACTGAACAATGTAAACATGGGTTGGTATGTATGTGAAGAGAGAATTTTATTAAATATAACCTAATTAAATTAGGTTTCTATGCTGTGCAAAAGTTGATTTGTTCAAAACAAAAAATTCAGCAAAATTTAAACCGCCTGCCAAACCAATTTATTAATTGCCCCTCTGAGTTTTTTAGACCTACTGAAGTGAGTGTCCGGAGGGAAAGGGTTAAAAAGACTTTTTGAAGCCGGTGAATGAACGGCAGATAATTTGCTTAAAAATTTGAAATCTTGCCAACCCTCTCTTAATTTGTCTCTCCAGGTGTTTTCAATTTCCTGGGTCAGCAATTCCCCACCCCAAATATATAGTTGATCCTATGCAGCCAAGGAAATCATTCCCTTCCATTCACTGTTCACCTTTTAGCATCATTTAATAACCCCTCTTCATCACATTACATGGCTATTTCTACAGAAAATCCTTTTTTTTTTTTGTTCGTGAGTGGTTCTATAATGATATTTCACAGACTCTTAACTAAATTTTGAACTAAATTTAAATAAATAATTTTTAAAAAGTAGTGAAAGCACAGTAAATGCAATCTGTACATTATGAAAGCCCTTTAGACATGAGCTTGTTTGTGAAGGATTGGAGGCAGTTTGAGACAGCAAAGTTTGTCTTTGGAGAACGCTGAAGTGTTCTGTCACCTCTGGAGCCTAGCTGCCGGAAGAGCCTATTTCCTGTTCTCTCACTTCATAATTGATTCCTCTTTCCTGAGTTTTATTTGTTTTACTCAGCTGCCAATTACGCGCATTTCCTTGGAGAAAATACTGCTCGAGTTTTCCTGACATTCTATTTATGAAAAATGCAAAACGAACAGAGCAATAATTTGCAATAATTTGTTTTACCACGTGGTTTTATTATATGAACTGCACAGCGATTATTCACTGCTATATGCTGCTGTTCTTCCTGTTATTTTCATTGTATAAATGCATTTTCTGTGCTGGGCATATACTTTAGAAAAAATCTTGCTTGCTTGTCTCTTTTTGTGGAATATTCAAAGTGCATTATGTTGACTCTGTGCAATTTTCACAAGTTACAGTAAGCAATGCTTGCTGTGTCTTTAGAGGAACTTTTTATGAGTAAACCATTCAGCAAAATTTTACTGCACTGTGCCAGTATTCCTGCTTGATGAACCTTCAGTCTTAAAAATGCAGCCAATGAAATTTATTGCAGGTCATTTCCAGCAGTAACGATAAAACATCTAGGGATTTTTTAATATTAATTTAGTCTTTGTTTTTATCATCCAAGAAATATTTGTACCTAATGAAGTGTATTTAGGTACTTGCACACATACTTCTCATCACTTCACTGAACTACAAAATGGTTGGGACAGCTGTATGGTTATTTGTCCTTGAACAGTATGTCACCATTCTTGCTTGCTTTCTGACGTCCACCTCATTCTTGAGGTTCCATGGGTAATGTAACAGGCCTGATGATTGATACAGGGTGAGCCCAATGGCCGATGCATGATGTCATATCTCTGCTTCTTTTTTCCTGTCACCCACACCTCTGTTTCTCCCTCTCTTAGATTTTCAGTCACCCTCATTACCCTGTTTTCCCCTCACATATTTGCCTTTTTTCTTCTTCTTCTGTGGTGATGAGGTGTTGGCACTGCTTCACACGTGTCATTACAACATCAGCATGTTTATTTTAGCTTTTCTAACTTCCCACCGGCATCCTTTAGCGGCAGCTGGCCTCTTCATTAGTTGCGGCCACTCCCTGTCAGACAGGGAACTGCGAGCGCTGAGACGCAGAAGGGCCTCTGTATGCTCCAGTTCTGTGGCGTTCCCGCTGCCAGCCATTTTCTGTGTAACTCATGACTCATGCTAGAGCGCACTGTGCCGCTCGCATCACACTGTGTGCTTCGCATAAATGGGACACGGCGCTATTGTTCAGCGACACTCTTCTGAGTTACTGTTGCCTGTCACTCATTCATGTGGTTATAAGCCATTGTACACCATTTATACGAGTTATATTATTTTCCCCTGCAATGGAGCATCCTCCTGATTTTCTGGCCACTTTCACTTGTGAACAGGGCAGGGTTTGCAGGCAGGTATTGTTATGGTTTCGCTGAATCCATTGTTGGAACTGCAAGGAACATTACATTATCTTTTTGCAGTTTCCCCACTTACTGCAGCTCTTCTTCTTCTGTGGTCATTTAAAGGAAATGTTAATTGATATTTTGTCCTGGGAGTGAGTGGCTCCAGGGCTTCACTGGGATGCTGGCTGCATCACAAAGGGCAGGAGCCCCCACCAACCAGGTCCGCTCAATGAGCGCAACCAGGAGGCTTAAACTAATTACTGAAACAACACAGGGCGAGGCAATTCTTTAAGGGAGAAATTACATTCTGTTGCTGGTCAATTTGTCCTCCACGCAAGATTTGTCAAACTTCAGTGGCCACAAGCAATTCCTATTATGAGAACCGAGGCCGTGGCCGGAATACAGAGAGCACATGGCCCTTTGCTTGGAACCATAAATTACATCTTTATCTTTTTCAATTTTTCTCTTTTTTTTTGAAAGGCAAAGCCCTGAAAAAAGTAAAACGACTTCTTTTTCGAAGTCTTTGGAATGATAATGATTTCGCATGACACCACGGAACAGGGTCACGTCTTCACATTAATCAAATCGCGGTGTGGGATGCGGTTCCTGTCATTTTTTTGACACACCGTTGGCTGTCTGAACGGTAAATCGCTCCGGGGTGGGAAATCGCATTTGCTGTGTTTGGTTGCTGAAAGTTGCCTGAATGTTTTATTAATGCTGTCCTGTGGAGACGGGGGTGCGTTTCCTGGCTGTCAGTGGGGCTTGTGTGTGGATTAGGGAGAGAGGCTGGGCTTCAGGTGATGGGACTCCAGCAGAGGCTGAGGAGGCCTGGGGTCCCGCTGACTGAGCTGAGAGGCTGTTGTTTCTCTGGAGGGCCTGGCCCCAGGGTGCTCTGCTCTTGAGGGCCCCCCTAAGGCCCGTAGCGCACCATGGGCGATGCCAGGCAAGGCCCACAGTGTGCACGTCAAGCAGAATGACAGGCTGCCCTGAAGGATGATGGCATGTTAGGACTATGACAAGCTGTGAATGTCCCCCCCCCCCCCCATTTACATGCACACTGGCAATCTGAAGGGAAAGGGGCGCATCTGTGAGTGCACTGCGCACATGCATGTTTGTGTGACATCTTGTGTGTATATGTGAAAGAGCAAGTGATTGTATGATAAACTTTGTGTCTAAATGTGAATGTGTGTTAGTATTTTTGTGTACATGAGTGTGTCTGTGTTTGTGTGAGTGTGAGCACGTGTGTGTGCGAGCATTTTTGCATATGTGAGCGTGTGTGTGTTACTATTTTTGTGTGTGTGAGGGTGTGTGTGTGTTACTATTTTTGTGTATATGAGCACGTGTGTGTGAGTAATTTTTTGTACGTGAGCATGCGTGTGTGTGTTTGTGTGATTGTTATTATTTTTGTGTACAACGTATATGAGCTTGTGTTGTGTGTGTGTGTGTGTGTGTGTGTGTGCGTGTGTGCGTGCGTGCATGTGTGTGAGTATTTTTGTTTTTGTGCGTGTGTGAGGGTGACGTCTCGCACCCCTGGATCTGACTGTATACCGTATTCTACATAAAGCCTGTAGCCCATTCCACGGCCCATCTGCCTGCACCAGTCTCCGCCCTGTTCCCCGGCCCTGTTCCCCGGCCCCTTCCCAAAGACACATAGAAAACCCTCGCAAAAAAGTGCAATCTCAATGAAGCCTCCTGAGTGGAACACTCATTTTCACTTATTTATTTAAATAAACACATCTCGATAACCTGCACGGAGGAGGTTTGGCAAGTGAAGCAGAAATGAATGAAAGTGGCGCTATAAAACCGCGAAACATCCTCCAGTTATTTGGCGGCGTGGTCCTCCTTTTACACGGCCATTCAAACAGGGAGAAGGGAATGAGCGAGTTTTACTGTCCATCTGATGCGGGTTCGGGTAAACACTCATAAATTCCCATGAAAATGCACAAAGCCTGGTGTTTGCAGCCTCCCCTGGCTTTGCATGGTCCCATCTGCATCTAACGGGTGGAACCGAGAGACGGCGGAGATGCATGGATCCCTCCTTTTATCTACCTGTCTGTCTGCCTGTAATGGAGCAGAACTGCTGAATGTGGCTGTGTGCTTGTTAACATCGCTGCTCCACTGGGGTGTTTGAGAGCCGTAATTCTCTTGCATATCATTGGGGGACGGGTGCGTGATGCGTGTCGAAGACGGATAGAGTTGAGTTAGTCCCCCTTCCTTCCCCCCTAAATCTCACTTCCCCCAGAGAATGGCAGCTCACCCCCTTCTCTCAGGTCCGACAGGAGTCTGTCCCGAAACGTCGTTGCACTTTAGCGACCGGCAGAGATATCAGAGCTCCTCTGCTTGTTTTTAGTGCAGGAAAGAATAAAAAAAATCATGGGGTTTCATTGCTGAGATCAGCAAAGCATTACAGAGCACAGAAACCTGCAACCGGACCAAATAGACCAGTTAATCATAGAGACAAGGATAAACTCTCCTAATTCAGAAATAATCACTGTGTGTATATACCTTATATACCTCTCTCTCCCTCTCCCTTCCCCTCTTAACACTCTCTCTCCATCTCTGTCTTTGTCTTCACATTTTTCTCTCTCTTTGTCTCATTCTTTCACCCTCCTTACCCTCTTTCTCTCTGTATATTTATGTAAACTTTACAGTGTATGAGTTGTGTGAGATGGTGGTGACAGTTGATTGTGGAGTTTGCTGTAGGTGTAGCGTAGTGGCTGTGTCTGTGTGTGTGTTTACGACAGGGGTGTGCGGGGGGCTGGGTAGGGTGGCGGCAGGTCGGCACTGCTCGAGGGCAGAGCGAGTTTGTGGCCTGGTGGCGGTCTCCGGTTGTCATTAGCAGCATCGCGCAGAGCTGTAGCTCTCGTTCGGGGTGAGCTGCCGCGGCGGGAAGGCCTGAGAGCTCTGTACACCTGTGCTTACCTGTTGGCCCGTCTCCTCCAGCAGCCCACGCTGCATCCTAATCAGACTGGATCCCTCTCCTCTCCCGGCGAGGAGTGCAGTGCCCTCACCACCCAGTGTGTAAGCAGTCGGTCTCCTCTACCTGCTCCTGCTGCAGGATCCTGCTGCCTACACTCTGAGGCTCGAGCAGGAGTGAGTGTGTGTCTTTGTCTGATGGCGTGAATACAAATATGGGCTTTGAGTGCGGGCGCATTGATCTGGAAAATGAAAGATATATATGTGCGATGTATCACTTAAGCTTATCATGGTGCTGTTTTACTGAGCAGACTGCAAATGATTGTGTCGGGGACAATGGGGAATCTGAGCTTGTGCATGTGTGTGTGTATGAGCATGCATCTGTTTTGTGTATAAATGTGTGTATGCATGTGTGTTTCTTGCATATATATATATATATATATATATATATATATACACAGTATGCATATACTTGTGTATTAGTATGTATATCTGACTGTATCTGTTTGTGTATGTTTGTGCGTCTTTGCATGTATACTGTGATAATGTTTCTCTCTAAGTGTACATATATGCGTGTGCGTGCACGAATGTGTGATTGTGTACTTGAGTTTATATGTATGCATGTTCTACAATATTGTTTCTCTGTATTTATATGTGTATGTGTGTATGTATGTATGTGTGATTTTGAATATGAGTGTGTATGTGTGTGTGTATGTGTGTGTGTGTGTGTGTGTATATGCACCTGAGTGTGTGTGTTTGTATGGTGTACACACATATATGTGTGTTTCTGCGTGCATGTTAGTGTGTGTGTGTGTGTGTGTGTGTGTGTGTGTGTGTATGTGTGCATGTGTAAGTATTAGCACGTGTGTCTCTGTTGAACTGGATGTGCTCCTGCCCTGGAGCTTTTGTCCCACCCGGCCCTCAGTGCTAATGAGATGGGGTCGGCAGGGCAGTCGGCTCTGTCAGGCATGGGGGGGGGTCGGTCTGGGCCCTAGAGAGGGAGTGGAGCAGGCTGAGGGCACTGGGACTGTACTGTACAGGTTTCTCTCATTATTATACTGCAGTAGTACGGCAGATGCATGTTAGACATGACACCTAAAACCTCTTCATGCTCCGCGTTTGCCGACTTCTGAAAGAACTGCATTTAGCCAAAACTAGGTGCTATTGTATAGATTCTGGGGATTCCTGTAAACGCGCGTATTTCATGCTTTATACAAGTTGACGTTTTCGGGCGTTTGATGGCGGCGTGTTCGGGGTGGCAACGTAAGCGAGCGAGGCAGGAGCAGTCATTTTTCGGAACGCTGTCAGGTGAAGCCAGAAGCGCTCTTGTGAATAAAAGCCAGCACGCTTCCCAGACGCTGTAGTCGCCGGCCTGTCCTGGCCTGGCCTGTCCTCCTCTCCCGACTCACTTAACGGAGCACTGTGAACAGGCATCCTTTCTCCTCAGATCCGGTGCGAGCGGTGGGGGGGTGGGTCCTGGGTGGGTCCTCAGTGAAGGCCGATTGTTCCAGCTCTTACATTTAAAGTGTGTCATTAAAGCCGGTGGAGAGAAGGTAGGCACCTTCCACAGCTCATAAAATGCCCCTGACGGCCTCAGTCCGACGGGCCCTATCGCGCGGCTGGCTTTACGGGGGGGACATACGCCCACACCCTCAGCGCTTTGTAGCGTCTGAAGAGGAGCGAGCAGGTGTGCAGGCCTTCAGAACAGTTCAAAGGTCCTTCAGCAGAAAGAAGAAGTCTGATTTTTTTCTTCTTCTTTTATAGTGTGAATTTATGCATGTTTTTTTTCTATCTACCGTGCTCATTTCTTCTCTCCCCTGGTCCATAATTTACCCAGAATGCACCGGTGATTCAGGCTCCCTTGTCCATTGCGCCAATCTGTTCTTTGTTGTCTAACGTCGGTTCTCAGGCTTATTCAGAGCGTATTCTCTAAATATGCGGTTTGAGGGGGAAACGACTTTCAAGGTGCCGTGAAGGTGCTCATGCGCCTCATTAAAATAATTATGTTTTGTTTTATGCATCACTGTCTCTCTTATTGACTTTTTTATGCTTTCCTTCAGCTATGCCCCCGTAAACGTGAGTTTTTTGTTTCATTTTTCCTTTTCATCTCGCTGTTTTAAACCTATATTTACTCTCTTAGTTTCACAAGGCTCCCCTTTCTTGCTGTCCTTATAGCATCGTTTATTTCACTCTTTCTTAAGTGAATTCCCCTCTCTCCTCCTCTGCATCAATTCTTTATCATCCCCTCTTTTCCCCTTTCATCAGAAAAAGTTTTTCTCTCCTCCTTTAATTGAGCCTACCTCCCCCAACAAATAAAAGTCTTTTTTTATTCTCATTGCATCCCTCTGAAATCAGATTTAGTTCAGCGTTACTGTCCCCCTGCCTACATTAATTCGGCTCCCCTCCCCACTCCGTCAGTACCCTCCTGCAGGTTCGCCCACTCCATCCTCCATCGTGAATTACCCCCCTCCCCCACCCAATCTTGTTTCAACTCGCCTCACCAGCTGCCTTTAAAACTCCATTATCTACAATTACCTCAACACTGGAGTTCATCTCCCCCTTGAGTGGGAAACGGTGCTGCCTAAAATTATGAAACCCACCCAATTCGGGGAGCGGTGGGTGCTCCTGTCCTCTCATGTGGGCCCTGCGCGGCGTGGCGAGAATGATTAGTTCCCAGCATGCTCTGCTGCCTGCTCGCGGAGTCGGAGGGCAGTTTATTTTGGGAGAGGGGGAGTCATTTGTTGGTTTGATGTTGCAGCAGTGACACTCTCCTGCCCCAGATTATTACTCTGCTGCTGGGGCCTGTGCCTCGAGCTGTGCTACTCAGTCAAGGGCTTTGTCTCTCTCTTTTCTTCTCTCTCTCTCTTTCTCTCTCTGTCGCTGTCTCTTTCACTCTTTCTTGCTCTCTTTCACTCTATTTCTTCTTTCACTCTATCTCTCTCTTTCATGACCCATCTCTTACTGCCCATCTCTCACACTTACTACTATTCTTATATTCTTTCTTTTTCCCTCTTTCACTGCCTATTTCTCTTTCACTCCCTGTTTTGCTCTATATCTCTCTCTCTTCCTCTTTATCTTTCTCTTTCACTCTCTTTTCTTTTTCACTCTGTCTTTCTATTTCACTCACTGGGCTCTATTTTTGTGCCTTCATAAACAGAAACTCATGTGGCGGTAACGTTATGCTCAATTTCGTCTGTTGCAAAGTGCCTATTTATTGCTTTCGCACAGATTGGTTGTTCCGTGCGTTAAAATAAGTGTTTGCGTCACAATGGGTTGAACAGCACTTTCGTGGGTGTGTCAATGCATAAATGCAATTTTGTGTCACAAACCACATTTGCATTTTGACTCTCCCAGACCAATTTTTTAAGCATATGCTGTTAGTGTTTGGGAATTTCATGGCACCAAATCCCAGCCAGTGGAGCTGTTCACAAATGCATATAATTTTCCTTTCATTTTTAATTTCCATCTTCATTATATGCCCTATAAATAATACCTACAAAATGGTAGAGGGGTCTAATGGGAAGGGGACGGGAAAAAGGGTATTTTTACATGCGAATATTTGCTTTGTGTGAGGGGAATACAAATAAATAACTTCAGTCTCACCCTCATATTAATACCACACATAAGAATCACAGCCCATGTCTTTTCAATTTAAGTGCATTACCATGTGAATTGACCTCTATCCCCCGAACCCCTCCACACTCTGTGTGGGGAGGGGAGACACATATATCCTCTACTGGGATTAGGGGCTCCCTATTGGAGGCCCCCCTCCAGTAGATGTGGTCTCCCACCTGCTTGCCATTAGTTCTTGCTTTCCTCTTCATCTGGCATCATTGAAATGCTTAGTACATTGAAGCGCAATTCTCAGAGGACCAAAGGAGCCAGCAGTAATGCAAGCTAGATGTTCCTCACCAGACAAAATTGCCTGCTTGCTGTGGCATTAATGCATTGGTTTTAAAAGGCAGGACAGTGGCTGATCCAATTGGCCTCAATGTGATCAAACCCCAGCTACACCCATAGGTAATTAATTTGTCTTAGACCAACACTTTAGACAACAGCACCACAGCTACCCTATCATATCCTGTCATGAAATTACCGGAATGGAGTCAGACACAGCCAGTTTGGATCTTTGATACCATTAACCCCTGCGTTAGTCGACCTACTTTTCGATCCTTGAATTAGGGCCCATTATCTCAAAAGCAGTGTCGGCTGAAGGAAATTTCATTTAAAGTATCTTTCATACAATCAAGTATGCATTAATATTAACAGAAACTGAAAATAAAATAAAACAATAACCCGAAACCAAACCTCTGAGAGCAATACATGTCTTTGTCTTGGCTGAATAAATAACTTTTGGTTATTTTCCATTCAAATGTCCCACATGCACTGCTGTCGTATGCCTCATGTGCTATGGCTTCATCCTGCTGTCCCCACGATGTGCCTCAGTCGCGTCACAGACTGCGCTTCGCCCAGCTCTCATGTGCAGCTGCCTGCAGCCACTGTGTGGGACGAGGGATGGCCACTGATCTGTGCTGATTGACAGCCGCGGGAGATAAGGCAGCACGGATGGGACTGTGAGTTGTGCTGCGGAATGAGATAAGAGAGATTAGCAACTTAGAGAGAGAGGGAGGGAGAGGGAGACAGTGGGAGGGGGCAGCAGAGATCAGAGAGGATGAGGGAGTGGGAAAGGAAGTATGGATATGCATGTAGGAAGTACAGAAGAGTGTATTGAGCCTGAACTGATTTTTGATAATGAAGTTTCTCTTGAGCGATCGTTGCCTGCCATTAATATTTATGAGAGGCCTGTGTGTCGGCCAGCACTTGGAGAAAATGAGTCCCGTATAGCTTTTCAGTCGAGCAGAGCCTCGTCCATTCATACCGAAGACGTATTCAGTATGAATATGTTGATGCATTCATACGGTGAACAGAATAGCACTGAAGCCGGCGATATGAGTGCGCCTGTGTAGGCGAGCGTCGCACACGAGCGCGTTTATTTACACAGCCCCGATGGGGGCTCTGATGACAATGGAGCGGACAGATGATGAGTTGATTGGGGCCTGCGACCATCCCTGCAGTCTCCTTCAGCTGATAACATGGCAGTAGCTGCCAAGTCCAGTTAAGGGGGGGGGGCGAGTGAAGCACAGGGTATTATTAGTGGCCAGGCATCAGAATCCCTTTGTTTTTAACATCTGTAAATGGCGTCAAAACCTGAGCCGGGCCTATTTCCACAAGCGCGATCGGGCTCTGCTTTCGACTGCCTAAATTTCCAGGCTCGTAGGAGCTGTCAGTGCCAAAGCACATTTTTTTTTTTTTTTAATCGGAGCAAAGAAGCCACAAGCTGTTGGTGCGATGACAGGCGGCTGTCCCTGTAGACCGAGCCTTCTCTCGCTGCATTTCTCTTTAATGGGGAAAAAACCCCAAAGCCTGCGAAGCGAGGGAGGGAGGAATGAATAGGCGAGCGGCTTGCACTGAGGCAGATAAGCTTTTAAAGTGTTTCTGAAAGCATTTCAGGACTCTCTCTCTCTCCATTCATGTGTGATTATTCCTGCTCATCATCAGATTCGCCAGCTTTGAAGGAGCACAAAGGCAGTGCTGCTGCGATCCAAAGAGCACAGTCAGTTACATTTTCAAATTTAATTGGAGAATATGAGAGAGATAAAAAATTAAAGCCAGCTCTTTCCTCATTAAGACTTTTAAAAAAATGACACCAGGTCAGCCAGACAGATTTAGAAAAAGGTAATAAATGTTAGCCCCAAATTTCAGCGCTCAAGCTGAGAGCTGGGCTTCCTGCTGATAGCTTTTGAGGCCATTAAACCCGCCAGGACACAATGGCAAATTACATATTCCAGAAAACTGAAACCTCCACATGTGAGCGCTCTTTCAGTGCAGAGGGATTTGAGCTGGTGAACGGTGTAGGTGAGGTCACTCAGTTAAACTGATGGATGAATGAGGAGATACGAATGCCTGGATGACTACAGGCCGAGGCGTTCTCATTTTGGATTGGGAGACATTGTTTCACCTGCACACACGCACTCACACACTCAGACGCGTGTCATGTTTTCATGATTTGTGGGGACATCTCTTAGGCTTGCGTTCATTCTCTGACCCCTTACCCTGACCTTAACCATAAACTCTACATGCCTAACCCTTACCCGAACCTAACCCTAACCTTAACCACTAACCCTAAAATGGCTTCGTTACCTTTTGGGGACATTTGGTGGAAATACCTGCCCATACATGTGCACACATACACACACACACACACATGCACACACACACACACACACACACACACACATGTACACAACTGGTAAGTTTCCGGCACAGAAGTTTATGGATGCGCGGGCATGCGCAACAATGAAAAATGCAAATTTTTTATGAAAGTTGTTTTGCTTGATCACATTTGTAAAAATAAAAGTAAAAATGACATTCTTAATGTTTTCATTCAAAGATATTATTTCAGAACAGCAACACAGCAAACTGCTCAGTTTGTCAGCGGAAGCCGAGTGTAAATCTCCCTGGAGTGGATTGCCCTAGAAATACTTAAAAGGTTAAGATTAATGATGGCCTATATCAGGGATACTAAAATGTACTGCTCAAGGTTAGTAGTACTGCTTTTCTGTTCAGCGTGTTAATCCATAGCCCAATAATGTCAGTAATTGTCGATGTGGGTGTAATCTCTGGACAATTACTGTCATTATTAGGCTATGGACTAGAAATGGTGATAAATTTTGGACGAAAGTAGGTGATGAATCAATCTCTGATTGGAGGGGAGGAATGAACAGCAGCAGTTCTACAGGCCCCAAGGGCCAGATTTCAGCACCACAAGCCTGTATGCTCCATTCGATGTGCAACAAATTGAATTCGGCCAGAATAAATTAGCATTCGGTCACAGTATTTTCACTGAGTGTCGGCCTGGATTCAATCAACGTTTGTCCCTTTTTTTTCCCTCATGGGTAAATCTAAGTGTCAGATTTTTGAGAACAGTGTTTTGCAATTTAATAACAAGAATCTGAACAATTTTGATTGCAGTCCAACTGTCCTTGTGTGTGCAGCATTTTAGCTTTTCAAGTTCTGCAATTCAATCAAAGTCAGAGTGGTTGAGGCATTGCGTGTGCGCGCCCACGTCTTAGTGTATGAGTGTTATGTGTGTGAGAGAGTGTATGTGTCGACAAAAGAATAAACCAGTGTGTGTGTGTGTGTGTGTGTGCGTGTGCATGTGTGTGTGTATGTGTGTGGAACTGTTCTTATGTGTGAGTGTGATTGAGAGACTGTTTGTATAGCAAAGAAAGGCAAAATTAATGAGTTGTGCGTTTGAGTGCATGTTATAATAAAAAAGAGAGAAAGTTACAGTCGGTTGTGGTTGTGTGTGTATGTGTGTGTGAGAGTGTATGAAAATATCTATGTGAGAGTGTTTGTATGTGTGAGTGTGGTTGAGAGCAAAGAAAGGCGAAGTCAGTCAGGTGTGTTAGTGTGTATGGTGTTAGAATGAAAGCGAGCGAGACTTTGTGACAGTTGGTTGTGTGTGTGTGTGTGTGTGTGTGTGTGCGCTGTGTTTGATGTCATTATGTCTGTTAAGCACCATGCGCCCGGGAGTCTGGGCCAGGTGCTGTAATATGAGAGACTAACGAGGATGTATGGCTCCTTCAGAATCCTTCCACAGACATTTTTCACCTTCAGCCCAGTTCCCCCCCAGCCCTCTCCCCCTGGCCCGGTCCCGCCGCGTCCGCCAGCCCTGCTTCTTCAAAGCACTGCCATTATGCGTCTATTACGGCATTCTCTGAAGCTGACAAATGACCAGCGGCGTGTGCAGAATCCTAACGCTGCCGAGCCTTACCGCCTGCCGCCGGAGCAGAGCCGCTATCTGCGGTCTTAGCATCTTTAATGCGATCTCTCGCTATCTCCGGATTATTCATACCCGTCCTGACTCCAGCTACCAGAGAGCGCCGCATACTGTAGTGTGATTTTTTTTTTTTTTTTTTGGTTCTTCCTGCGGTTTGATTAATTAAGAGATACTTATATCACATTTACCACATCGCTGACCCCCGTTTGACCTGTTTGAGTTTTTTTTCTTTAACCGGGCAGATGTTTTCAGACTGATTGCAGATACAAATTGAAGAAATTGGATTTTATCCTGGGCTTTTAAACCTGTAATCAGAGACTGCACAAGCTTCTAAAATCAATAGCGATAATTAAAAACAGGTTTGGTATCGTATTGCTGAAAGCCAAATGCCAAGAGTAGGCTATAATCTAACTGGGTAAATGTATTGTCGCAATATATTGACTTTCTTTTGTCAGTCAAACATTCTGACATTAAATTAACTTTTGGTACATGGAACTTTGCATTTGTGAAATACCAGAGCCTGTGTAAATGCCTTCAAAATAAAGGCCTCATCCAAGATGGCCTATACATTTTCCCTCTTAATGGACAGTTTAATCCTGGGCTACATGCACGGATTGCATTTTCATGTGCAACCTGTTTCTGCTGATGGGTGTTTCACTGAAGACCAGACATGGTGATAACGGCAGTGTGAGAACACGGGGTCAACACACAATCTTTGAGTTCCCTGCCCAGTTCTCTGTAACTCTCTCAATTCCTCAACTGTCATCTTCACTGCAACCAGTCGACTTGCCTTCACTGTTCGCTGTGCTCTGTGTGTGTGTGTTTGTGAATGTGTGTGTGTATATGCATGTGCATATGTGTGTGTGTGTGTGTGTGTGAATGTATCTGTACTTGTGAATGTACTTTTCTGTACGTCTCCTGCATTTGAGTGTGCCAGTACACACATATGAGTGTGTGTCTATGCAGATCGATTTATCTTAGTGGGCACCTGTGTAATATGTGTGTGTGTGTGTGTGTGTGCCCGTGCATGGCTAGGTTGGTATAAGGGGTCAGTATTTATGTTGTTGTATCTGTTTCAGGTGATTTCCCAGACTCATAACTACATTTTTTTTATGTATAGATATTTACAAATTTTCAGACCTAAAACCTTTTAAATCGATTCATTAAACACGTTGTCAGAGGTAAAGAAACACATTGAATATAATGGTCTGCCTTGAGCACCGACCTAAATTGCTTCATGTGCAGCCAGTAGTTCTTCCCCTTAAGTTACACACAGGTACGATTATCTCTGGCGGACATTTCTGTCCAATTCCAATCCCCCTCGAGTCAGTGGTGAGAATCTGAAAACTAGACAATCACTGCCCAGGGCCCTTTTTAAGGTCAGACTGAAATGGCATCATCCGGAATGCATGAAAACTGCTCTCAGCAGTGAGAAAATTATCTTCTCCACTCCAGCAAGCGTCAGGGCTGTAAAGGACTCAGACTTCTTCTCTGTAAACGTTTTCCTCACGCCGATGTTATAGCCACGACTGAGCTATGGGGGGTGGGCTCAGTTTCGGACCTGTTCTGGTGAAACCACATACATTCCCTGCCTGCCTGGGGAGGGGGGTGGGGGCGGTGATATAATGGCTGATATTTAGCATTGTTCCGTTAGCTCTGCAGTTTGAAGCCACCAGTGTGTCAATTTATTGATTATCAACATGGTGAATCCAGAGGTGTGAAAGCACTTTTCCTTCTACTTTTAAGTGCCCCAAAAAATTGATATCCACTCTGTCCCCACTGCGATTCCCCCTGTGAGCAAATGCCTGCGGTTATACAGCAAAGAGCTCCAGCCTTGACCACCAGGGTGATTTCCACAAGGCCTTAAAAGTGCTATTGGAGAGTTGTTCACTTCGTGTATAACTTGTAATTCATACTTTGTGGCAGTTTGTTGAAGTTTGTTCTATGTTTTAGCTGTGTTTTTCTGCGGTTTAGTTGAGGCACTACCAATCGCTTTGTGCCAAAAATATTTTTCCCAAACTCCTTTGACCAAACTCTGCCCCCCTGTCTTCTCTACTCCCCTCTAGTCCTGATTGAGCCTTTCCTGGTCGGGTAGTATAGTGGTTCCTATAATGCAGAAAGAAGGCACAACAGGTCATATAGGGGGAGCATGGTAATGAAAATGTATGGATATTTTGACCGATTGTGAGTGCATTTGCTGTGTAATTCCTGTTTTGATATTGACATCTTTCTTTCGATTCGCTATGGTAATTGGCAGATTGGACCACCATGCTTTCAGGGTAGTTTCTTAGTGTTCAGAGGTACACAGGCTGCTGGCGTTTCTCGACCAGGTCTTCGGTACCTGACCTGTGTGGTTTCACTCTGGTCCAGCTCCTGCGGGAGAGCTGTGGGTTCCGGTGTAGATGAGGGCTGAGTGTCCTAATTAAACCGCCTCCCATCTGAGCATGAGCAGAACCATTAATCACACATACCTCTGCAGTGTCACAGCCATGGTGGAGGAGTCTGGCTTCTCTGGCACCTGTCACTCTACTGACATCACAGACACCTCCCAGCCAATGAGGGCTGTGTAGTAGTTGTAGTACTAGCAGTAGTAACATTTCTTTTTAGTAGTAGTAGTATGACTAACATTCATGTTCCTTTAGTAACAGTAGTAACTCATATTTTCAGTGGTAGTAGTAACATACATGCATTTTTAATTGTGGGATTGTAGACAATGCATTTAGCATCTAATATGTTGTGAACTCCTGTTTGACAAAACGTAAACTATAAATCACTCTTCTTTGATAAAAGTTACTTCAATAGCTTACAAAATATGCAAGGCAATGTATTAACAACATTGCACTGATTGCACTAGAAGCCAAGGATAGCAGGTCAATTAAAATAAATTGTTCTAATGAGTTCCTGATTGCCACTGGTTTCATTTAAAGTTATTAACTACAACTATATAATGAGAGGAGGCTATTTAAAAATAAGGCTATAATGATGTATACAGCCATTACAGCTAAAAAGGAGTCAAATTATGAATTTGATTTCACTTTCTACATTAGATACATCTCCCAGCAGCTCTGAATGACCTTCATTCCCAATGCGTTTATATGCATTCCTGTCTTTTAATGTACAGTCATTATGATTTAGGAACATCTAATGGCCGAATTATCCGGAGAATAACAGCAGGCTAAATAAAAAGTAAAAGAGGTGCAATTTGTCCAGGAAAGTACAAAGTTTTAATGACCAAGAAATGTCACGGGTAAAGGATACTCTAATCGAACTCCCGCTTTAGAGATTGTATGCCTAAATTTTTCGGAAACTTTCTTCTTTTTTAATATATCTGAGTGATTTTTCCAGACGACCATTATTGCAATGAGTGAAGGACTTTTACGAGGCTTTGATGTGAAATGCGCCACTGCCTGACATGACACTCAGTAAAGCCAGGACTTTCCGTGGCCTAAAAATGCCGCTCGAGAGAAGAGACATCCTAACATGACTTTTCTTTCCCCAGCTGGATAAATCTCCCGCTCCTGCTTAGGAGCTGCAGTTCTATCTGCTGCTGACGGCCTGTGTAAATGCTGGTTATTAGCGTAAAATCTGGCTGTCTCGTGCAGCCCAGTGCGCTGTCATACAGCTCCCCGGAGAGCCGGTTAATCCCCCTCCTCCTGGAGATATGGGGGCCCCATGGGTGGGTGAAGATCCCAGCAGGGAAAACAGGGGCCGGGCCTAATACTGGGAGATGGGGAGAAGCTGACGTGTGTGAGGGTAGCCTGACACTTCAGAATGTTCCAGATCAGGAGCTCAGTCGTTCTGTTTCTCCTCGTACCGTTACCCCCTCCCCACCCCCACCTCCACTGCAGCCCCCCCTCCCCCCACTCCCCCACCCCCTCGACAGTAATTTGACGGGCCTGCGGTTGACAGATCTGAAGTCGATACTGTAAGAGATTGTCAGACGGCTGATGATGGACGGCTGCTGATTGGCTTTGAGGCCAGCGAAGTGGACGGGCGGCAACCGTGGGAACGGCGGGCTGGGGTTGCTTTCAGCGTTCCTTCAGGGGGCCGGCGTAGCCTCAGAACCTCAGGTGCTCCGTATCCGCAGGTTGGGGACTGTCACCAGGTGATTGGCATGTTGGTGACGCGGCTCTCACTAATGCTCAGGTCCCCATAGCCGACTGCAGTGGCAGGAGTCCTGCCGCATATGGTTAGCTTTCAGAACCTGCGTCACATTTTAATGGATAAAAAAAATTAACGCTGCTCTAAAACGTGATAGAAAACAAAACACTAAAAAAACAGCTGCATTTGTCTTTCGTAGACCACCGGGACTTGTGGGAATATACGCGCAGAACAGACTGGTGGGCTTGTTTGCAAACATCAAACGAGGAGCTGTGCCTAAACAGGAGCTTCCAGCTGGACCGGAATATTCCAGGCTGTGTTTTTACATTTCTGCCGGGCTTTCATAAGCCGGTGGCAGAAGGAGCGGAGTGGCCTTCGATCTGATCGGTTTCCCAGAAGACATTGCAGACTCCAGCCTGACATCTGCAACAGGCAGCCATCGGGAAAGGGTCCTCTGCTCACGAGCGCGGCTCCTGGGAGCCGAGCATTATCCAGACTCCAGCGAAAGAGGCTTAAATGGCTGTGCCTGCACATTTAAATGAGTTTCCCTCGGATAAGACCCAGGTTATGATGGGTAATACGCTTTTCCTCCTTGTGCAAGCTTGGAGCTGGTTGGCCGGCTTCAGGGCTCTACAGCAGCAACGATGACACCGCCAGCCTGGAGGATATCACCGTGAGGGTTATTGGAAAGCTGCCTCTGATCGCACCCTTGTGGGTTGGCTGCGGTTCAACCCCCCCGGCACCCCTTTAAGCTGGATCATATGCTGCTGAGACAAGGAACTGGAGGTTTATCATGGGAGTGCAGTGTTCTCCAGAGAGATCTCTCCCCCCCCCACCCGCTTCCCTCCCCTCCCCTCGCCCCTCCCTCCCTCCCTATAGTGATGAACGGCAAAGCCCGGGCCCAGGTTAACTCAGAATAATTGAGGTGCCAGCGCGAGGTGAACGGTTCCCCGCGAACACGCCAGTGCCGAGCTCCTTCAGCCTCTCTCAATCAGTCCTGCTGGCTCGTGGTGTCGTAGCCGCGGAAACCAGAGTGTGCCGCAAGCTTTCGGGCCCGCAGTTATTTTTCCAGCTCCTAATAATACAGACCCTTAACAAAGCATGCACCCTCCAGCCGGGACGATTACACAGCTCCCTTCTCCTGCTCCTTTAGAGATGCACCCCCTCCTCTGAAGTTACAACCAGGAAGAGAAATCAGACAATAATATAAATTTCACACTTTTGAAACATTGCGGAGAACATGTACACCATCTCTTTGCATAGATTGTTGTTACCCAGTGTCTATGTGAGACCCCAGCGGGGATTTTCGAGGGCACCAGAGACAGTCTGTTGTCTGCATGCTTCCCCGTAGCTGTGGGGGTCCTGCGGAGTCTCGCATCCCACCACAAGGAGACTGTGCTCTTTAGGCCTTTGTGTGGAGACAGCGGGAGACATTTAGCTGCTGTGCAGTCAGAGAAGCGTCTGACCTTTAAATGTACCGAGCTGGGTCAATCTCCCAGGTCTGCCAGAGGGAGAGTGGGGTCGGCGGGGGGGGGGAGGTTTTCAGTGTGAGGGAGACAAAATGAGTGGGACACTGTTGGGAAGAAAAACACAAGGAAATGGAATGTATGGAATCAGAGGGAATCACGCTTCAATTTCCTGTTTTTTTTTTTTGCTCAACCGCTGATGCGTGTCTGTTGGTTACAAGCCTCATGCTGCTGCTTTAGCATCAGTCCTTCACCACCAGAAACCCTGCTGCTCATAGGAGCACCCTGGCTGCCCCGCCCCATCTCCTCCTTCGCCCGCCACGCTGGGTCCCTGATCTGAGCATGGCTTCTGGTCTGCGTCTTTATTGCTTTTTTTTTTTCCAGTGGAGCCATTATTACGCACCATTTCTCAGGAACGGCGTTCAGTTTCCATCACTTCCCAAGGAGCACTGTGTGCTCTCCTGCCCGCTGCCCGTGGTGCGTGCAGCATTAGCGAATATTGGCTAATTATGCCAATAAATTAAGTAAGATTAATTTTCTGTGTCCTCTTAAGTGACCAGTCCCTTTATAAATAGTAGCTGCTGTCTGCCGTCTGTTTTTCTTTCACTAAATGGCGGCACAGAAGAGTGGATGGGGAACTGAGCGTGTAACGTTCGGAAAACAAACTTGTTTTTGCTAGGACACACTGCTGAGACAGGCTCTTAATTGTTTCAGCAACTAAAAGCTGAATTAATTGACCATTTGTGTAATAAGCAATGCGCAAAGTGGTATGGATTAATAATTTAGTAAAATTACATTTAACATTGCTGATAAGACGTTTAACGGATGCCAATATTTTGAGCGACTCGCACAGATTATGCTACGTTGGTAATTATGCGTAAGCAAGGCCATGCTAATAATGTTAAATACATTTCCGCTCTGTTTTGTGCTTATGTGGATTACTCTCATTCACATACATATGCACTGGGAGTCTTCAGAAAAAAACCATCCACAGAAGAAAAAAAAAAAATCCCCTCAACAGCCTCTGAAGCTGTAATGAAGTGGGGTCGGGGGAACATTTAACAGATGTAAAGGTCAAATGGCCTCTCTGTACATGAATCTCAGTAGGACTCTTTAATGCGTAGGATTAGTTCCTCCCTGTACTCTGTCCACTCTCATCCAAATGGATTCCCTGTAATATGCAAGCATTTCATTTTTAGTCTTTTCTTACATTTTTTTTTTCTTGTTCAGTGCTTTGGAAATATTACCAAAAGTGGAGTGGAGAAAATTTAGAGAACTCAATGTGGAATGACTTCATATTTCTGTGTTTGTTTGTTTGCGTATGATGTGTGTGTGTGTGTGTGTGTGTGTGTTGTGAGTGGCGTGTATGTGTGCGTGTGTTGTGAGTGTGTGAGTGTACGTGTGTGGTGAGGAGATCAGAAATGGTTGCGAGGTCCTCATATCCCGGCAGATGCTCGGCAGTGTTTTTTTTCTGCGCTCTTCTGTGAAAGGCATAACTTATATCTGTTGTGGGTTTCATTTCCACATAATTGAATCCGGGCCCTTGCCCATCTGTGGGGGGGATTTGGATAAGCTGAGAGCCCTCCTTGACTGCTGCTCCTTCTGTGCGAATCGGGTTACAGCTGCCGCTGAGCAGGAGAAGAGCCTGGCCCGCTCTCCCTGGATATCTCCTCTAATTACCGTGTTTATTGGAAATTAAATGTATACCGGCTAATGAAACCTAGCGAATATTACCTCCAATGCTTCGCCATTAATTCAGGCCCATCTCCTATCTCCCGTGCGAGAGGGAGAGAGGGGGATCGAGGACCCGCACATTAGCATAAATATGAATTTTAGTCAGCTGGAAAGCTCTTGAAAGGAGGATAAAATAATGAAAAATTTGTCTTTTCATTTCGGGTTTGCGATAGATGAAATTGCGGTAGTTGCCGCGGAGGGGGGTGGGGGACTTGGTGGGACCCCCGTGTGGTGGGGTAGGGTGGGCTGGTGGTACTGGAGAGAGGTTCTGGTGGTTTTGTTATGCCGTGATTGCAGCTAACGCTGAACATTCACCATGTTGCTGCTACATTATGTGGATATTAAAACCTTGCCAGTCCATCATAGTAACATTGTCAGAGCATGCTCTCAATGTGCAGCCTAGCTATGGAGCATGCTCAGTTTGGCAGCTCAGGGGTGGAATCTCTGCTATTTGCAGATGATGGTGTTCCAGTGGTCCCATAGTGCTCATGTTGAAATGATTTGCAGCTAAGTGTGAAGCAAACGAGATCAGGATCAGCTTGTCCAAGGCTTCGCCCACAGTTCTTGAAGAAAAGGATGCCCTGACCCCTTTCTATGAGGTAGGAACGACTTCCCCTGGTGGAAAGCAGTTCAATTATCTCTGGGTCTGTAAGGGAACATGGGATAATGGAAACCATGTAGGCGGTACAGAAGCAGTAATGTGTTTGTCGTGCCAGATGGTGGTGGTGGAGATGGAAAAGCCAAGCAGAAAGGTGATGCAATTGTCCCTACCCTCATCTGCGGTCACACGCATTGGGTAATAACTGAAATGACAATATGATGTAGATACAAGAAGCTGGAGCGAGGTTCATTCTCAGGGCGGATGGGCTTACTCTCCTTGCTAGAGTGAGGGGCTCAGCCATCCTGGAGGATCTCAGAGTAGAATTACTGCTCCCCCCAGCATTGAGAGGACTCTGTTGAGGTGGCTTTAATAAGGATTCCCACAATGTGTCTTTCTCTGAGGGTGTTCCTGGTACATCCATTCAGGAGAAGACCTGGGCCAGAGATTCTGGACACACTGGAGGGATTTCTTGTCTCCCAGCTGGCCTGAGATCACCTTGGGGTCTCCCTAGATGAGCTGGCAGAAGTTGTGGAGTGAGGGATGTTTGGTTGCCCTGTTGCCTCCACAACACTGAACTAGATGACGGATAGGTGGATGGATGCACTGTTGTTAGCTCCATTATGTTTTGTGATCTTATGTCTTCTCTTGAAACTCCACTTGTGATGACAAGTTTTAGATATTGAACTGAAGTTCATACGTTTTCAAAAGCTAAACTTAGTTGTCCATTGTCCTGACTGAATGTGACTTGAAACAAAGCTTATCTTCAAGTTTAGATGGCTCGCATTTTCATTTCACCGATGTGTGTGGGGGGGGTGGATTCTCATTTTGTTGGGCGGGGGGGTAGATGATTGTCATTTTGTTGAGCAGAGGGGGATATTTCTCATTTTGTTGAGCGCGGGGGTGGGGGGGCGTTTCAATTGCGCAAATTCGCGTCTTCCAGTGCCTTTCCTATTTTTCCGTTTTTTTTTTTTTTTTTAACGTTTGCATGTTAGATCAACATGGCAATTGCACATATTGAGACTATGGCGGGGGAAATTAGACTATGGCGGGCCGCCATGGTCTCGTCAATGTATGGGAAACACTGCATAGGCAGCAGGTGAACTGTCATTTTTAAGTTTAATCAACTCGAAATGTATTACGGTGTTGAGAATTTTGCATTCTGTACTCTCAGTTTTTTGTTGCAGGAAGTTGTCTGTATTCTGGTGGGCTGCTATTGGCAGTACTTTTAGTACACTTGCCTATCTCAAGCGCTCAGAAATAGAAATCTGTTTCAGGCCTTGCTCTGGCCCATCAGGCCCAGAAGGGATGGCGCTAAACCTCGCTTTTGCCCGAAAGTCAAAACGAGGTCATCGTGGCCTGGACGGCAGAGCCTCTGCACCTGTCCTTTTCAGTCTCACGCACCATTAACCGTTGACTCATCTGGCTCACAATTGTGCTGTTTTTCTTAGTGGTTGCCTTGAGTATATACCGGCGGGGCACCCATGCAACCCATTCGGTCATTTTCCGGAACGTTCTTGATATAGTGGTGCTGCCATCGACTCACGGAGATAGTCATCAGCCCGGCGAATGGACATCCGTGAAAAGAAATCACAGCCGCGTTCACCAAGCCTTATACCTCGCCATTATGGCTCGGTTTGAATGAGCAAGGTCTCCTTTTTTGTACGGGCAGAAGGTAAAAAGAAACAGTATAATGACGCGTTGTGTTCTCTTTCAACCGCCCCGCTCCTCTCCACCTCCAGCTGTAATATGAATTCCAAACAAACAAGAGTGCTTTTAGCTATCATTCACATCCATTTGCGGTAATGATCTTCCTCGACCAAGTGTTCCTCGCCATCCGCGCGGGGCGAGATAATACCGGGAGGAGCGCAAAGTGGCGCGCATTAGCAAGCTGCAGCACTTATCCCTCTTGAGTTTAGCTCCTTATTTCAGGACGCCTGCGCTCCAGATATTTTTTTTCGACATTCGTTTTTTGCGCAGGCACGTTTTCTGTGTGGCGAGAGCAGTTGGGGGAAAGGAGCTGTGAGGCACGATTCAGAACAAAACGTGATGGAAAATAAAGTCCGAAAAAACACTTTGTTTAGCATTCTCCCCCAGCCCTGTCCCCAGAGAATCTCGCCACCGTGATAACGCTCACGCTTTAGCCAGCACCCAGCTTTGGGTGGACATAAGAACTCTGTACAAGGCGCACTGAAGGGCTTTTTACTACACACCTAACCAGTCCTCTATTCATTCCCCTTTTCATTACAATTTTGTTCATTTCTTAAGCTTTACTTGATGAGAAAAACATGGGAAATTGATTATGGCCTTGACTCAAAAAAAAATGCATTATCTTTTTCTTCGCGAGCACAGCTCTGCAATCACCAAAATGAACCCACCAAATTGCATTTTTGAATAACAAGCGCAAACACTGTCGTTTATATTTGTGCGCCAAAGTTAAGGACATCTGTTAATTCCACCCTGGGCTATGGTATTAACAGGACAGACTGTAATTTTCTTCTGTGTGTGACAGCTATGTTTATTTGCTTTCATGTTAACTGAGCTAACATGAACATTTTGGGTCTCATTTCTGAGTGAGAATATTCTTCTGCCATCAACAACTGCAGCACTTGGAATGGTTTAGCAGGTCCAATAATAGTGCATTAGATCAGTGGCCATTTTTGCTGAATTTTTTAGAGGAGAGACCATTCTTTTCATCAAGTGTCAAAGCCAATTTTTGCCTGTTGGGCTGTCACAGATTTTAACCCTTAGAGTGCTGAAATGAATGTAAAAATACATAGAAATTTAATTATTTTGTGCTGTTGAAAACCTATAATGTGGCAACTTGTTTAAAAGAGCTCCCCTGCAGGAGCTCTTTTAAACAAGTCACCAAATTAGAGGTTTGCAACAGCTTTGAGTTTGATATCATGCATCATTGAGTAACAGTACTTGCATTTAGTGCTCTTAGGGTTAAAATTAGCCACCCGTCTCTGGACCATATGTGAGAGATAATATACACACACGCTCACACTCAACCACACCACTCTAGCGTGGACCTGAACTATACAACACAACACATCAGGTGCAGCCACACAAACGCATGCAAGGGCGATTATACTGTATCAACGGTATGGGCTGTAAACCTCTCTCCTCTGAATGTGTGGCATATGTCCCATTTGTCAGATTTCTCCTCACAGCCCCACAGTCGCATGGGCATTGAAGGCTTTTAACTCTCATTTGGGTCCAGCGCCCAGTCTGATAGGCAGCACTGTGAATGTTGTGCTTATTAGTGAGAAGTAGGTCCATATTTCTTCTCCAGTGCTATGTGAGGAGCTGTCTCCTGGCTGTGGGCTTGATTGACACAGTCCTCATCGCTTGTCCAGAGAGATATCAAAGCAGTAAATCAATGCTGTCATTCATGCCATTCAATTATAGACTCCTGTACAGATCTGATCACTGTTAGCGGATGCGATTTCAGGATACTTTATGAGTGTCCTGTGCTGTCTTTTTCCTTGTATTCCCAAACAGTAAGTGTCACAGCGAATAATGCGTGTCACATTGGCAGAGTAACGCTCTTTTGCTGAATTCAACTGATTTCAATGCTGTGGCTGCCTGTTGGAGTACTAACTGAATTCACAGACCTCTGAAAAAAAATATTTAAAATCATTCCCGTAATGAGGTCGTATAACAATGGCGATATGTAAATGATCGACAAGCTGAGGTTTGCTGTAAATCTTGGGACAGATTTGCGGGAAAGCGGAAAAGCCGACGCATTGTTAAGTCGGCCGCCTCTCCCGCCGGGGGGCTGATTTGACACGTTCTGCTTGATAAAATCGCGCTCTGATTGATAGCTGTGGCACAGGGGATTCTCGGAAAAGAGCATTACAGAGCCGAGGGCAAAAAAAAAAAAAGCGGATCCTGTTTAATTCGCTGTAGCATGTTTCCTGTCATTGCGCTGATGAGCGAAGGCTGTGTTAATAAGCAGCGCCGGCCTCGCCTCACGCCACATCTTACGTCGGAGTGACTGGAGGCACGGAATGGAGGCCCACTGTCTCGCTTAACCTGTAACTGTCTTCGCCTGTCCACACAGGGCCTTTATAGCTGATTTTGGGAAGGGATGGAGGCTGGTTGGTGAGTAGGCGCGGAGAGCAGGTTTCTTAAGGGCTTTTGGTGTTTCCATTTCCTGAAGATGGCCACCATTTCCTGTCTTTGAAGGTGTACCAGATCAACTCAACCTTGGCACCAAATTACATCAGCTATTCAGCTAATTCTCATATCCAAAGCTACTTACAGTCAATTAGACTAAGCTGGGGCCAAACCCCCACTGGATCAGTATGGGATTTTGGGTCTTTCTCAAGGACCCAGCAAGCTTCACTGATCTTATTGTGGTCAATCTAGGGCTTGAATCCCTGACCCTCTGAGTCTTTGTCAAATGTGCCAGCAGCGTGGATATCACCTGCCCCTGATTTCTGCCTTAAGTAGTGCAATTTCAGTCCCTTTTTCTGGCCGTGCTAAAAAAGGTAGTCATTTTGCACGCCTTATATTTGTTTTGTCTCTCGTTCCTATAACACAAAAAACGCTGTTGGCGTTTTCCGCGGTTTCGCTGCGGCCGGTGTTTTTGCTGCCCACTTTCCCTTAATTCTCTTTCACCAGGAGGCCCACAAATAGCAGAATGGCGACCGTAAAAATATGAGTGAGTAACATTTTACCTCCTACCCTCTGCGGGTGACATAAAAGCCCTGCTCTTTGGTTTAATATCAGTGGGAAGTGGTGCTGGGTTTTATCGAGGCTGGGCCCTGCTATGATGCAGGGGGAGGGGGGCGGGGTTCTGGTGACTTGTACATTAAGGATGATCACAGACCTGGAGGTGACCTTTCCAAAATGACCAGGCAGGCAGACACATTCTGTATTGTAGGGCAGGCTGGCCAATTGTGGAAAATGCCCTCTGCACCATTTCAATCAGACCCTTTCTGACACGTTCACACACATGCATTTCCCTAGCCGCTGAGAACATTATGAGACCTATTTTTGGTCAACCCCAACCTGTCCCACTTATACCCACGAGACAGCTAAGTTTGTGCATTAAAGGGCACAGCTAAACGATTTGATGGGGTCCTCCAAGCATGTCGTACAGGAGCTGTACACAAGGTTCTGGGGAGTGTTTTGGGGAGATGGCAAACAGACACAGCTGTCTGAGTTAGTCACTGATTTGGGGTTGGTATTAGCATTCGCTTCAGTCAGTGTCAGGTTTATGTTTTTCTTGTGTAATTCATTACAGAGCACACAGTCTGCGTTCATTAAAAGTATGACCATCAGTCTACCGAAGTCACCCATTAGCAGGTGCTCAATATGTGTGCGGAAAACTTCTGGATGGCTCAAACTTTTCAAAAGAACACGGATAGTTAGCAAACAAAGAGATTTGGGAGGGGGTGGGGTGAGGCAGCTGAGGGTTTTTCCATTTATATTTGTGCTAGCTCAGATCCTGAGCTCATTACGTACAAGGGCACCCACATTTCTTATGAGAGCCCACCAGAGACTTAATTGAGGGAGCTCTCACGTTATACAATGCCTTTTGAATGTCAAATCTTCCCTTTTTTCCTGTAGATTTAATGGAAATGTAAATTCATTAGATGCCTGGTTTGGAAATACTGCAATTCATGTTAGTTTGACTGTTTATCTGGTGACTGCTGATTTGATCTCTCTCGGTCCTCACTGTTGTCTGTCAAATTAAGCTTTATGGGATCTGATCAAACAGCAGGTGTGTTTTTTTTTTTTTTCCACTGGAATATTTTATAGACCGCTGTGCAATTCTCCATTTCAGTAAACCATTCACACTGTGATTAAACAAGTTTTGCGTGAGGACACGTAAGGTAAGGTGAAGCTAAACTGACCTTCACCATTGTGTGATGGTGCTGTTTGTTTTCCCGAACCTTTATTACAGTACAGGAAGAGATGGCACACCGCCCATAGGAAAACAAATGGCGGCCCTTCTGCCCTTCATAAGCCATGATTACTGACACTCTAGGTCTTCATTCTCATTATTTCAGCTAGAGCCATAGCCTTCAGGTTCATTATCTCGGGTTCCAAAATGTCAGGTAGATTACCTATCTTTGAGCTCTAATTGCTTTGCATCACTCCAGCGCTGAATCCGTACTCTGAGCAAATCATCTTGCGAAATGAAAAGTGACCTCGCTGCATTGTCTCGGCCAATTTACTGCTCCAAACCTAATGCCCTGCAAGCAGTGATTTTTTTTTTTTTTTTTTTTTTTTTTTGCTTAAACCAAATTAATTAATCAAGCAGTCATGCTATCAGCCGCAGCACATTTACTGAGGAACCAAACGTTATTTTGAGGATAGTGCCTGGTTATAGCACTTCTGAAATATAGTTTCATGAAGTACATATTGGAATTTATGCGCAGACCCGAGACACTCTTTGCACGCACCTGTCATCTTTTCCTCGTTTGCCTGGTTGAGAAAAGACTCAGAGAAATGTTCCCTCTTTTTGTGAGAGTGTGTTGTAACACCATGCCGGTGTTGCAGGTGGTATTTAGAAGAAGGACTGATGCCTGGCTTCCTGAGGTCAGGGTTAATTAAGCTGTCTGTTGAAAATGTTGATATAGGTTGGTTTAATCAACTGAACAATAAAAATAAATACATTTGAATGCAAAAAATCATGAATAATCTAATTATATATGAGCACGTTGGCAGACAGGCTTGCTCACTCGTATAGAACAGAATGGATAAATGAGAGGAAAACTCTGCCTACAAGACCCTTCCAGAAAGAACTCTTTGATTTCTTGGGCCTTTTCTTCAGTGACTTTCTCTGGCAGTTTCAGTGACCCTTTGGCACCAAAGCCAGGCCAACTTTAAAGGTCAGACTGGCCAGATGGCCGCTATTAATGAGTAAATTGGCAAAGAATTTGGGGAACTATAATTGCCCATAACCGTAATATGCAGCATCCATCAAACAAGCTGAACTGCAGTGACAAAGAACAACATTTGTACACCCTGATTAACCCTGCACCGAGACTCACTGGGATACTTAAGCACCTGCTTTAGAGTCAGTTAAATACAACCCTGGAAGAGATGAATCAATGGCGTCTTAATGGTTTAGCAATCAGCTGCCATTTAGGTTAATGGGCTTTCTGGAGGGCAGAGCCGGCTAATGTGCAATTTGGAGAACCAAGCTCCAGCTCGGAAGCAGTGCAGTCTTATACGTCCTGCTCAGCCGAAGGCTCTGTACGTTGACGGAGCGTTTTCTCGGCGGAGGGTGTCGGCAACTGACAGGGGTGATATCCCTGGTGCTTGGCGTATGGCACGTGTAAATGGGTCCTTGTGCGGCCTCATTGTAGCCAGTTCAGGAACAGGATCTTCTGTTCCCCTCTCCCTTTCCCCATCTGGCCTGTGTCTCAGGTCTCTCTCTCTCTCTCTGTCTCTCTCTCTCTCTCTCTCTCCCTCTCTCGCATTCTCTCTGTCCACGAGACACGCACTTAGGCTCTGACATTTCCATTTCCCTGGAGATGAAGTGTGCCAGGCTGTTGCCATGGAAACTCCCCGCACTTTAAGGCACACCGAGTACCAGCCCCCCCCAGAGCCCACAAAAGGGTAGGGGGGAGTTCTCGGGAAGGCACACCTGCTGGCTTCCAGTTAATTGGTTACTTTCCTGCACTTTCATCTATTCTCCATTTTTAGTTTAACTTTCATTTATTTCACTCAATTTAATACTCTCGCTTTCTTCAGAGAGTGTTCAGAATGAGATCTTACTTCACTTGTTGTTTTGTGCAACTCAAACTTTTGAATATTACCCTAAAAAATGATCTTAAACTTTTAAATGCATATTGCCATCTATGTGCTTTGTTAGTGAATCTTGAAAACCCACGACAAATATAACGCAGGGACTCCTTCACCCCAACACTCCTTCCAGATGTAGAAAGCAGCAGCTCTTTTTTCAGATATTTAGTGTGTGCTGTCGGAGTTGATCCACTGACCCATGTCTGATTATAGTCCTGGCTATTCCATCTGAGGCCTGATTCAATTTAACTGCAAATTGAATTTGATCAAATCACGACATTAGGCATTCGCTATTTGTTGAAAGAACAAAAGACATTTACAAGAAAAGAAACAGTTATCCTACCTGACATTTCTTTCTTTTTTTTTTTTTTTTTTTTTTTGAAGCAGATCCCAGCTTTCATCTGTTGGTTTTTTCCCCATTGCTTGGCACCTCAAGAAGACTGGTTAGACTGATAAAAGAACATGTTCTCATTTTTTCTGTGATTTTCCGCTATCTCCGGCTGTAAGACAAACATCTTCGCACGTCTGGGTTAGCCCTGATATCCTGTTAGTTTATTGCCAAGACCAGGACACTTTTGAGCATCAAAATAAAAGATGGCAGAAAATGCTGGGATTTCATATCTTTTGCATCCTTTGAAGTTGCTGCTTCTTTCAATTACAGAGCTGGACATTTACACCACAGTTGTAAGAGTTCATTTTTGAATTGAACCTGCAATCTTCTGATTATAAGCCCTGTCCACTGTGTAATGTGGGTGCCAGTGTTAAAA
Source organism: Gymnothorax javanicus (assembly GCA_029692085.1). Taxonomy (NCBI): domain Eukaryota; kingdom Metazoa; phylum Chordata; class Actinopteri; order Anguilliformes; family Muraenidae; genus Gymnothorax; species Gymnothorax javanicus. The sequence goes on along the minus strand of CM056207.1, from coordinate 20,600,199 downwards.
GTAATGTTGTGGATGAATATCTCATTTTCTCCCTTTCAAACAGCTATTTCTATTTCAGAGATGTACCAATTGGTAATTTGCACTGAGGAAATGTGACAAAAAACTGCAGAGAAAATGAGAGAGGGGGAAAGAGTGAGATTAAGGGCTGAGACCTTTGCTTTTTTGCGGGTAGTTTTGCCTACGCAGGCTCCAGACGCCACTGCGGTAAGGCATTACACTGTCAACTCATTGACTATTTGATTATAGTATTCCTGTTATCAAACCCATGTAGCCAAGTCACTGAACAATGTGTGACAGCACGTCTGATTCCGTTATCTCCGCTAGAGCACAATCCTGATGGAGCCATCGCTGCATCGGGACACTTACGGCACTAAGTCACCTCTTTCAGACGAGATGCTGACAGTAATGCTGCTTTTCGCAATTATTGGAGCACTGCGTAGTTTTATCGCTATTCAGGCTCGGGATTAAGTATACCAATAATGCGCCATTAGTCGCTACTCCGCGCTGCACATGCTGAGCTCATAAATAATAAACTGCAGGCAACAGGCATCAAATCACTGTGACGGAAGGAAAAAAAAAAAAGCCCATGACATGTTTTGGGGACATTCGCCAGCTTATCAATACCTAATCCGCTCTGTTTGATTTAGATTGTTCCAAGCGCTAGCAAAGACAGATGCTACCGAAGGGTCCTTGTGTCTTCATCCTTGGGAGCCAGAGGCCTTCATCTCGACTACCCCCCTCCCCTGCTCTCCCCCCCCCCCCCCCCATCCGCCTCGCCTCCCTGCTGAACTCAAAGCAATCTTCCCGGGTGACACTGCCGGGCCGTCTTCGGATTTGAAACATGCGGGTGGAAGCTAAACAATATGGCCTATGCTCAGCGCTGAGGAGATTGAGTTCTTTTCAACAGCGAATGTGACATACCTCTCTCTCCGCAGGTATTATTCTGATTACGCCTCCTCTTTCATCCCCTTCCAGAGAAGCGGACAGCTCCCCCTACCCTCCTGCCCCCCCCCTCCGTAGTACCATTTCCATATTGTGTAAGTGCAAGGGAAGTAGTGCTCCATGTTGAGTGAGTGTCAGCCTCATCTCGAATTGAACCCTGGGCCTGAATCACTCGCATCCGACAGTAGAAAGCCGAAGATTTTCGGTCTATTTGGAAGCGTGACGGATACTGTTTTGGAAGCGGCGCCTTTTTTCCTCGCTGAGGAAAAGGGGAGCCGCATTTAAATTGCCCTTCCCGAGGCTATAACGACACTGATTAATCAGCACCGGCAGAGTTTCAGAAGATGGAGGCAAGTGTAAGAGGATGACAAACAACAAGATTAAGTGAGACTTAAGTGAGGCTTCGGTCTGATGAGAACTGTTGCCCGTGGATAGCCGAGCGCCTGAAACACAACCTTTTTATGATTCATCCCCCCTCTCGCACGGTTAACATTTTGAAAATGATGTACAGCTGGATATGTAATGAGTATTTACTGACTCAATCCTGCAATTCAGTCCTCGGGCGTGGCGTCAGTATGCCATTTGGGCAGGAGCTGAATTGAGTCTCTCTCTCCCTAATGGCAGTGCGTGTGCCATCAGCGAATGCCACCTGAGTTTCTGAGCGCTCGTCCGCCGCTGCATTTCTCACCTCCCCAGATTTATGCCGCTGCCAGTTGTCACACTGATTTTTCAGCCGGTCATTTATATAGAAGGGATTATTGTCAAGGCACACTCTCGTAATAAAGACTTTAAATATTTATGTCAGCGGTAGACATTTTACACCGAGCAACGTGCAGCTCTCTGTCCGTATTTCAGTCATTTAAAACGTTTATTTTATGGAAGTCATCCTGGCCATGGACCTTGTTAGAAGGTGCGATGGGTGATGAATGAAAATCGAACTGGCAACCTTTATGTTCCCCGATGGCGGCTGTGCTTCCCGTGCAGCTGTATGCCGCTGGTCCGCTGTGATGTCAGAGTAGATGGAAGGTGGGGTATTCAGTACTGACAAAGTGTTTGGTGATCCAGTCAAGGAATGATGGCATTTATACCAGCAGAACGAACCCGCTGCTCAAACCCTGTACATTCTCATTTAGAGGGCATTAAGTGTAGTTATGAGGGCAACATAAGAAACAGTGCTTTTTGTTCAGCACTGTCCATAAATATTTGGACACTGTATTAAATAGCGCTATTACTCCTGCATGGTTCACACAATATGAATGTAAATTACTGCAAATCAAGGACAAACATTTCTACTATCGACCGATTTTGTGTTTTTGTCCAGTATTCTGGAGTGTGCCACCCAAAAAGTTGTGCTCCTTTGGACTGCACTTCATGTTTTAGTACAAAAAAAAAATACAGACTGTGCTTTGTTTTTGGGACAAAGTACCACCGGGCTGGGCTTTGTTTTTGGCTCAAAATAAAATCATGTTTGCTTTATAGATACATACAGACTGCACTTTGTTTGTAGAACAAGATTAATGTGGACTGCATTTCATGTTCGATGTTCAAATATAGTATAAATACATACAGACTGCACAGACTGCACTCTGCATTACTAAATTTTAACAGAATGTTTTTTACGTTTGTAGTACAAATACTGTACACATGTACTGTACTCTGTTTATGTACTACAAAACATACAGACTGCACTTTGTTGTACAGAATATAAATGGACTATATTTTATGTTTCTAGTTCAAATACATAAGGACTACACTTTGCGTTGTCGTGTAAAATACATATGGACTGCACTTTGTTGTATAAATATGAACAGACAGCACTTTGTGTTGCAGTACAAAATGCACAAGGACTGCATTTAATGTTTGAAGTGTAAATACATTTGGACTGCTCTTTGTCGTAATATAAATGCATATGGACTGCAATTTCTGTTTGTAGTACAAAATATATGGACTGTGCTTTGTTTGTAGTATACGTATGGACTGCTCTTTGTGGTACAAATACATACGGTCTGCTCTTCGTTTGTAGTACAATGACGTGAGGACTGCACTTCGTGGTTGTAGTACAAATACTTATGGACTGCACTTAATGTTTGTGTTACAAAATATGAACTGACTGCACTTTCTGTTTGCAGTACAAAATTTATTTGGACTGGAATTTCTGTTCGTTGTACGATAACATACTGACTGCAATTTCTGTTTGCTATACAAAATATATATGGACTGCGCTTTGTTTGTAGCATCAAAATTAATACAGATTGGAATTTATGTTTGTAGTACAAATACATACGGTCTGCCCTTTGAAGTATAAAGTACATATGGCCTGCACTTTGTGTTTTTAGTGCAAGATACATTGGACCGCGCTTTGTTTGTAGTACAAATACACTTTGTGTTCGTAGTACAAAGTACATATGGTCTGCAATTCTTGTCTGTAGTACAAATACATATGGACTGCACTTCATATTTGTAGTACCATATTTCATTCTTTTTCCGACATATAAAAGACAACAGAATCTCCACTCATAGCCACTGGGTTGTCTATCATAACCCCTGCCCCACCCCCTCCCCCGTCACATGTCCTTGGCAGCTAAATTACCGCAGGTTCCACAGCCATCAGCCACGCCTCCATGTCTCTGTACACTGATGGGGTTTAGCCTGTGGCCCCGGACCCCGGTGACGAGCCACCCGTCATAGCCTGCTGTCAGCGGGAGAGTGATGGCAGGTGTCCGGGAGATGGATGCCGCCGCATTACAGTCCTCTTCTTCCACCTCCGCCTCTCCTCTCAACCCCATCAGCCTCCCATTTTTACCGTCTCCTGTTTCTTCCCCCCCGACTCGCGTTCGTCCTGCGCTGGCGACATGTCACGCACGTAACATGCAGCTTTTGTTACGGGGCTGTTTGTCGCTTCGTTCCATTGAGCACGGCACTTTGAAATTACCGGGCTCTTTTTTTGTCAGCTGTGAATTTTGTACTCTCTACTCCTGCACACGCCAAAGACCACCGTGTGCGACACACACACTGTGCACACGCCAAAGACCACCGTGCCCAACACACACACAGTGCACACGCCAATGACCACCACGCGCAACACACACACAATGCTCACTCTGCCCCATTCTCCTCAATCCAGTCATTCTGCGGCGTCCTTCTCATTACCGCCCCGCATTGATATTTCAGTCCACACCTTTTACCTTTTCCAGATTAAATTTAGACACCCGGCCTAATTAGAGTTTGTTTGCCTGGGCCGCGGCATGAAACAGCAACATTACGGGGAATGTTAACGAGGGAAGTAATGGCTGAATGATTTAATTTCATATTCTGTTGTTATTACTTCATTAGCGGCGCGGCGGATGCTGACCTTTCTGCGGTTTAACATTCCTCAGAGCCAGGATCTCACCTCCTGGTTCAGTTTTTTTTTTTGTTTTTCACCTTTGGAAACGTGACATGCAGATGCAGATGGGGCCGTGGTCTAACGGTTAAATCAGTCAGACTGCGCCACAATGAGCTTCAGGAGCTGCTTCGCTCATCTCGCACTAACACCCCCACCCTACCCCACCAAATCTCCCCTCAGATTCATCTGAAAAAGACGCAGCAGGAAGAATGAAAAGCCATCAGCGCCTGTCAGAGATGCTCTCTAAATTCACTTTGAGTGTCATGCCAGCGATCAACCCCAATCTGTGACGCATCAGCCTATTTTTTTTACATACACATTTTTGTATTTATCTATGCATGTACTTATTTGCCCATTTTCTGGAAATGATAATGCTCTTCGGGTGCCGAAATGCGCCCTGCGCGCCACGGAGGTCTCTGGATGGGCGGGGCTGGGCGGAGCGGCCAGACAAGGGGGGAAATTGCTGCTCTATGATTGTTTGTCACGGTAGCGTTGGCAGGAGGGATCTGGGCGTGCGCGCGGTGGGGAGCCGTGTCATCTGCCTAATGGCTTGTGTCCTGGACGAGGGATGTGGGCGAGGTCAGCTGCCGCCGTCACGCCCGTCTCCCCCGCTGACAAATCCCGCGCCGGCGTCTGAAGCGCCAGCCACCTCGTCTTAATGCCGTCTCGCCCCTCCAGCCACTCCCCGTCACCCGCGATAGATTTGCATCATCAGCGTGCTGGCTGCTGATGGAACTCTCCAGGCCGCTAACCACGGATACTCGTCTGAGCTGCCGGGGATCGGCGCGCTGGTGCTGTGCCTAAATGGGGAGTAAAATTGCCAAAGTTACCGCCATGTCCCAACCATTAATAATGGCTGGCCCTGTAGTTGAAGTATAATCATCATTTGCGTTTGTTTTCCATTTTGAAAATGAGAGATCGTTTACATGATTATGGACCTACTACACTTGTACACGCTCGTGCATGCTCAAACACCTCGTAGACGCCCCAAAATGCACGTTCATGTGCGCACACGCATACACTTTCTCACCCTCACTCACAAAGGCACGCGCACACGGACACACACTTACGCGCGCACACACACACACACACACACACACACTCTTTGGCTGGTCTGATGCAAGGGAGTGCAACTGCAGCAGTAGCACTATGCCTTTTCAAGTCCTTGTTTTTTTTTTTTCATGCCGCCACTGTCAAACTTCATGTGAAAGTTTCAATAAAGCTAATCCTTTTTTTCATCACAAGGACCTTTCAGTTTTTCCAATTAACGAGCACTCCTAAAGACAAATGTTTAAGAAGGCTTGAATTCATTAGATACCAACACCACAAGCCCCCGCAACTGAAGATATTCCGTCAGAGTTCTCCCTTGGCTATTATGAATGTTCCAAGAACAAAGCCAAAAATCCACCGGCCTCCCTTTCCATCATGGTTCCTTAGTCTTCTCCACTAGTGATCAGAACAGTTTGTTCATTGCGTCAGAGGTGGAATCTGATTCGCAGAGCCATGAGTCCTGACCCCTCCCTCTGTCCCCTGTATTTTTACAGTGGCCAATGTGTCTTACTGCAGAACCTGATTAGCCTCAGCCTCAAGCCCAACACCTACCAGCAGCGTGTGAGGTGCGTCAAAAAATAGGATCCATTAATTTCAATGGACCAACGCCCACTAGCGGCGTGTGACGCGCGTTGACGTGCGTCAGTTTTTCATTTTTCGCCACTGCTCAATTTCTTGAGCGTCAACTCAATAGAAACGCATTTGTCTTTTAGGTTATTTAACAGTTCGCATTGTCATGGTTAGTGGCACACATTTAGCAGAAACCTCACGTAGTTGTCGAAATCGATATAACCGCTTTTTAACCAAGTTGCAGTTTTTGAAGGGAAATAAATTATTTTGCTGGCATTTAAGTTATTAAGCGATCTACAATTTGACAGAACCTAACTCAAGGTTCACTGATGAACGTCGCACTTTGCCATCACTTAAAATAAGCTTTATCGGTAGGTGTTTTAAAAATGAAAGGTTCTCTTGTTGCATATTTTGAGAGTGGCACGCATGGCTTGCCTCTCGGTCCTGTTGTTATATATCAATATTGAGGCTACTGACGCTTCCAGTGGGTGTTTAAAAACGTTTGGCATTTTGACGCGGCGCTTCGCTGTGCCACCAGTGAGCGTTGGGCTTCAGACTCCGCCCATTTCACTGCTGGGGAGGTTGTGGGCACTGAAGAGTGGCATAGAAGGGGATGTTGGGAATTGATGTAATTGTAGATAATGGTGTAAAGCCTTGCGAGAGCCTGAAACAGGATATGACCCTCAAACTGTTCCATTCTGGCAATTGATGTTGCCATTAGGAAAGACTGTGACTCAGTGTCTTGAGAAACCAGTAGGTTTGAATGTACGTAGCCTATGTGGTTGTGTGTATTTGAGTTTATGCTAATATGCTGTATGTGTGTTCTTTTTTACCCTGAAAGTGCCTTAAAAATGTGCTGTATAGGATCAGTAGTCAGTCATAAAGAGAGTGGCATTTGGTAACAGCTGAGCTCTGGTTTGTTGCATGCGGTTAGACGAGTTCTGGTCTCAGCTGAAGAGCTGAGAGTGTGCGGCAGATGACGGAGGGCTCTGATTGGCCCTGATCTGACAGCAGGCTTGCAGGGCCTCACAACCCATGACACCCTCTCCATCACTCTCCCAGGGCCGGTGGGCGTAGTGCAAATATCCAGCATGAAGCAAACTGACCTTTAGTTTATTTAATTAGGGAAATCGGATTACATCATGGCCAGCAGCACACCATATAACACTGCCAATAATCTCTAGCGAGCAATATTGGTGGCAAAGATGACTCTGTCTGACAGTCGCCATTGTGCTCTGCTTGTACTGTGATGCCGATAACGTATTTTTCCCTCTAAATGGCTAAATGCCAAATTGTGTGCAATTAAGCAACTGAGTATCGGTGCCCTTCATTTGGAAAATAATACAATAGTTAGCACGTTTTGTGATGCAAAAGTGTGCAACGAAATTACTCTATTATTTCTGGTTTTATGGTTCACCAAAAGTTTATTGGCCAAACCATTGTTTGCTTCCAGTCATTTGGGATCATGAAGAATCTAGTCGACTCAGGAAATTGAACATATTTTTTCGCCTTGGAAGTGAAAACTCTCTAACGAAGGTATTTCAGGTTACTGGTTTATTTTGTTTTGTTTTTCTTATACTGTTGGCCAGTCTTGGCTGAGCCCACCAGTGTTAGCACCTCTGGTCATCCTGCTGCTATACTTGAGCTTTAAAGTTACTGACACACTGTTAGCTTCATGTGGACTTTTATTTCGGTGGGAAAATTTAGCAAGATCCTAGCTCATTATGCCAAATATTCGGCAGTAGATGCTCTTTATTTTTATTATTCATATAGTCAGAGGACTGCATAATCAGACCAAGCAGTGGGGTCTCAGTCGAGTGCAAGAGGACGCTCTATGTAACATAACATAACATAACATAACATGAGAACAGGCCGTTCAGCCCAACTAGGCTCACCAGTTTCTTTTAACTGTTGTGAATATATCACTTCAGATACTCAATGACTCAATGGTATCTAGCTTTAAGTCAAGCCTGCTCTTGAAAATTCCCAAGGTTTCCGCCTCAACAATATGGTCATGCAAGCTGTTACACATCAAAATTACTCTTTGGGTGAAAAAATATTTCCTTATTTCAGTGCTAAATTTACCCTTGGTCAACTTCCATTTATGACCCCAAGTTCTACTAACAGAACTTGGCCGAAGGAATCCTACATAATTCACTTTGTTAATCCCTTTAACATATTTAAAGACCTCAATCAGATCACCCCTGAGTCTCCTTTTCCTAAGACTGAAGAGATTAAGGATCTTCAGCCTGTTCTCATAGCTTTCATCTGTTATACCCGGAATCAGCTTAGTTGCGCCCTTCTCTGAACTTTTTCTAGAGCCTCTATGTCTTTCTTAAAGTATGGTCCCCAGAACTGTGCACAATACTCCAGATGTGGTCTGAGGAATGTGTTGTACAAGAGAAGTATCACCTCCTTGGATTTGTACTCAATACTTTTGGCAATGTATCCCAGCATCCGATTGGCTTTTTTAACTGCTACGGCACAATGACTAGAACCTGTGAGGGTTTGGTCAACAATCACTCTTAGATCTTTTTCATGTGGAGCACATTCCAGTTTTAAACCTCCCATGAAGTAATCCCGTCTAATGTTTTTATTACCTACATGTACATATTTACATTTTGCTAAATTAAATTTCATTTGCCACATTTCTGCCCAACTCTGGATTCTATCCAAATCCTCCTACTTTAGTAGAGTCTAAACTATTTGCCAAACCTCCCAATTTAGTATCATCCGCAAATTTAGCTAATTTGCTCTCAATATTTCTATCAAGGTCATTAATGTAGATGAGGAACAGCAGGGGTCCCAACACTGATCCCTGAGGGACGCCACTCCCCACCATACCTAGCTGAGATGAGATGCCACAGACCACCACTCTTTGTGTTCTGTCCTGTAACCAGTTTTGAATCCACTCCAGAATACCTCCTGTAACTCCAATGGAGCTCATTTTAAAAATTAGTCTCTTATGCGGTACTTTCTCAAATGCTTTCTGAAAATCCAAGTATGTGATGTCATTAGCCCAGCTCTGATCATAAGTCTTGGTGGCCTCTTCAAAAAATTCCAGGAGGTTTGTCAGGCATGACTTTCCCTTACGGAAACCATGTTGGCTATCCCTCAAAATATTATTACGTTCAAGGAATAATTCCAGCTCGTCTTTTATGATAGATTCCAGTATTTTGCATGCAATGCAAGTTAAACTGACTGGCCTGTAATTTCCTGGCTCAGTACGGTCCCCTTTCTTATATATTGGTCTTATATTGCCCTGTTTCCAATCATTTGGTATTTCTCCTGTTTCTAAAGACCGTCTGAAGATAGCGGAGAGCGGTTTAAAGATGATCTCACTAACTTTCCTGAGCACTCTTGGATATAAGCCATCAGGACCCGCCGCCTTATCTGCCTTTAGTTTATGCAACTTGTCTAATACTTCATTATCCCTAACCTCAATTTCCGCAAAATAATCTTGAGCTTTGGACATGCCCTCTGGCCGAATAAAAACCCGCTCCGAGGTAAAATTCTCAACAAAAAAACTATTTAAGGTATCCGCAATATCCTTGTTATCATATAGCAGCTATCCATATTTATTCTTTATGCACTTAACCTCCTCTTTGACTTTCCTTTTTCTACTACAGTACTGAAAGAAGCGCTTAGGATTAGTTTTTGCCCCTTCTGCAATTTGCCGTTCATGTAAAAGCTGTGCGCTCTGGCTCTGCTTCTGGGTAATGCGATGGTAATGCTGTGCTGGGTGAGTGCATTCAGCTCCAGCTCATGACTCCAGTGTTATAGTGGAAAATGTGTTATGATACAGCAGGAGAACAGGACAGCTGTGCCCCTGAGCTGCCAGCCACAAATAACTACAGACTGTACATAACGCTCACCCTGCGCGGCCACTGACTCACTCACACACACACACACACACACACACACACACACACGCACATATAAACACACATGCTCCGCACAGCCACTGACTTACTTACACAAACGCGCACGTGCGAGTGAGTACATGAACACACACACACCCTGCATGGTCACTGATGCACACACTCAAACACACACACACACACACACACACACACACACATAAACACATACACACTCAGTGCGGCCACAGACTCACACACTCAAACTCACACTCACACACATCCCGCATAGCCACTGACACACACAAACACACACACACACACACACACACGCACACGCAGACTCACACACAGACACACATGCATGCACACCCTCCACCGCCACTCAACTTACAGACTCACGTAGAGATGCATGCACAAGCACTTACACTTGCTTGCACTCACACGCACACTCTCAAACACACACACATGCACTTAAACGCACGCGTGTGGGAACACACAGTCTCGCACTCTGACATGCACACACACACTCACACACCCTCACACACATATGCACACACACACATACCCTCCGCAGCCACCCACACGCACTGGCACTCATACACACACTCTAACACACACTCAATCAGATGCGTGCACATACTCACACAAACACTCGCCCTCTTTCTCTCTCTTTGTTGCATGATGTCTGTTCCTCTCTCTCTCTCATCCCTCTCTTCCTCCCCCTCTCGCTGTGCCTGGGGAGTAATTAAATCACTGTATGCCTCTTCAGAAGCCACGCACGCAAACATACCCTCTCTCTGCATCACACATACGCAAACACACTCAAGGCTACGCACGTGTGGACACCCACACACAAATACAAACTCTTTCACTCCGTAAATCGCAGGCACTCTTTGCCTGCTTACTCTTTACTCTTTACTGTTTAACTCACACACACACACACACACACACACACACACATATACATCCTCTGTGGCCATTCACTCACACGCTCGCACTCAAATGCTTACACACAAACAGGAATACAAACTCTTACTCAAATGCACATGTACTTTTGTACTCCCATAGCCACGTGTGCTCTCACAAGCATGAGAATACGGAGTCTTCCTCTTTCACTCGCTCACACACACACACACACACACACTCACACACTCATGAAAGTCTTGTTTGAGCCAGGGCCCGGCCTGTGTGTTGAATTGCTTGTTAATGTATTGAGTGTGGCAGGAGAGCAGGCTGAGCTCTGAGGCTTTGTTTTACTGACAGGAGTGAGTGCTGATTAAAGACGCCCCAGAGGCGATAAATAAATAAATAACCACTGCCTATAGCTGAGAGATACATCAGCTCCTGTGTTACAGGAATTGTAAAGCGTGAGCTGCTAATGTACTAGTGATCTCCTGGATTTCTTCTCATTTAGACGTTGATTAAGTTGACAGCATATTAATTAGCAAGGTATTGAACTGGCCAGGCTAGGGAGGAAAAAAAAAAAAAAACTACTCCTACGATTTGTCATGTAAGTGATTTGTGCTAACTCATTAGCATTTCTGAGTGAAGACTAAAGTGCTTAGGATCAAGCTCAAACGTAATTATAATTTGGGAGTTCGCCTGACAGCGCTTTGGCAATGGGGAGTCCGTTCTCCTCTACCCAGGGAGGACAGAACCTGAACAAAGTGGCAGGTTGTGGCGGCAGCAGTTAAATTGTAACTCAGAGCAAAGGGCTCCGAATGGGTTTAGCCGCCATTGCGCTAAGCTGTTGCGCTAGCATCGCTAGGGCAGCTCGGCTACTGTTACTTCACTGACTGCCTCTCGTACCCCCTCAACAATCTTCGGACCATTTTTTGTTTCTCTGTAACATTAACTATTTCTGTATAAAGTCCCTCCCGGTGGAGAGGCGGTGGTACACACAGCTGGCGGGGAGTCGCGTGATGTATGTGGGACAAACAGCAGTGTTGCTGAGGGGTTTCGGAATTATGCAGTGGCGCTGTGTACTAAAGTAAACCCCAGTCATATTGTGAATGGGTTTAACTTCCTACTCCTTTTATTGTTATTGGTGAGTCTGCAGGGATGTGTCTTTGTCTTAGCTCTGAGGGCTGTCTGTGTGTGGCTCCAGGGCCTGTTGGTGTGTGGTTCTGGGGGGCTATCTGTGTGTGGCTCTTGGGTATGTGTGTGTACTGCTCCAGGGACTGTCTGTGTGTGGCTCCAGGGCCTGTGTGTGTGCTGCTTTACGGCCTATGTGTGTATGGCTCTGGGGGCTGTCTGTGTATGTCTATGGGGCCTGTTTGTGTGCAGCTCTGGAGCCTGTTGTGCGTGTAGTTCTAGGGCCTTTGTGTGTATAGCTCTGGGGCCAGTGTGTGTGCGGCCCTGGGGCCTGGGTGTGTGTAGTTCTGGGGCTTGTGTTTGTATGGTCCTTGGGCCTGTGTGTGTGTGTGTGTGTGTGTGTGTGTAGTTCTGGGCCTTATTTATTTGTAGTTTTGGGGCATGTTTGTCTGGAGCATGGAGATGCACACACACCACTCACTTCGAAACATGCACACACTCGCATGAACTCACGCACACTTGTGCAGATAAACACGCAGTCCCGAAGCAGGAAATGGGACGACATTTAATCAAATGGAGGTTTGATAGATGTTGTCCTTTGACCGGCTTTGCTCTCCTTTGTTTTGCTCAGAAAGGACGCATTAAATTGCAGGGTTTTTATACCGCACATTTAACCAAACCTCCCGCGTGAATGCCAGAGCAGCCCGTCATTTTTAATAAACAAACGCCTCGGCGCTGAATCCGGGTGACCTTTGAGTCGGAGAGCGGCTTTCTCGGCGCGCTTTTGAAAACACGCTCCCACCGCCCGCCACCCCCTTCCTCTCCGCCTTCACTGGCTTTCCCTTTGTTCAGATGTATTCCTCTGACACCCTCGCGCTGGATTAAAATGTTAATTAACCTCCGTGTCTGAGCACTCCTTCCCCGTGGCTCTACCAGCCAGGCGGAGGAAATGGGACAGCTTACCCCAACCCCAACCCCAACCCCACCCTGCGGGGGAGCGTGCCAGCCCCCACCCGCCACCCGACGCTTTCCAAACACCGCGTTACAGCGGCGAGCAGGGGCCGGCGCCTTCCGCACCTCTGACGAAGGGGCAGCTCTTGAAGCCGTGCGGCGGGGGGAACCGACTTCTCGCGGGGAGAGCGGGCGGAGGAATAATATTGATGTTACGTCTGGGGGCGTGCGGCAACATTATGGCAGCACTGTTTATGGCTTCATAAGCTGGGGGAGTCTGGAGGCGAGCTGAGGAGGGTCAGAGTCGAGAGGCGAACCCATTGTCTGTTCGGAAGAGTCGTTTTTGCACTTATGCGCTTCTGCACATTGCCTGGTGCTGGAAGGCGTTGCATTATTGGGCCAGTTTTCACGGCGATTGACTATTAACTCCTTAAACTCTGAATTTTCACTTAAGTTTTTTTCTTAAGTAGGCTTAATATCAGAAAAGCATTTTTTTTCCATATTGTAGGGCAACGCCACACACACATTCTGTATCTGCTGGTTTCAGCGCTTTACTGAAGCTACATCACACTTACACTTAGAGAAATATTCAAACCCAGGATGCTATGTTTTTATTGCCACAGCATTGCGTCAAATGGAAAATATCTAGATCCTGTGCACCATTTCATACATACTTGTAATTTGTAATTCAGCATGACATATTTAAGATAATTTAAGACCTTAGGATCTCCACTGCAATTTAAAATAGGCCTGAAAGATTCATACGTTTGAATACAGCAGCTGCATTTGAGAGACCCAAATATGGGTCTGAATCTTTTATCGCGTTAAGCAGGTTAAATTCTACTTTTCTGGACCAGTTCTAAATCCACAATAGAGGAACCGTTGAAAAAACTGTACCTGCCAGCCGATCTCCTCCTGTGCCTGTTCCTTATATCCCTCCCCCACTGCAATGAGGCTTCATTCACCAGACCACACTCATTCTGTGCTATGCAGTGCACTCGAATGGCCACACGGCCCATACACCTGTCAGGACCGAGGCTTCATATTTAAAAAGAATGAGCAAGAGACGCGCGGATTATTATTCCGCTGTGTGACCGTGAGAGGCGGGGAGACAGCTGGGGGAACGCCGCGTCCGGGAGGGCAAAGAGCTCCCATCCCGCGGGGAATTACCAAACGTGGCAGAGTTCACGCCGGGGGCTCCTCACATCATATTCTGTTTACGTCTCTATCACCCTGCCTGCTGCGCTCATATCTGAGCGTACCTCACGATGGCCTGGCCTGCATGCCTGATGTCGGTAACAGCCTGGGCAGATGGGACAGCATGCCTAAAGCACACTGGAACATGGCCAGGTCTGATACAAGCTAACGTCTCAAGCACTTCCGTGTTTTGTTGTCCAATGGAAGCTGGTGTTTTGTGATGTAATTTGGTCAGTGGGCATCTCCAGTATTCTTCCATTCCTCTCATTTCAAAATGGCTCTATTGCGGCATTCAGAATTGCTTTTTATTATTAGCTTTGTGCATTTATTTTTTCTGGTAATTAATGCGTACATATCTTCCCTTCATTGAACTCGCCGTTTAGCTTATTTATTTTCTTTATGACCAATTTTGACGCTTCTGTACCATGACCAATTCAGTGGCATAAGTTTTAAAAAAAATTGTTTTTTTTTTTTTTTTGTACTGGATATGTGGTCTTCCTTTTATATAACTGCAGGCCATCCCTATTCAGGGCGCGTCTCCCTGCATCTGAAATGTGTATTTTCATCCCGCCAAGGTCAACCCAACTCGTTTAAAAAACAAAGTATATACAGAGCGCGGGGGCTTGGGACCGCCAGGGCACCAGCGGGATTTATTGTCTGTTTTCCGTTTGTGTTTCTCCTTTTCTCTCCCCGAAAACTCTGACCTCGTCCTGTCTGTGCGGGGCATCTGCGCCAGTTAGACGCTTTGTCTGGGTGGGCAGTCTTTTATCGATGTGCTGTGGCCGGGGTGGACTGACGCAGTCAGGGTCCGCTGTGATGGACAGGGACGTGCGGCTGCATTACCCGCCCTATTCTGCCGGCTGATTTATGCACGGCTCTACAGTGTTTCGCAATGCAAATGCCTCCATTATGGCTCAACATCAGCCACCTAGAGAGGAAAGCGCATACCGTATATACGCTCGAGACCCAGAGCACTGGCGGAAGCATTGTTTAAATTATTGTCTTTATTTTCTTATACATAAATTATTGATTGAGTATAATGCCACACAAAGAAAACCCCAGCAGTTGTAATAGTACCAGAGCACGCACAGTCATATATTTTAGGTTTAGGGTCATTGAGAGATTTTAACAATGCAAACCCAGGGCCTGTTCGTGTTTAGAGGCCCTGTGGGATCTCATTGGTCAAATATGAGTCCTTCAGACAAAAGCGATCTCTCGCTCGGTGAGTGGGATAGAGTGCTCTAAGAGCCGCGCCCGGGCTTGAGTGGGTTTGATTTCATGATTGAACACTTTTGTAGCCAGGACCTGCATAACCTGCATATGCAGATGTGGTTCCATTTGAAAACCAAACTGAGTTTGTGTTTTCAAATTTATTCATGTATTCTCGGTCCCCAGTGGCCCGGCAGTCAGAGCCTCAGCCGTTTCCAGATGACATGTGAAACTGGCTCCTAATAGAATTAGAGGCGCACCAGTGAAGAAGACTGCGGCCACCCGCCACCACCAAAACCACACAGTAGCCTGAGGCATCGAGGAAGAGACTGCTCTTTGTTTTATTAACTTTATTTATTCTTCTTCTATTACTTTTTTGAGGTTATGCCCTCGTCTTTGGGCAGCTGGAAAAAAAATTTGCACCTCCCCGACTATAATCGTAGAGTGAAAAGTGTTTTTTTTTTTTTTTTTTTTTTTTTTTTTTTTTTCCCAGCTGTCAAACACAAAGGAATTAGGAGTGGGGAGGTGAGTTCTACAAGTGACAGGTTTGTCTGGGAGAAGTACAGCTTATCCTGCAAACTGAAATCCAGTCATCACTCGGAGAAGAAGAAAGCTGTTCACTGTCACTATGACAGGATCCATACGGTATTGGGGAGGACTTGAGGTCAGCTTCCGGTCCAGTGTAACTCCCCAGAGTATTTTTGGGTAAAAGTACAAAAAAAAAAATGCACACAACTTTCGCCCGCAAATTGGATAAGGAAATTTGTTTAACATGATACAGTGGATAGACAGTACCTTAATCCACAGATAGATATAGCAGTATCCATTATTTGTATCCGTCTGGGGCTGGAACACTTACCCTCTTACTTTCTTACTTACTTTCTGTCAATGAGATCGATGGCAGCCTGAGCACTGAGCCAAGCCAAATACTGTATTCGCTGCCAGCTGAGTCCTGAATAAAAAAATGCACATTGTCAGATCTGCGTGGCGAAAATGAGACACAGATCTCGTTTTGTGATTCAGTAACATACAAACATTGTAGCGTAACATGCATAACATAGCAGTAACATAACAGTATTCATGACAAAGGGTTTACTGAAGCTATAGGACTAAGGGGGGTAGTGTATATATTATTCTTCTTTTTTTTATTGCATTCGCTGTCTGGGCCATGTTTTGACAGAAGACTTTGCTGTGCATGACTGAAGGAAAGAAATTCATCCTGGGAGCTTTGTATAATCCTTATCTCTGTATAAATATCTAGTGTTAACTGCGGGGCTTTAGTTTGTTTTCCCAATCTGAAAGCAAGCAGTGACAAAGCCATGAATTATTCATTCACGTTGTGTATTCACAGAATGGGTTAGTAGAGCATATATGTGGATGGTAAAGGGTATGTGTGATTGGAGAAAAAGGAGTGGATGGAAATAGCTCGGCATGAATCTCCACAGATGGTTGTTGTTGATTCATTCTGAGGTGGATGTCTAAGTTGCACTAAAGATTTTGAACAGGAATCTAGATTCAGTCTAAGCATAGAGTGCTTGCTAGTGTTATTTTCCTTAGATACCAAAATTTAATGCGCACAGTAAGCTACTTCATCTGGAATGAAATAAATAAACAAAATGGAAAGAGCACTGTTTGGAAAAATAATTTGTCCTTTTAGCTCATCCTGGAATCATCCATCATAACCCATCCTGTTTTCTATTTTCCTTCATTATCCAGTCATTTTCTCATCTTAATAACCATAATCTCAATTTTCTTTTCTTTTTCATGGGCATTCATACATTCAGTGATGCCCTGTATTTGGGGCAACAATGGGTAAAAGCAAGCTACCCTTAGTGGGGCAGATGTTTGTTGAGAACCCCCCTGGCATTGAGCAAAATGTGCATTTCCCGGTGAGCAATCTCCATTGTCCTCCTGAAATAATTCATATTGACTAGAATTGATTTAATCTGTACCATAACCCTATTTGATGAGCAATGATGACACCACTAACCAGATGCATTTAAAAGTTTATTAAAGAAAATATGCTTGATATGTGAGAGGGAAACTCTCATAGTGATCTTTGGCTTTATCGACTGCGAGTTTGGGGGAGCAAAGCTGCGGAATTCGCTTGGGCAGCCGAGAACAATGAACCCCCCTTGGACCGTACCGAAAGGACAGGGAGGGGAAGTGAGAGAGGAAAGGAACGGGGGGGCGCATAACACAAAATCAGAATGACAGGAGTGGGTTAGGTGTGTATTTATGGGAATGTGTCGCGGTCAAGGTGTGGTCCTGCCCTTGACATTGTGCTAGATAGCTTCAATTAAAGTCAGGAGATGGCACAATTTCTGATATACTAAATACAGATATTTACCGATATTTTAGCTCACAACAAAATCACAATGGCACTACTACCAGTGAAATGCCAATAATGGAATATGATTACCTTATTCACACATATCTTGTAGTGTTTTATCACATTGAGATAAATATATTACTGTACATGTGTAATGCTCTTACACTCAAAAGACTTTTCATTTTTAAAGTATTTTCATGTTTTCAAAGCAGTGCTGGTTCCATTTAATTATTGCTCCATTTAATAATTGGATTTATTAAATTAATGACATGACAGTCTCACTGCAGGAAATACTGCACTCACTGATGCAGTTATTTTATTTCCTTCCACTGGCGTCGGCTTCAGTTTTTGACTGAACGAGCACACTGTAGCGTGTCACTGATCCTTTTAGCGTTGTCAGTTCAAGTCTACTGTGTGGCATGTGCACTTTAACAACCTGTAGGCCTAATTGCACTGAGGCGAGTATGATGTCAGCCATTCTGGGTGATAAATTTGAAGGCTAATGTTGGGCACATCTCCCTTTCAGGTTATATCACCATCATATCTAGCTGCTGGAGAAAGATGAATATCTGTCTACTGTGCTCATGCCTAAAGGGATGATATCTGACAAAATAAATATTGATGTAATATTAACTGGTCAATTGAGCACATAAAAATCTAGCAATAATTGCCTATATTAGCATGTTACTTTACTTCATGTTTACCCCAGTAGTAGGCTCATTATGAACCTCAGTACACTGCAAAACATACAACTGTGTCATCGGTTCTATAAATTGCAAGATTTTTATCAATCTCCAAGTCTCCCATAGCTAAATGCACCCAGAGGACAATTCGAGACCTGAGAATTACAGGGTTCTAACTAACATTTACAAAGTATTGAGGAATTAGCTTGCAAAGTTTGGCTACTCAGTGTACGCTTAGGGAACTGGAACTTTGTAATTCTGATCTGAACCCAATTTAACAAAATGGAATACCTGTAGTTAATCATTAGAAATAACGATTTATTACCAGTTATGTGCAATAGTTAACTC
Source organism: Gymnothorax javanicus (assembly GCA_029692085.1). NCBI lineage: Eukaryota > Metazoa > Chordata > Actinopteri > Anguilliformes > Muraenidae > Gymnothorax > Gymnothorax javanicus. The sequence goes on along the minus strand of CM056207.1, from coordinate 20,581,635 downwards.
AATTTTGACCAAAATGTCAGGTAGAACCCTGAAATTCTAAGGTTGCAAATTGTAAATTCCTTACAGAAATTGAATTTCCTTCAATAAATTGACCTAAAGCTTTAAACTTTCCGAGTGTACGGTTTTGTGAATTTCATTGCAGTTCTTTCCCAGCACCTGTGCTGCTCTCTCACTAACTCGTACTCTGCCACCATCTGATAAATGCAGCGCAAGGCAGACTGAGAACCGGGTGACATGAGCGGGAATCCGCTGTCAGGAGAAAAAAAAAACACATATCGCATTCCCTTTCAAGTGACACACATCTCTTTTAACGGTGTCATAATAGATGTATAATTTATTATGGATGGCGCAGTTGAAAGAATGTGGTGTGTATGATGTTCTCGCTCAAACGCTGCTCTTGGGTGAAGCCGCGCTTCGGTTAAAGGGGAACTGGTCTCCCAGTGGCAGCCCCCTCTGCTCATAAGAACGCCTCAGAAAGAGAACAATTATTGGTTACATTTTCGCAATAGTCATTTATGTTGTGAAATATAATTTTTGTTCAGCTGTCAAGCTGCTTGTGGGGATTTGGGGTGAAGCTAAAATTCACGAATGACCTTTTAAAACGGGACAGTACCCAGGTGCGCATGATACTAGGTGTGCTTGTTGTGGTGAAATGGATTTTTGGTTCCCAGTAAAGTGCCTTGTTTGTCATCAGGGATGTTAGCAGCCCTGAGGTGATGCAATAGCTTTAGTGTCCTCTTTCGTGATCCAGGCCTCAATTTGGAGGAGTGTTTGGCTTGCTGGTGTTGGGAATGTCTGTGAATCAAGACATCAGAAACATTGTTGTCTGTGTACGAGCCACAATGGGAAGAGTGGCAACACAATATGGTGAAAATAAACTATAGGAACTGTATCTCCTGTTGGAAAAGTTGATCCTATTTAAATTGAAAATGAGAACTGAATAATAATGTGGTAGTCTGGCATTTCAGGGCATTTTTGGTTTCTGTTCAACTGCATGGCTGTGTCTTTGGCCGTGGAGAAGACAGTGATGAATTGTGCTGTAATATCAAGCCTACATTCTACACATCCCTGTCTCTGTGGCACACAATAGACAAGCATACAAACACACACACGCGGGGACCATTCCGCTCAGTATGTCAAGGAATACAAAGGAAAACCAAGCCAAAAAATAGCTGTCACTGAATTACCGCGCCTGCACCATTTTCTAGAATTTATGTTTACATCAAGATGACGAGCTGGCACGCAAGGCGTCAATAAATAGCCCATCACGGCATCACTGTAGCTTACCATGTTCAGGAATTTATGTTAAGCGCTGTTACTGCAGAATGCATGACAGCAGATTTGCATTTGCTGTGGATGGTGTGAGCAGGAGACATTTTTCATAATTTGCCTTTCCCTGAAGTGACACTTGGCTCTGACCTGCCGTGCTTTCCTGTCAGTGCATTAATGCGAGCTGCGAGTCCCCAGCCAACTGAATAAACTGCCTTCTCTTGAAAACCGGGAATCGGTGACGTGTTAAAATCGCTCTGAAAAAAATAATAAATAACTGAAATGAACGCATCCCCCATGCCGACTAACGGAACCGACAAACCGTCTGTAACCTGTACAAAGAAAAGCATTGATTTTGCAATAATGTCGTTGCTGACTTGCAACGACTGAAGGAATGAAGATTTAAGTGCGCCGTAAGCTTTCGGTTTCTAGGAGCGCGCACTACGATCTAAGTGCGAACTCCGGACTCGAGCATATTGCCCGTAGAAAAGCGGTGCTCAACTTCACAGAAACAGCCGGGGCCGACGGTCCCTCCACAGCGCACACAGAAGCTTGACTGCCAATCAAAGCAGCCTTAGGCACCGCCACTGACTCGCTCGCATAAATTAGCATTCATTTGCATAAAGATCTACTGGTTTCACAGACTCACTTGGCTCTTTCACTGAATGACATTTCCTCTCTCGCTCGGTCTCTCTCATCCTTCCATTCTCTCGTTCCCTCCCTCCTGATCTGTCCCTCTCCGTGGCCCTCCCTGTTCTCTCCTTTCTCAGTTGAACAGCTTCTTGTTTGAAAGGGGTTTGGACACATGCCACTGTGTACTATGCCACTGACTGTGGCTGGAACTAAGAAACCCCGACTATCATTTCTGTCTGGGCTTGGTGGCACTTCAGCAGTCCTGAATGATCAGTTGTACCACCATTTGCATTTACTAGTGGAATACTGGAGCTGTTGCAAAACCTGAGTATATGAGTAGTATCCAGCTTTACACACTGGAGGCCCTGTTTTTTTTATTGACCTAGTGACCTGTATTTTGGAAGCTGACAGCCCAGGTGTGTGTGTCTGTGTGTGTGTGTGTGTGTGTGTGTGTGTGTATATATATATATATATATATATATATATATAATCAGCCACAACATTAAAACCACTGATTGCTGAAGTGAATAACATTGATTATTATTATTTACAAATTATCTGTGCCTTTTCATCGGTGAATAAAGGGTCATGTGATCTTCTTTAAAACACGATATTGCCCTGAAAACCCTCGTGCAATGCAGAGATCAGAAGTGATATTGCCCTGTGGTTTAACCAAAAAGAACTATGGAGAGAAAAAAAATTAATACAAACAGTGAGAGCGTTACGGCAGGCATCAGTAGCAGACGTAAACAAAATTCTGTGATATTTATAACATGGTAATTGTTCAGGCATCGTAAGGTGTCCACATTTGAATTGGTGTTTACATTTAGTAGACATAGAAATCTGATAAAATTGTTTGTGTTTATTTAATAAAACAATTATTGGCCATAGGTTGGGCAATATCAGATTTTATGGACCCAAAGAAACTGATATTGACCTCGGCCAACCCAATATTGACCTAGGCCGTTGGCAGCGGTTTCTTTGGGTCCATAAAATCTGATATTGCCCTCGTGCATGGTCAATAATTGATAATTATCTTTTACGTAGGAAGTGAACCATTAGTTCTTGAAGTTCATGTCTGTAGTAAGAAAAATAAGCAAATTTAAGCATTTGAGTTACTTTTACAATGGCCAAATTGTTATGACTGGAGAACTGGGACATTGCATCTTCCAAATGGCTGGTCTTGAGGGGTTTTCCCAGTATATGGTGATCGGAAACTCCCAAAAGTGGTCCGAGAAAAAACAGCTGGTGAACCAGGGAGAGGGTCATGGGTGTCCCAGGTTTATTGATGTGCGTGGGGAACAAAGGCTGGTCTGTCTGGTCTGATCCCGCAGAAGAGCTGCAATGGCACACTTGATGAAAAAAGTTTATGCCGGCTATGATACAAAGGTGTCAGAACACAATGCATTTCAGCTTGCTGTGTATGGGGCTGTGTAACTGCAGACCAAATACAGTGCCTCTTTCCACTGTTGAAAGCATCTACAATGGACCATGAAGCAGTGGAAGAAGATGGCCTTGTGCAATTAATCACATTTTCTTTTACCTCATGTGGATAGCTGGGTGCTAGTTGTGTCGATGGGGCTGAGATGGCGCCAAGATGTTCTGTGGAAAGAGGGCAAGCTGGCAGAGCAGTGTGATGATCTGGGCAATTCTCTGCTGGGACATCATGGGTCCTGGCATTCATACGGATGTTACTTTAACACGTACCCCCAAACGCAACATCATTGCAATGAAGTACATGCCTTCTTGCCACCAATATTCCCTGATGGCAGTGGCCGCTCTCAGCAGGATCATGGCTCTGTCGCTCTGAATTAATTATTCAAGATTGGTTTGAGGAACTTGATGAACAGTTCAAGGTGTTGAATAAGTCATCAAATTCCCCAGATCTCAATTTGATTGTGCGTCTGTGGGATGCACTGGGAAAATGAGTCTGGTCTGTGGAGGCTCCACCTTGCAACTTGCATAACTTAAAGAATCCTCAGTGAACATTTTGGTGCCAGATACTGCAGCACGCCTTCAGAGGTCTCATGGAGTCCACGCTGTGACGAGTCAGAGCTGTTTTTGTGGCTTGAGGGGGACGGAGACAATTTTTGGCAGGTGGTTTTTATGTTTAAAGGTTGTAATGTCTGTTCCAAACTGACAGAAGGGCTACTGTAGCACAAGAGAATTTAAAAGATACTTTGGCGAGGAATAATTATGATAGGAGTTACGTGAGGAACACTGTGCATCGTACTCTGTTGTGTGTAGCACTTTGTAGCTGCAGACCAGTAGGAGTGGCCATTCTAACCTTGGCAGCCCCATATCCAACAAACTGCAGTGCACGGTGTGTTCTGACACCTTTCCATCAGAACCTGCATAAACTTTTTCAGCACTTTTTGCTGGATGGAACCGCACGGGCCAGGCTTCACACCCACACGCATTGACGTCGGTGGTTCACCGGGTTTTCTTTCCTTAGACCACTTCTGGTTGGTATTCAGCTCTGAAGACCGGGACACCCTACAAGAGCTGCAGTTTTGGAGATGCTCTGACCCAGTTATCCAGCCATCACAATTTGGCCCTTGTCAAACTTGCTCACATCCTTACCCTTGCCCATTTTTCCTGCTTCCAACACATAAACTTTCTGGACAAAATGTTCACTTGCTTTCTTATATATCCCATCTACTGGCAGGTGCCATTGTAACGAGATAATCAATGTTATCCAACTCACCTCTCAGCTGTCAGTCATCATTTTATGGCTGACCGGTGCACGCGCGCGTGTGTGAGTGTGTGAAGTCGATCATACCACAGTCAAATATTTTTTGTATAAATCAAAGATGGTTGTACAAATGAAATAATTATAAAGATGGAGAATGGTTTGCAAAGATGTTGTGTTTTTTGTATTTAAAATTAATATTTTTTGAATGAAATATTAATTTGAAATACCTCTTCTCTCAGGCTTCAAACGGGGAAAAAAGCAAATGAATAGCAGAGCCTTCGGCCCAAACAGAGTTTTCAAGCGTTAGTAATTGGAAATCATTTCTTCAAACTATTTTAGAAACAAGGCGTACACATCTAATGAAGATTTGTGTAACTTTCTTCTCTCTTCTTACATTTTTCTCCACATTACACATTTTATGTCATAAATTATTGAAAGTGTACTTTGGTCCCCGAATGCAGGTGTTGACTACCGATGAGTTAGGGGAGAGGTGAGCTGCGGTGGGCACATAGGTAGCAGCGATGCATGGGATAATAAACATGGAGAGAGAGAGAGAGAGAGAGAGAGACCACTGGGGCCAGAAGGTTTATTGAACTCTAGTTTGCTATTGTAATTGCGTTCTTTATGGGTTTGTGTGCATGAGAGAGAGGGAGAAAGAGAGGGAAAGAGAAAGAGATGGAGTGAGAGAGATACAGAGAGATAACTTGTATGTTTCTGCGGTTTTGCTTGATTTTCCTTATCTTGCATTTTCTAGCTTTTGCAGATGAGTGAGAACATGTGTATCAGAGCTCTACATAATGTAGCCATGGGCAGTTCCCTTTCCTCCTCAGCCCTCAGTAAAAATGTTAGAGCTCTCATACAGGAGACAAGCCCCCCGAACACAGATGGGACTCCCGGGAGGGTTGTGTCATCCTGGGAGTCACTTTCCCTCCCCGCTGGTTGAATGGGTTAGCAGAGCTGTGTCTGGCTGCTTTCCTCTCAGTACAGTGCACTCCACTTCCTTCCTGTCACTTCCTGGTCCTTAGAGGGGCTGTCACTTCTTTCTTCCTGAACAGTCAGAGCCTCTGAGATGTTTCAAAAATGTGTGTCCTGGCGTAGCAGGAAACACGCTATTTTAGGGCTTACATGGCTAAGAATGTTAAGCTACTGCTGTATGCTAGGTTGAGCAGCTGAGGTTTTGTCATACTACTTTCTTCATCATTAATTTCTTCAGGAGTACATTTCAGCCTATGATAAATGTATGTAAATGTATATTAAATCTAATTTATTTTAAAGTACAACCAATATCTGTATGTTGTTTTGGGATAGAAAGAGTGCTGTATTGCTAAGCTTGCCAAATTAGCACCAATGAAAACTAATGAAGAAAAAAAAAATACAGTGTGTAAAACAATAGGTGTGTATTTAACGCCAGCGCTAAAGCAATTCTGATAGAACAGCAGGGTTCTTCTGTGGCTGGGTTAGAGCTCATTATGGGGATTAATTATGGCAGTGGCAGGCTATTGTTGTTGACTGGCCTAAATGAAAGATTAATGAAAGTAAGTGTGTGTGTGTGTGTGTGTGTGTGTGTGTGTGAATGTAATTGATGGACGGGGAATGATCTAGTGTTGCGTGTCCTAATAGGGTGTTGTGGGCAGAGCAGCCTCGCCCACGGTGTAACTGTACTGCCCCTAGAGGGAATGAGTGGTATTGCACCCAGAGGAACCTTATCACCGAGCCACACTCGGCAGGCCTCCCCCGCCGATCCTAATTAACTGTCACTCCATGTAGACTGTGTCCCCTCAGCCCCAAGCTGCCTTTTCAATTACGGTGTGCATCTCCGCAGTGTGCTCCCAGGACACGGGACGTCTCTCCCTGACCGTTCAGCCTGTTTTTATCACTCATGAGGGGGAAAGGGACAAAGGGACACTGTGAAGAAATTTGTGTTTAGACAAGAGTTGGACTCAATGGCATTACCTATTAAAATTAAATCTACTGTAGCTTTACTTTCACATATTTGCAGGCTCTCTCTCTCTTTCTCTCTGTCTCTTTCTTTCTCTCTTGCTCTTGCTATCTTTCTTTCCTTTCCTTCTTTCTCCTCTAATTAATATGTAACCGTCAACATTTCCCTCTTTTCACCGGCAAAATGATATGAGGAACCTCCTCAAGTTACTTACCCTCTCCGCCATCTTCTCATCGCCTGAGGTTGACCCACAGCCTCTAAATTTTGAGGACATTTCCCCCTATAGCTGTCGTGCTGCAGGGGTATCATGATGCTAAATCCCCCCATCCATCTATCCATTGGGAATAGGGCCACCTACCCAGTGCTGGAGAGAGAAAGCTGAGTCCAAGGAGACACTTAGGCCCTGTCTGGATAGGTTTGGAATCTGTTGGGCCTCTATTGGACAGCTTAATTATTTTACCTACATCTAATTTAATTAAAATAAAAACTAGAAAAAATGAGTACAACATGTCACAGTTTCCCCAGTCAGCATTAGCAGCTTCTCCAGACCTTTTCCAGTCCTCTTGGGGCTGTATCTTCCCACATATACGCCGAACATCATGAATTCCTGCAGTTCTGGAGTGTTGCGCACCTGTGCATATACAGCATCCGCTGTATCACTTGGCTTGCTTCCGTGTTGCTATCTGTTATTAGCTGTTACTGTGGTTGTTTGGCTCACGGTGATAAGTAACGCTCTGAAGTGCTGATAGGCCTTACTGATGAAGAGTACCCTGATGCTGGCTTGGATTACAGTCACGGCTGTTTTTGTTTTCTTCAGTGAGGAAACTGACTCAGGTTTTTACACTGTGTACTTTTTCAACATTATTTTTGTCACATATTTTACTATAGCAGGGCTTTCAAACTTCAGTCCAGTGGATCTGCCATCTGGTGTGTGTGCTAGCAATCACCCTAATTCACTTGTGTCTGGATGTGTTCAGTCTGCAGCATTTTTTGACAGCATGGAGCATGGTTATGGCATTACTCCATGGGGTATTTTATTCTTTAAGGGGTTTAAAAACACTATTTATGATTTATATCAGAATTTGAATGATAAAATAACAGATATAACTGCTACTCACAAGAAATGGATGTTTGGAGGTTATGTAATAAGAATATATGAAGGGTTGGAATGCAAAACCCACAAAGTCCAGTCAACCTCTTTTGTTTTAAATTGAGTTTTTTTTTACTCAGCATATTATGAGTACATGCATATTATGCTGAGCAAAAAAAAAACCTCAATTTAAAACAAAAGAGGTTGAGTGGACTTTGTGGGTTTTGCATTACAACTCTTAATATTCAACCAAATCTTTCCTCGTTCATATTTACTGTATATTTATGGATTTGTTTATTTATTTAGGTCGGTGCACAGCCTGGGTTTAGTCCTATGCTTTTAATATAAAACATTCCTCTAACTGTTGAAGTGGATTAAAGTCTGCTAATGAGTATGTGGCCATGTTCTGATAGAAAGGGAAGCTTGACACTCTCATTGATAATTTTGTTCTGTTTGGTCGCTCTCAGTTCCAGCCCAATCTCTGGAATAAGTTGTCCCATTCATCTTCCTAATAATTGCGGTGCTTCATCAGTTTTAGAAATATTTTAAAGCTGGGGATTTTTCAATCAGATTGATGGCATTGTTTACAGATATTAGTTTTCATTAAGAACTTAAAGCTCAACATCTTCCACACATCGACAGTATTGGGAATTTGCTGGATGTTTCCTAGGAGATCCATGATAAAAAATCCTGCAGTAATTTTTGAGATTGCTGTGTGCTCCTTAATTGGGTTATGAAGGACAATTAAACAATGTCAATTAGCACTGAAAGGAGAGAGAGGAGAGGGGAGAGGAACCAGGAAAACGATCTTAGCAACACGGCTCAGGCACTAGGGCACACCGCGCCACAGTGCGTTTGCATCTGTGGTGTGCATGTGTGTGTGTGTTTGTGTGTCTGTGAGTGAGAGACACACAGAGGGTGAGGTGAAAAAGAGAGAGCAGTAGTTCTTTTTTGCACTGGCTGTTCTTTATAATATGCTATTATGCCCTATTTGTGACAACATAATGGCACCATTTGTACAGATTGTGTGCATGAGTGTATGTGTGCCCAAGCATTTGTGTGTGTATGTGCGTGAGTGGTGTGTTTATGTGCTTGTGGTGTGTGTATGTGTGTGTGTGCATGTGTGTGCATGCGTGTCTGCGTGTGTGTGTGTATGTGTGTGCATGTGTGCGTAAGTGTGTCCATGTTTGTATGCGCTTGTGCATGTGTGCATATGGGGGCTTGTATAGCTGTACTTGTGAGAACTCTATAGAAACCTCAGTCCTCAGATGTTATGAGAACATTTGGGGTTGTGAGGACATTTTCGGTGGTCCTGACAGAGGATTATGGAGAATTATTGCTAATTGGTTAAAGTTTGGGTTTGGTTTAGGTTAAAGTTGGGGTTACAGTTACGCATAATTTGATGACTGTTATGGTTCAGGAAAGGCTTAACAGAATGAATGTAAGTCAATGCAATGTCCTCTCAAGTATAACTGTACAAACATGTGTGTATGTGTGTGTGCGTGTGTGTATGCAAGTGTGTGTGTGCGCCTAAAAGTGCATGCCCATAAGTGTATGTGTGCGTACAGAGTGTGTGGGTGTGTGTGCGCGTGGGCCCTGAGAGCATATCTGATTTTGTTTGATGTCTTTGATGTGCTCTTGGGGATCCAGGCCAGTGTTTCAGATGACAGGACATGTCCCCTCAGAGCAGGACTTGCTGTCCCTGTGCTGGGAGACGAGGGGGCGGGGCTGTGTCCTGCACCATCAGCACCGGACCTCGGCCTGCATACAGAGGCCCAGAGCTCTCTCCATACTGCAGCACTCCTCCTAATGTCTCTATCCTGTTGCTCAAACGACAGCTTCCTCGTTATCAGCCAGGCTTCAGGGCCCAGGGCTGAACTCACCTGTTACACAGGAAGCAGCGCGGCGGAGTTAATGCCTCGGCGTGCGTTAGCTGCGGCAGTGAGCAGGGACCCTCCTTCATTATCCCTTCTGTCTTCCGCCTGCACTCTTATCCCGCCATTTTGCCCACTCTCAGGGATATTTGTTTGTGTGTTCTCTGAATATAATGGATGCCCTGGGCTTTAGTACTCATTTGATCATTAAGGAAATGGCTGCTGCGAATGCTGCTGTGCCCCAAGCTTTTATTTTGCTCTCGTGACCGAAACTGAAAGGCAGTCACCCCCCTCGACAACCACCCAACCACCCAACACCGCCTCCCCCCATTTGATGCTACGGTCACCCAAGGACTTTCCCTGGACCCATGTGGCACAGAGCGATGCCTTAGTGAAGTGTACTTCTGTATGGAGGGAAATAAAGTAATTTCCACTACTTTGTTGTTGGCAGTGTGAGGAGAGAGCAGAGTCCTGTGGGCTCTCTGATGGCAGCTTTACTGCTCTCTGAATACCGCCGATGCCCTGCTCTACCAACGCAAACAGGACTTTGCCAAACGAGCTCTGTAAAGCCCGCTGTCTCTTTGACTAATTTGTTGGTCTTCTACGAGTGTGCTGAGTCTTCGCCAACCCCCACTGCCCACCCAGTGCAACCCACACCCTGCAACCCCTTTCTCCCCACCATCTCCTGCTACTCTACCAAAAAAAAAGGAGAAGAAAGCCATAAAGCTAATGTAGTGCGGCAGCCTCTCGCTGTGGTGATCTATGTGCTGCTCTGTCTGTGGCAGGGGAGCACAGGGGGCTTTATAGAGCACAAGATAACGCATCGGCGAGATTTTTCATCCACCCTTCCTGTCCGACTTCCTCTGACCCCCCCGTGCCTCGTCCACACCCCTCTCATCCGCCGGCAGCAGACGGAGATCCGCTCGACGCCCTGTGGAGAAACCGGTATGGGGAGACGTTTCAGATGAGCACTGACCTGTCGCTGTTCTGCTGTGAGACACTGTCTCTCTTCCTGTCTGCCCAAATACCTGCTCAGCCAATATCAGCTTGCGAAGAAAAACGAAGAAAAAAAAAAACTTTATTCACTGCGGAATAGATTGGCAGGTAATTAGGCTGCGAGGGACAAAAGTTGAGAAATGTGCATGAATAAAGTCTGGCTTATTTCTCGCAGTATGCTTGCTTGGGAAAGTTATTTATTTATTTATTTATTTATTTATTTATTTAATGGGAAAAACAATCACAAGAAATGTGAGCTTTGAACTGCATAACTTGTGCACTTGAAGATTGACTAGCCAGTTTTCTTAATGACGGCTTAACAGCCAATATCAGCTGCTGTCCGGTATGAACTACGATTAGAATTTAGTCTAATAATCCATCCACTCACTCTGTGCGACGCTCTGTTCTGACCCAGACGAAACCGTTTTCACAGGGGTGTTTGTGGTGAGCGGACTGTCTCAGCACTGCTTCTTCCAGGATGGGGCTGTAGCACCGATCCCTCACGTCCTCCCCGCAGCGAGACCGTGCGAAAAGAAAACCGCTTTAATTGCGCTTAATAGCCTTTAAATGGCATCAACAAACCAAGCGTGTTGCCTGATGGAGGAGAACGCTTTGGCAGACACAACTTCCGTGGCATGGATGGATAGTGTCTGACCTGCGGCCATGTTTGTAAAAACTTCAGCAACTGTCGAAGAAGAATTTTTTTTAATTTTCACCGTGCGGTCCACCTTTAATTTATTGCATTTTAAGCAAAGCTAATGATGTAAAATGTATTTGAACTATGTACAGTCACGTTAAATACCGTCAGGCTTTTATAGATTTAATTGGAGAGGAGTAACAATATAATGTAACCACCGTGAAAAAGTAATTTGCCGAAGGATAATGTGCTGCTCTTAAGTATAATGGGACCGTGTATGGAATTTCTCAAAACAAGTGTTGAAACATAATTCAAACATTTTTTTTTCAGGTATTGCAATAAAAAAGTTGCAATAAAAACAAAAAATATGATGTAAACTTTTGTACAGTATAGTATATATGGCTATAGACGCAAGAGTTTTTGGCAATTTTTGAGCTTTAGTTCATCGTGCACTTTTTTTTTGTAAAACCTGGCCTGATTTGTGGTGTCATGAAACTCAGGCAGTGATTTAAGACGGTGATTGAGGCTTGTTGCTGCTGTTTTTTACAACCTTTTGTTTTCACCTACCGCTGACTCTCGCGATTATAGTACAGGAATAAAAAAGCGAGATTTAAAGAGAGGATAAAGGAAAAATAAAGGAAGGAAACTGAAGAGAGAGGATGGAACTGTACCGAGCGCACGTTCCATCATTCATTTTCCTGGCTGGAGAGCCTGTTTTGCCAGTTTGTGTAAATGAGTAAACTGTAACACAGATGGGAGAGATGTACTGCGCACGCTTCATCAGGACAGCGAAGCAGTTTGTAACTCTACGTTGAGGCTTTGAAGCTGCATTTGCGTTCTGTGCGCGGGTAATAAAATGTCCACCTGTGGCTGCCAGTTTCACTGTAGCTCTGAGCCCAGGGGGAGCTGGCTCTCCCTTCTGATATATTCATATAATTAACTTTGCCTTGATCTGCTGGCTCATCTCGCTCTCAGCAGTGAGGGATTCAAATGTCACTTAAACCACCTGCTGTGTGTGTGTGTGTGTGTGTGTGTGTGTGTGTGTGTGCTTGCGTGTGTGTGTGTGTGTGTGTGTGTGTGTGTCCGTGTGTGTGTGTGCACATGTGCGCATGTGCACGTGTGCTGGCACGTGTGCATGTGAATATGTGCAGTACCATCGACATTACATACATATGTGTGTTCACTCCATGGGCAATACATGGGTTGAATGCAAAATGGCAAAATATGAAGCTTGTCCTATCCTTAATAACAAATCATCAGTCAGGAAATTGGCAAGAAATAAACACATTAATAAAGTAGCTCTGTATGGGGCACCTTCTCCCTTTTATTGCTTTAACTGTGTAACCCTTGTGGGTAAACTTGCTGGCAGCTTTTTATCTTATTGTTTGTCTAAAGAAAACAACTTTTTTATTTTTGGGAATCCTGCATTTCTGCAATATTCTCTAGTGCTCCAGAGCTTTAATTGACTTTTCACAGTGAAACGGCTCAGTTTCACAGTGAAGCAGATTCCAGCTTTTTCCTGAGCAGCTCACTCCAGCTAAAGCTAATGAGCTAATGGTGGCACAGAATGTCTTTGGAGTGCATTTGTTTAATCCCTGGTAATTTTATGACCTATTATTTGTTGATAAAGCCATTTAAAAATTGTTATTTTGGCCTTGGCCCATTTTTTTTTTTTTTGTTCAGGAGTATATTGGTATGTCAGCGTTAGGCTTGGACTGGGAATCTTACTGCTAGGCATCGCTGTCAAATATCAAAAGTCGTCTCAGCTCATCTGAAGAAATGTTTTACTTTTTTTTTTTTTTTGCATGTTTTCTGAAACGTCTTTGACATTTTCCCCTCAAGCATATTTTATTGCAAAAGTTAAAAAAAATGGACTGTGAACAACAACAAGAAGTAAAATAGAACCGGAATGCACACATTGAGGACCGGGAACAGCATGTCCTGGGGACAGAGACAGTGACGTTTCGGGGTGTAAGATCACGGGGCGAGCCGCGCTGTGTCACTGTTACAGGCAGGGGGCAGCGATATGTGGGAGGGGAGAGATGTGTTCAGATGTGTGGGAGGGAGGAAGAGTGTGCAGTTCTCCACATAATGGCCCCAATACCGGCTGCCCGCACGGGGGGCTGCCCTCTCGGCCTCGGTTGCCAGGCAACTTGCAGAGTATTAAGCACTATCTAATGACTCCTGTTGCTGCACTGGCTTGGAGGCCACTAATGGGCCGCACTTCGGCCTTGTGACAAATCTCTGCTCATTAGAACCAGAGAAACTGGCCAATCACTTGACAAGGACACCTAGACTTCATCCCACACACGTTCTAACCAGTGTGACACCCCCGTTGCTTCAAAATTCTGAGCAACTCCTGTAGCCAATGTGAAACCTTGTTCAACATTACACCTGCCAGCCCTGTGTGTCTGCACACTTTCACCCCTGTATCCTCTGCTGCTTTTCTGTCTGGAAAAATGAAGACTGGTTTATCTCATCTCATCCTGATTGAACTTGTCCGAGGCACAGCTTGATAAGTTGACTACACAATATTTAGGTTCTGTTGCTGTGATTGTGGAGAGGGAAATTCTGTTGGGCTTTATTAGTTTCTGGAAGTTTGCGATATTTATTTTGAATGTATTTAAAATAATGCTGGAGACTCCAGACATACGGTGTTTCCAATATTGGGCAATAAATCATTCACTTTATTTGTCATTGTATCTCTCGCTGGCTCTCTGAAAGCCTGAGATGTGTTTGTCGCTGTTCCTCGAGAGGGTGTGTGTGATACAGATGTCAGACAGGATCACGGCTCTTGCTGGTTTAATCCCCCCCCCACCGCCCATGATGCAGTGTGGATTGGTGTCCATGTGCTCCCCCGAGATGCTTGTATCTCTGCCTGTCCATCTCACATTTATATATAACCTCCGTCTCAGCTGCTTTCAACTGTCCACAGATGGAGAGGTGATGGAGAGTTAACACCAGAAATTCACAGACAGCTGAGTGAATCCCAGTGTATCTTTAACCACAAGTCCTGTTGCTCCTGTTTTTTTAGGATAAAGTGCAATGGCCCGTGGCCCTGCTATATTTTCTAACTTGCTGTGTATTCGGTCGAGATCATATTACTGCCTGCACTCAATCATTAGAGAGCATATGAGCTGGAATGTTCTGCCAATGGTCCCATGCCGGAACAGTACGGTCTCACAATAGTAAATTTGAAATTTCTGTCACAAAATGCTGGTGATGCCATGATTTTATTTTTCGCTTGTCATCTTGTCCTTCTATTAACCCACATTTTTATCAATGCGTAAGATGTGAATACAATATTCCACAGTGACATTATTACTTAAATTCAGCATCAGCTATGTGTTCACAAATGTAAATAGCACATTTTGTAGATATGTGCTATAAGTGAACTTTTTTGGGCAAATACATTCAATGGGTGGTTGTGGGTTCACAGCAAGAAGGTTATAGGTTTGAATGCAGCCTGGAGTTAGTATGTTCTCCTTGTGTTCACATGGGTTTCCTTCACAGTCCAAAGACCTGCATACAAGTTTAATTGGTGACACCATCTTACCCATAGGTATGAGTGAGTGAACGGTGCCCCATCCTAAAGAATGATTGGAAGGTTGTTCAGGGTGTGTTCCTTCCTCTCGTCTTTTGTACTCTGTGATAGGTGGGGTTAGACTTAACCCTACCCTCCAATACAGGGCTCGAAATTAACTTTTTTACTTGGTAGCGCTGCGCTCCCAAGTTCAAAAAGTTATGAGCGCAAGCCAAAATTTAGGAGCGCACACACCAAAATCTAAGAAGCACCTATATATATATATATATATATATAATTTAATGTTTAAAAAACTACAATATAACACTCCACAATAACAATACAACTGTCTCCAACTAATGAAAGTAATTAAACAATATGACAGTCTTGAATTCATTGATTAACGAAAGTTTCCACTACATTGGCTCTATGCCATATCCTGAGGCCAGGATCTAAAATTGGGTCTCCTGGCTCTCTGCCCTTCGATCCATTTCTTCACCGGCGGTGAGGCATCAAATATGTCCAGAGGAGGACCCTCCACACTGATCCGAATCAAATCTTCAACTGTATTAGGGTTAAATGCAGATCTGACATCAAGTCGTTAAGTCTTTGTTTTCGCCTTAATATTGCAATATGAATCAGTCTACAGAGGTAACTTTGTTATGTGTTAGCTTATTATAGCATAAGCAGATGTTATAATGAGTGGGATACACTTGTTTTAAGATACAAAACCCAAAACCAGTGAAGTTGGCACGTTATGTAAATCGTAGATAAAAACAGAATACAATGATTTGCAAATCCTTTTCAACTTATATTCAATTGAATACACTGCAAAGACAAGATGTTTAATGTTCAAACTGAGAAACTATATTTTTTTTTTGCAAATAATCATTAACTTAGAATTTAAAGGCAGCAACACATTGCAAAAAAGTTGGCACAGGGGCCTTTTTACCACTGTGTTACATCACCTTTCCTTTTAACGACACTCAGTAAACGTTTGGGAACTGAGGAGACCAATTTTTGAAGCTTTTCAGGTGGAACTCTTTCCCATTCTTGCTTGATGTACAGCTTAAGTTGTTCAACAGTCCGGGGTCTCCGTTGTCGTATTTTACGCTTCATAATCGCCACACATTTTCAATGGGAGACAGGTCTGGACTACAGGCAGGCCAGTCTAGTACCCGCACTCTTTTACTACGGAGCCATGCTGTTGTAACACGTGCAGAATGTGGCTTGGCATTGTCTTGCTGAAATAAGCAGGGCGTCCATGAAAAAGACGTTGCTTGGATGGCAACATATGTTGCTCCAAAACCTGTATGTACCTTTCAGCATTAATGGTGCCTTCACATATGTGTAAGTTGCCCATGCCTTGGGCACTAATACACCCCATACCATCACAGATGCTGGCTTTTGAACTTTGCGCCTATAACAGTCCGGATGGTTCTTTTCCTCTTTGGTCCGAGGACCACGCGTCCACAGTTTCCAAAAACAATTTGAAATGTGGACTCGTCAGACCACAGAACACTTTTCCACTTTGCATCAGTCCATCTTAGATGAGCTTGGGCCCAGCGAAGCCGGGCGGCGTTTCTGGGTGCTGTTGATAAATGGCTTTCGCTTTGCATTGTAGAGTTTTAACTTGCACTTGCAGATGTAGCGACGAACTGTAGTTACTGACAGTGGTTTTCTGAAATGTTCCTGAGCCCATGTGGTGATGTTCTTTACACACTGATGTCGGTTTTTGATGCAGTACCGCCTGAGGGATCGAAGGTCACGGGCATTCAATGTTGGTTTTTCGCCTTGTAAACTACGTGCAGTGATTTCTCCAGATTCTCTGAACCTTTTGACGATATTACGGACCGTAGATGATGAAATCCCTAAATTTCTTGCAATAGCTCGTTGAGGAATGTTGTTTTTAAACTGTTCGACAATCAGCTCACGCATTTGTTCACTAAGTGGTGACCCTCGCCCCATCCTTGTTTGTGAATGACTGAGCATTTCAGGGAAGCTGCTTTTATACCCAATCATGGCACCCACCTGTTCCCAATTAGCCCGTTCACCTGTGGGATGTTCCAAATAAGTGTTTGATGAGCATTCCTCAACTCTCTCAGTCTTTTTTGCCACTTGTGCCAGCTTTTTTGAAACATGTTGCAGGCATCAAATTCCAAATGAGCTAATATTTGCAAAAAATTACAAAGTTTACCTGTTCGAACATTAAGTGACTTGTCTTTGCAGTGTATTCAATTGAATATAAGTTGAAAAGGATTTCCAAATCATTGTATTCTGTTTTTATCTACGATTTACTTAACGTGCCAACTTCACTGGTTTTGGGTTTGTATAAGCCGCATGCCATTGTCATCTAATTTCTGCATTTTCAGGAAAACCCAGCGCGTACATCCAAATATACAAATGCTTACAGGTCAAAAGATGCGCTGAAAAAAAATGTGTTTTTATGATTTTTGCAGATAGGCTACTTAAGATATGAGCGAAGAAATCAAGACATAGACTTTTTAGGTGTGCGCAAGCGCAGAACTGCGAAGCAGCATACTTTGATAGGTTGCGAAATTTGACAGAACACCGGACCTACTCGTTCAGGCACATCTGTCACAGCATTTTCTGTGTTTCGCGCTTTCTTCATGTATGGAGAAATTTTCACGTTTAAAGTGTGTGGACCCAGCAGCTAATGCGCTGTTATCTGCGAGATTCGGGCCATACTTTTTGCAATGAACACAGTGCATTTCACCTTCTTTAAAGCTCAGCCTTTCAAAATTTGTAAGCTACTCTTTGTGAAAATAAGAAACTCTTTTCGCCGCCGGTTCGTCTGAATCACCATTGTAGTCATTGTCATGCTTCTCAGTTTCAGTAACTTTTGCTACCGACTCGTTTTTTTGAACTTTAACGGTACTAGAAAAAGTCTTTTATTGTTCTTCGTTTCATTTTCCACCGAAATCTGGTGTATAGTTACAATAGTAACTCTCAGTGCCGTGAAATGGAGTGATTGATGGCTAATATTAACCATTCTAGAAGCAGGACTGAGGTTTAGGACGTCAAACTCCCCTTTGATTGGTCAGAATGGTCACTGTCAGCACAAGGGAATACACTGGGTGTCGCTTCATTCTTTCACCGGTACGCCCGGCTACAGTATGTCCAGTAGATGTATGCACAGCTCCAACACATACACCCATCTTTATTTAAGCTGCAGCAGCGGTTTGCATGCCTACTGACTACCAAATGTACGGGATAAGAGGCGTTTAGTTGGGGGAAAAAGCGGTCGCACAAGTGCAACTATTTTCATTTAAAGGTCGCACAGTGTTAATTTTGGTTGCATATGCGACCAAAACGGTCGCAATTTGGAGCCCTGCCATACCCATGACACTGCTCAGAAAGATATGAGTTAGATGATGGATGGTTGGATTTAGCAGTTGAAATTTTCTGTGTATTTTGCTAAAGTGAATTACACTGAGCATGGTCTATATCTGCTCTTCTCATTAAGCACTTTCTGCCGGCAGTTGTATTTAAATTCTTATTGACCTTTATTTCCAGCAACTTGAAATTAATTTCCGTTTATGGATTTTTTCAAAAAAAAAAAAAAAAATTCAAACCGTAGCCTTGGGTGCCACTTGTTATTTATGTAGTTCTCTCCATTTTGTATTTTTCTCAGCATTTCAATTTACCGTGGGCTCTTTTCCTCAGTGCACTCTTGGTGTAATGTCCAGTGTTAATTCAACTCTGATGGAGTAAATGTTGTATGAAATATCAAGGGATACTAGGGATCACCAGTCATTATGCCAGTTTTGCTGCAGAGTTTTGTTGTATTCCCTCTAGAGCCAATTTTTGCATATCAATTTAAAATTTGACATGGACTTTACTTATGATGAGAGGATTAAACCTATTGATTTCTAGAAAAAAATAAGTACTGTAGATATAATATTACTCAGTAGTTTGTTAATGAAGGCCCCTTTCTCATCTTGGTTGCAAATTTAACATACGTAAAAATAAGTCAGCACTTCTCTCTACGGGAAGAATTCTGGACCAATAAGAATGCTCTTGGGCCTGGGCCTAGAATACTATTGGGTGGCGCTGCCTCCAAGGTTGGCATTGAAAATGGATGCCAGACAAAGGGAAGCCAGATTTGCCCCCAGAAAGGCTGCTCATTGTAAACTCTGCACTGAAAAATCTGCCCGTGAGTTCCTGACTTGCCCCAGCCATCGATCAGTATGTTCAGAGACGTGTGTTAACCTTTATATTTCAGTAGGAAAATATGTGGAACACACTGATGCAAAGACAAGCCCTTTAATGGTGCAAGACCTATGTTTCAATGCAAATTCATCTTCATTAGAGTCACACTGTATAGCGTATGTGTGCTGACCTGAGTGTGCTCACAAGCATTCATTAACAAGGGCTTTTTCCTCTTCCATCAGATGAACCGGCCGATCCAGGTGAAGCCAGCAGACAGTGAAGGGCGAGGAGGTAATTAGCCTTCATCCGCATCACTTCCACCTTTAATGATCTACACTCACTGGAGTCACTGAGCGAGAGTACAGAGGGGCTGATGACATCACTCTTTACTGGAGCCTGTTCTCAGTTCTGTATTACACTAGGCTTACCTCATGGTCTCTTGTAGTTGGGAAAACAAGTGTTGTTTGGACCACTGATGTCACTTCCTGTCTTCAGAGTGGTGGCTGGTTTATCTCTAAAATGTAACATGAGACATACTCCTATCCGTTATTGTGCCATAAAATTCACCTGATTGATGGAAGGCAGCAAACTCTGATCTTAAGCCCGAGAGCAAAAATTGATCCATCATCGTTTCAATCATCAATAAATCCTTTTTCGGGCTTAAAAAACCGTACATTTACGCCCTCTGTGTTCCAGAAGAGCGTGAGAGATATTGCACATACGCAGGTGGCTAAAGCCCACGTGAGCCTATCAATAAATCAGGCAGCATGTGGAAGCTGGGCTGAGGCTACGTGAGAAGATGTGGTCAGGATCCCTCTCGTGAAACACCACCATCACCACCACCCCCCCCCCCCCCCCATCTCCGAGGTGTTGGCTGCTGGTGATTTACACCAGCAGGTTAAAATCCGGCGGCACGCTTCCCAGCCACACAAATCCCATTTAGGCCCTATTTTTGTCACAGCGCTGCTTTAATTAATGGGCGTCTAAAACCAGGCAAAGTCTGACCGACAAGCCTTGGGCGGGAGCCAGCCCTGCGTTTTTACCCAGACAAATTGGACAGAGGGCTTAAGAGAGAAGGATGGATGGCCTACACTATCAATTACCGCCCTTTCTCCGGAGAAGGGGAGGGAGGCGAGGGAGCGGATTACACTCGGCCGCTCTGTCCGACACGAGGCCCGGAATACCGAGCCTTGCAGGTGCGCTCCCCGGAGAAACTTTCCATTTCCGACTGGGGGAAACGATGGCGGGAGGTGAAGGATAGAGGAGCTGGGTGGCGGGAGGGTATGGACAGTTAATGGAGATGGGTACTGAAGGGCTGAGGGTAGATGTAATGCAGTGTGCCTGACAATAGCTGGAAATGAGATTTAGGAAAACGACTGTCAGCCTGAAATGTCACACAGTCGAACAGGTGCTCGATCGGTCATTGGTGGGGTTTGTCCATGGAACCTGATCATTGGGGCTGAGGGTAGCAGGTATTCCAGTTTTCACCATTCACAGTCTGTCCTTCTGCTCCTGTGTCCTAGAACCCACCACTCCCTGTGCATACTCCCACCACCTAATTCCAATGTTGCCATTTCCTTCCTGTTTTCCTGCTGCTAGATTATTCATTTTGTCATTCCTAGAGGATCCTCCAGATATCAGATCCTAGATTTTTTTCATTCCCAGTCTTTCTTTCTGCTCTTGGATCTCAGCGTTCACCATTCCCAGTGATTCCTCCTGCTACTAGATCCTGGATCCTGCCATATTCCCAGTCAATCCTCCTGCTGCCTGATTCCAGCTTCCCTCATTCCCACTGAGTTTTCCTGCCTCTAGATCCTGGACTCTTATCCCCAGAGTTTCCTCCTGCTGCTGGACGCAGGTTCCTGAATTCCGTAATTCCCGCTCTGTCCTCCCGCTGCAGTGTCCCAGAATCCGCCATTTCCTGCAGGCCCTCCTGCCGATTTGGGATGTGCAGTGAACAGCGCGTGCTTCTGCATCTCAGTCACGTTCGTAAAATCAGCGGCACGGGCAATTATCTGTCAGAGGCATCTCATTTGCATGCCGTTTGTGGGCATTAGTGGCCATTAGCAGGTACAGCCGCTCATCAGGGCGCACAGCTTCATCTCCTGGGGATAGCGGCAGTACTGCACGGCCAAATCCTGCTTGCGTTACAGAACTATTTTCTTCTGCCGTGTTCATTAACTCTTGTGTAAGACTCAGGAGGACTCCTCGGATTGTCTGCTCCCTTCTGGAATTATCCGGAAGTCCTGGTAGATACCTGCAGTGGAGTCAATGTCATTGCTTCAGCCCTGCTGCTTGTATGACTGAGATCATTCCTGCTCATCATTAAAATATTTTATGGCTGAGCTGTCAATGTCATTTTCTGTTCATCTTCTGACGAAATATCACTCCATTCCAAAGAATTTTTACGAGATAATTCTTCTGGACTACTATTTAGGTCCAACTCAACTCTTCCTCAGAATCCATAACAGATGCCACTTTGGTGTCACTTTCCTTCATGATGAGCAGGAATGAAACAGGTAGCAGTGTATACTCAGTGTTTGTTGTGCATGAACAATCATAAACAAAGGATTTTTCTAAAAAGCAACATCATATGTTTTGAGGAGCCATACTATTTTGACGAGAGCTGAATATTTTCTTTTCTTTTTTTTTTTTTAATTAAATTTGGCATCTCCAATCCCACCCGAATCTGGAATGCCCAACTGGGGAACTATGTATAAGGCTTGCTCATATGCGACCCCTTGTTGCCAATTCAGGAGAGTAAAGACAATTTGCGGCTCTCCTCCAGCACGTGCCTGGCAGCCACTGCTTCTTTACACTCATTGGTTGAATCCTCGCAAGTTCAGAACGAGGGCGGAGGATACCCGAACATGAACAAGTTTAGAATCTTCCTGACCAACGCCCAGCTGGCCAACAGGAAGCGCTTAAGCAACGAACAAAGCAACCATTATAACCCTTCCCGGCAGACCCTTCCCAATTTGCATCCCTGTAGCGCAATGGCCAATTGTGTGCTACTCTGAAAAAGCTGCCGACCACTGCTGGTTGGTACGACCAGGGCTCGAACCTGCTCCGTGATAGTCTCTTCTGCTCTGCAATGCGGTGCTTTTACCGAGTGAGCTATCCGGCAGCTGACGGCTGAACATTTTCTTATTTGGGTATCTTCTGATAGAGCAGATTCTCACCTTCCTTTTGATGCATAACATGGAGTAATCCATAATATGTAAGAAATATGATTGTGGAATGTTTGACGTGGATTCAGCAGTGCAGTCAGGAAAGAGTTAATGAGTACCCAGTTGAAACCAGGGTTTGGCTTAGCTCAGGCCTGAGGAGATCTACATTATGCGAGTTGCGAACCGAAGCCTGCAGTCTCCCAAAGAGAGGGAGAGAGAGAGGGATAGAGGGAGGAGAGAGGAAGGAGAAGGACAGAGAGGAGAGTGAACAGCGGGGGGTTTTGAGACCTCGGAGGGGACCAGAGTCTTACAGGAGAGCCCTGCCTCTCCCTCCTTCACGCGGCGGTAAGCCTTCTTCCTGCTGACCTTGTGCGCGGATGTCTCCGCCAAGAAAAGATCACGGCTGATAATCTGTGATTGGAGGCGGCCGTTATCAGAACACAATCTGTTTGTTTGCCCCACGCCCTGCCCCTTCGCCAAGGCTGGGGCGGGCCGTGGAACACATCCAATTACCCGCGAGACGCGGAGAGACGCCGGTCGGGTCACAATCCCATCTCCTCCATCAGCTCGGGCCAAACAGAGCCCCCGCGTACCACTGCAGCCCAAAGCCTCTGCTGGAGGATGGGCAGGGAGAGAGCGAAGTTATAGTTTCTATATCCTACTCAACACCGTTTGTCCTTGGGGCTTTTCAAGGAGCGTGTGGGGATGACAGGCTACGGTGGGGGGGGGGGGCAAGGAGGTTGATTGACAGGGCCCCACACTGCTCTGGGCCCAGCTGTCACACCTGTCCCCAGCAGGTAAAAACTGCGCAGTGCACTTAACATGCAAATGAGCTCAAAGCATCTCTCTCTGCTTGTGTGCGGGAAACAGGCTCAACTTCTGAGAGTGACCAATGGCTTTGGCTACAAAACTGCAGCCGGCGCGCAAAAGCTGCACGACGCCAGCTCCAGGAAGAGACTTTTAATAGCTCTGGGTTTGTTGTGCCGATTTAACCACCCAGCATGAGTTCTGTGTAATTGGATTGTGTCACAATGCGGAGAGAATATGACCATGATGTAATGGAAAATAGTATAAATATTTGAATCTAAATGGAAAGTGGCAGTTTGACCCAGTTTTCAGTGTACAATGGCTTAGGCTGTGATGTCGAAAAGGCTCCAATACAATCTGTCAGATCAAAAGACAGATCACAAAGTGAGAGACCTGAAATCTGAAAATCTGAATCTATCACAGCTGAGTGAATAGTGTCAGTTTGGCATTGTCTAGCTTTTTAATTACTTACTACTACATTAGCTGAGTCAGTCTCTGGATATTTGGCAGATTATATATTTTACCGCAGTCAGAAACAGTTGGAGTTGTCTCTAAATCAGAATTCTACAGGGGAGGATATTGATTTATGTCACAAATGATATGCAGTATGTTCCGTGCTGGCTTTTTAAAGTGTACATCGCTACAATAACCACCATGATGTTGCGCCTGAAAAATGGTTCAGATTTTGATTCCTTCGTGGAATGCTTGTTGTTATACGCGAGCAAACTTTTCACATCACAGTTTCGGCAGATGAAAAAATCGAATCAGCATATTAGCCGCAGAGATTTTGGGTCGAAGACAAATAGCTGGCGGAGCGCGCATTTGCATGCAAAAAGAAAAATAGAACAAAATCGAAAAATAAGAGCAATAATAAATGTCAAGTGGTTTTCCAATAAAACTGCTCGTCTCTTGAAAAATAGGGGCAGCTAAAATATGGCAGCAGAAGAATAAAATTAGAAAAAAAAATACCACTTTATTCTCACGAGAGAAGCCGCCATCTTGACAGCACTTGGCTTCGGTGCACAACCCATTCATTTTTAATATGTCGCCTGCTGAAATGAAATGCATGTTATGAGACAATGCTATTGTCATCTGTCAGTCACCGTACTGTAAAATATATTTCCTTCAAATATCCTTTTATTTTCATCAATAAACATGGCTTTCCATATTCCACTTGTGGATGGATGACTGATTACTTCTGTTTTGTGTCAGGAAATAAATGCACTGAATTTCTATGTGCTGGAATGGGGTGGGTGGGGGGTGGCAGATTTTGAGTTTGACAGACGCCTATTCCTCATCCTCCTGACGTAAACCTCTTTTGGTAAAATCAGGAGCTGTGTGTTCACCTAGAGTTAAGAATAGATCTGGTTGAAGACCACGGAGCTGTACTCTTTAACAGTTCTGAATGTTCCCTTCTCGCGAAGAAAAACTTTTCTCGCGCGTAACCTGATGCCTGTTCTCACCGCTGACTAATGTTTGTGAGCTGGCTGTGTCACAGCTGTGAAAAGCTTCTGGATTTTTGTCTTTCCCTCTGAGCGAGGGGATCGAAGAGAATCACACCTTCTTCACAATGTGAGGCCCTAATTCCATTTTAACTCGGTATTTATTGATTTCGCAAAAAGAGCTTTCACTCTGCTCTGGGCTAAAGATCTCTTTATTCACAATGCACATCAGAGGTCATTTATTCATTTTTCATAAAAACACATTTAAGCCTGAGAACAGAGAAAGAGAGCGTTTGCAGGGTAGGGAAAATGCGCAAATTCATACCTTTTACTTCCCAGACTCATGCCAACAGTCATACATTTTTACATTCACTGAAGTTTCTATCTTTCCTTGCCGCAATTCAAAGACAGATGTTGCAACCACTAAAGCTCATGAGCAGTGGTGTAGTGGACCCTGGAGAATTGGGTGTACTCTATCAGGTAGTCATAGATGGCTTGATCTCTAAGGAGAAAGTGGGTGTACTCTCCCATTTATTTCAATGGCTTTTCAGATGGTGGGTGGGCACACTGTAAATTGACAGAAATAGAGGAGCATGAATTCCTTATACCTGCGTATACCCACTACTACACCACTGCTCCTAAGGCATTTACTGTATGCGCAGTCTGTACACAGTTTTGATAAGTGAAGCATTTGCACAAAGCATGTGCATCTCATTCATCTCATCAGCATCAACTCATCAAGCATCACATTCATTGCGGGCTTAAGTCAGGATAGCTATGAGCCCAAATGATGGTTGTCTGTCTGTCTGTTGAAAAGAATTCACACTATACTACAGGACACAGCCATTAGAAGGACTTAATTACCTGGGAATGTACATATGCTCACAGGCATTAGGTTCATGAGTGAGTGTCACCATGTTACCTTCTGTTCTATTCCCACCCTTACTATCTCACGCCACGAACCGGGACCGAGGGATATTGGTTTGGGGTCCTTGCGTGCGTCCCTCTATCCGGGCCACAGTGGGGACAAGATTTCTCTTAAACTATTATACCTAGATGCGTAAAATTTTTTATGCTTAATAAGCCACTCATGATCTACGTTGAGTTCGAAAATGGATGTTAGAGCATATTTTTTTAATGGAGTTATGGCCCTTGAGGGTAGTGGGGGATAGTAATGACACTGTCGTCTGGTTTGACTTCAGGTTCACGCCAATCACGTATTCCCCACCAGTCACACCAATTTTTATTTCTTTAACCTTTATTTAACCAGGGAAGTCCCATTGTGATTGAAATCTCTTTTTCAAGGGAGACTTGGGGGTTGAGGTGGAGAGGGAGAGGACAAGTGCCACAGCCAATTAGATCAGGGGATGATTGGGTGACAGGTTGAAAGAACCAGGGGTGCGTTTCCCAAAATAACAGATGCTAACTTACATAGTTGGACCCATTGACTGTGAATGGACAAACTATGTAAGTTGCTAACCAAGTTACCAACTACGCTTTTGGGAAACGCACCCCAGGTTGGGAATTAGCCATGACACCGGGGAACCCCCTACTCTTATCGAAGAGTGTCATAGGATCTTTAATAACCACAGTGAGTCAGGACCTCGGTTTAACAACTCATCAGAAAGACGCCGTCTCCTTCAGTACAGTGTCCCCATCACTGCACTGGGGCACTGGGGATTATTCCATCAGAGGGAAGATCACAACCTTCTGGCCCACCAATGCCTCCTCCTCGCAGGGCAGCAGAGGGTGACGGTGTAGGCCTAATCGTGGCCTGTGAGCGCACCCTGAAGAGGGCTTTGGTGAGCCTACTCTCTGACGGGAAACGGCCCCCCCTGCAGGAGGAGCCCCGGGCTGCACAGACCACCACAGTGAGGGGAGATGAAGCACTAATGATGAGGATGAGAAACGGGCCTGTTAGCAGTGCTAATGCGCAGAGCGTGACCGCGCAGAGCCAGGTCTGTTTTCGCTGCATGCTGGCCGTTTAGCGCGGACACCCGCACACGAGGCCTCGCATCTGAATCGAGAGAGGATATTGGACCAGGTGTTTTTGAGGAATAACACACCCTTCATGAAGCCTGGTGATGGAGACCCTGGTGTTATTTTTAGAGTGAAATTGGCAGGAGGGGCAGGACTGAAGTGTCTGCTGGGGCCTGCTGGCTGATACAGGAGGCATAACATCTGCGGACTCCTGGGTGATGCTCTCGTTCCTGCCACACATACACACACACACACACACACACACACGTGCGCATGCACGCACACTTTCCACCCCCTACAGAGTCAAACAACCCTTCCCAAAGATCAACAGGAACATTTCTAATAACCACCCTCTCCACTCTTAGCAGTAATCCTGAAAGAAGGTTCACCTAAGTACTCGTCATTTGAGAGCAAAAAATGCAGTCAAAATGCGGCCAGCTGTGAAGATTAATGGGGAAAGTCTTTGCTCCTAACAAGTCGCGATGTTTGGGTTTGTCAGCAAAAGAGACCCCCACACAACCTCCGACCACTACCCTCCCTACACCCCACACTTCTTACCCCCACCCAAAACCCCACCCAGCACATTTAAGAGGACTGAAGACTCATCAGAACGCGA
Source organism: Gymnothorax javanicus (assembly GCA_029692085.1). Classification (NCBI taxonomy): domain Eukaryota; kingdom Metazoa; phylum Chordata; class Actinopteri; order Anguilliformes; family Muraenidae; genus Gymnothorax; species Gymnothorax javanicus. The sequence continues at coordinate 20,554,791 of CM056207.1, read as the reverse complement.
AGGCCTGTGATTTTTTGACGGCTCTGCATGTGTAACAATGGCTACAACTCAATTATCTTTGGCAACACGTGGATGTAGCATGTGGCCTTGGAGAGAGTAAATGTAATGATTCTACTGAAAAGAACACAGGGTGCAGGAATGCGACTAAAGAGCTGATATCATGAAATGTTCAACATAAAATGATGCAACAAAAAAGGCATCTCATGCATATTAATGTGGTAGCATATTTTGGGTTTAGATTTGCTCACAACAAAGCAGGTTTGTTTTATTAATGGTGGAGTGAAATTATATATTTGGTTTTCTGGTTTTTCTGCCGTTCTCTCCAGAAGACAGGAAGTTGTTTGTGGGGATGCTGGGAAAGCAGCAGAGTGAGGAGGACGTACGGCGGCTGTTCGAGGCCTTCGGCCAGATCGAGGAGTGCACCATCCTGAGAGGGCCTGACGGGGCCAGTAAGGGTCAGCGCCAACTATCACTCACACACACCCACCATTCGCGCCAACTATCACTCACACACACCCACCATCAGCGCCAACCATCACTCACACACACCCGCCATCAGCGCCAACTATCACTCACACACATCTGCCATTCGCGCCAACTATGACTCACACACACCCACCATTCGCGCCAACTATCACTCACACACACCCGCCTTTCGCGCCAAATATCACTCACACACACCCACCATTCGCGCCAACTATCACTCACACACACCCGCCATCACCGCCAACTATCACTCACACACACCCACCATCAGCGCCAACTATCACTCACACACACCCGCCATCACCGCCAACTATCACTCACACACACCCGCCATCACCGCCAACTATCACTCACACACACCCGCCATTCGCGCCAACTATCACTCACACACACCCGCCATCACTGCCAACTATCACTCACACACACCCGCCATCAGCACCAACTATAATTCACACACACCCGCCATCAGCGCCAACTACCACTCACACACACCCGCCATCTGCGCCAATTATCATTCACACTCCCGCCATCAGCGCCAACTATCACTCACACACACCCGCCATCAGCACAACCTATCGCTCAGACACACCCGCCATCCAACTATCACTCACACACACTCACCATCAGCACCAACTATCACTCACACACACCCGCCATCAGCACTGTCACTCTCACACACACCCACCATCAGCGCCAACTATCTCTCACACACCTGCATCAGCCCCCAGTTCACCTGAGCCTCCTACCATCATCCCTCTATCATCCCTCCATCATGAATGCTCCCTCTACCATCCATCCATCACCCATCCCTCTTTCTCTTATTCTCCTTCATCCCCCTCTATTCTATCTTAGAATCACACCTTCATCATTATCTCTGTCATCCCCCCCTCGTCATCCCTCATTATCTGTCCCTCCCTCTATCTTCCATAAGAGTTACGCCTGCATTCCTCCCTCTGTCATCTCTCCCCAATCATCCCTCTGTCATTCCAAACAGTCACTCCTCCACAGTTCCTCCTAAACTTCCCATCATCCCCCCTCTCTTCACCCGGCTCGCCCTCATGCCTTTCAGTGTTGTTTTTCGACTGAGGTGGAAAATTCCAATCCAGGAAATGTTTTAAAAATGAATTTCAGCCAGGCAGTAACGTGAGAAATCAAATCAGTGAAATGAGGTCACAGGTGGGAGTGATACGCGACGGCGCTTTTAATTTCTGCCACCAGGAATTTCCACCTCTGTTCTTCAGACTATACATTTGTCCATACATACTCACACTCATGCACTCAGTCACACACACACACACACACACACACACACACACACACAATCTCTCTCTCTTTGTCTTTATTACTCCCTAAATCCACATCTTGTTCTCACCTCTCTATTGCCCCATCATCCACTCCACCTGTATTCTCACCATCATGCAATCAGCAGAGGGAAGATTAAATCCTCCTTTTCCCTATGAATGGGGCAGCTGATTTTCTGCAGTATAAGCCTTTACCTTTTTAAGAATGACTTGGAAATCTAGTCCTGGATTGTGTAGACATCATCTACAGAGTTATGATACTGTTGAAGTTGGCTGTTATTATGCTCTATTCTGCCTTTTGCCTCCAACTCCTCTGCTTGATTTTAATGAGGCAGAACAGACCTCGTTTGCAAGGATGCGGTCCGGTGTGTCTCTTCCCACACAGCCAGAGAGAGAAATTTCTCTTCTGCTCTTCTGATTTATTGTCTATTATTAAATATGTGTTTGAATATGAGCGAGGGATGTGTTGAACAGTGGGGGTGGTGCGAAAGCATGTTTCCAAATATATACACTGCATAAGGAGAACAGGGAACAGCAGACAAGGTCCTGAACATACTGTGTCGAAGCGTGAGTCCAGTGTACATCTGTTTTATTTTCTTTACCGCTCTGTATCGCCTGTAGCCACGCTCCCAGGCGCAACCCAGTTGTACATCCCTGATTGACAGATGATGAAATTAAATAAACAGAGCGACACTGTGTCAATGGATACTCGCTCCCTCCTCCTCCCCTCTCTCTCCCCCTCTCACCCTCCCTCTTTACCCACCCCACCGCACGTATTCCCATGTTGACACTTGTTTTCTTTTTCGTCTTGTTTGCTGATGTTATTCTGTCCTTCCTTTATCCCTAAAGTCGATAGTTGCTTCCCATTGCAAGGCTGTGGCAGATTAAGCAGAGGTTTACAGCCAAGGAGGTGGTAACATTGAAGCATTTATATTTCAGTGAGCTCAGGGCACAGAGGATATAAACAATTTGAAGTAGCCCACTTCTTCAAATCCTTCACTTTACGAAGGTTGGATGCAACCCCCAAATTTAGAAAAAAAAAAAGAGTTGGCACTTTTTTGGAAAATGCAAATAAAATTTGAAAGGAAAGGATTGATAAGTTCGTTTGTCCTGTGCTATATTAAAAACTCCACAGCAGCTCATTATTTGATGCTTTAACTTATGAATTCAATTTTTATTGAAAATATATGCTTAGTTCTAATCTGTTGACTGTAAGAAACTCAAAAATATTGGCACTGGGGCAATTTAGGATAATGATGTGACAAGTAGCAATAATGAAATGATGTGGAGCAATTGATGTAACACAGGTGAGCTAATTGTGATACAATATAAAAGAAGCCTTCCATATGTCCATCCTAGTCCATCAAGAGCAAAGATGGTTTGAGCCTCTCCAATTTGCCAACAGACAAGTGCCGTTTCATCCTTTACATAGCATTGTAAAACCCACAAAACAATAACCAACGACGGAAATTGTAGGGCGAAGGTTCAACGTGTTCTTTTGGCTGGTATTAACAAGTGCGACCTCCTGGCTGGTGTGAATCGCAATAAAATGGATCTATTTTCTCTGTTCGAAGAACGGGGCACAAAAGCACAACGGTTACAATTAATCTGACTCCATAATAAATTTATAATAATGAATTTAGTTATACCCTCGTTAAATATCTGACTCCAAATTAGAATTAGAATTAGAATCCGAATCCATAATCTAGGGAAACCTGCGTGGGTATCGAAGTGACTACACCTCGAACTCTTAGGAGACCATCGACATTGCTAAACATGCACTCTCAGGTTCTTAGTACTGTTACTGGATCCTAGGTTCGTTGATTAGATTAGAGGTTGGAAGTCAGCCATCATTGCAACAGCATCTTTTGGCGTGAATACAGCGAACCCAGATGTATGCACGCCCATGGGTTCCTTTAGGGAATTTTAACAGATAACCGACTTTTCGTCCATGGGTTTCCTTAAGGCTAAAATCCCAGAACCGGCAATGCATTAACCCTTTATGTAAGTAGATTGTGGTTGTCTCTCCAACTTAATAAAACCAATCTCCAGACCAGGCCGCTGGCCAGTCGTACCTCGGTCGGGATTATACTCCTAGGTATCCGTCCCAACGCGGCTAGAAAGAATAAAAGGATTAAGAGTCACAGAGACCACGCAAGTTTAAAGGAATAACAATGATTTATTCACCAGGTAGGCAAGAGCTTAAATCAACAGACCAAATATCAGTTACCACGAATTTAGACCAATATAAAACTCATGCCTGGCGACAGCTACACACACGGAGTTGGGTGAGTGCGAAATCAGAGACGATCCGCCATAGCTAGAGAGTCTACTCACGCACTTACGTGCGCGGGAAGAGATCGGATACGATCTTCCATAATTGAATAGGACTACTCACGCACTTACGTACGCGGGGACAGATCGGATACGATCTTCCCTGACTATATAGATTGGCTACATACGGCATAGGGAATGGCCACTCACGCACTTACGTACGCGGGGACAGATCGGATACGATCTTCCCAGAATGGATTGTTTCTCTTTGCTTTAAGCCAAATCACGCCTTTGATCCAGGCGGCATGGCCATAAACACCTGGAAGGGGGGTCGAATCCAGTTTTTGGGTTTCCACCATTGGGAGGATGTAATAAAACACTTCAGCAGAGAGAGGAGAATAGGGCGATTACCAGAGAGGATTCTGGCCAAATTCTCAGGAGTTTCCAAAAGGGAATGAACCATAATTTCAATGGGAATGAAACATACTCCACTCAACTCCTTGGATTCTCCCGAGAATAACAAGACCAAACATGATATGAATATGTACTAATATGATGCAGTTGTCATATAAAAGTCTTAAGATAAATTAATATATAGTTTAATTGGGTTATAAGTATATAAGTGATTTCTTAACAGGATATTGAACATATAAACATATTATGAAATTCCCAGAGATTTAGATTATCTAAAACAGATTAATATAACTGGACTTAAGATGGAGGACAGTAGTACAGGGGCATTGTCTCAGTCAGGGCTTTGCAACTACCCCCCCGTACAAAGTAACAGAAAGATCACCGACACCTTTCACATGCAGGCTGCAGGAACATCCTAGGGGGAAGGCCATAAAAGTTCTATTGCTATTTGGCCTGGCTCTGGACCGAGCTTATCAGCCATTTGTCACTTATATTTCCAGATTCTACAGCATTATGTAAATGAAAAATGGAAAGGAATCTGGTCGAATCTCAGAGTGTAAAGGGCAAGCCCAAAAATCACCTCTACACATGGACAATTTCTGGCCTCTCACTGTCTTAAGAGCTGTTATGTGACTAGTGGATAACATGACGTAGGCTTCGAAATACTTTAAAAATAATTCATTAAAAATATTTGTTCGCACTGTTCACCACTGCATTCACGGAGGCAAATTAAAGCTGCACTGTGCACTTTTTACTTTGCTCTTTACTATGCAAAGTCTAAGCCATGCATCAACACTGTCCAAAAGCGCCCCCAACTTCTCTGTGCTTGATGTCATCTGAGTGTTACACAGTGTGAGCATGTTTGTGGTTTGGCGAGTCAATATTTCAAGTGATATTTGGGAATATCTGTGCTGCCTTCTGTGGGCCAAAGAGGAAAATTGCAAGCTAAGTTGTCCATATGCCAAAGTCTATCATGGTATGGGAGTGTCTGAACACATGGCATGGGAGACTTGCACATTTACGAGGGGACCAGTAATGCGGAAAGATATGCACAAAGTTTAGAGCTAAATAATATAGATGTTTTCTGTTACGGGTCAGTGTCCAATCACATACAGCATGGATTAAAAGTGAATCTCTGTGTAGGCAGTAGTGCTGTCAGAGTATTCTAAATTGGCATATATTGTTGAATGGTTTAAAAAAAAAAGGCATGCAAATGTGAAAATTAATATTCAATTGTGGAAAAAAGCTGCACTGCAGCAAAAGCAGCAGGAGTCACGCAACGTCACTTGAAAATAAATATGTCAAGCTGGAAGGAGCTGATGCGGTAATGATGACAGAGAGGTCACAGAGAGAGAAAGTGTGAGAGTAATTTGCATCACGTGCAATGTACAAAGCCTTGTTTGGAATTACTTGGAATTTTGGTCAGTAGACTGCAAAATTGTGGAACCTTGAGGTAAAGTTGTATGCAAACTATGTAAGCAACAGTTAGCTTACTGTTTCACTGCTAGCAACCTGAGGGGCACATTTGGAGTATATACACCCAAGTGAGCATGGCCTATTGTCTGGAACTCCACCCAAACGGTCACGCCTCAACTCCTATTTTACACCCCCTGCCACAAACTTGCGATCTGGAGTATGACATTTTTGGCAAATAACCTGTAGGTCTTCAGGCCTACGGCCTGACAATGACAGTGGAATAAAAAGACCTGACAGTCAGTGACAGTGAAATAAAATGCAGAACTAGCAAAGTCAATTTTACCTTTCTTCTTTTTTATGCTTGCGTTTCAAGAGTTTCTGCGAGAAGAATTGAAGTAGCCCACTTTTCCATTTTTAACGGCACTTCATTTTAAATTTTCCCTCAAGACAGATTTCTTTCTTGTTACATTTCTTGGAATTATGTCCCTGAATTTTATTCAAACAAAAACATTATGTCAGTGTAGGCTACTCTACTGACCGAATAGATAATGAGTAATGAATAGGCTTGAGGCCCAAAGATCACGCACTATAGGTCCCCAATCATTTTATGTCAAGAAAAAGATCATTGTTTTTCCATGTTTATCACAGCACAGCACACTTGGAGCATTGAATATCCATTCTACATACTGTAACCTATTTATTTTACTTATTTTTTTAAACATAGGTATGCAGATCTTTTTCTATATATATATATATATATATATATATATATATATATATAAATTTGGCATCTCCAATCCCACCCAAAACTGGAATGCCCGATTGGTGAACCATGTACAAGGCTTGCTCGTATGCAACCCCTTGCTGCCAATTCAGGAGAGTGTAGATAGTTCGCGGCTCTCCTCCGAAGCACGCGCCTGTCAGCCTGCTGCTTCTTATACACTCATTGGTTGAATCTTCGCAAGTTCAGAATGAGGGCGGGTATGCAGATCTTTTGAAAGACGTGTTTGCATTGAAATGAATATACCTCCAGCTTACAAGTAGTTAAGTCTCGTTGTATTGGTGTACCCCCTTTTGTATATAAAGCACAAAAATAGATACTCAAATGGTTTGAACCTATGTGGCCAGTTTTGCTAGCAAGTTGAGAGTGCAGAAGAGATTGGCCAGCCTGTAGTCTATCTCTGTCCGCGATTGAAATTGTATGGCACATTATAAAGCAAAATATATGACAAAGAAGGCCCCATGCAGTGGCATAGCTGAAGAGGAATGGAGGGAAATTCCATTTGACCAAATGGTGTCATGGGTGTGCAAATGCTGAATGAGTATGATGTAAAGATATGATGTTTCATTGTGGCAAACTGCACTTAGTTTTTGGACTTTGTTGCAATCATCACTTTTTATATTTTCAGTAAACGGTTAAATTCATGTTATAACATCAAATAATAATCACCCGCGTTTTATTTGCATTTTCCATGATGTGCTAACTTTATAGAAAGTGGGATTTGTAAAATGTTCTTTGCTCTGTAGATGGTATGATGAACTGCTTAGAGAACTTTTGTTACTTTAAATCATACACTCTGGCCAACTTCTCTACATGATGCGGTTTAAACTCCTACCCTACACTTACAGTGTGTGCACGACCTGTGAACAAATAGGCCAAAGGATTCAGTTTTCACAGCTCTAATAATGGCCATAGTATAAGAAGAAAATATTCAGCTATTTTGACCATTGTCTGAATCTAAGTGCAGTGTTTTCTGCTGTGGTTGAACTGAGAAAGGACCTCCTGAGGGCAGTGGACAAAAAGCTTTTATATCTGTAATTAAGTTGCTCTACAAATGGCACCCATTTACTCTGATCCATGCATGCATTAGGTCTGGTCAGAAATGCAGCAAAGAGCTTCGAATTTAAAAGTAGTATAACAAATACTAAGGTTCCAAATGTGCCATTCTGTATGATTTCAATAATGCATGATTATTGCCCCTCTAGTGCCGTTAAAGAGTTTTTACCCAGAATCCTTTTTACTTTTTTAAGCTGAGGAAAACTTCTTTATACGAATAACACAGATTGAAGACCCTACAGTGTGCATTTTAATACACATCATTTGTGAATAAAAACTCCGTCAACTATCTTCACTGAGCTTTTGTGGCCAGCGGCTCTATGATTAATTAGTGTAAGGCTCATTAGATAGCACTTGTTGCTTCATAGATCATGTATGAAGCAACAAGTAGCGACATAGCTTAGGCTAGGAGCAGTAGCTCATTGAGCCCTAGTACTAACTGCCGCTTATTATTCCAACTACAAAGGTTAATCTGCTTTGTGCTCTCAAGCAGAGACATACATTAAAATTTCAGACTGCAGCCAGCCGCATCTCAGCTGGAGGAAAACTGGCTTTGTGCTTCTGAGCTGTTGGTAGCAAAAGATGAATAAATGAAAGCTAGGAGAAATGGGAGCAAATGAAAAAGTCTGTGGCTTATTTTTTTTCTCCTGTTTGAAAATTCACTACTACCCACATAGCCTCTGAGGACAGGGGGAAAAAATGCAGAAAAACTGCTTCCTCTATCCCGGATATCTTTGCTGCTGCTTTCATCACAGACGACTTCACTAGACTTTTTTTTCCGAGGCCACTGTGTACACATTGTAAGTGAGGAAATCAATAGCCCTATTAGTTGTTCTATATCAGTTGATTTTACAGCCCTTTGGGAGTAGGTAAAATGAGATTAATATAGTTCACTAGAAATGACTCAAATTCCCTGAAGGTTCTTGTGCTTTTTTTTTTTGACTTGAAAGTAATACAGATTTTGATGTGCCGATGGTGCGGTCAACCCGATAGCCTGTCCGAGGCTGTGTCCATCACTTTAGACCATTCACATATTTTATCTGAGAATCTGATGAAGGTTCTGTACGCATGATTTTCATGATTACTATGTTTGCTATTCATCACCGTTAAATTGAATCAGTTCTCTATTTAGTCACAAGTCCTCGCTATCATCAACCACATTCTTTGTGCTATATTATCTGGCTAAAGGCGAGATTCAAGCAGCTCTCCTTGCACTCAGTAACTGAGCAGAATAATGAGGCCTAATGAGTGGAGATAGATTTAGTAATAAACCATGTATAGTGCTGCACCGGAAAATTAAAAACCTTTTTAAATATACTTTAGGGGTGCTAATAAAACATAAACTTTATCTTTAATACATCCCTGAACAGAATATTTTACACATTATCACAGATCTAATTTCAAGTTATTAAAATTTATTTGAGAGCTTATGTGGTGACAGAATTTCAGAGGCACTTCAGTTCAGGGGAAGAGAGGTGATAAATAATTATTTTATGTGCAGTGAAACAAGTGCTTTGTGTCCAGAATTATCCCGTTGATGTGTATATCTGGGGTTTAATTTCGCACATTTTCAGATATATGAAGATATTTCTCCATGTATTGCTATGCATGTGTGGTCATTAGGTATTTTTTAGAAGGCCCCGGAAGCATGGATTGCATTCAGTGAATATTAAATAGATTAATACTCACTAGAATGCCTCAGAATTAAGTTCTTTGTCTCCAATTCCCTTAAGTTTGGAAGGGTTTGCAAATTAACAAAAGGCAATATTGCACTGTGCAGTTAATGCATTCGGTACAATTAGAGTGATTTATTCACAGTTTCTGCACTCAAAACAGCAATGTCAGAATTAATTAACAGAATGGACTAAATTAAAACAGTGGTAATGAATGTGTTTTACCTTTTCCAAGGCCAGGATCCTCGATAGCAGCTCTCAACTTCTCCCTGTGCTGTGTGTCTTTGTTTGTGTGTGTGTGTGTGTGTGTGTGTGCAGGCTGTGCCTTTGTCAAGTTCTCCAGCCATGCCGAGGCTCAGGCAGCCATCAACACTCTGCACGGCGGCCAGACAATGCCGGTGAGTCTCCAGACACACGCACTAACACACACACACACACGTGCACGAGCACGAGAATAGGGTTGCTGCTCAACCTCTCACAGTGACCCTAGTATGAGCACACCGGGAGAACTTTTTGATTTTTAATAATGCACTCTTATCTTTGCTGGCTGAATTTAACATTAGTAGTTAAATCTTCCTTTGCAGATGCGCGGTGGATACTCTTTCATAAATGCATAAACATTAAGTGGAGATACAATATTGTGAAGCATAAACTTAATCATTGCTGTGTGAAAATGTTCAGTGAAATGTGTTCTGGTTGCTCGAGCATTTTTTTTTTTGGGGGTTTTTTTTGGCTTAAGACGTTTATTCACAGACACACATACACACTCGAACACACACACTCATACAAACATACACTGAGTTGTTTGATATTGGCATTCTTTAGTGGGTTAGCTACTGGCACACATGGCTGGCTCTGATATTGGAGGCCAAAAATATCTTATCTACAGAAATACAGGACTAAAGCGAATCTGAATCTGGTTCAGGAAGGCTATCCAACTGAAATAGAGGCCTCTGCTGGGTTGAAATCATCCTCAACATATTAAATTTTTACTTGCATCATGTGATATGACTTTGCGTACCCTTATTTCATACTTCAACGTGCTATTCCTTGTTTTATGTCAAGTTCCTCGAGTACATGGCCACCACTACAAAATGTCACTTGTGAATTGAGCTATGTATACTCGATTTTGCACCTGTTTCACTCAAACTCTAAATCGTTGATTGAAGTGATGACAGGTAGTATTTTTTTGATGAGGCTCTTGCTTTTGAAAGGTATAATAGCTCATTCGGATAATGTCACAACCTTACCTTTGCACACAGCTGTAAGAGACTAAATGCTCTGAAGAGCTGTTTGCATTGTAATGTTCAATGGAGATTATCTGCTTCGACTGCCACATGGTACCATACCCAAGTAATATGCGCAAATAATTATGTTTATTATTTGGAGCACTTTGAGTAAGTAAGAGGAGGGAGGAATTCAACATAATGGGTTCCATCAGCATCACAGGTCCAATTATTAAAACCAGCGGGGATGGGAATGAACAAAATGCTAATTTGAAAGATGCACCCTCAACAAACAAGTCAGGAAACTTGCTGCTCTCCCGTAGAAAGGCACAGTGCTGCTAATGATCGTCCTTTTCCCTCACAAGGTGCGAGTTTACCTGTATGTCTTCGCTCTGATATTGTTTTTAGTTTCTGCTGAGCCCTGATAGCTGTACTTTTGAAAATTGCTTTCGAGTTTTTGAAAGAAAATGGGCATGGAGGCCAGAACGGAGGCAACGTCCTCATCAAAGTTATGGGGCTGATGTGCTTGGATGGTCTGTCCTCCACATGATGCTGGGGTCTGTGGCATAAAGGACAGGGCTTTGAAGTGGCTGAACCTTTGTCCTTCCCATGAAAGGAGACGGCAGAAATTTTGATTTGCAGCCCCTTCCCATTACAGTTCCAGTCAATTCCGAGACAGACAGAGAGAAGAGAGGCAAGAATAATATCAGACAGATGAGATGGTGATTTGAAAAACATTAGTACTTTGATCAATAATGAAATAGCTGACCCAAAGGTCCACCCCCCCCCCCCGACCGCATTGTGAGCGCATGAATGATTTATTCAATTTGTGTACATGTGTGGTTGAAATTTAACACACTGCACTCGAGGGATTGATTGTGGATGTGTAGAGTATCCTGCCAGCCCTGTAGATGGGAGACTATGGTGATAATGAGCTATGTGTCGCCCCGGTAGCTGGCAGTGGCTTGCAGAGGTGACTCTGAATACCCGAGAGAGAACAAGGGCCACTTACTGTCTCTCTCTGCGCTCGTCACGCTCCATTTAATTAATTATCTCATTTTGTTTTCACCTGTAAAACAGAATATTGGATTTTGTCAACACTTCAATAGAAAGTGTGGGTTTGCATTTTAATGATTTTATTTATTTTTTTATTTTTTTAAGAGGCAAATTTCCACTGTGGACTGTAAAGCTCCGTTCTATTGTGCTTCAAAACATCAATTTTTAATGCTAGTTTGCAGTGTAATTAAAAGGGAATGGCAGGAGTCTTTATACGATTGCCGTGTTAAAAATTATGCACTATCAGTTGGGCGACACATTTGCAACATATTTGAAGCTGTAAATTGCGGTAGTCTCTTTTAAACTTGAAATGCTCTGTACTATTGTGTTACAATATGAAGTACTTCCAAAACTTATTATGATTTTTGGTGGTAGATAATAAAAACAATATAAGTTGACATACAATTGAAGCTTCAAATTTGATGAGCGGAATGAAGCATGTGCCTATGCTTTTCATAATGGTCTCACGTCTGCATGTGGCTGTAACTATGGCAACCAATGTACGTTATGTAGGCCCTCTTTACGAAGGTGAGCTGCTTTGTGCTGGTTATATACAACTCTAACCTTGTCATTTTTAAAATTGAGGGGAAAACATACCATTGTCTTGATCTCTATGGACTTAATCTAGAGTGTTTACATCATCACCTAATTGTTTGACTTAAGGAGAGAACTTGAAGAATTTAGAGATGCCCTATTTTGATCAGTATGGATTCTCTGCAGTAGGTTTGGTTACGGATGAAATGCACGGCCTGCTTTGAATCATTCCACTTGGGTAAATGAGTCTTCAGATCAGCGCAAGGCCTTTGGATTAATGTTTATCTTCATAATTTTGTTTCAGGGGACTTAAATGGATGTTGTTTGAACCCAAAACAGACTTATTTTCTTTGAGCTGGAATGGTGCATGTTCATTTCCTTGTCAGTAACTGCATACCCAACATCCCATTGTCATTTTCCTATAACCTTGTTCAGGTTTGTACTATCAGTGATGGCAAGAGATGAAAGCCTTTCTCTTCAAAAGATTCTTTCTTATGGGTGTCTGTCTTGTGTGACAGTTTAATTAGGTATTGTATTTTGTCCTTGCCAAATATAATATGTGAGTTTTCCATCAGTGGAGTTGTATTCTTTCCTTTCTTTTCTTGGAAAATGAGATTGTTTTGAAGCCCTGATTGATGTGTGTACGTGTGTGTTTCATCCACCAATCATGAGTAGTCCCTGATTCTTCTCTATCAAAGTAAAAGACGGAATCCATCTCAACAAAAAAAAAAAAAAAATTAGCTCTTCTACCATTATTATTGCTTTCTTGTTTTTTCTGCTGAAGAAAGGTGTAAACATTTCATGTCTAGACTCCAGTGTTCACCTCTCTTCTCTGATTGGTGCATGAGATTGTTAATTTAGACACTCCGCTTTTATTTGTTAGATGGTACTCAGGGACCCAATAATCCCTGTCCTTCTTGAATCTTCTTTTGGGATAAGAGCGAGGTCCCAGGTTATCGCTCTATAAACAAAGACTGCCCAGGGCTCGCGTGCTTCACTTTCCCGGAACATCTTTGAAGAATTTTAAATGGATAAAAGCAAACATACTAAAAGAAAGATTCGGTGTGATCCGAAGTCCAGGCACTGTTCTTGAAGGAAATGCTGGTGCTGCTGCTGTGTGGTGACATCATTAAACCTGAAACTATTGGTCCCACTACCAGCACCAGAAAAAAAGTTAGGGAAAGAACAGGGAAAGGTCAGGAATTTCAATAAAATAATACATCAAAAAGGACAACTCTGTGTAGCAATGGAGAGATGTTTGGGAATATTGATTGAGCTAAGTGCAATGTGATTGGAGGAGCAGCACCAGAGTCCTCCGCTAAGGTTTGGCCATGCCTCCGGCAGTCTGATCCAGTGCAAACAGCTTTGTCTGTAGGTCACACCATGAAGCCTTACCGCCCATACTGTCAGGAGACACCGCTGCGGTGCTGGAGAAAACTTTAAATTAGGTTCTGAGGCAGCGATAACTTATCCAAGCAAGACAGCCCGCATTCACATTTACAAAACATGAAGCATTTATTTTTTGCCACTCTCTTTCCCCTCCCTGCCATCGGAACCCTTTCAACCTTGTTAAAAATTGGAGAGCCTTTTGGGCCGGATTCCAGCCCCGTGGTATTGACTATTTGAAGGTTACCATCTCTCAGGGAGAGTAAGCTGGCCGGCTTCATTTTTTCTGGCTTTCAATAATTCATGCGGTATACATGGCTCCTACCCCAGGAGTCCCGGCTTTCATCTTTAAACACTATGGAAATAATGTTAATTGTGATCAAAACAGTGCCTCCTGGCTGGCTGCGCCCTTTCTCTGGTAGTGAGCTTGATGCATAGCTGAGATGGGAAAGTTCAGGGTAGGGGAAACATGCTGCATATGTAATCTGTCAGTAATTAAGGGTTAGCAGGCTCCCTCGGCAGTATCCGAGATCCGCCACCGCGGCTGTCTTATTGCTCTCAAAATACAGAAAGCTATCGCGCGCTGTGGGGAACTGAAGCTTAATTAAGGATAAGCATGCTGTCATTTGTGAAGATACACATTACCGTCCATTCTCTGATGAAAGTATACCTCTGCTCCGTGTCATTTCTGTGAAATGCTTTAATTGCATGCAAATTACAGCACTCCGTTGTCAATTCGGCTACATATTACCCAAAAGTGGATGACCCATAAATCATTGCCGGGACATGCTTGCATTACTGGGTGTTTAGCTGAAATGATAGGTGTGTGACATTCTCCGTAGTACTGAGATTCTTCAGAATGGGCTATGGTTACCGTAAGAGTAAGCCTCGCAGAAATGGATATATTGGCATAAAAATGGAGCAGTAGACATTCTGGAAGCTTATAATTATTGGCTTATCTACATTCCGGAGTTTCGAGTTAGATTCAAACATTGATCCTTTTCCTTTTCTATGCAAATTCTGTATGATTTCTAGCTAGTCACTTACTCTATAAGAGAGTGACATAAGAACATTGCTCTTATGCTAATTACAGCAAAAAATCTAAAAAAAAAAAAAAAAAAAATCTATAGAAAGAAAGGTGCTAGAAAATAGGAATCCAAGTCTTATTTGATACTCCCACATCAATAGCATCCATTGGGTTTGCTTTTAGGCCTGTATTCAGCAAGTATGTTGACAGTTATCAAGGTCAGGGGCTGCTTGTCTAATAAAACTCATCAGGTTTGACCGTCGACTCTGACTCGCGGGTATGGTGATCAGTGCAACTCTCTTGTGTCCCACCAGGGGGCCTCTTCCAGCCTGGTGGTGAAGTTTGCGGACACGGACAAGGAGCGGACTCTGCGGAGAATGCACCAGATGGCCGGTCAGCTGGGCATCTTCAGCCCCATGACCATTCAGTTTGGAGCCTACGGAGCGTACTCCCACACTGTGAGTCAGAGCCACCCTGTGGGCCCAGTAATGAACAAAGCCTGCGAAATGTAGTGCTTTGGAAACACTAAGGAATTAGCGCATCTCTCAGTTTTTCCATTACAAACAAATTACATAACAGGGTCGGTTAGCTACTGCCGTACGCTTGAGCTGTAAATACAGGAAGGGATTCAGTGAAAGGATGGCTCGTAGGCTAATAACTTGTGTAAAATGGTGTAATTCTTGCGCAAAAATGAATTCGCTCTCAAAGCTTCTCTCATTCAGTTTACTTATTAATATGTATAACTGAATGTGGAATTAAATTGGGTTGGTTTTTGGAATATTTATTTAGCGCTAATACAGTGGACTAAGAGTCTGCTTCCTTTGTAAGTGATGTCCCTGAGCATGTCAGATTGCTAGGCGGCATGGCGGTAATGAGCTAAAGGCTAATAAGCTTCATAAATCAGAACCCTTGGGAGGCGAATCTGGGGGTTTTCTGTGTAAACATGTCTGCAGCCAGCAAACAAGACTGCGAGAGTAAGCTAGAGCTCTGTGTCTCCCTTCAACCCCCCAAACCTTCCTGCGTCTCCATACGACAACCACAACCTCGCAGCAGATGATGCAACAGCAAGCAGCTCTGATGGCCGCCGCCCAGGGCTCGTACCTCAACCCGATGGCGGCGATTGCCGCGGCGCAGATGCAGCAAATGGCAGCTTTCAACGTCAACGGCCTGGTGGCGGCTCCCATGACGCCCTCCTCAGGTACGGGAGAGGTCTCGCGTCTCCAGCCCTTACCTTTTTGTGGAGTGGTTAGCCGAGTGCAGGGGTCTCCAGCTACCTGTAAGGTAGCTCGACTCTAGGTCTACCGTTTTGTCAATCTATCGATCTATCTATCTATCTAAAGAATCTGTCTATCTATGTATATCTATCTATCTGTCTATCTATCGATCGATCATCAAGAATTGGAAATTACCCAGTTGTGTTTGGGCATTGCATCATGAAAACAAGCCTTCTCATTATCACTACCTGTTTCCATCTAGGTCAAAGGTAGCCCTGAGCCTACACCCACTTGGCATCTAATTTTTAATCAAGTATGTTTTTATTCTTCCTGAATCCACAGGTGAAAGCGGTGAACTTATCTTTTTTTGAAAGAATGGACGGTATATAAATTAGGGCCCTAGTGTCTCTTATGTTTCTTGAAATGCTAGAACCATCCTTGAAGCGATGAATGCAGGAGAAGTGCAGCACAGATTTCCTTGTGACACTCAGAAAAACAACAAGAAGAGCCTGTAGACAGCAAGAGGAACCAAATATAATAGCTGTATTCCATGATCAAGCTGTGGGAGAGGGGAGAATTTTATTCTCTTACTCCCACCCATTACTACTGGTCACATATCCGACCCTCAGGTCATCAGGTCATACATTACCTGCCATGCATTGCCTGGCAAGACCATTATGAGAGCTGGTTAGTGGAGAAATCGCCAGTGTAGGACAGCCCTGGCGTGAGTGAATTATGAAGGACAAACGCAATCCCCTTTCTCCTTTCCCTGTCAGTCGGCATAAGAGCAGCCCTGATAGGGTGCTCCCAGTCACCCCGAGTCAGAGTTTGTCCTTCTGTATACTGAGACAATGTTATGACATTGGAGGAAAGTTATTATCAACACCAAGGGACAAAAGATTTCTAAAAGGTGAGCCGTGAGCCACTTTTCACATGCTGCCCTAAGCTGCTGTCTGAGAGTGCCAAAGAGGAACAGATTAAATAATGGGGCCTGGTGGTATTTCTGGAGTTTGTAATCTATAAAAGCATATACTTGTTAAAGTATTGCCTATCAAATTTAATCCTGTGTGACTTAAATGCCCTTCACGGGGAAAACGTAATAATCCCTTATCAAGAGAAGGCTTTGACAAGGTGACAAACCTAATGTGGCTTGAAGGAGCGGAAGTCACTAATAGACAGATGGGACTAATCCCTTGTGTCTAATTAGAATAGTCTAGTATTCAAAGTCAGGTCAGATGTGAATTTCTGTTGCCTTGGTCTGACTCATGGTAACTTGGCTTTCTTAGAATAAATTATGTTGTGTCAGACTCTTTTTACGCTTATATTCCTGCTTATTATTAAGTATTTAGTCTTCATTGTTTAATTCCTGGACTGCTTTTTGCATCTGATTCCTTTCATTACGGTATCCGAAGCGTCTAGAGAAAATACTGCATGTAGTAGAGTGTAAGGCAGTTTACCTCGTTCACATAATTAGATTCCGGTTCCAGTATTGCAGTGGGATTTCTGAGAGAGGAGTGGAGAGACTACACTTGGAAACGGGCAGTTTAAACGAGCAAACTCTTTGTGCTTCCAGGCACCAGTACACCCCCGGGTATAAGTGCCACTGCTGTGCCCAGCATAGCAACACCCATCGGAGTAAATGGATTTAGTGCCCTCCCACCGCAGACCAATGGGCAGCCAGCGTCCGAACCCATCTACACCAATGGGATTCACCCCTATCCAGGTAACCGCCAACTGAGGAAGGGCTGCTAGCCTGCAGCTGGGTGTTTGTTAAAGTCAAAATAACTGTAGTTTTTGTGCCCTTCTAAACTCTCCTTGTTTGAAATGCTCCACTGAAATTTATCGTGACGTCTGAAGTCAGGCAGTTGGCTTTTTTTAATGAATACGTTTTCCCTTTTGAGACTGACTTCAATAGGTACGCTTTTCTTTGTGTATGCAGGTCTTACCATTACTACTGATTTATCAATTTCATACTATGCCGGATTTTCACCTTGAAAATGTTGTAAAACGACCGTGCTCAATTAGTATTATGTTGCTCTGGAATATCTCTCTTCAATTCTGCCTAAGACTTAACTTTTCTGAATGTATTTGTTGTTCTAAATCATTTTTGGGCCATTTATTGGATTGACCCTTTGCTATTTGTGAATTGCATCTGAAATGCAAGCAGCTCACTTGTAAAGACGTGTACAGCTCGGCCACTATACGCTAGTGGGGTTTGCTAAGGATAACTTAGCATGGGCAAGAAAAAAAAAAATCCTGCATAGCATGACTTCAATACTTGGCATTAAGGGCTAAGATGTTTGAGATTAGATCCATTTCATGGAACATCTGCAGAGTTCAGGCTGTCCCATTTTCTCAGGGCAAAAAATATCTCATAGTTAAAGTCATTCAACTCTCTTATTATCGTTTCTCAGTATCTATATACAGGTATTTGTATTCTGCTCACAATCGGATCTTTCTCTCCCCATTGTTGACCTTGTTAAACATGTCTTTCTTTCTCTATCCCTCACTTCCCCCCATCCCTCTCTGCCTTTCTTCTCTGTCTCTCTCACCCTCTCTCCCTCTCTTCTCACCCTCCCTTCCTCCCTGTCTCTCTTCCATCCCTCTCTCTCTCTCCATCCCTCTCTCCCTCTCTCTTCTATCACAGCTCAAAGTCCCACAGTTGCTGACCCTCTCCAGCAGGCTTATGCAGGTGTCCAGCATTACGCAGGTCTGCTACTCCTCCCATTTTTTAGCCTCCTCCTCTTCACTAACACTGTGTTTCCCAAGCTTTCCCACTGTGTCCCATCCTGAGCCCAGGACCAATACATCAGGCTTAGATATTTTCTGTGACCTGTGCTATTTTAACTGTAGACGAACATCACATTGAGATGTAGGGTTACACATGTGAACATGCAGGAAAATGAGTGCAAAATGTATGCAAGTCAACTGGTGTGAATACCAGCAGAAAGTGCATGAAATTGAGTGTGCCAGGGATCCTCAGATCTGGACCTTGAATCCAAATCCAACCCTTATTTCTTTTCCTCCTTAGTGATTAACTAAACAATTTGCCATGCAGATTGGCCAGACTGCCTTCACCTGACCCCCAGGTAAAGGGAAGGTGGGAAACTAGCCATTCTCAGACCTTGAGGTCTGTGTTTTATGGAACAGGGGACTATGTTTTATTATTCATCTGTTGAGAAAGTCCCAACTCAACCCAATCAAGCAATCCGCAGTGGGCTGCCAGCGAATGAGCTCCTGTTCTGTTCAGTGCACGTCCTGATTATAATGTGTCATACTGTTGCTCCTTTTACTCTCAACTGCTTCTGTGTACTGCAGTGTGTGTGTGTGTGTGTGTGTGTGTGTGTGCGTGCGTGTGTGTGTGTGTGTGTGTGTGTGTGTGCGCACGTGCACGTGCGTGCGTGTATGTGTGTGTGTGAGTGTCCTGTTCAGCTGCCCTCCTCCTGGTCTGTCACCTCCTCCTGTTCACTGCACGAGCGAATGCTTCTTTCATTTCCCGCTCTCCCGCTGTCTTTGCCGGCCACTGTCCCTTTCACGGCCTCCACTGTTGCACTTATCTTAACTAAAATACTGAAAAACCCATTAACTCTACAGGGGTTTACCAATACACTGCACTTTCTTCATTAAATATTATTTTAATAGATTTTCACAAGCCTCGCTGTCCATTATAGCGAAGCTACTCCAATGTCCTTAGTTGAATCCGCGCTATTCTAATTGAAAAGTGTATTTAGGGCATTGTAACACGTCTGGATTACTCGCCTGTGCAGAAAAAGCCAATCTTTAGGCGTCATGGGGTCTTTTATGTGTATTGTCTATTTTGGTAGCTGTATTAACAAAGTCATTACTTGGAACGGACGTTATCGCACCAGGTGTGGCGGATGTAAATCTGCTGCAGCTCTAAAACCTGTGGCGCTCTGACGGAGGGCTCTGATTTGCCGATCTTTACTCTCGGCTTTCATCCATTTTTTGGTTCAATGGCTTATGAAGAAAAGCGAAAGACGTTACTGCTTTAGCGACGTTAAATTTGGGAGTGTAAATGTGCCCTTCCCTTTCCACCCTCTCTCGCTGCAGCAGCCTACCCAGCTGCCTATGCACCAATCAGCCAAGTGTTTCCACAGCAACCAGCCATCATTCCCCAGCAACAGAGAGAAGGTAAGCAACGCCCCTCCCACCCCAGACAAAAGGTGATAATTGCATTTTTTCCACACTGTTGAACTGTATATTAAATTAGCAAGGCACGAGAACATATAGCAGAGTGAGAGATGTTGTTCGTCTAGTATTAGTAGATTTTTTTACGTTTCAGTATTAGCAAGTTTTAATATCCATGGCGCCACTGTTGACTTTATTTTTATTTCAACTAGCAACACTACCATTTACATTCGTTCCATTTCTCGGACATGATATTCCATCTGTCTGCTCGAATGCCTCTGATACACAGTGTAAGGCCAGTTAGCGACTGCATTCTGAGCCCCCCCAGTTTCTCCCAACAACATAACAGCTGCTTGCATCATCCTGCAATTACTCCAGGCAGCCAGAGCATGAAAAACAGACCCGTACAAAACTGCCACACAGTTTAGCTGAGCAGGGTTTGCGCATTTCCTTTCTACCTACATTAGCAGTGCTCTCATGTAGCCTCAAAGGGCGTTTGTGTGTTCTACTTGTAAAAAGGCATTAGGGAGCAGCCCCGCAGTTACAGAAATCAGAGTAGGAACAAAGTGCTTACATCGTTTCCGTATTCTGTCTCCTCTTTCATATTCCTACTGCCTAATTCCCTCTGCTCTGCTTTCCAGGGCCGGAAGGCTGCAACCTGTTTATTTATCACCTACCACAGGAATTTGGAGACCCCGAGCTCATGCAAATGTTTTTGCCTTTTGGCAACGTTATCTCTGCCAAAGTCTTCGTGGACCGGGCGACCAATCAGAGCAAATGTTTTGGTGAGTCAGAGCCTTCTTGCACAATAATGTACGCCAAACCAAAGCCATGCTGTGCTTTGTTTATTTAGTTTATCTGTTTATCTGTGGATCCTTTCGCAATGAATGCATTAATCTCACGGTTTTGAGCAACGGGTTCAGGAGAACACCATCTAAGCCTGGCACCATGTTTGGAGAATCCTCTCATTTCCTAGTTAAGACTTTTTAGCATATGTTTTTGACATCTAAAAACACTGGACCTCATTTAGCAGTCACTTGATACCATAGGCTCTGGATGTGTGAACAGTGAGCGCCATAATTCATTAGACAGTGACACATTTTTTTCAGTTTGGATCTGCACTCTAGCAGTTTCAAATGATACAATGACAGTGAGGTAGAGGTGCAGACTCTCAGCTTTGATTTGAGGATGTTTTTGATCCATATCAGGCTTGAAATGAAAACACCTTTTATGTGCAGTCCCCCCTATTTTTCGGCACATCAAAAAGTATTGGAAAGTATAATATCACGGACAACCTCAATTCCTCAAGAATTTTGACAGTGTGTGACCTTCAAATGAAAAAGAACTTGTGAACCGTGACAGTGTCAGTAGGTGTGGTTATTGTAGACAAAATAGAGAAGGATAGAGAAGATGGCAACAAGCTTCTCAATGATGACGCACAGGTTCTGCTCAAAACTGGTGGGAACACAGGCCTGTTCCGTAGAGTGAACCAAGGTTAAAAGAATTTTGAATGGAACCAATTCAGGAACTAGAACTGTTTTGGTGGGAGAACAGTAGAAGAGGAAATCATACGATACTACTCAACATTTGATAGGGATAATGGATATTTTCATGAATGGAGGGGTAATTCTTAACTTTATTCTAAACAAAATTGTTTAAACAGTGAGTTCACGATTAATGAAATCCCTATGCTTGTCACGTGTATCCGAAATAGACAGTTTGCACGTGCACTGCGTTCACACTGACAAAACTGTCATTTGGCGTTAACGTGAACCACAGTTCACACACTCCTTTGAGGAAATTAAAGGCTTTTTTTAGGGCTAAATTAGAAAGAATATGTAATGGCAACCCCAAAGACGCTGTTTGAGTGATGAAAACATGGCAAGGAGAGTTGGAATGTTAGGGAAGGCACTTTACAAGCACTGGTTGCCAGAACTTTCAATTTTTCACAGATCGTAGTATTCCGTATGTGGCACTATTACTGAACCACAGGAACTGTTGCCAGCCAGCATGGTGAAGGTTGGGAAAGGGCAACTGTGGCTGCTGATGAGCGATTTTTGGTGCTTCAGGCAAAACTTCATCCTGTGCAGATGAAATTACCTGTACATTCTGTACAACGAAATGACCTGCAAAATGCTTCTGGTGCATGTGTTTCTACACAAACGGCACGTCGACGTCTACAACGACGAAGGATTGACATCCCATAGACCAGGTCTCCGAGTGCCCTTAACCCAACATTCATACCTAAGAACGATTAGATGGGAAAATGAGCATGTAACATGGAGCCTTGAGGACTGGAGGCCAGTACTTTTCACTGACAACTCTCATTTCTCACTGTTTCTGACTTATTCTCTCACTGTAAAGCGTCTTTGTGACAGTCTCTCTGTGAAAAGCGCTAAACGAATAAAATTAAAGTGAAGTTTCTTCCTGAACCTCACAGACCGAAGAGCAAGGACATGGAGACAAGTTTGAGAGACATTCCAGGGGCAAAATGACACGAGCATGACCAATTTGGAGGGGGCTCCACATTAAAGAAGAAAGTAATCATTTTAAATAGTTGGGCTGTACTTCAAGCATCTACATTTCTAGCTTGTTTCTTGGACTTTATGCCTTCACTCCTTTCTTTAGCATGTATCGGATTATTGAGTGGCCGACAGAACCCGAAAAAAAGTGTCACTGCCCAATGAATTATGGTGCTCACTGTATATGCAGGTAAGAGAACCATTTAGAATAGTTCCACTGCAAAAATTACCAGCAAGATAATCCTTGTGATAAATACATTTTTTGGGTATATGGATCGTGTGTGCAGAATTGGAGACATACAGGAGAGCTTAAGCGCCTTGCAGTGATGGCTTAGCCCTATATTATTAACCCAGCACATTGCAGTGACTCCAGAGTGCCATGTAGATTTGAGTCTCCCTTAACGTTGTATTTCAAAGCGACTCACTGGTTACTGTCTCATGTTTTGGATGGCATTTGATATGAGAACAGGGCAAACTGAAAAGGCCTTTGGTTCAGAGAATGCTTAAATTAAAGCTCAGCAGTCAAGGTCTTAGCTTTTGAAGGCCTGACCGACCGCAGTTTGTATTTGGTTATTTGCTTTTTTTTACCGAAAGATTTTGGAGAGAGTAAATAGGAGATTTAAACACAAGGTTTCTGTGTTTTGTGTCCAGCACTCCACAGAATTTAAAAGCTCTCATAGTTTTATAATGTTGAACTGCTTGGAATGTTGTTTAAAATGTTACAGTACACCGGGAAGATTGGTTCTTTGTGTTTCCAACTTCATATTCAAAACACGTTTTAGAATCTATACTACTGACAAATATCTGGAGCAAAAACTTCTGCCAGTGCAATTAAGTTATTCTTAACTTGTTCAGCTAACTGATGGAATAACATGTAAAAGTCATCTTGTTGTGCTTTAAGCAGATTTGGGAGTTATCATTGATTATATTGAGTGGAGGAGGAGAAAATGACATGCCATTTCTAACACAAAAACATATATTCAATACTCTGTCTGGACTGAACATCAAGTCTGTTCCTTATCAGTGAGAATTTTCGCTTCAGTCTTTCAAACCCACACAGAGTACATTTTGCTGCATGGAAAGGAATTTGGCCGAAATTGAGAAGTTTGCCTTTCTCTGTATATTACATGCATTGAGGCTCAGTTATGTTCGCTGAATTGCTTGGAAGCAAACTGCCCTCAAATGGCTTCAAACATTAATAAGAGAAAGGCATTTGGAAGCTGGCGCACGGATTTTTGGCTTGCGGTTTTATTTTAATCCTCTATATATAAGCTGAGTATTGACATTTTTGAGGCCATCGTCAGAGGCCTGAAAGAAATGAAATGGACGAAAACCGATTTCTGTCAAATGCGGCTGCTTTTGTTCTGTGGGGCATCGTTCAGACGCGAATCCTGGGAGAGCCTCCCAGAAGTAAGGCCCTTTTTTTCCCTGAGTTCACTCAAAGTGTAGAGCTCCATTTAGGATCTGGTCCAGTCCACTCATTCGCCATTGCTGGCCCCTCAGCACCAGGGTGACCGTCACTCAAGGCAGGTTTGGAGACATTTCATCTGGGCAAGTCCAATATTTCTGAGTATGCTTTTTAAAAAAGCAAGGGGAAAATGGCAAAAAAAATTGTGCTGAACTTGATATATTTTCACAAATACTGGAAATAAAACATGAAGATAAGATTAAAAAATGTCCATTTGAGAGAATCGATTGACTTGTTTAGCGGAGAGACGGTGGTTAACTACTCTGAGCTGGGATAACACCTCTGCATTGTTATACTTCTCTGTTTACTCCTTCCTACCAGTTTTTTTCTCTAAAATAACCTTTTGGAGGCTAATGTAAATGTAAGGGTGAGATTTATTTAAGCAGGATCTGAGGGGGATTGAAGCTGTTTGACAAGCTCTCGGTTGCCTGGTTTGTTTAAGGCGTTTGTAAAAAGCACAAGCCTTATCTCTGCGGAGCTGACAAAAGCCTGCCCTCTCCCTCCAAATTAAATTGGACCCATAGCGGCGTGATCAAATCAGCTGGCAAGCGGAAAATTCGAGCCGTCAATCACAGGAGGTGCCCGATAAGAGCGGGTAGGATCGGAGCTGTGGTAAACACTGGTCTCATTCTGCAGCGATACGCAGGTAATGGCTGAGTGTAGAGCGCGAAGCCCACAACCCCTTTTCACAGTGCCCCCTGTTGGTACAATTTGACAACTGCAGACTTTTTTCAGCATTTGGAGTACATATGCCACATATGAGCACTTACATATGTGCACCATTCATGCACATGGGCAAAGTATGCTCGCACACAATGCACGTACAGTGGGCTCCAAAGTTACTGGCACCACTGACTGGCAATGCACAAACAATACAAAAAAAAAAAAACAATATAATTATAGAGAAACGGAATATACCAGCATGTGTGAAATAATTTATTTTATTCAAGTTTCAACCAAACAACCAAAGTCATTACAATCATTTAATACAGAATAACTTTCAACAAAATCAAGGTTTCATAATAATTGGCACACTTCATTTAGTACTTTGTGCAACCACCTCTGTCAAGGAAAATAGCATGGAGTCTTTTCCATTAATTTTTGACAAGGTTAAGGCACACATTTGGGGGGATTTTGGACCATTCCTCTGAGCGGATCTTTTAAAGATCCTTCATATTCTTGGGTTTGCATTTATCAACTGCCCCCTTCAACTCAGTCCACAGGTTTTCAATTGGATTGAGGTTTGGTGACTGAGATGGCCATTACAGAATGTTGATTTTGTTGTCACAAAACCATTTTTGTGTGGATCTTGAAGTATGCTGTGGGTCATTGTCTTGTTGGAAAGTCCACCTACAGCCTTCTGGCGTAGGCAACCAGATTGTCAGCCAAAATATCCTGATAATTGGTGGAATTCATTTTGCCATTAATCTTAACCAGTGCCCCTGGACCTCTTGAATTAAAACAGCCCCAAAACAAAACTGACCCACCATCACATTTCACCTTGGGTTTGAGGTGCTTCTCCTTGTATGCATCTCTGTTTCGACGCCAAACATGCTGATGCCGTATTTGACCAAAATGTGAAATTTTGGTCTCATCTGACCAAAGCCATTTGTTTCAGTCATAATTTATATGACGATTGGCAAACTCCAAGCGCTTGCTTCTGTGTTTGCTGGTCAGAAAAGACTTTCTTCTGGCAACCCTTCCTGACAACCTGGCAACCTGATGGTGCTTTTTGAAACCTGGTGACCTCAAGATGCCACCAAGGCCTTTAATTCCTTGACGTTGATTCTAGGGGATTTTGTTGCTTCTCTCACCATCCTCCTCAGTATCCTGGGGGGCAAAATGCAGCTGCGTCCTCTACCCTTGAGGTTTTCAACAGTTCCGTATCTTTGGAAGTTTTAATAATTGCTCCGACAGTGCTCAGTGGCATATACAATTGTTTGTTAATCCTCTTGTTGTCATTAACAGATTTATGAAGGTCTGTGACCATTTGCCTCTTTCGAACTGGCAGTTGTTTTGTTTTTCTTCATGGTGTTGGATGACAGAGGGATATTGCATGTGTGTTACTTCATTTTTGTACCCTAGTGAAACAGAAAGTGATGTAATGGCTCAATATAGTTCCTTAACACTTAGATAAAACTTAAATAAGTGGCATTTAAAACCTGGTTAAATTTTGGTAGATTTTATGTCTGATAATCTTTGAGGGTGCAATTGATTGTGAAACCTTGATTTCGAGGAAATTGATTTTTAATTAAATCAGTAAATGATTTTGGTTAGTTTCTTTGGAATGTTAATACTGTACAGTATTTCTCACTTGTTATTTAGAGTTTCTCTGAACATATTTTTTTTCAGCTTTTTTGAAAGTATTGTTTGTGCATTGCTAGTCAGAGGTGCCCGCAATTTTGGAGCCCATTGAATAGTCACCACTTTACAGAGCTATTAGCCCAAATGCTTTTTTGCATTTCTTTGCGCGCTTCTTGTTTTAGCCTCAATTGTATGACCAAGAATACAGTAGTTTCTAGCATATCGTCGGCCTGCTGATAAAACTTCATATCTCTAAATTGATAAGAAACAAAAACTCGTATGTCCACTATTCTTACATGCAAAATTAAATTTTTTTTATTTTATTTATATTTTAAATTATATTTATATAATTTTATTATTTTATTATTTTTTGATTTTATATTTATTTTTTAGTTTCCTGTAAAGTTTATCATTTTGAAGATACAAGGTTTTATCAGCAGGCCGAGGATATAAATTTCAAAAATGTAAAAGTCATGCTGTCCAGTCCCAATCACATAGCCAGGTTATTTAACAGGTGAAATGAAGATGGGACCATCGTCTCCCCCTTTGCCCAGGCCAGTCCTGGGCAGAGTGTATGACATAAAGATATATATCACGCTTCACCTGTTTGACTCATGAGCACTTGGGAATACCTTTGGCCATTGTCTGATATTATCATCACAATCTTTGGCGGAGAGCAGGCATGTCTCCCGTCCATCTTCTGTCTGCCAATCTCTCTCCCTCTCGCTCTATCTCTCTCAGGATTTGTCAGCTTTGATAACCCGTCCAGTGCCCAGGCTGCCATCCAGGCGATGAACGGCTTTCAGATCGGCATGAAGAGGCTGAAGGTTCAGCTCAAGCGGCCAAAGGATGCCAACCGACCTTACTGACCAGTCTGCCCTCCTCAGCAGGTAAGGAGCACCCCGGCATCCATTAGAGGAACAGGGCTGCTTTGGTCACCAGAGGGGAAACACATACTCTTCTTATCCAAGTCCTGAATATGATGGAGGAAAATGAGCCAGTGCTGAGTGTTGTTAAGCATGACAATCAGGCCAAACAATTTAAATTATTCCGCTGGCGTGTTTGTGATGATAATGATTATGATGTTGACAATTACCATTTGACAGGGTTCTGCTGCTGCATCAGTCTACTTAAAGTCCTTAAAATGTTCAAATAGGACCTAAATATCACAGAAGACTGATCAGCCATCAACTACATTTTCGGCAAAAAGGCTGAAGTTTCATTAAATAATTAAGCTTTTTTGCTTTCCTATTGCATTGACTTTCACAGAGACTGCTATTTTTCTTGGCCACAGTATGTACTTGGAAGCAAACAATGCCAAGTCTTCTGTTTAATGGAGTATGGAATAAAAGATAGCATGAAATGACGAGCAGAAAAGGTAATTTAGCGGTCTGACGGTGAGCTGTAACCGCAGAGCAGAAACATGTCAGTACTTTCCGAATAATGACGCTACAGTATTGGAGACATTGTCATTATCCTAACGGAAAGACCACTGCAGGACAGACGCTTTCGAAAGAGTAAAAAAAAAAAAAAAAAAGCGAGGGAAATGATCGTGGAGAGCGGTATCGCCCTCGGGAGAGACAGTGGGGAAAATGCGAGAGTGATATGGAGAACAGGGGGCCCATTATGACACACTCAGCACAGTTCTGACAGTAGTCATTTCAAAATCCGAATTCGCCCATGCAGAAAGAGTCCCCTGGTCGCTGCTCATTCCCACCCTCTGACCGTGTTCTTAGCTGCTCGGGTTTTCACAATGGCCGACATCCAAGAGTCTTTAAGTGTCCATCCCATTCTCTCTCAAGTCCAGTCTTCTCTGTCGTTTGTGTTTTTTTATTTTCTTCTTTCACTTTCTGTTTTTGTCATCTAGTCTTTGCTTTAACAGGTGTTCAGAAAAATATTTAAAAATACAACAATTATGTAGTGTGAAGACATCTGTTATGTGCAGAACGCAATACCATATGCCCCGAAATAATGGCTGTCTGCAGGGAAAATTTATTTGTTTATATATTTTGAGTTTTTTTTTATTTCCTTGAACTGTTTTTACTTTTTCTAATCTGAATGGGGTTAAACCTGCCTTCATCACACATGGCTTTGCTTCCCAGAGCTGTTCACCGCTACAGATAGCTTTATATCCTGTAGCTGTATAAGCTATAACCTACCCTGTGGTGTTCATGGCTGGATGGTCCAGACAGAGGTCAGCTCATGACCACTACTTTTGGAAGGTCTGTCTGAACTATTTTCAGGTCTGAATTTTTTCCCCTTTTATGCTCTGCTCTTATGTGGGATGAGCAAAATTAAGGAACCACGGTTGAGACCTGTACGGTTCCATGGAAATGGCTAATCTGGACCCATCAAAAGAATATAAAAAAACACATTATGATTTCCATAGCCATAATGCTAGCATTTTAGCAGCATTTATGAGCTCTTGAAACTGATGATAATCACCATATTACAGGAAGCTTAAAATGACTTGATACGCCCATTATCGTCTGGAAGTAGACAAATGTATTCCAGTGCAGTACAAATTCTAAAAGCTAAGGAGTTACAAATCTATAGGGAGTTCATATGCTTTACTCATGTTTTACAGAGACTTTCATCTAGATGTTGGTGAAAAAGAGACCTGAAAATAGTCCATGTCTTAAATCGTGCCTCTGTTGAAACATCCAAGGAAGGGAGATTGCGAGAATCGTATTTAGAGATTGTTATCCCTTCCCTATTCTATCCCCTGTTAGACTGACATTACCAGTTCACATACAGCTTTATTTTTCCAACTATGGAAGTGTAGAGGCAGGGATGAATGGGGAAGGGGTCAGTTTTATCTGCAACACAAGGAATAGAGGTTCCACCACGTCTTTTCTTCTTTTGCACCCAACCATCCTGCAAACCAGGCAGGGCCAATCATAGCTCGAGATGGCCTTCCTGTTGTCTGGCCACCAGTCATGGGGGACAAACTCCCAGACCTGTAAGTTGAACCCATGGTGTCATTTTATTTTGGATGACGTCATGTGGCGGGACTGTGACTGCGTTGCATGACGTGGCGTCCATTCGTTTCTATTTATATATTATCTATATATTTTCGCAACTTTGTGAAGTGTAGTCGATCAATGCTTTTTCGGTGGTTGATAGACTGTTTTAAGTATACCTGAAATGCTAATTGATTGGTCTATCATGATCGAACGTGAACTTTGACCCCTTTTTTTGCTGTTGTAACGTGACCTTGTGTGTTTTTTATTTTTGTGGAATTCAATGTGTATGGATATTTTGTATGTAGTATATCTATATAAACAGCAACAGTTTTGGTTCTTTTTGATTGTGTACTAATGTTCTTCTTTATGTAAGGAGGTGATGCCCGCCTTTGTTCTGTATCTTGAGAAATTGACTCATTGCAAAAAGGACCTTTTTCAATCCGCAGTGAGAAGGAGAATTATAGCGCCTATACTTGCATGCGGAATGAATAAAAATATTTACATTCTGCTTTTACGGGCAGTTGATCCACAGTTGAAGGACTTTGTTTGCAACAGTGGCTTCTGTTCCTATTTATTTGTGAAGATAGTCACCAATTACGCAGTGACTGTAAGCTTTTTAAACCTGTAAAATCTCTACAGAAGCAAAGCTCCATTCAAATGTCCCATAGATTGATCCTTTTTCAATAGTAACTTCTGCTACGTTCATTTCCATTGAAATCATGGTGGAAGGCTGACTCTTTAACCTTCAAGTCATTTTTTTTGTTTGATTTTTATTCACCTACATTGTAGGAATGCGACAAACTATTTATCTCATTCATAAGCAGTATTCGTATAGAGTTAATTTAATAAGATTAATGAATATCCATAAAGCTGAGCTTTCCAAAAAAACTGCAATTCCCAGTCTTTTATGGCATGAAAAAGGTCCTTTTCATGCAAGTTACACTTTTGTTTTATCTATTTTTGTTTTGTTATTTACGGGCCAACCCTGATAAGACTTCCAGATTTTTCGTTGAGATCCTCACCCCAATTTCTAAAATTGTCTTATGGGCCCAGGTTTTGGGTTCAGAGAAGGCTTGGTCTGTCAAAATGGCACTAGTCTCTCCGGGTTCGCCCGTCTCTCCTGTACCTACTGTATCGATCTCTCTCATAGATTACACTTCAGATATGTGCCGAAAAACTCACTAAGAGCATGCTCCTTCAACGCGACTGAGCATGATCCCTAGGTATAATCAGTATATACCCATATGAAATGAACATATATGCAACAAAATTTGCTTTCTTATGCAAATATATTGCATTTCTGGGGGAAAAGTATATACGTACTGTGTATATGTGTTTATTTGTTCCGTTACATTTCCTCAGAAAATTAACCCTGAAAAACATTCAGAAATCCATTACATTTGAAGCTTTTCAGTTTTAAAGCGACTGTGTTTTTGTCTGGTATTTTTACGTACAAAGCCTACATTTCTCGAGCGCGTGAGCTTGCTTGAATCACTAGTTTTGTCTTAAAATGATTTTGCAATGCATTCATGTGCTGGCTGTTTTGTATTCATGCTTGCTTATTCAGTGACCGCGTAAATTAGTTTCACAGCTAGCCTGATTTAATTGATTTTATCATGGAAATGGAATTTTCTAGAAAATAAGAAGTAAATATACAGTATAAGTGAGCATGATTTTCTCCCTTCTGGAAGTTTTATTTTTCCTCTTCTCTCTATATTTAAAAATTAATTCAGTATGAGTAAATTACTGAAGTATGCTGTTCTTGTACTGAAATTAGGCCTCATACACATTAGCACTAAAACCAGTTTCTAAAAAACTGCCCCGATTAATTCTGCATTGACCGTTTATTACAACTATAAAATTAGTTCACCCTTTGCAGTGAGCTAGTTTAACAGCTTAGATGTTCTGTATTTAATGCCCTGCTCTGCTGTCGGTTGTTCTTTAAAATGGAAAGAACAAGCACAAATATTGATAGAATACATTGAAATGTGGTTATAGCCATACTAACATGTCATACTTTTATGTCATCATTTAACATAGAATGTTTACGTTCCTAAATAAACATATAATGAAGGACCTTGCATACTTTATTTTAGCCAGTAAATAATTCTTAAGATTAAACTTATGATTTTTTTTTTAATAAGTATTAATATTAATGTTAATTATACTCGCTTTTTGGGCCTCTGTTTGTTTGCAGTACCCCTCTGCTTATGATTCTGCCTGTTTGTCGCAATAGCAGAACGACAGGAGTGAACATTCAATTTAGTCTTGTCGGGCCAGAAATTGAATACAGTCGTTTTAATTCTGAATTTGTTTGAATTCGTTATTCCAGTACTATTTAAGCATACATGTCTGTTCCATATGGTAAACCACACCCCAAAACATTCATTCACTGGATTTATTTCACATATTTACATTAATCTCAGTTTATTTTTTTTTTTTCTGTCTGGGTGTTTTGTCTGTGTTCACCAGGAGCCAGTGTTTAGACTCTGGACTCCAGGGGGGCTAATTTTGGCTGTTCCCTCTCTTTCAGGATGAAGGGCCGCAAAACGTTATTTCCACAAGTGCAGTATAAAGTACAAAGACTTCTTGCTCAGCTACATATCACAAGAGAAGAACGGTCCTTTGATAACTTGGAAGAGAACCTGAAAGATCTGGCAAAAGGAACCAGCAGATTTTTTAAAAGTTTTTTTTTTCCTTTTTGACCCAACCTGCTTCTTTTTGTCTTTGAGACTAATGGACGAGGATTTTTGCCAATATCACCTTTTTTGCTGCTGTTTGGAGGATGGGCGACATTTACAGACATTATGCTGAAAACATGCATGCCAAAATGTATATGACAGAACAGGCATACACAAATGCACTCAAGTACACCCATACTTATGCATACAATCTCCCTCTCTCTCTCTCTCTCTCTCTCTTTCGCAGACATGTACATGCAGGTACAAGTGCTCACTCACACACATGCAGGCATGCACACATACACGTGTGTACTCAAGCTGCCTCTTTCTGTTTCACGCAATCACACACATGCACGTCATGCATACACACAAATGTTCACAACACACAGAAGCACACACACCAGCCTGCCGTATTTTAGTTTTTGTGCCTATACAGGTGTTTTGTGATCCTTGGCTGCAGGGCTAACGAAAAGCTCTGAAAAAAATGGACAAAGAAGAGAGTGCAGGATTACCTATGTGCATCATTCCTTGGGAAATAGGGACCAAAGGACTAAATGCTTTTTAAAGGAATAAATATACATATAAATATATATCTATATTTAAAGAAAAAAAAAAAACTATCTTGTAGCTGCAAGTATTACAGTTAGTTTTAAATAAATAATCATTAAGTAAATGTCCAGTGGCCGAAGTATGGATAATGGTAATAGAAAACAAATGAAAAAGAACAGAAAATGTTTTTTTAAAGATGAAGATTATTTGTTCGGGTAGATATTTACATTGTATTGTACGGGGTAGTATAGAGAGGTAGATTCTTTTAAGTACATTTGTAACTAGCCAGTTTTACATTAAAAAAAAAAAATATATATATATATAGTTATTGAACATGAGATGGATGGATTAAAAAGAAAATTTTGTTTTCCTGACATGGTGAATATGAAGTCTGAGCAGGACATTAAAGTTTGGCCACTGGATATCGTTCTCATTAAAATGTACATTTCACAACTATCTTACTATTACAAAGCAGAAAAAAGACTGAAAAAATCATAGTAAGCCTGTGCAGGGCAGGGTGCATTTTCTCTCTCGACTTCCCATAAGCCTTTTTGTTCAAGCGACAATCTACTGAAGAGACCAAGTGAAATGGACAATGCTTTTTCATTCCTTATTATTTTTTTAATCTACTGCAAGAAGAAACGTGTTATCATTTTCACGTGTCGTTCTGAAAAAGCAAAAAAAAAAAAAAAGGATCCAGCGGAGGTTGTCAAGGGAGAATGCCGAACATAAAATGACAGCGGAGACGGATCGTATGCCCCTGAAATCTGAAGCTTCTCCGTGAACCAGATAATTCACTCGCCGCTATGCTTTTTCTTAAACTTTCTGGCTAACTAAGCAGAAGGAGTTTTTGACTGGCGAAAGGACGAGGTCATTTTGGTTTTAGCCTGCCGCTGTGCGATCGAGTGTGATCGATGTGTGTTTCCCTGCTGATGCAGCCGATAGCTCTTGTACAGGTGAATGTTTCTGGCTGACAGCACAGAAGCAGAAATTGACTGTCAGGGAAAACCGTAGTCAAACCCTGAACGGCGTTTGTATAGAGAGTGTAGACCAAAAGCCGAAACTCGTTTCGCTCTGCCGCCCTTTTATGTAAACGGCAGTATGTACAAAGACCTTGACCTGCTTTCTTTATGTTTTATATAACGAGCACTGGGAAAAAAAAAAAAAACAAAAAAAAAAAACCTATCATCTTATATATTCCATATCTAAGCCTGGCCACCTGTATACAATATAGTGTATCAAGGCCATATGAAAGTTAATAGATAGAACCTAGCTCAAATCTGCCAACCCTCCAGGGCTGCATGACATTTAAAGCAAAAAGCTTTCGTATGATGTCTGTTTCAGTTAAACTGTCTTTCAGCCTGAGAAGCTTTGATTTTTACCATTTGCCAGCTCTCTCAGGTATCACGTTTTCATTTACTGATCAGTGTCAGGAAGGGAATGCAAGCTCTCTCTCTCTGTTTGTGAGCATCTAAACTGAATTTAGATGTTAACCACTGTCCAGCTGAGCACCAGCACATACCTTTCCCCGCAGGCTAAGTTCAGGTCAGCTGCTGGCGAGAGCAACACAGCTCTGAAAGTCAATTCATCATGTCTGAATCAGAAGTCCACGATGAGGGGGGACAGAGGTGAGGCAGATGTCAACACTTAACCCAAGCTATCCTCTGACCCTCCAGGCCTGTTGTTGGTTTCATATTCATTCTGCTGAGCTAAATGCCATGTAGGACTACCCTGGACCAAATACTGATTAACAAAACCCCAAGTATTCTTTTCTCACACGTACACACACTGAGTGCATGAAGTCAGGACGGCACCATGGATTTAGTATTATTTGTTATATATGCTTTAAGTTGGCTTTTTTTTTCTCCTAAGTTAAACAGGTACATTCCAGGCTATAGCAGAGGTCTATAATATTTCCCCTTGAAAAGCATCTTACAAATCAGCAGGCTGCCTCTCGCTTAATGAAAAGATGTTACATGCGCATAGCTAGCATTTTATGTGTAAGCTATGCACCTTTCATTCGGGAACAGAACTGTGGTGGCCCTGGATGTGTGTGCGCACACTGCCTTTGAATCAATTCACATGGGTTCTTTTCTTGTACAGCCTCCTACTGTGTAAGACTGCATTGGATGGAGGCAGATTGGCCCTTTCTGGCCGAGCTTTGCGCAGAAACTTTGCTGAGGTTAGGATGGCAGAGAGATTGAGGAGGACAAGGTCTCTCACTTCTTTTCCCGAGAACAAAACTTATATAACAAGATTGGGTTTAAATGGGCTCTGACCAATAATGCAGTCTATCACTTGTTGAAAGCAGCAGCTCCTCAGCCTTGCAGCTGAAATCCTGGCCTGAGTGCACTCAGTCATTATGGTCTGTTTGAAGGCCCTTTGTGCTCTGCAAGATTCCTTCCCTAAAATATGCTTCAATGCGGCCATTTTAAATCGAGAGAAGGCAGGAAAAACAGAGGTGCATTACATCATTACAAATGTAACAATGGACAAGATATGAAAAGAAATGGCAGCCAGCATTTGCTTTTGAGTTGATCTTACAAAACAGTGTGCATTGCCTTCCTGCTCGGAAAGCTATTATATTTAATGGATAACCTTAAAATCAGCACAGAGAAGCAGTATTTTGTGTACATATTGGCCTGTTTTGAGCAGTCATTTCTGCTGTTTTGTGTTATTCTGCTGAAGTCGGAACTAGGCTGGACAGAGGGGCTGATTCTCTATGTTGGCAAAGTTGAAATGGTTTTGTCTGAAATTATATTGTCTAAATTAATTGTCTGAGGATATATTCCTGGTGATACTGGACCATGTGCCAACTGAAGGTAATATTTTTGCTCACCCCAGTAAACATTCTCAAGTTTCAAGTACCATTATTTTTTCAGATGATTAGAATTGAGGTTTTTTTTTTTCTGTTTGTTTACTCGTTTTCGTAACTGTTGAATTATTACTGTTCCCTGGTGGTAAATTTGAGTAATTTGTTGCAATTTCATTTTGTTTTGTTCTGGAATTTTCTACCAAATACCATCTTAAATTAATAGGAATTTAATTGATGCTGATTGAGCAAATTACCTGCTGGACTCAAGGTCTCCATGACTTTCTAATATAAAAACATAAATGCTGCCTTTAGACTAGAATGCTTGGGGCAATTTTGAATCCCTGTCTGACAAACCCAGTCTCTCCACAGCTGGCTAGCACATCAACAGCACCCTCAAATGTGCTCTCTGGTTTAGGAGATTGATGTAGAAAGTTAATTATATTCCACATTTAATCAGAGAGCTTTTAAACTGAAGCCACTCATATTGTCTGTGCACCCCGGATACAACAGCAACATGTGGAGAAGTGCAGATGTAGCACTTGATACAGTAATATGTGAATTATAATTCTATTTAAACCATTTTAAATTATTGTTATCTTGAATTTTCTTTTTTCTTCTAATTTTTTATGACAGTCGCTGCATATGATGTTCACTTTTGGAGGTAGCGGTGCTTGTTCGATGCTTAGTCAGGTTACCAACTAACTGGTACCGTCCCGCATCCTTTTACCAGTGATAAGTCGAGAGGGGCAGCAAAACTCACTGTATTATAGCTATTGTTTATTCAGAAAGCATTTTCATGTTTTAGTTGACTGTTCAGTCCAACATCTTTCAGTCACCATTGGCATGACCTTGTCAGCATCGATAAATGTGGCATGGTTGGCACGCAAGCTGCGACCTTGTGAAACATTTGGATATTTGACTTCATACAATGTGGGTCTACAGAAGTTCCATTGTCCACTAAACATGCAATTGCTCTGTCTCATTTGCAACAAGACTTCCTATGGCCCTCTTGCCTTGTCAGGTCCCTTCTTTAATTGCAACCAGTATATCATAAGTTCACAGGTGGTGAAACACTCTAACTAGGAAGTCTCATGTGACTAGAGTGGCATTTATTGCAGCACAGTGTCAGTGATTTACATGGGAGACAGTATCTCGCTGTCAGTCTATCTTCTGGAGCTTCTGTGCACTAAAAACATCAGAGCAAATTTTTAATTCAACATCCTTCTCCGACAAAACAGCCAATATTTGACATTTACACCGGGCAATTTCTTGCCTCAAAAATTATTACAAGTCAATTTACTGATAAAATAATGTATGAAATGTACAAAAAATCTAGTTATCATCCTGTGTCTGTGATCCAAACAGCAAATCCTTGACTAGTTGTGAGGCACTGTGGGATTTACTTTGCTGTGTAGAAAACACTTGATGTTCCTTGAAAGTTCCCCCAATCAATTTGGAGGTTACGTAACTTGAGGGTTTGCTATGCTTCCAACTGAAATGAGACAGTCCTAATCAGCTGTATTTCCTATAAGGCTTCCAACTTGGAAAGTTTCCTTGCAAATGAGACTGAGCCAATGTTTGGCATGTCCTTCTTCCTAATTTTTCTTCCATTTTTTTGAGTCATCGAGTTAGTTAGTACATAAGTACATTACCCTAGACTGGTTGCCTGTTATAAAGTGCCCCTGAATAATTCCAGTGGTTTAATAAAAACAGAAGGAAAAACCTTACACACTTCAGCACAATGAAAATGAGAGTGATTCAAAATGTTTTCACTTTGTCTTTAGAATGGCGACATAGTAAAGCACCAAATTACTCCCGAAGCGCTAGCTATAGACATTGACTCGATGTACCTCTTTGCTGATAAGGTTCTACACCAGATGCCCCTCTTAGCTGATGAGGTTCTGCACTCAAGACATCTCCTACCTATGGCGGGTCTACACCAGTGTTATCTTTCGCCTGATGATGTTCTTCTGTGAGGATATATATTAGCTGTAGAAGTTCTAAAGCCAAAATTTTTCTGTTGATGACGTTCTGCACTCGACACCTCTTTGCTGAACAGGCTCTACACCGTGTATCTCAGCTGATGGGGTTCTATATGCATCTTTCTGCTGTAAAGGTTCTAATACAGGTATCTCTAGTTGATTAGGTTCTGCTCCTAGAAAAGCAAGCTGCTTTTTGTGCAATTTCTCTTACAGAAATTGCACTCCTAAATTGTGCTACCGTCTGGCAAGGTTTCCACGAAGGCCTAAGTCAGTAAGTTGTATATGTATGCGTGGGCCTAGGTTAGGAATGATAATGGATTGAATTGCAAATTAAGTGAAGTCATTCCTGCTGGATCATTCATTGGCCTCTTTTGCTTTCCAGACAAAGACTGTGCCCTCAAAATAGTTATAAGGAAATGCCCAGTAGTTTATGCAAATTGATAAAATGGAGAGGTAATGGACAGAGCCTGCCTTACTGCAGAGTGCAGATGATTGCCTCCAATTAAGTGGCTGTAGGAGCATACACTGTAAAGAAAAAAAAAGTTATTTTAACATAAAAAGGTAGTGTCCAGGCTGCCTTAAAATTTTAAGTTAACTGAACTTAAGATGAGAAGTTGAGGTAATTATCAAGTTATAATCTTTAATTTACTAAGTTTAGAATTTTAAGGCAGCTCAGATACTTACTTTTTAAGTTAAAACAATTATTTTTTACAGTGTGTGGGCTCATTCCATTTTTCCCAAAGTTTTGAGCAGGCATACCAGGATCAGTCCAGCTCCAAAGCATGAAGGGTGTGTGCAAAACGGAGAATGATTTGGGAGGAGAGGGAGTGGGTGCTAAACTGAAACACCACAAAATCAATCAGGTTACTCAGGGTATTGGGTGCAATGATGTCATGATACGTGGTGAATTTCACAGCCTTACCCATAAGCATCGTCCGTAAGGAATGAGGGGAGTCATTCCAACACAGAGAAGATCTGGGAGTTCTGAGAGGCTGATCAACATGGATAACATCCCAACCTAGATTATTTTGTTGATTAGTTTGCACAATTTCAATGGCTATGGTCCTGATGATTCAAAAACTATGATGGAAAGTACAAGATGAGGCCAGATAATGTGGTGCACTCAAATGCTTTGTGGAAACTGATTTCCTCAAAAAATTTTGTAAGGCAACTTCATGATCTTGTGTTTGCAACACTTAGAAACATGGTAAAAGAGAATTTCAAAATGTATGCCAAGTTTTTTTTTTCTTTTTTAAAGAACAATTCACACAAAGCAATTAATTTGGATTACACAATTTCTTGTGGTAATAGGTCTCAACAAAATTCCTGCACACAACAATATCTGGGTTTACAGTATACTACTGTACTTTCCTACCTTTACTTGATAACCTGACTGAAGACTACTGCATAAGACAACCAAGGAGATGAAGATTCTTGTTCAGCTGAATTGAATAAAATAGAATTTACCAGGAAAAAATAGAAGTTGTTTGTAAATACTGTACAGAAAACTACTGTCCTCAGTTGCCCAGAAGTGTTGAATACACAATGATGTCAATTGAAAATGTATCAGCAAAAAGACATGCATTTTGAGTTCAGTTTGATTTTTGCCTATTATTCTCTTATCTCTCGGATTCATATTAGGTAGATGGTCAACAAAATGAGACATGACAAACCACATGAAGTTGTTTATGAGGAACTAGGGATGATCCATTGACTGGGGATTTTGTTTACACAGGCAGGTTGCGATATGAAAGCTGAAGGATTGAAGCTGTACCTGTGTGTGATAACTCGATCGGATTCAGGTTTCTATGAGTAGGCAAATAGATAGTTTCATCCCCAAAGACCATTTGGCAAAATTGCTTGTAGGTTCTGAATGCTAAGAAGAGGTAGCTTGGCAGCCATGAACAATAAATGCCGAGTTACCTCATGCTAAGTCGGAGAAAATGAGTGGCTTTTAAAAATAAATATCGCTGTCAGTAAATGTAGGACTTCTTCAAGCACCCAGCCAGGTAAATCATTTCCACTGTCATTGGAGAAAATACTTCCTCAACTCAAAAGTAGGAGCCACGTCTGGAGACTAGCTCTGTTTATGATTCTGTGCTCTGTCAAATATACCAGCTGCCTTCAGCCAAAGTGTCACAGCCTGTTTCTGTCCACTGCAACTTACTCTAAGCATCAGCACGTGTGGGTGTTCATTATTTCGAAAATCTGTCATCAGCTATCGTTCTAATCTGTACAATAAAGCACTTTACTTGTAGGTGTGTGCATAAGGCTGACAAGACACTGTCATAACCACGACATGAAGCCATTTGCCATGAAGATGAAGGACTCTTTATGAATGTTTATGACTATTGTCATTAAATGTCATTCAATCAGTTATGTCATTTTTGATGCAAAGTTAACATTGATTGGGATGTCTTTGTTATGACAACTTGACACTAACTGAGACAACATAACCTGCCAATATCTTTCACCCTCACCCTAACTGGAATGATGCTTAATGGCAACAGTCATAAACATCTAAAACATCTATTCATTCATGGACTTGACTGGTGTTATGTCATGTTATGATGGCGTCACAATGTCAGTCTTATGCAAACACCATCAAATAAAGTGCAACCAAAAAGATAGTTTATGCACAATTTTTAGGAAGTAAGCAGTTGAATGTGTTCTTGTTGTATATTTTGTTATATCTGCCTTTTTTTTTTTTTTTTTTTGCATTGACTAATGCTGGGATGAGCCTAGTTATTAACACTGTTTATTCTGGCATGCATTGAAGATGCAAATTGAAAAAAAATTACGATATTTGTTGATTCTCAATTCATTTTAATGTGCTTTGACCAAGAGCTCTTGATTCAGAAATTCAAGGGGAAATGTTGTTGAGGGAAAAAATAAAAAAATCAACAAAAAAAGTACAATGGGAATGAAAAAAAAAATTCACAGCATAGTTCTTTCAGTTAAGACAAAGGGAGTCTCTTGGAAGAAAGCGGGTTTGAAACGAAGATTTTGTTCACACTTTCTTTTGTAAATGACTGACATGTCATCCTTGGATCCGGCATCAATTATATGCTTTAAAATCTAGGCAGGCTAGAGTGAGTATTGTTATCTTGTCGTCACCCATTCTCTTTTGTCTCATCAGTTCCTATTGTTCTTGTTTAAAGCTCTTTGTCTCAAAGGAATCAGAACATGGGGAACTGTCCGTGTTTTTATCAGAGTGGTACACACACTCATAAACATTTTGAGGACTGAGTCTTTTATTACTTCTGATACAGACAGTAGATTGCTTTTTTATCGCCATAGGTGACACACCTGCCTGAGAAGTGTATGTGCCAATAACAGGGAAAAATGTGTGTTTTTTTTTGCACAGTCATTATCAGATATGCTGATGGTCCAAAAACTGAACACTGATAGAATTAGCAGGAAGTCAGCCTTAAATGATGATCATTGCATCTGAAAATGCTGCCCATGGAAGCTTGTGAATTGTAATCTGATTCAAGCCCATGCCTATTTATCTGCCTGTGTCTGTCCAGGCTTTCTGTTATTCTGGCTCTGATCTCTGTTCGGTGACGCTGAGGAGAGAGAGATGTCATTATAGTGCTGTCCAGTTGCTCATAGTGTGAGCTTATACCTCAATCCCACTTCCGGCACCAATATGGGGTGGATCATAATTATTGTCCTATTTTCACATGTATAAGGACCAAATTTTACCTTTGTAGACAGACTGTCTCATTATGATTTTTCAAAAAGTGGATGCCCAAAGCTGTGGAAATGAAAAAAAAAAAAAATTACAGAAAGGCAGTCTGAGCATGTAACATTACAGGAGGCCACATTCCATTTTAATTTCACTCTCCTCACTCAGTTTTAATCTACATGATTTTTTTTTTTTTTTTGTCAAATGCAAAGCTGTCATTCTGCAGAACTGTTTATCTCTCTGCCTATTTATGAATTCATTTATAAACTGTCTCAGCTGATCAACCTAATTAAACCTGATTAAATCCTTATTTCTCAAAGAAACAGAATAATGTTTATTTTCAGGAAACTGTTGTAATTTAAGATAGTGTTGGTCA
Organism: Gymnothorax javanicus; assembly: GCA_029692085.1. NCBI lineage: Eukaryota > Metazoa > Chordata > Actinopteri > Anguilliformes > Muraenidae > Gymnothorax > Gymnothorax javanicus. The sequence continues at coordinate 20,513,444 of CM056207.1, read as the reverse complement.
GGGCCTTTTCCCTGATCTGGAGGAGTTTCTCCTGTAGTGCTCCAGAACTCTGTAGTTCTCTAGTTCATTATACTCTGCTTAGACTGAAATAAAGCACAGTCCTGTAGAACATGGAGTGAGGGTGGTCATTTATTTATTTGCTTATTTACATGTTATTTTTGTTCATTTTCTGCTTGCTTTGTATTAAGTCGGCTCATTGAAAAGCCATTACTGTTCTCCTTGCTATTAAATTGATTGAATGATTATTTAAGATTAATAACTTTGATTTGCTGCTCCTCAAATGGGGCATGTAAGTAGCACTACATTTGTAATCGCACTGTAGTTGTTGGATGGAACAGACGTTCGTGGTGCTCTGCATACAAGAGATTCACCTTACCGATGCAATACAGAATACACGTATTAGCAGGAATCATAAAGTCAACCACGCATTTCAGTTTTGGCAAGATACTTTTTCAACATTGATAGTGAAATAATAGCTTTGTTCAACAAATTATTTCAAATTACTACAGACATTTTATATTGAGATAGTCGCATACCTTTTTTTTTTTTTTTTTTTTTTTTCCTGTGAGCAGGCTCAATTACACATTAAGCCAAGCACTGCACAGTCCTCACTCATATCTGCCTGGTACAAGGTAATATACTTCAGTACATGGGTGAGAAGAGGAAGTAGGTCAAAAATTATAGTAGAATAGTGAGTAGAGTTACTTTAAAGACAGTGGGTGCACAATAGTTTTACTTTTTTCCTTTATAGCACTCAGAAGATTTTCCTTTTCATTTTATGAGCATGCAATTAGACTATATTGATTTACTGAGCAGTAAAATGCTCTTTTTTTGCTCTTAAAGAGAGGTAGTGGCCAGAATGCCATTGAATAAAGATGACAAAATCAACCAAATATGAATTACAAATTTCTGTTAAAGGTTAAAAGCATTTTATTCTAAATTGCAAGAATAATACACCGGAGACTATAATGCGTATATCTGCACATATGTGTTTATCACAAGAATACATGAATGGAGAGGATGAATAAGTAATTTAAAATACACAATAAGGGCAGGAAATGATGATGACCGTAATCATAGTAATTGTGGTATTGTTATGATCCGCATAACAGCGTTCATTTCCTCACTGGCTTCAAATTTGACACCAACACACACACACACGCCTGCGGCGCTTGGATTGTTTGACACAAAAATGTATGGATGCGTTACTGTACTGGGTGGATTCCATGAGCAATCTAAATCAGAACTGATCAACACTGCAATTGTGTGACACTGCAGGCATCCGTGTGACATCACACATGATGTAGATTATGAAAAAAGGTGTGATGTGCACAAGTTATGTTCAAGCAACAATCTTCAACTCTGGTTCTAGAGTGCCACTAAGCCAGGGAATTTTCATGCCCATCACAGTTAAGAAACTGTATTTAACTTTGATTGGGGCTGCTTACCTGTACACCTGTCCTTCTGTGCCTTTCTGTACTGCGATCCCATCTGTGTCCCCAGGCATGTCTGTGTAACGTGAACAAGCACATAACCCAACCCATTCAAACCCATGAAACCAGGCAGACTAATCAGCTGCTTTAATTGAGTTCAGTGTTTTGCAATGAATATCAGGTGAACCAGAAGACCAGCTGGAGCATAAAACTGAGGGTTTCTTATTACTGCTCAAGTGGACTCCATAGTACATTTTGTTATTGCTTTTATGAATGCTTTCCACCTCTGCAGTGTGACAAATAGGTTACCTTGAGCTGAGGTCTTTACACACAAGAATAGCCGCAGACTGAGGCAGAGAAGAGGCCGAGAAAAGGCAGAGTAGACAAAGGATTTTCCAGTAGATGAAGAGGAGAGGGAGAATTTTACTGAAACAGTCTGCTTCACCCGTCTAAATGGCACTTTAGCATAAAAGCTGCTCTGATGTCCACACCACACATTTTATATGCCTTAGAGATGTTTTTCTTACGCTAGATGCAGACCCCTGACAGAGAACATCCACTACATCTCTGAACTTCATGATCACTCGTCCCATTGCTGTAGCCTGAAGCCATCATCCCTACAAGCTCAACCTACTTCATGTTGTCCTCTTGAGGTACATTGATATTAGCGTGAGCATTTGGTTAAAAAAAAATAGCTGCAATAATGATACCAATAGAGATGTCTGCTGGAGCCTTTGGAGGTCAGAATCTTTTCATATTTTTTCATAATTGCCCAGAAAAATAGTCTGAAATCCTGAATGCTTGACATGTCATTTTGCTATAAACCTGCACAGAGTTAGCTAGCGCTATTCACACCTTCTCAACAACATCAGCAGGTATTTTATTCATAATGGTTACCAGAGGTGACACACGTCAAGATCAGACCTCAGGTACAGACAAAAATCCAGTTCACAGGTCATATTATAAATCCTCGTCAAGCAATCCAGGTCAGTTACAGGCAGTGAGGATTCAGTTCAGATGAGGGAATCCAGATTCGTAAACAGAGAACGGTCCTAAAGTCAAAACCAGGAGGTAGGTATGCCAAAGCCAAATCTTGAAGAGAAATCAAAAACTGATAAAGCCAAACAGGAAATCAAACAGACACAGGGAACAAGACAGAATCATAATCCAATAAATAAATTGTGACTGGGAAATCTCAGGAAACAGAAACCACTCATATGTAAGACACAGGAGACAGGCTTGACAAACTTGCACCGGAATGAACAGAAATGGGGGAATACAAAGGGAAGCTAAAGGCCTAATTACATTGGATGCAGGCGTGTGGAGCTGAGGAACATGCAGGGAGGTGTGGCAACAAATGAGGGAGCAATCAAACAATTAAACAATGAACAAGGGGCAGTTCAGGTGCAGGAGTGAAAACAGAAAACACATGACAGATGACGAGTGGGAATCCTAGACTAAAATAAGAAATCGCTGAAATAAACAGAGGAACATGGAAAATAATAAATTAACATACTACTTCTCATAAAACAAAACTGAACAGATTTAGATCCTGACGAGAGGTAAACTATATGAGAGTTTGAATGTAGATAAAATTAATTCTCAATTGAGTATCACTGAACTCTCACATTCAGGAGTTAAATTAGAAAAAAGTACGAAGCCAAAAAAATACCGCAGTCCACTGTGTCATGAATTAACTAGTGATTTATACAATACACAAATTGGCTGAAGACTGCACACACACAGTTCTCGGGGCATTAATTGAATGCTGACTGAATGCAGATGATGAAAGCCAACAGACATCCCGGCCAAGAGGTGCCCATCTCTGCTTTTTAGCCATCACTGCTCTTTGTAATAAAAACAGGCATAGGAAATTAAAGAACTGCTGTTGTATGTTAATTCTGTAGCCATCCTTCAATTCTTATCCTTGTCCTCAATGTAGCAGGACATACAAGAAACTCAAATAAATCATATTACAGACTTCTCTAACCATATAAATGCAGCAATAGTCTTTAACCATCTTGCTGAACGTCAGCCTCAGCCTGTAAACTACTTCCCTTCAGCCAAATAGCTATTAATTTGCATTATTCAAAATTGAAGTCAGCAGTAAACCCTTAGAGAAACTTCATGTATACTATATGTTGATGGAAAACTATGTATAATCAGATCAGCTGAAAAGCTATCAATCCATGGCCCCCAGCACTTCCATCCCCAACTCAAGCTTACTGCTGTATTCTAAAGAGAGACAAAAGGCCTTCATTTTTCCATTGGAACGCCTTGGTCCCCTTGCTGAGAGAGTGCATGTTTCAATAGAACCACGGCTTCAGTCCAAACGGAAATACAAGGCTGACCTGGGTGAGCAAAGCCAGCTGGTGGATTTGCTCCCATCATGCATTACAAAAGCTTAATCAATATCTAATCAAAGGAGAAATACAGCAAGCCACGTCTCACAGAACCTTTTGTTGTCAAAGGTGAGGTTTCCATGGCAACCTGACAGGTGTGGAAAGCTTGGGATGTGGTGGTATTGACGGAAATTAAGAGGCATTGATGAGACTCACGGACGGCAAGAGCGAAAGGGAAAGAGAACTAAAGGATAGATTGTGAGAAGATGAAGGCTGAGGAGAAATGCCCAATAGTGCAAACACAGTCTTCCTTACCATTCGCAGAAAAACTGCAATGTTCATGAATGCTTCACAGTTCTCTTTAGCCAAATGTCTGTTAACTCTTATCACTCTTAATCATTCACTTTTCACAATGCATATGCATTTTATGGTCACGCTTTAGATGAAGTGTTGCTCATAAAGGCTTTACACAGCATGTATAATGCCTTCATAAATGAGACATGATGTCTTCAGAAATCATACATAAGCAAATGTCATGCTGTATAAAGGGTGAAATAACACATCCTTATTCAGCATGTGATGCAAGATGTGACAATGACAATGTCACTTAGCTGTCACCCTTCATAGCACTTAACCACTAGCTAAGTGACATTGTCAGTTATATCACATCTGGCATCACATGCTGTATAAAGATATGTTATTTCACCCTTTACAGAGCATGACATTTGCCTACATATGATTTATGAAGACATTATGTATCATTTGTGAAGGCATTATACATGCTGTAGTATAAAGCCTTTATGAGCAACACTTCATCTAAAGTATGACCCATTTGATGTGCCATCTCTGATTAGGGATTCATCTTTATTTTGTAAAACACCCAACATTTTGTGTAGCAAAATATCTCCAGACTCAACAAAACTGAGGGACAAATATGCAAATTAGACAGAGTGTCACTTTTAAGGGCTTATTGTTGCATACGTTGAGCTGACCATGAACTCAATAATGTTCTACAATGATACAGGTGGGTGAGTTTTTCACCCAGAGTTTGCCTAAGCATGCCTTTCCAGACTAATTACCTTTTCATCAGTAAAGTGGCTAACCTAAGTACAGTAGACACTGCAAGCAAATTGAGGAGCATCTATGTCTCTCTCTTTTGCTCTTCTTCTCTCTTTCACGGCTTTGGTAAACCACAGACCATGTACCAACTGCTTTAAATTCCAACTGGAACTTGCCCTTTTTGCCTTTCCATAAATGATTAACTAGCCTGCACTGTGTTAATGGATCTGTGCTGAAATGTTGCGGTCTTCCTCGTCCTCACCTTTAGAGAAAGTCATCATTAGCTGTTGTAGCCCATCACATACTCACCTCTGCCTCCCTAATGGAGGTTGGGTAAGAATTACACACACAAATACGCACATACGCGGGCAGGCTCTCAAACATTCACAGAGGAGAAGTCTATACACTACGGATCAAAAGTTATTGTACACTTTATGTTTGTGTGCATGTTTTCAGTGACTGATTTAGCTTAGTTGAATAACCTTAAATGTCAGAGTGAGAGAAGCAAATACTGACGTCGAAAAGATATTCCAGTGCAGAGGTTGGTTGGCTACATTTTTCAGTCAATAAAGAAGCCATAATTCATCAATAAACAGGTTAACTAATAATTTCACTTTCCAGCAAGGGCAGTAAAATCAAGCTAATTTGGGATGCCACGGATAAAATAATAAAGAAGAGGCAATCCACCAGAGAAGCACATCTGCGGAAACTTCCAGAGTGGTGTTGGGTGTCAACTTTCCAAATCATATCACTGTCCTTATGGAAAACATGACGAATATGCTCAGCTGTTGTGGGTATTATGGTGAATCTTAAAATTTTGATATTCACTTTTAAATAGAATGTGTCTACTTTGTGTGTGCGTGCGTGCGTGTGTGTTGCATGCGCACGCGCGCGTGTATTTTTTCCTCCCACCTCAAATTGCATGTGCTATGTGTGTTTTTAAGTAAGAATATTGCTACAATGAATGAATAATTGAAAATATTTCATCAAATGACTTGCAATTAAAAGCAAATAAAAAGAGCAGTTTAGACAAAGGTCAATTTTATTTGGCCCACTAATCGCTTTGAGGTAAAGTCTCCATGAATGCAAAATGAACTAATCATTTAAAAGGTTCCCGCATGTTTCATATCTAAAGATTTCATCATTTTACAGTATAACTCTGTAGGTTGTAAAAATACTACAAAGCAATGCCAAAGACAGTCAGAGGACCCGTCTGGTAACTGTAGAGTTTGCAAATTAGCAAAATTTTGCTGAGAATATTAGAAAAAAAAAAAAAAACAACAGATTAATGAATTAGTATTGAATTAGCTTGTTTTCATCAAGCCAGTGCCAGGATAGCCCATAATATGCACAAAAGCAAATTTAGCCTTAATTAACTTTTGACATGGTTTCACCATTGACCTGTTGACAAATGAAAATTATTGCAAATGTGATGAAATGTTTGAATGTCTCGTAGTAATATTATTTATGTTTGCCTCTTGGTTGAGGTCATCTGCAATCTCTTTCTCACTCAGTCATTTTAAAGGTGTTGCAGGGGTGATATGTACATTTCTGTTTATGGGTAATTAAGAACTGATAACTGATTAGCCTTTCTGGGTGTTAACCCTGCACGCACCAGGAGAAAAACATTTCAAAAAATTTCAACGATCCCGAACAGGTTAAGCATTTTTAATTAGTGAATGTGCCATATTGGACAAATATGGACAAATATGTCCATATGCCATGTTGTACATGGGAAAATAGCTTGAATTTTAATTGCTGAGATGTGGGTCTTGAGCACAAGAAACAATTGACACCCTCTGCCAGGTTTTAATCTGATATGAGGGACTTTTTTGGATTGGATTAATGATAATAATTAAACAATAATTAAGTAACACGCAAACACAGTGACAAGCACAGCCCATGCATATTTACAAAAGCACTCTGTTAAGCTTCGGAGAAATAGTTTATCACAGTTTTGTGTGTTATATCACAGTCCCTAATATATTTCTCAAATATTGTTAAATACTGAAAAGGAACGGATAGATATTTTCCATGACCAGCTTTGAAATGCGTGCTCGTGATGTTTGTGTTACTCACATTTTGTTTTAAATGTTTCTTTCTGAAGAGTGGGTCTGTTTTCCCTTGATTTTATGGTAATGTATATTTTTTCTTTTCAAAGTTTACACATAATTACTGGAAGTTTGCACCTCTCTCGCATGTTAAGAACACAACCTAGCAACACAACCTTGGCAACCTGCACACAGAGGCAGAGAAGGAATCAGAGAAACTGCTTATTAACCTGTTGCCATGGCTACAGTGAAAGGAAATAACCCACATGAAGCTTAACCCCATGCTGAAGGTCTCATACCATTACATTTACATTACTGCCAGGGTTTCAGTCCCGACCTCTTACTCTAAGAAAATGACACAGGTGACACTTTGTACACTCCATCGATTTATACAGTGGGGCACTAACTGAAATCAAGTCAGGTTAAGAATCTTACTCAAGAGTACAACTGCAACACTCCAGCTAAAGTTGTATTTTAGGTTTTAATTTGATTTTTGACCTTTTCAATTATTCTATTATTTCCTGAAAGTATAATCAACAATTAATCATTGCATGAAAAATGAAGACTACAATTCTTTGAGGGCTACTCTATACCCAATCTTAGGGAATGTAAATCCACTGCACAATATTCTATTTTCAGTCAGATGCTAATTTTTTTCTGTCAAAACCTGGGTGACTAAACTCTCTCATCGTGCAGCGTGAGTCAAATACATAAACTGGATCGAGTTTATTATTCTGGCCTAATAAATGTATTTTTCAAAAGCTGCAATTATGCCCAACACATAAATTCATCATGAGATTTGCATGAGGTAATTGCGGAAGCGACAGCTGCTGATGGATTTTATTACATTCCCATTTGAAATTGAAATCAATTAGGGAAGTCATTCTATCAGACCAAGTAAGGGTGTCTTCTCCTCTGTACTTTGTAAATACTTACAAGAAGAAGAATAATATTCGTTATGATTTTATAATTACGCAGTAGCCTCGCTGTTTCAGTGACCATGGAGAGCTGAAGGATCTTAGGCTGTCACTGAGAATAGTTGTGGCTGGTCTAAATGGTTCATAGTGCTAAATACCTAAATACTATCATTCAAAGCCTGAAGAGAGTCTTTTTTGTTGTTTATAGGCAGTGGTGTTTAATGACAACATCCGGTCATAGTCTTGTGTAGGGTTTATATGGCATATTGATTCGCTAAAATGGTACATAGGTGTATTGTATGGCATTGAATAAGAATGGTCATGGGGTATCAAATAAATTGGTGTAGTCAAAAGCTTACTCCTGTCTGGGAAAAGACAATGGTTTTTCGTTGGGTAAATAGGTACACTTTAATTAAAAATGTGCTATGGGCCCAGATGAGAACACGACCTCAGCATGTTATTAAAAAGACATACCTGTACAATGGCTTTTAATTTTCTGCTTAATGTCAGGAAAGGTGCTAAAATAATTGCTTATTGCATTTCCTGCCACAAATTGATGAGTCTTTGGAAATATTGAGACTAGTCAACCAAACAATTTCCTGTTATCTCTCTTTCGTGAGGCACTGTATTTAATCATCTTCAGTTGGCACCTTGAATTGACTGACACAAGCTGTGTGTAATTTGAATGGTTTCTTAGTCAAGCTATCACAGTCAACATTTCCAGACTAATTTATACCTCAGGGTTCCATGTTCATCTCTGGCACTGTGCCAGAAAAATGAATCAATTCAAGTAAAATGTGTGTGTGTTTTTTTTTTTTTTTTTTTTTTTTTAAGTGGCTTGTGTAATTCAGAAAAGACTCAGTTTTGAATTAGTTCTTTTTTAATCACAAGGAAGAAGAATACTCCACGACCAATTATAGGCAATGTATCTTATTTGCAAACTAAATAATAATAACAATAATAATAATAATAATAATAACCTCCACATCAAATAATAAAACTGAAAAACGTGTAACCTGAATGTTTATGCGCCGCATATTACCTCTCTCTTGTAATCTTCCGGGATGATCACTCGTAGATAATCTTCTAAACATCGTAATTGCGATACACAATGTTGGAGCGTTGCATACTGCTAATTTGTTGGCGCACTGAACTTCAGGTTTATATAGAAATTTCAAAACGGGAAAGCAGATGAGCTTGAGGAGAATTCCTCTAACAAAGTTTGCACGGTAATACTGCCCCCTAGAGGTTCAAATGTCCCGAGCCATGTCGTTTCTCCGAACAGACTGCTGAAAGTGGGATCAAACAGCTGCTCTTGACTGAAACTGATGTTTTTCCGCTGTTTGCTCATTTGCTCTGCACCCATTTTAGAATTTAAAGGAGCTGTATCACCACTACTGCGCACGCTCAACTTACATCCTAAGAAAGTGAATCTGCTTGACTGCAAGTCATAATCTGATTCCATCCTTGCCAATCCATCTTTGTTTTGCATTCTATCGATATATTCAGGATTCAAGGTGCTATTTTAAGCTTTACCCAAAGGACACGAAGATTGTAAGCTGGCTGCCATTACCAATAATCATGGAACAAGAAAAGTACCTCCTAGATTTTGACTTGCAGTTGAGCGGATTTACTTCGTTCAAAGTTGTGAGCATGCCCTATACAGTAATCGTGACACAATTCCCTTAACATTCAGAATGTCAATGTCTGTATGCCCTGACTCATTTCTGAACACATCTGGCCGCAATAACCCTGGGTTGTCAGAATATTGCCCAGGATTCCAGGTGCCTAGACTTTGTCCCCAGGATTCCGGCATATGTTCCCCAGCATGAGTAACTATGGTTGCCAGGCAGATGAGGTATGCTCCTGCTGTCCAGGCAGAGTCCTGTTTCAGCTAGAATCTACCAAGTCCAGGTGAGCCAGATTGAAGTTTCCTGGGTAGACCCAAGTATAAACAGACTTTTTTTTACAGTTACACAAGGGGTAGCTATATGGGTAGCAGTGTTCAATTGAAAAAAAAAAATAATAATAATAATAATAAGGAGGGGCACCAAGGGAGGGAATCAATTCAGGGGCAGAAATGATAACAGATAAAAAACTTTACTTTTGGTGGAACAAAAATGCAACCAGGAATGAAAGTGATATTAAACGTTCTGGAACGTAACCTTTATCATTGCAGTCCTACAGCTCCATATCGGGCTCCGGAATAAGTAAGTCCTTGCGTGATGTACAGTATGAATTTAAAGTCTCATTTTATGACTCTCAGTCTCACATTAATCCATAAGGCAGCACTGCTATCATCCTCGTTTGCCACTACACAAAACCTCCCTGTGGCAGTACTCACCCTGCCTTTTGCACAACTTTTGCCGCCGTAATGTTTGACTTGAATGGTCAAATTTGTCTCCCCAAGTATACAAATTGTATTTTGCTGGCATCAAAAGTTGAGAAATATTAGTAAGTGATTTTAACCGTAATCAGTTTCATCAAACATCAATTTGAATGCAGGATAAAGTCACTTTAGCAGTAGGCCCGTTATATCTTTGTGCAAAGTGAATTAATATCTCCAAATCAAAATATTTTAGAGGTTGGAACATAATAAACAGTTATTTTGTTTTGGTTAAAATTGATTCAGACCTTTATTTTATACAGTAGGTTGCAACGTTTGAACCAAAATAAAATCAAAAGTCAGTAACGTGGAACAAGTCAAAAGCAATACTGTTTTGGTTCCCTCCCCTGAGGGGCGCTAGCCTTGACCATGATGACTTCTTTTCTAAATTATTTTATGAATACAAGTCCCTCCTGATCAGACAAAGGTTCTCTGGATGGCTGGAAACATGAGGCCATTCTGGCTTCATCCAGACTCTGTTACTTTGTCCTGCTGTCACCGCAACTCACAGGGTGAGAGGAGAGTACAGTTCCCTATGACAGTCAATTTGGATTTAGACACAGCTGAGAACTTCATCACGTGTGTGTGTGTGTGTGTGTGTGTGTTTGTGTGGTGTGTGAGAAAGGAAAAAGTGTGCGAGAGAAAGAGAGAGCGCGCGAAGAGAGAGAGAGAGAGAGGGGGGAGGGAGTATGTCTATAGGGTATAAATTCATATGTGAGTTATAGAAAAAGAGTATAGAAAGTTCAGGGTTTTTCTCTCATTCTCATTCCTTTTCTCTGGCTATGAGACACGTCTTTTCATCCCCTCAAGCTTTTCTCCACACCGTCATTATTATATTTCTTTTTTAAGCCCCTCTGCTCCCTTGTGTCAAGAAAGACCCAGCAGTCTCCCATGAATCTGTGCAGGCGAGCCAAGTCTATATCATGCCTGCACACCTGCCAATCTTTCTTGTAACTATGGATTAGAACTTGTTGCCAAGGGCGACACAGAAATGGAGTATTGAATTTAAAAAAGAAATAAATAAACAAATTGAATACGCTCGAAGTCACTGTGACCTGTGCATAGACTAAAATGCCTTTTGTGTTCTAAGGTTTTCCATTGTGTTTTATTTCTACAGTACCTGCTATTTCCAAAGGACTGAAGCTGCTTTCACACCAGACGCGAAACAAATTTTTCGCCCGACAGATTACATTCAAAGTCAATGCAAAGATGCATTGCATTGACTTTGAATGTAATCTGTCGTGCGAAAAATTCGTTTCGCGTCCAGTGTGAAAGCAGATTTAGCCAGGACATTTCATGATATTGATTGATTTTAACTGTTTATCGTTCCATGTAGGAGAAATAATGTCATATATTGATGAGGTTTTGCAAGTATTTTATTGATTTAGGGTAATTGTACCAATTAAGCTTACCAAAATTTATACTCAGAGATTTTTTTTTTTTATATTATATAAAACATAGGATACAGCTGGCGCCCCGGTGGCTCATCGGTCTAAGCACGCGCACCATAAAGGCTGTGTCCTTCCCGCAGCGACCTGGGTTCGATTCCAGCTCAGGTCATTTGCTGCATGTCTTCTCCCAACCTTCCTGTCTCTCTACACTGTGTAACTGTCAAATAAAGGAAAAATTCCCAAAAAAATAATCTTAAACATAGGATACAGCAGGTAAACTAATGTAAAAAATAAAGCAAGAATCTTTTATTTTAAGATGTACAACTTTATGTAAATTTATTTTTAATTTGAATAAAGATATTAATTTGTCTGGCTGGTCATAATAGGTCCATTTTTTGCCCTATATGCACACCCCTCTTATAAATAAGCTCACAACAGAATATTTAATTTGAAAATTAAGTTTTTGTTTTTGTTTTTTTTTTTAACAAATAATGATTCTTTGTAACTTAAGGAGTGTGGGCTTGAATGCGCTACCAGCACATCATATCACAAAAATCTATTAATTTTATTCACAACAAAATCTTCAGTCGTACAAAGAAATTAAAAGGTTGATTGTCAAACAGACAATTTACTGAAAGCACACTAACAATTGTAGATGGTCAAAACCATAAATATCCATGTATTATTTAAATCACACTGTTTTCAGACTCATGAAAAGAAGTGCTAAAGTCCTGCATTACATATGCGCAAATGAATAATTCTAACATGACCAGCCCTAAGCGATTAAGCCCAGCTAAGATACAAACTATGCAGATGACAATTTCATTCAGAGCAGATGTCATTTAAACTTGCGAGTTGTAACATGGCAGGCCACATCAACGAGGCACTGATCATGTAGCCAATGCGGTCAGTGAATCGCTGGTTCAGTGTGTTAGCCTCAAACTGCCTGGACGGGTGCATCAGGTTCCTCAGAGTTCCTTCTCTGTAGAGAAGACGTGGATCCTTTCATCTTCGAGTGTGAACTATACTTCCGATGTGATGTTATCAGCTCAAAGCTGTCAAAATAATTCATTCAACATGTTAGTATTGACTGAGAGAGAAAATAAATGCCAACTGTTTGAAGTCAATTAAAGAATTGTAGGGTGAAGTCAGGTAATTTGGGACACGTTTTGGTAGATTGCCAAGAAAACGACCAAAAAATCTGGAGACTACTTTTGGTGTAACTTTTATGTCGCCAAGTAAAATACTTTAGAAATTTTGGACCTTCAAACACATCAAGAACCCCCACCTCACTCTGATGAGATGTGCATGTAAAATGGGACAGCTGGGAAGATAATATGGGGTAGCCACAGATGGTCAAACAGAACACCAAACAATTCAGCTTCATTAAAGAACAATTGTTTTTAGTGTTAGTTTTTTTTTTTTTTTTTAAATGGTTGAATCCATTTAACAGTTCAGCCATATCCAAACTATAATGTACGTATATTGTAACTCTTACAGCTGCCTCGCGTAGATAGACACTCCGACTGGATGCATGTTCTATGGTACTTACCTCCTCTTTCGCTTGCCTTTCCACGCCCTCACTATAAATCTAATTTTTGGCCTTTGTCCTGTCTCCAGCATCAACAGCAAACCTGTTGTCTTCTTCTATTTAGTCTTTGATGTGTTTCTTGTAAATCTGTTTTTAAGCTTTTGCATTCATTTCCAGTGCAGTACTTACTGTAAATGGCAATAAATTGACTCTTGACTCTTTTTAAATTCATTTATTGCATACTTCATTCTTTCTTCGCTCCACTGATCGTACTTTCCTCCAACTTTTCTGCTGTGCTTTCCCTCCTCTCTTGCTGCCTGTTTCCTTGGTGCAATAATGTCCATAATGTATGAAAATGTTATTATTCCCTTTCAAAGTATACTTCTTGCCCCCACCAGGATTTGTGTGTGTGTGTGTGTGTGTGCTTGCATGTGTGTAAAAATGATGGCTAATTCTGGACTATTATCGCTGACATGGACTCACTGCATCATCTTCAATATTTTTACATGACAAAAATACCAAAAATGTCCAGAATACGACAGGGTGCACACAATAGCATAGTAACTCATGATCTTATGGCTCCTGGTAACCTAGAAACATGCAGGTTTCACTTCAGAGAAGTGTCTCATTTTAGCATGATTTTTTTGTCACATTTTACCAAATGCATTCCAGTAAAAGGAGATGGTCACTTAACCTCTCCCCATGAAATATGAAGTGTTTTGCGAAAATATTTTTATTTTAAGTCAAACAGTAAAATAAATATTCTACCACCATTTTTGGTTGTTATACCCTTATTGTTTTAGTTGCAGTTCTCTTGTTGCAAGAAAAGAGAAAATCAACATGTCATATGGCTTGCTTGTCAAGTTCAGGAATCAGTGATTTATTTATTTATTTTTTTGTTTGTTTGTTTGTTTTGCCAATCTTAGTCATCCTGGATAAAATAAAAACTATTGTTGCATGTAAAGGACATTTGTAGCAACAATACAATAACCTGTTTGGTGATTGGCTGCTAATATTTAAGGAGCCCAGGATTAAAAAAAAAAAAACCTTACATATCCCATTTACCCAATGTCCCAAATCATCTGACCTCACTCTCTGTTCATGTAGTAATTCTAAATTAATCTTAATGAGTTAAAGAAATCTCACTGCCCGATAGAAGAAGCTGCAGATTCGCTGTGTAAAAAATGTATATTTTGTTGTTTAAAACAAGTCATTTTTTGTGACAAAATTTTGTGTTTATAACAAGAAATAATATAATTTTCATTGGAATAGTGTCAATATCTATTAAATTAAGAGGAATCTATTTTCAAAATACTTTGAGCTGTAAGAAAAGGATATACTTTAGAGCAACTGATGTATTAATAAAAACAAAGTCTTGATTTTATGCAAGCAATTATTTTACGAGGAACTTAAGGTTTACATGGGGCATATCTCGATTCAGAATGAAATTCTGAACATAGCTGATTGTAGCAGGTCCGAGTGCAATGCCATGTTTATTCACACAGAAGTGGGTGTGGCAGCGAATGACGAGCAGGGGGAGGGCAAAACAAGCAAACAAATGAAGAAATGGCTGGCAGACATGCTCTCATCACGACGCTTGACAGGTAATTCCAGCAACAGCAGGACCATACAGGGTCATTATGAAGCCAATTTTACAAGCTTTCTGAGGCTACGGAGAGGAGGAGCTGCCCTGCCAGGCCTCTCCCTGACAGAGCCCAGCTCAGTACTGCCACTCTGCAGAGCAACAACTGCCTCGCCTGCTCCTTTAATTGCCCTCCAGCTGATTTTAAGGTCAGAAGCTACATGACATGGTGAGAGGGGGAACCCGAATTTTTAATGTAACACCATTTTTTGGAGACCTCTCCCCATAACGTGTTCTAGGTTTCTGACCATAACCAAACTACTGCAGACAATCAGAGAAATGTGTCATTTCTTTCTTTTTCTTTTAGTCAGTAGCATTTAAGTAAAATTGTATACACGTTACTCTTTACAAGAACATGAATGTTAGTTCAAAAATTGGAAGGCAAAGGACATCATAGGCACAGTTAAATTAGTCATGTGACTGTGCATGTATGTGTTTGTATTCTGTACACAGGCATGTCTCTCACTCTCCCAATGGTTAATCTAGTTAAACATTCTCTCTACCTCTTTTTTCTCTATCTCTCTCCTTCCTTCCCTTCCTCCCTCCAATTCCTCACATATTCTTTTTGTTTCTCATTCTTGCACACTAGAGCCCTCCTCTGGCAGTTTTTTTTTTTTTTTTTACCTGTTAATGGCTGTAGAATACACTGTTTCACACTGCCTCTCATTCCTTTCCCAGCAGCCCCCCAGACACTGCCCGTGCCTGATAAGGAACTGTCCCCAGAGAGGGAGTGTGCCAGGAACAGTTGACAGTTGATTAAGTGCTGGGTTGTTGTTATTATTATACAGCTGTCTGTAACTGTACAATGCCGTATGGTTTGTTAATTATTCTGAGACAGAACTCTGTCTCTCCTGGGTAAATACCTTTGTTTCTATAGACTCCCTTCATTTCCTGTCTATGGCAAGCGTGACATTTGGTGGTCCCCATATTCACAGCTTTTAAAACTGGAATTGAAGAGTGACTTTGAATGGTTGTGATTGCTAAAGTAGATTTTTGACAGAGACCCCAGAACCAGGTTTTAGGAACAAATACCAATACATTTTGGACCTAATGGACATGAAACTTCTTTAATACATATAATACACATTCTGAGGCAGAATTAAAGGGAACATAAAACACCGTTGTGGTCATGATAAATACAGTGTATGAAATAAATTTGTATTGCAAAACGTACACAAGTAAAGTAAGTATGACACAACATCCATTGTCATTAATTTGGATGGGTTTTTTTTTTTTTTTTTTTTTTGAATGGGAGACTTTTTTTGTTTATTGTTGCAAGGGCTGTATGTATGCACGTTACTTTTCCACAAGAGGGCACTACAAACCACAAAACAATCCGCCGAGTTTAAGCAGTCGCTTGGTTGGGTATGAAGTAACTTACTTCATCAACACAAGACAACTGTAATCCATACATAAAGTTAGAAGCTTATGTGCCACTATCAGTAAATGACCACTAGTACGAAAAGATAATGCTCTTGCTAATCTTGCAGTCGCCAGATTAGAATTATATATTGTTTTCCGTTAGTAGTACTGTTGAAAGTTGAGTTAGTTCGCTTGATGAGTAAATGTACGTCCCCCCCCCCAACAAATCTCCCTCAAAGAAACCAAGGCAGCGACGTGAGATTCATCTACTGAAGGCTCACCTTAGTGCCAGAACAGCTGAGTAACTGGCCATTTCTTGTTGGTTGAAACCTGCGGGTGGGTGGTAGGCCAGGTAGGAATTGCGCTGTAGCGTACAATTCTCGTTTTCTGTAATTATTCGCGTTGTCTGAGTCCTACGTCTGTGCTTACCATGATACAGAATTTGTTGTTACTCGTGAAAGTTATCGAATCACCATGTCTGAGGGCGAACGAGCAAGCTTACGCCAGTCTGTCCGTATACTGCTTTGGTTTTATCTATTATCAACGAGAAGTTGTTCACGCAACACTTAGCCCGACCACTAAAATATTTATTTTGGATTTAAAAACAGTTTCATACTGGACTAGTTTTGCACGTTTCCCAAAGGCCAAATTTGAGAAGGAGACGTGGCGGATATCTGAAAGGTACTTCACACATAAACTTGTTTTTTGAGCTGTGAATTAAATCGTATGACTGGTGTAATGAAATGCAGCAATGCTGGCATTAATACTGACTTTTTTCCCCCCCAAAATGTACAATAATCGACAAGGCTGAGTGAAAATGGCTCAACTCATCATCTACTGTGCCCTGAACCTTGCAAAACTGATGCTGACACAGTATCGTCCGGTTGGAGTAAGAGAATGTTAACAGCCTCTATCGAAGGTGCGACTCCTCCCCCAGCCGCCGCCCTTAAGTGAGAGTGTGAGACCGCGCTCATTTTCAAATAGGCCCTATGTGAAAATTAAAATTCATCTTTCACAAGCGTTAACCTTGAACCTTTATTACATTCTCTTTCAACATTTTGAATTGATCTCAGTTTAAAAGTCAGTTTAAGAAGCATATTCCTGTCCAATCATAAAATTTCAGTTTTGACGCTGTGGTTTGGACTTCTGCTTTTGAAGGCTGTAGAAGCACTGCTGGAATGCATTCTTGCCCTGCAGACCCTCATATGGCTCAGCAATGGGTGCATCGGCAGAATAGTCCCTCAATGCAGCTTCAGTGCCATAGATATGTGCAGTTAGTATTTGTCATGAGAGAGCTATTCTAACTACATGGAGGTTGATTTGGAATTTGAGTCAACCAGGCATTTTCTCCTCAGTCTTTCTGTGGTTGCAAACCCTGCAAACTTTCTACCTTTTCCTACTCCCACGAGTGTGCATCCTTATGGAACATATCATGACTGATGCTAATGCAGTAAACTAGCAGAAATCTGTAGTATTAGCTGATGTTATTGTCCAGTTTACTATCCAAAATTAGCTTGTCAAATAACACACATACTGTGATAGCCTGAGAAAGGGTTGCAGCTGTAAGTGGTTCCTCATGGACCAGTTGTCCCTAATACTGTTCCCTACCACCAGAGGGCGCTGGGGCCACCTCCAAGACTACTTTTCCCTGGGTCCTGTTGCTCAGAGACTGCTTTTGACCGGTCCTTACATTGTTTTCTACCACCTCTAAAGTATCGCAGGGTTTGAATTAGGCTGGTTAATCAACACATCAAATTACATTTGCTTAACCTCGGTTAACACTTACACCACCTAAAAAGTTTGTCCCAGTGCATAACACTTTAAAATGATGTTTGTTAAACACTCAGAAATACTGTGAAAATGGCATCTGGGAATTAGGTAAAAATTTTGGATTTGCTATTTGCATCATGTTAAGCCATAACACCTGGAAGTACAGTAAAAATATTGCCTGAGAATATAGTGAAAATGATGTTTGTGTGAAGTTTGTCGGGTAATTTGGAAGGTGTTACCAATAGCAAGTGCAACAGTTCCGCATGATGTCTGCAAGCAGCCAATTGCAAGTGAAATTTTTGAGAAAGTATGCTGTCTATTGTCTTATGCATGGTGTTCAGCTGATTGTGCATACCTCACATGAGTAGTAATAGGCTACCATCCATTATTGTGGATATTATTGTACGTGTTATCTGATCTTATGACTAGTAAGGCAAAAGTAGATGAAAAATGATGTTAACAATGCTGTGGAGGGGCCTTATTGATGGAAAAAAAAATTGTGTTTAAAACTTACACTTCCCAAAGTGTTTGTCCCAAATGGACATAATACGACGTAACGGTGTCCTCTTGCCTCAGACTGGGCCCTCCTGATCTGGCATTTTCTCTTTAAGGGGATGTGTGGGGGATGCAGGTCGATTCACCAAGTAGTATGTTTTTTTTGGAAAAGATGAGAGCAATTTAAGCCATGTACCAAACCATTAGAGCCCGCCTCAATTTTGTGGGCACCGTATATAGGGTACATAACGAATATGAAAATGGGAAGGAATAAGAAAATGATATGTGTTTATGTGTAAACAGCTCTGCTGGCTGTGATTCAGTCCTATGAAACTACCGTAGACTGCATTTGCATGAACAGGTGGTTTGGGTGAGTCAAATGCAAACAAGGTCCGTGACAGGAAAATTGCACAGTGCCAGCTTTATATATTAGCACTCCTCCTTTTGCTCTGTTTAACCCCTGGAGATGCAAACACTTTTATTTTTGAGCAGGAAACTACCAAACTGGGCAAAGTTAATAAATATGCCTTATGTGACAGACAAAACTGTGCATGACGTTACTGCTGCATGCATTTTTGTTTGCAAAGGCACAAAAAAAGAGCCTCATATATAAAATAGAACTTTGGATTTGTATTTCTATGAGCATGACACCAGAGATATTTAAACAAGGTGAAAACCCTATGACAGGCATGCACTAATAAGATGAGAAAACTTCTGTCAACTCTTTAAGCCTTATAGTTTCATTTCAAACAGATAATGTGATAACTTGAAGCACAAGGTTCATAAAACTGAATTAAATTGCTTTTCATAATTAACATTGAATGTATGTAAATATCAACATTTCCAATGATGCAAACATCTGGTGTTAGTCGACCATTTAAAAAAGAAGCCTTTATACCAACCAAGCCTTCAGCTTTCATAGTGCCGTATCTCGAGAACGCGTCCTTCCTTGGCTGCAGCCTAGTCTGTGAGAGGCAGCCACAGTGCCTGGTGCTTTCCCATGTCTATCTGGAAGCTCTGTATTTTGCCAGGCACAATACCGCACACTGGGGAAAGGGAAATGAAAACTGGCAGACGGCTCATTGCCATTCACATCAGGGACAGTCTTATTTGTAATCAGGGGACAGTGAAATCTATGGGGTGTGTTCAATGGGTAAATATTTTGGATGGAAGAAAAGGAGGCGTAATTAAAAAAGAGAGCAGATACATTAAATGGAGGGAAAATAATGGAGGACTGGGCTTATGAAGCATGTAAATGATCAGGCATCAGGTTTATAGGAGCTAGAGCTCTTTCACAGGCAGTAGAACAGATCAGAACATGAGGCTGGAGGGGGTATTGCTGCTGCTGATTTTGTGGGTATGTTTTTGGGTGTGAAGATGGGTAGATGTTGAGCATATTCTGTGTAGTTGTGAAATAGATATGGAGTGTGATAAGATTTATGAGAGTTCAGTAAAACGAAGGAGCTAGATTTGCATTTTACTCTGAGATTTCCTGTAGGTGATGCCAAATATGTTGTTTCTGTTGTTGTTGTTGTTGTTATTATTATTAGTATTATTATTATTGTCATCATTATCAGTATTAGTAGTAATATTAGTAGTGGTAGCAGTTGTTGTCCTTATATATTGATGAGACTACCCAGAATCTGAGTGTTGCTGTGAAATGGAAGGCAACCTGGGTCTGGGCAGTAACCGGCTGTTTATAGCCTGACTGCTGTTCAGCACAGTGGAGATGAGTGAGACAGCTAATTGGGTATTCAGTCAGATGCGTCAGTCTCCACCTCTTTATTTGGTTGGAATAATCAATGCCATTTGTGTCCCTCCCAAGTGTTTGGATGTCCATCTGTATGTTCCATCCTGTGTGGTTGTGTTGACTCTCTGTAGCTTCTCGCAGTTTCTGACTGAAACCCCTGGGTTCATCAAGTAAAGGTCCCATGTGTGTCCTTCACCCATCAACTCATCCAGCTGACTTCACTTATTTCCACTGCTTGGCTGAAGAATTGTGCTTTGCTTTATGATATGAAGAATATATGTGCTCTCTGAACCTGAATTTCTCTCTCCAATTGTCTCAAGCTTCAATCATGAGGGACTAGTTCACGCTTTTGATGCCGAATTGACTGGACATAAATTATGACTTTGACGTAGATTCTATTCGGGACTGGTTTGCGATCGTGGGAAGAATCCCATGACCGGGCAGCATCTTATCCCTCCTATCTGTCATTTTCTGCCTGTCGAATGGGGACTTGATGCTGGTGGTGGTGGGGAAGGTGATGGTCGAACAAGTACATCGGCTTATGGTCGAAGACATGATAAGTGGAACAGCTGATTGGGGATTATAAAAGGGTGGGCAGGTTGGTGATTGGATCCTGCTGAGGGGTAGGAGGTGAAGCCTAACGTGAGGAGTGATGAGTGCAGTATTCTTCTTGAACTTAACGCTGAGTTCCATTCAAACACGCACAGCCAGAAGAGAAAATTCTCAAACAAAAAGTCTAAATTAATGTAAGGGCGAAGGATTTAATAGATTAACAAGGTGTGTGACCTATCAGAAACTACAATGCTATATGAATTGATTTAACAATATGGTTAAACTTCGCATTGAGTGTTCTTTATTTGCGGGTGTGTGTGTGTGTGTATGTGCTCACGCATGTGTGCGTTTGTGTAATGCTCAGCCCTAGCATTAATTGCAGTGACTGACCCTGCAGCAAGACTCCAGTGAGGCAGAAAGACAGCACTTCTGAAGTACACTTCCACCAGATGACTTTCCACAGCTGGCTCCCCAGTCTCATTTAGCCCCACATGCTATTTCTCCAAGTCACTTTTAATCTGTTACGGCCACAGTCCCAAGCTCTCTGTTACCTCAAAACTCCTCTCTATATCTAAATCTACTGTAGGCTGCAGATAATCACTGAAAGCACTTAATAATGATTCATGAGGGCTCAGCTTTGTCTTACTGAAACCTGCAAGTCATTGCTCCATCACAGAACGAACCTGGACGTTACTGCGGCATAACAACCCAGATCTGCTAACAGGAGCTTTTGTTCCTGCTAATGTGTGTGTGTTTGTCCCTGAAATTACACTATTTTATTTTCTGGCACTATTGCTGAACCAGGTTGTCAGTTTCTTGGCAATGTGGCCACAGCTATCCATTAACTGGGCAACATGGCTGCCATTCCTAGCTAAATCTCTGCTGCTTCGCCAAAGTAGCAAAGCCTGCATTAGTTGGCCACCACTCCTGGCTAATTCGCTGCAGCTTGTCCATAGTAGCAGAGCTAGCATTTGTATGCAGGGGACAGAGCAGCTCTGTAATAATATGTGGATAACAGCCAATCAGGCGCTGGTCAAAAGCGGCAGGGAGCAGTGGGTGTCCTGTCACTCAGTCCGTGGGATGGGACGACTTAATTTGCACAACGCTTGCAGAGGTCAAGCAGAACAGACAAGAATGCGTATAGTTTTGAATTTATATCAATGTAAGGATCACAAACACTTATGGCTTGAGAACTTCAGAACACTGTCAGACACATGAATGCTTCCTCAACTCACAAATCTGCTTTACTTCAATTCACCCTCACAGCATAATCCAGAAAGGGCTGGTGTGGGTGCAGGCTTTCATTCCAACCAAGCAGTTACACACCTGATATTGCTAATTATCCCCAAGAGTCCTTGCTAAACAGTTTGGTTTGTAGTATCAAGTGTGTAACGGCTTGGTTGGAATGAAAGCCTGCACCCACACTGGCCCTTTCTGGATAATGTTGAATAGCCCTGCTATAGATGGTAAGGCAGACATGCCTGTGTTGTGTCATTTCAGAAGTGTCTCTTCATGTAAACTATCCATTCACCTTATTGTACACCCTGGCTTTTAGTTATTGGTACTGATCTTTCGGTCATTCCTGCCATGTATATACAGTGGAATTGCTTTTTGTGTTGGATGCCAGCGCCTGTAAACATCCACAGATGTGCACTAATGTGCGCTACACGTCGGAGTTCAGTCTGCTTAGCACAGGAACTTCACTGGAACTTGGGGGACAGATGTTTATTAACTTGGTTCCTCCAGTGATGTACAGACCAGAAGGAGATTTACACACATTCTCCTCCATTTCTAAAGCTGCGTTTTGGACTTTGGCTTTTTTATTTTCTCTCCTGGCAAAGCAGAAAGCTCTGTCCCATTTATTCTGAATGACTGCACCGCTCCAGGCGAAAGCCGCTCTGGAGCGCACCACGCTCGGCGCAAGACACACAGCAGATAAGAGCTCATTTGTTAGATTCGCCACACTCTTGCTCTTTTTTGTTTTCAAAGTTACCCAAACGTAAAAATAGAAATGCTCGTGGTTCCCCTCGAAGGCCTTTCGCGGTCCACGATTTATTGCATTTATTACCAGGAGATGTCAGCTGAGAGTAGAATCTGTTCCTGTGCAGCTGGGGTAGCTTTGCAGGCGTAGTTTATTAGAGCAACGAGCTCTCCTCTCACGCTGTCCAGTCCTGTGAGCTGTGGAGTGTTGTGTTCTGACAGGCTTGTGAAGGTCCCGCCAGTGACTGAGTGATGAATGCTATCTGGATCAGCAACTGCACAGTGTCAACATTGCTTCTTTGTGAGAGTGTGTGTGTTGACACAGCTTGGTGTGAGCCGGCTTTTTTATATGTTTATTCATACGTGTCCACAGTGTTGTGTGCGTATCCATGTGTTTTTGCTCGTAGGTTTGTGTGTGTACATGTGTATGTGTGCGTATATGAATGTGTATGCATATGTGCTTTTGTGTGCGTGCTTGTTTGACGGTGTATGCAGTTGTATGCAAGTTTGTGTTTCTTGCATACTGTAAGGGCATGTTTTTGTGAGTGTATGTGTTTTTGGTGCATGCGTGTGTTTGTACGTTTGAGTGTGCATGTGTGCATGCATGTGTTCTTGCCTTCAGTATGTACTTGTTTTTTATGTGCACTTGCTTGTGTTTGTGTGTATGTGTGTGTAATGTTTTTTTTTTCCGACTGAGAGGGGACATAATTGGGAAAAGGGGACATTTTCAAATGTCCTCATGA
Organism: Gymnothorax javanicus; assembly: GCA_029692085.1. NCBI lineage: Eukaryota > Metazoa > Chordata > Actinopteri > Anguilliformes > Muraenidae > Gymnothorax > Gymnothorax javanicus. Next base: position 20,490,040 of record CM056207.1, on the reverse strand, counting down.
CTACAAAGGCAGATTTTGACTTATTAGTTAACGTTAGGGGTAAGGTTAGAATTAGGGAGAGGTTAAGGTTAGGGTAAGGGTTTGGGTTAGGCATGCATTGCTTATTGTTAAGATAAGGAAACGGCTGTAGAGACACCGAAAAAAAATGAATGGAAGTCAATGTAATGTCCTCACAAAGATTGTGTGTGTGTGTGTGTGTGTGTGTGTGCATGTGTGTGCCTGAAAGCGCAGAGAGATAATGCTTCTCTTTTCTCATCCCGTTGCCCTGCCTGCCATGCCCCTCCGTCACAGTTCTGACTCCCATCACAAACCTCATCATCTTGGCCCTTCGGCAGGGCGGCGCGTGTGGCCAGAATTAAAATGACTTTTTGTTCCTCTGCTTTCATTCTCAGCAGTACCAGAGCAGGACCTGCATCGATTCCTGCTCTCTGCTAAAGCCCTGTTTTCAGGACAGTGCTTGAAATGCTTATCGTGGAGTAATTCACTGCAGACAAGACACACTGGTGTATACGCATTGGACCTTGTGTAGTGATGGGATTTTTTCCAGGATTTTTGAAAGAGGCATGTCATGTATTGACGAAAAGCCAGAGAGATGGAGGCACACATTGAGGGCTAATAGCTGTAATTGGCACTTTGGGTTTAGATAAACAGTCACAGATCCTGGAATGGAACCATCATCATTTCACATGAGCGGTGTCTCTGTATGTTTGCTACTTCAGCCAAGGCAACCGGCATCTGCCATTTCAACCAACAACAACAAACAAAAATATACAGGATTTCTACGTCCCTTTGTGTGATAAAGTTGGGGCCGTTTGGAAAGTAAGCAAGTAAACGAGAAAGCAGTGCGTTATAAAATCACTTTTGATCTGTATGAAATTCAGAAAACAGTACAAGACAAAATATTTCATGTTTTGCCCTGTGATTTTTGCTGTCTTTTGGAAATACATGCTCATGATGAATTTCATGCCTGCAACACATTCCAAAAAAGTTGAGACGGGGGCAGTGTGATACTAGGAATGTGCTAGAAAGCTAAAAACAGATGTATTAGTGTTGAACAGGTGGCGTTATCATGCTTTGATATAAGAGATTCATCCACAGAAGGCTCAGTAGTTTACAATCCACGAGTAGGTGAAGCACACTACTTCGCAAAAGGAACTGCCTGATGGAATAATCCAACAGTTTAAAAATAATTTATGTGCATGTGCTGTTGTAAGTTAGGGATTTCACCCTCTGCAGTGCATATTATTTAAAGCTTGAGGAAACTGGAAAAATCTTTGCAAATAAGATGAGGTTTACAATCAATACTGTGTGCCCCTAATCTTTGATCCATCAGATGGTTCTGCTTTGATAAAAGACATGCAATTGCGATGTATAATATGGGCTGGGAATTCTTTGGAAAACCTTTGCCAATTAACACCATTCATCATTGCATCTGCAAATGCATGTGAGGAAGGTATTATGCACCAGGGAAGCAATATATCAAAAACATCAAGAAACTGCTCTTTTCTCTGGGCTTGAGGTCATCTGAAATGGACAGATGCACAGTGGAAAAAAAATGCTTTTATCAAACCAGTCAACCAGACTAGTTAAATTGTTTGTAGTAGTAATGGACATTATGTTCTCCAGGCCAAAGGAAAAAAGGCAATCTTGATTGTTACCCAAGTAAGGTCCAAATAACCAGCATCTATCATGGTATGGGGGTGTGTTATTGTAGATGGCATGGGTTACTTGAGCATCTTTGTAGGTACTATTTATGCTAACAGACATGTACGGTATGCATTTTGGGTCAACATATACTGTCGCAACCCCCGCATGAATGTCTTCTTTTTCTCATCCTATACATCAACTTCTGCGTCTGTCTCCTTTGATTGGTTTACGTCTGGTTTCATTGTTACTTGCTGATGGCTCTGTGACATGTATTTAAACTCCCTGCTTTAATCTGTAAGTTGAGGGGTTGTAATATTCTATTTGTGCTTAGAACCAGTCAGTATTCCTTGTAAAAACTCCTCATCTTCATTACGCATAAACGTAATCTTTAATGACAGCAATTTGCGGACGCTTTCCTCTTTACTCAGTTAACTCGAATAAGCTTCCAAGCCTACTCAGGGTCCAGGATTGAGACTGCGTTCCAAGTTAACCCAGTTCAAGTCAGTACCCCCGTTCAGTTTAATAGGAACAAGCTCCCAAGCCTAGTCAGGGTCCAGGACTGGGACCGTGTTCCTGTTAAATCTTCCAGTTCTGCTAAGTTTGTTACAACCCCAATTCTGAAATAGCCGGGACAAAGTGTAAATTGTGAATAAAATCAAAACGCAATGACTTTCAAATCACACCAACCAATATTTTATTCACAATAGAACAGGGATAACATAGCAAATGTTGAAACTGAGAAATTTTACAATTTTATCCACAAAATGAGCTCATTTCAAATTTGATGGCTGCTACAGGTCTCAAAAAAGTTGGGACAGGGGCCTATTTACCATGGTGTAGCATCCCCTCTTCTTTTTAACACAGAGTGGAGGCGTCTGGGCATTGAGGAGACAAGTTTTTTGAGTTTAGCCATTGGAATTTGATCCCACTCTTGTTTAATACAGGCTTCCAGCTGCTGGAATGTTTTGGGTCTCCTTTGATGGACTTTTCGTTTAATTATGCACCAAATGTTCTCAATCGGTGAAAGATCAGGACTGCAGGCAGGCAGCACACGGACTCTTCTACTACAAACCCATGCTGTTGCAATAGCTGCAGTATGTGGTTTTGCCTTGTCTTGCTGAAATACACAAGGCCTTCCCTGGAATAGACGTTGTTTGGAGGGGAGCATATGTTGCTCTAAAACCTTTATGTACCTCCCAGCATTCATGGTGCTTTTTAAAACATGCAAGTGTCTCACACCATATGCGCTAATGCATCCCCATACCATCAGAGATGCTGGCTTTTGAACTGAACGCTGATAACAGGAGAGGTGGGCTTTCTCCTCTTTAGCCCGGAGGACACGACGCCCATGATTTCCAACAAGAATGTCAAATTTGGACTCATCTGACCACAGGACACTTTGCCACTTTGCTACAGTCCATTTTAAGTGAGCCTTGGCCCACAGAACATGGCGCCGCTTCTGGATCATGCTCAACAATGGCCTCCTTTTTGCATGATAGTTTTAGGTGGCATCTGTAGATGCCATGGCGGACTGTTTACAGACAGTGGTTTCTTGAAGTATTCCTGGGCCCATTTAGTAATGTCAATGACAGAGTCATGCCGGTGAGTGATGCAGTGGCATCTGAGGGCCCGAAGATCACGGGCATCCAGTAAAGGTCTTCGGCCTTGTCCCTTACGTACAGAGATTTTTTCAGTTTCTCTGAATCTTTTGATAGTGTTATGCACTGTCGATGATGAGACCTTCAAAGCCTTTGCAATTTGACATTGAGGAACATTGTTTTCAAAGTATTCCACAATTTTTTATGCAAGCCTTCACAGGTTGGAGAGCCTCTGGCCATCTTTACTTCTGAGAGACTCAGCCTCTCTAAGACATCCATTTTATAGCCAATCATGTTACACACCTGATGCCAGTTAACTTAATTACTTGCTAAATGTTCTTTCAGCTGATTCTCTTATATATTAATTGCTTTTTCAGCCCTTTTTTTTTGCCTGCGTCCCAACCTTTTTGAGACTGGTTGCAGCCAGAAAATTTGAAATAAGCTCATTTCGTAAATAAAAATATAAAATGTCTCAGTTTCAACATTTGAAATGTTATCTGTGTTCTATTGTAAGTAACATATTGGCTCATGTGATCTGAAAGTCATTGCATTTTGATTTTATTCACAATTTACACTTCGTCCCAACTATTTCAGAATTGGGGCTGTAGAAATGAGCTCCCAATCCTTCTACAGTCATCAGGATTGGAACAAAGTTCCCCTCAAGCTATTCCATCCTCCTGTGGAGCAGTTCCACTCTAGCAAAGTACGCATTCCACCTGGCTGTTATCCCGGAAGCCACTGGCTGGCGACTGGCAGGCCAGCTATTACATCTGTGTTGAACTGTGCTCTCTTCCTGTGGGGTTTTGTCCTCACCTTTTCCTCTGGGGCTCCATCCCCAATCATTACCATACTGCTGTCAATAAACCTACCAATTGGATTGTATTCTTCCTCCACGTTTGATTTCTGGTCTGGAACATAACAATATACTGTCTTCTAAATGACTCTTTCACTCCTGCTTATTAAAATAAGACAACAGGAAGCCACATTCTATATGTAATGTGGCAGTGTGGCTTTGAAATTGGGCAGTACGGTTGCTAGACTGGACAACCTGCAGTTCAGACCTTTCTCCCCTTGAAAATGTGTGGTACTCCAAGAGGCGCACAATACTACAACGAAGGCCCTGGGCGTCTGAGCAACTGAAGGCATATATCAAGAAAGAATCAGGGAAAAATCCTTCAAAACTGGAATGACTGGTATCCTCTGTTTCCCTAGCAATTTCTTGGTGGGCTGTCAAAGGAAAGTGATTTATCACAGCAGAAAATACATCTCTGTTCCAAATTTTCTGGAACGTGTTGCAGGTATATAATTCCAAATTAGTATTAACTAAAAAAAGTACAAAATGGAGAGGGAAAAACATTTAATAGCTTGTCTTACTATTTTTAGTTTAATACAGATTGCTACTAATCACTGTTTCCTTTTTTATTTTAATTAGGGGCCGAGCAGCCTGAGCTGCCAGGACCTATTGTTATCCTGCATGTTCCTCTTCTTCTTTCGAGGAAATCATACTTCCCATGCGCAAAAAATCACCAAACTTTGCACAAGGTCCAGTCCCATGCCAGGTTGCCTCAGCTGCAAAAAACAGGCCAATAGCCCTGATGGTGGCGCTATAGCAAGCCTCTAAAGTTCAACATTTTGAAAATTCACAACAAATCAACCATATGTGCTACAGATTTTCAGCTTTCACCAAAATGTAGCCCCAATACTGAAGAAACTTTTGTACGTTTAAACCTATTGCAAATTATGAAGTCCATCACTCTTTTTTTTTTCAAAAACTGTAAAACTTATTTAACCCATCTCCTCCCACAATTTTTGCTCAATTGACACCAAACTTGCTACAGAGCATCTTCAGACTGTCCTACACAAACAATCCTCACAGATTTTTGATTTATCGAATATTGAGCCTACAGTGCATCAAAATGTTTGACTGTAAACAGTATTGTAAACATATACTTGCAAATTCTTGCTACATACATTTTCAATGTTCATTAAAAATAAATGACAAAATTTTGGAGTCATGGTAGATGATGTTTGGAAAATATCAGAATTCTATCTCAAAAACAGAATTTTTTACAGCATTTTGAATTTCACTCTCATGCGAACAATTGGAGTCAATGCAAAAATGGCATTTTTAAACATCAGTTTTTCACTTATGGAGCCAATAAACCATTGTTAAAAACAAATTGCCAACATCTCCATGCTGTCTAGATGCAATTTGTGTATTTTCGGATTTTTGTCTTAATAACTGAATTTTTGACAGCCGTTTAAAATCTGCCTTTACACACTAACAGCTGCTGTCTTGCACACAGGCGACTGGCTTAGTCAATTTGTGAAGCTACATGAGACATTTCCATTTGCCAATTAGCTCAGTGAGAAAGAGGATGTTTCTTGGTGTTGAAGATTGTGAGTTCAAGCCTCAGCTCGTGCAATATTTCCATATGAGAAATCTACCCAAACTTTTCACAAAGGTCCAGTCCCATGCCAGATGTCCTCAGCTGGAAACACAAGACAATAGTCCTGATGGTGGCACTACAGCAAGCCTCTAAATTTCAAAACTTTGAAAATTCATAACAAATCAACCATATGTGCTACAGCTTTGGAACTTTCACTTTGAAATTTGCTTTTCCATGGCATGGATGGCTACTGTCTGGCACCCTGATGTTTGGCTTCGTCAGTTTGTGAAGCCACACATGAACTGTCACTTGCCAATTAGCTCAGTGAGATAGAAGATGGACCTCAGTCTCAGAAATTGTGAGTTCAAGCCTCAACTGACATAAAATGCATATTGGAATGCCACCTTTTTTCATCTTCCTACACTCTGCTTATTGCTCAGAATTGCCTAATTTTGCCTAAAATTGCCCAGCCTCGACCATTGCTGCGCAGCAGCTATAATTTTCCATATTGTTTATTGCATTGAGGGAGCAAAAGACATCGCGATCTGTGTAACATGCGGATGTTTGGGTCTCATTATAAATCTGTCCCCAGCTAATCTCTTTCATTTCTGTTTTTCTGGCACAAAGAGCAAGTTTCTTTACATTTCAGCTGTCAGTTCTTTGTAAAGCTGCCATAAGCATAATTTCTTGGAGCAAAAGATTGATTCAAAAGTCGTGAAATTAGAAAACCAATTAAAAGATCAGGCCGCTGGTACAAAGTTATGCCTACTGGGCTATACGATGTCTGGGTGTTACAGCTTCCAATTTAAAATTAAACACGTACTTAATGTTATCTTTTTTTTAAGAGATGATTTAGGGCAAAGAAAACAATGTGTTTATTCATAGAGTGCCTTGAATGCTGTGGTTGAGCCATGACACAGAGAATGTTCATATTTATGAGTCCTTCTTAATGTGTTTATGGAAGTGCCTTTATATTTAATAATATATAGTCTGCCGTTCATAGTGTCATGGTAATGTTATTTTGGAAAGGACTTGCAAATTCTATTAAGCACAGCTTACTGCTGAAGCAATAGCACTTACTGTGGCTTGACAACGAATGAAGGAATTACCAACCACTCCCACCTCCTCTGGTGAAAAATAGCCTTTGTTGCTTGTTTTGTGTGGTTATGCTTCTGTAATTTTTTTCTTCTTTCTTTTGAGTTGACAGGAGGAACACAACACAAACAGTAAACAGCTTTTATGATTTTTTTTCTTGAATTCTCTCCTTATCTTATCTTTCTTTCATTTTTATGGCAGGCCTGTCCACAGCAACGTCACTGTCCAATCAATTTCAACAGAGTGCGACCCATTAGCCCAGAAAGAACACTCAGCAATTAGACAGAGCTGGTCATGTGCGTCAGAGCAGGATCAATAGGGCCCATTTTCCACGCTGAGAGGTATCTGGGCAAAAGCAGAGGTCTTTAACTGCGCTGGAAAAATAACGGCTAATGCACTCCAAGTGAGAGATCAGGCTAATTTGCTCTGCCATAACTCGGGGTGGAATGTGATGTGAATGAGAATTAAAAAGTAAAGCATCACCCAAGTACTTCTATTGCCATAGAAAATATGGATTTTTTTTTTTTTTTTTTTTTTGCAGTACTTGTTCTTACATTTGACATTTTTTAAAAATGATTTTCAGTGCTGTGGTATCGACATTTCCATTCCCTATGCTGTTGGTTTTAAATTGTCAATATATAATTAACTTAATCTCTGCTCAAATGGACACGCTATTAAAGACACTGGAATTTGGGAGACTGTGGGCTTGCAGTTTAGTTAGCATTGTTGCCATGGTGTGTGGGTCCCTGCCTCAACCCCCGTTTCCCCCCGATCCCCCACTCTGTTCCTGCCGCTGAAGCAGTCTTCTGAGTCGTGGCCGTAATTTTCTGCCATGTTTCCCCTGCCTTCTTTCTCTTTTTCCCGTCCCTCCAGTCATTCTAAGATAGCGGTGCATACCGCCGCAGTCCCCCGCAGTGGCGCACTCCCTCCCTGGGATTGCTAATGCGAATGCTGCCACCGTGTCAAACAGGTTAAACCAGCGATCAGCATTTTCTAGCTGGCGCGACTCACAATGTGTTGAAACTGAGGTGCTCGATGTAGCGCGGGTGTCTCCAGGCTGTGCCCGTTGCTCTAAACGGAGATATCAGCCGTGCGCGAGCATCGCATCCCATGCTGCTTCCATCCTCCCCTTGGATTTGGTGAATTTGACACTGCATTTTATCCGACGAGATATGCAGACCCCTCCACAACTTTTGGCACCCATGGTAAAGATGAGAAAAAAGGTTTGTACGGAATTAGCTTGACCTTATACTGAAAAAATGAGAAATAGAATCTCTATAGGATCCAAGGTCCTATTTTGCGTACTCTCTTCTTTTGCTCATTCCACAGATTTTCAATGGGATTTAGGTCAGGGGATTGACATGGCAACAGCAGAGGCCGTTTTCATGTTGATTTGGACGTATTTTGGCCCACTGTCCTGCTGGAAGATTCTAGTTTCTAGGCAGAGGAAGCCAGGGTTACATTTAAATTGTCCTGGTATTTCATGGAGTTCTCGCTGATGTATCCAAATAAGGTTCCTTGGCCCTTTGATGGAAAAACAGCTCCACATCACAGAGCCTCTACTATATTTAACAGTAGGGATCCGGTTCTTTTCAGTATAGCTAATCTTCTGTTTGTGCTAAACCCACTTTGAATGTTTGTTGCCAAAAAGCACAATGTTTGCTTAATCTGACCATCAAAGTGAAAGCCCTTGTAGCAATTGGCAAACTCCTGGCACTTACATTTGTGATTAAGTAACAGGATAGGCTTTTTCTGGCTTGCCTTCCATCTGTTAGCATGGAGGTGGCATCTGATAATAGTTTTCGAGACAAGCTGACCCGAAGATGCTATTTTTTTCTGTAATACTCCAACAGTGCTCCTTGTTTTTTTGTTTTATTTTTTTCTTTTTTGAGGGGCTCCTATTACTGTCCTCAGTATGCCGGGGGGGCGCCATTCCCTGACATGAACTGCACCTAATTTGATCTGTGTGTTCTCTTATCTTTGCCATATTGAAGAATGAGTCATACTCCAGTGAGACAGGAAGTTGTGGATTTCTGCTTTAATGCTCATAAATATTCAACTGAAGGAGGAATACAAATGGAAAAAATGCTTCAGTTAAATTTTATTCATAAGAATTCCTAGGGTTAGCAATAATTGTTGCATAGGTGGTTTTGTTAGAAATAATTACAAAATAATGGTTAGATTTCTTTTTTTTTATCAGCTATTTCACCAAATTTCTGATTTTTTTCATCCCTACCCACAGTACTAATAATTGTGGAGGAGAATAAATACAGGAAATCTCTTGAGCTACTGTGTTTACAGTAATGCATTAAAATGGCTTCAAAGCAAGGTTTTAATGGATAGTATGTAAATTACAATGCATGTTTTTTTATATTGCTATGACAGTGAATATATAAACAAGGAGCACAAGAAAATGTTATGCACAGTTTGCTGAAGTTAATCATTAAGGGCCCTCAAGTTTAATTATTTTAGCCCAATCAGGCATCCATTCACCTTTTACTCTGAACACTAAAATGTAATGATGTCCACAAACACAAAGCAAGTGTTTGTGAGGGCGATTGTTCTTGACCAAGCCTGCCTAAGTGCCTTTATATGTGTGTGAAAAATTGAGAAACTCGTTCAAATAAGGGGAGCTGATTCATTATTAGCTCTTTCATGAAGAATGAAGCTTGCTGAGAAAAACATTTTCCTGGGCCAGCTCTATGTTCTCCAATAGACTCGCAAGTGCTGTGCTTCGAAGGTATTTTGTAGATGATGCGGGCACTAGCGACCAAATTAGCCAGCTGACACCCTCATTAAACGAGTTTCTGTCTCTCGGTAATATTGGTCTTTGTAGTGTCTTTAGTGCTCCACTGCTCCTGTAAAAAATGTGTAGCTCTCTTTGAAAGGGGCTGGGGTAGTACATTATATTAAGCTGACCTTATAATAAAGTTACAATACTGTAATTGCTTTATCAGTGACTGTTTAACAGAGCATTGTGACATAACATCTGTGCAGTAACTGAGGTCCAACAAATTTGTATAGCTCGTGTGCTTGAATTTATTCCACGTACAATGGTATGTAGCTGTTCATGCGCAAATTTTTCAAAAATGATTGCAGTACTGTTACAATTATACATTTAGAACATTGCGTTGGAATCAACATGTCTTATAGAAATTAACCCTGTAATGCTATTTGTATCATATTTGATACAAGACTTTCAGTGACCTCTACGTCAACCACATGATCAATAGTTTCCTCAAAAACCCATTGTATGCAATCTGATACATGTCATCTGTCGCCTTGTGGACTATGCATGCACTGCAGGCAGTAAATATCTATAGCCCTGGTCCTCAAATCACACCCTACGAGGTCTGAGGACTGCTGGTTTTCCACCCTCCCTTTACCTGGGAGTCAGGTGTTAACAGTCTGGCCAATCAGAGGCACTAACTGTTCATTTACTTGCCTGGGATAACAGAAAACCTGGGCTGGATTTGGATTTGAGGTCCAGATTTGAGGATCCCTGATCTACAGAATACAAAATCAAGGATGGCTGCCCCTGTTTACCAACCTGCAGGTTTCTTCATGGAAATCTTTGCTAATCTTGTCATATATTTAATAGAGTGAAGCAATTTATAAACACACAACATTTTGTTGCTTATTTTTTAGTAAAATCAAGTTGAAAATATATGTATCAAATGTGATACTACCGGTATTTAACCCTAAGAGATCTGCAGGAGCACTGACAATCACTGCAGATCTTACTATATTTTTGTGGCTCATTTTTTAAGCTAGTGCAGAGGTAGTGGTATCCGGTGGAAGAAGAAGACTGAAGACATCCATTGGTAGCACCACTATTATTCTAGCTTGTAGGGAAGAGGGCTAAGAAATGCTCCAAATTTAGGCTAAATTTTGGCAAAGAAAAAAACTGTCATAGCTATTTTCATAGGAGTCCTTTGACCTCTGACCTCTAGATACCTAAATGAAAATGGGTTATATATACCCATGTCTCCCCTATACAGACATGCTCTTTTTTTTTTTTTTTTAAATTTGGCATCTCCAATCCCACCCGAATCTGGAATGCCCAATTGGTGAACTATGTACAAGGCTTGCTCGTGTCGACCCCTGCTGCCAATTCAGGAGAGTGTAGACAGTTCGCGGCTCTCCTCTGAAGCACGCGCCTGTCAACCACCGCTTCTTATACACTCATTGGTTGAATCTTCGCAAGTTCAGAACGAGGGCGGAGGATACCCAAAAATGACCAGGCTTAGAATCTTCCTGAGGAGCACCCGTCTGGCCAACAGGAGGCGCTTGAGCAACGAACAAGGCAACTATTGTAATCCCTACCCGGCAGTCCCTTCCCAATTTGCAACCCTGTAGCGCAATAGCCAATTGTGCGCTACTCTGAAAAAGCTGCCGACCACTGCCGGCTGGTACGAAGCAGGGCTCGAACCCGCGACGTGATAGTCACTTCTGCTTCGCAGCGCGATGCTTTTACCGAGTGAGCTATCCGGCAGCTCTTGACATGCTCTTTTTTGATAATCCCATGCAATTTTTACCAAAAAAAAAGAAGAAAAAAGCGGTTTTTTTGCATGTAATATCAATGCATTATTTCTGCCTTTTGTATTTGGATATTTCTGCATACTGGAGTCCCTAAACAGTCTTGGAATTTCATAAATTGATGACTGGTATGACTGGAAAACTGAGGCTCTTGTGGATTCAGTGAGCCCAATTTTATTCATGTGTGATGTTACTGTAGTCCCCAAAGTAGCCATTTCGATGCAGTGAGACCAGTTTTTGAAACTTGGCCTCACTGTATGAAAAAAATCAAATATGATACAAAATTAGTTTCATATATGCAAATTATTTTTTCAAAACATTTTTTCCCCACATTATGTTAAAAGATCCAATAAATACTTCAGTTTCAAAAATGTAGAATTTTCTGGCATTATTTCATGGTTTATGCTTCACAGGGTTAAGAGATAACAATGTAAAAGCCCTTTACTTAGTCCAGTGGTTCTCAAACTCAGTCCTGGCACCCCACTGTGTAGGCTGGTTTTTGTTTCAACCACAATTACAATCTTAGGAATTTTACAAGCTGTTGATTTGTCCTAATTAGGTGCATTCCAAGTTTAGAGCAATTATTTTCCATCTTAAGCCAAATTTTGATGGGCATACCCATTGTGCCATGAAGAATCAGAATCCTTGAATGTATTGTGTTTATTTTTCAGTATTTTGAGTATTTTTAGGTAAAAACATTTTTAAACAGATCAAATGAGAAAATCAGTAAGCTCCAAATGCTGTACACAGGAGTTGTGAGTTCTTTCAAAATAATTTGCCCGAACTTAGTAAAATAAACTTCAAACAAAACAGTTGTGACTCTATTGTTTGCCAAATAAACTGCTAATTTTTGCAACCATGTGTCTACAGTTTCACTAGTGAGGACCCTATTGATTGTTTACATTGATTAAATGTTTGGTTAAATTGTTTCCCTCTGCAGTTATTCATTCTAGTTTCTAATATATCTCAATGTGGATATGAAATTTTTTATTCTTCATGGCATGTATAGATTCGTCAAATGTAGCTAAACATAAATTCACCTAATTAAGACAAATCAACAGCTTGTTGAAATCCTAAGATTGCAATTGTGGTAGGAACAAAGACCAGCTCACAAAGTGGGGCGCCAGGACCGAGTTTGAGAACCACTGACTTAGTCAAATTAAAAATATCTATGAATTGATAATTGCCTTCAAAAATTGGCCTCCAATACTGATGTATATGGTTGTTTGTATGTACATTATGTAGCCAAAAGTATGTGGGCACTTTACTGAAACCTAACATAACATAATATAACATGAGTGGCGAGAACAGGCCATTCAGCCCTACTAGGCTCGCCAGTTTTTGTTTTTTTTTTTTCTATTGTGAATATATCACTTCAGATACTCAAGGACTCAATGGTGTCTAGCTTTAAGTCAAGCCTGCTCTTGAAAATTCCCAAGGTTTCTGCCTCAAAAATATGATCAGGCAAGCTATTCCACATTGAAATTACTCTTTGGGTGAAAAAATATTTCTTAATATCAGTGCTAAATTTACCCTTGGTCAACTTCCATTTGTGACCCCAAGTTCTACTAACAAAACTTGGCCGAAGGAATCCAACATAATTTACTTTGTTAATCCCTTTAACATATTTAAAGACCTCAATCAGATCACCCCTAAGTCTCCTTTTCCTAAGACTAAAGATGAGAACCTCATCGATTACCTAGTGAATGGATATTTTGTAATTATGAATCCAGAATTTGACATTTTAATTGAATTTGGAATGAATGGGTCAGCATAACCTGATCCAGTTGAAATGTCAGATGTTCAGATTTTTAAAATATCTATTTTTTATGCATGTCAATGTGGTTTCAGTAACATGTCCACATATTTTTGGCTATGTAAGTTTGTTCATACGTCTATATGTTTGTTCATTTGAATAAAATGCAACTTCTGATGTTTGAGACGTTTCAGATAAACAGGGCTGGGAGAAATGTAAGAAATTGTGCTGGTATCTGGGGTCTAGAATAAATATATGCATGACATTGCTCTGCATTCATCAAGAGGAAGCCGAATGAAAAATGCATTTCTGGGAAATGTTGATAAATGGGTTTGAATCACACCCAAGCGACACTGGAAAAGGCATGTCAAAAGGATTCAGGCGCTGAAAAGTAATTCCCATGAATTCAAGGTTGATTTGGTTTTGTTTTCTTATTACTATCGTGACCCTCCTCGCCTGCCTGTTCTGCAGTCTGTGCACATGTCCTGTTCATTTCTGTGTGAGAAAATATGATTGGCTTGTATTTAAAGGGATTTCTTTGATGCAGTGGTCCAGCGAAATGCTTTTGCAGTACCATTCACGGGAGCACACCTCATTTAAATCCGTGAAAAGGTTTTTGATTCCATCAGCAAAATGCTCTCAAGGGCAAAGCTGAGACCATACTATAAACGGGCTGTTCAGAGAGAACGCTCAAATATTCTTTCAGTTCACAAAATTTGTATTTGGCAGAAGATATTCCCTTTATACACATAGAGCTGTGCATCTATTGCGCTGTAATGATGTTTGTGGGCATACACTCCAAAGTTTAATGACTGATCAGTTTCATGAAGAGTTTATTTGTTCAGTGCGGCATTACCTTATATTACCTGTCCAGTGTGCCGGAACAAAAAGAAACGGTGAGCTTTTTTTCAGTACTTAGGAAATTTCTAGAAATATCTTCATAGTAACAGTTGTTGACCTTCACATAAATGCCTGCATATCTTTCTGTTTTTGCAGTTGCCGACCATTCCTGAATCCGGGGATTCCAGTGGGGATTGGATGATTCATCCTAAATGAAAGCCGCTCGTAAATACAGGCACCTGATTGCTTGTGCGCCAGTGAAAGTAGATTAAACCTTTACGTGAATGGGCTGCCTGATTCCCAGTGTCACTTTTCATTATTTGCCCATTTCCACAGACTTGGTTTTTTTCCATCTCAGGATTTTCTCATGCCAGCGTACGAAAAGACAAACAAGAAAATATTAACAACAAGCCTTGCAGTTTTGAATCGAAAATACTGTATTTGATGATAATTTTCGTTTTTGGATTCAATGAGTAGCATTTTTGCTGTTGTTGGGTCTGTGTTTTTTGCGTGTAAATAAAGTCATGCACTGCAATATATTTTATCTTGAAAATTGATCTTGCTGCTCAAGACATTGTGGATTTACAAGAGATAAATTAATCAGTCGAATCGCATTGTGCTCAGAGCCTTCTCAATGTGTGTTTTCTTACTTTGCTTTTCAAAGTAGAATACAGAGGAGAAAAAAAACATTCTAACACAACAGTAGATAAAAATTGCCAAAGACTTGAAGATGTTTTAGTAGCAGGGCAGATATGACATGTATAAACTGAATCTGACAGGACGAGGAAATATTAAAATTGCTTGTGATTTAATAATTAAATAATTGTCAATGTAGCTGTGGATTTTAAACGTACTGTATGAATCAGCACAGGAGAGGCAAGACTGAAACCATTGAAATGTCAGTTAGGAAGCTGAACCCTTGTCAGCTGGAAGGAGCATGATATTAGTGGCACAGGGCTGCATAATATGGGCGAACAATACTGAAAGCTCTACTTTTGCATTATGATAATCGCTTTTGCAAAATTGGCACCTAATTTTTCTGGTTGTAATTATTAAGCTCTCCAGAACCATTGTGCACAGGGAACAGGGCATTTGCAGGCAATTAAATTCCTTCAATTATGAGTCTATTGTGAAGCACAGCTTCGCAGAAGATTGCTTTCGAGGGCAATTAAAAATAGTACAAATCTGGTCTGAACCAGTAAACATGTTTTAAAAAGACGCTGTCTCAATCCTGTCCTGTGGCTGAGTATTCTGGATTCTGCGCTTTGCATACGAAAACCAACACAAAGACAGGAAAAGCACACAGGATACATCTAACTCATTCACTAAAGTAAACCTGCATTTACATTCTATCAAGGGAAATGGCTCCTTGCTCACGCACACTCATAGCAGAACCGGCTGCAAAACATATGCGCACACGGTGGAACAATCCTACCTGTACAAGCACTCTCACTGTGGAATTGTCCTATCTGCACTAGCGCTGTCACTGTGGAACTGTCTTATCTGCATGTGCACACTCACTGTGGAAGAGTCCCACCCGCATGTGCACTCTCATTGCAGAACTGTACTATCTGCATGTGCACTCTCACTGCGGAACTGTACTATCTGCATGTGCACTCTCACTGCGGAACTGTACTATCTGCATGTGCACTCTCACTGCGGAACTGTCCAACCTGGGCGTGCACTCTCACTGTGGAACTGTCCTACCTACATGTGCACTCTCACTTTATAACTGTCCTCCCCTTATGCACACTTATGCAACTTCACTACATGATTAGTTCTCCCTCTTAATGCATTTCAGTGGGTAAGGTGACCCAATCCTAGCCAGTTCATGTCTTCGAATAAAGCATCTGATTCTAGCACACGCACCCACTCTCGCACGCGTGCATACACACACACATCTCTCTCACTCTCTGTCTCTCAGCTCTCATTGGATAAAAGTTTCCAGTTCCTCAGAGACTTACATCTGCATTGCAGTATTAAGAGGAAGACCATTGTTGGAGTCAGATGCCATGAGGGTTATTCTAACTCGCCTTCCCCCTGGTGACAAAATGTTAATTCTGCCTCCCCTCTAGAGAATCTCCCTTCGCAGTGTTTCCCTTTCATGGAAAAAATGAGTCATCAAGTCACCCTGAGTGGGCATGAGACCACAGGGGACGGAAAACCGACTCCGGTAATACCATTTGTGTCCCTCTGTGCCCATGGGAGCCATTCATTCTGCCAGTAGTGTGTTACCACGAGGGACTGACAGAATGTTACATCATCAATGTTACATCTGTGTCGATTTGTTTTTTAATTTTTCTCTTTCCCTTGGGTTTGTGGATGCTTTCACAGTGACCACATGGCTGCCTTATAGTCGGTGTCTAGATGTACATGTCTGAATACCTTGTCGAGGGCGAAATGTGACTGAAGCAGGCTGGGAGTTTGTGGAGTGGAACTGCAGAGCTGTGCACTCACTGCGCTAAGAGTGAAATGATGGCCTTGAGGCCACTGTTTTGGTCACGGACTATAAAGCTCTTATAGTGAATGCAAAGCGAACAGCTGTTTGGCACTGCTAAGGCCGGGGCTATGCAAACTTATCTGCATTTGCGCAGCATCCAAGTACTCTGTTTACTAAAATGTTATTTTGGACTGGGTCGGCGAAACATTTGGTATCATCTTCTGGAATGTTCCAATTATTGAATCAATTCCACAGACAAAGGGAAAGTGGACATGCTGCCCCATTTACATAATAACAAAAGGTTTTACGAAGAATAATTTTAATTGTCTAAGGCATATGAAAAATATAATGGTGCAGCAAGATAGTGTGTATACTGAAGAATAAAATGAAAAACTTTGGACTACTGGAAATAACCTCTGAAGGCAGACGGAAACTAAATTGAATTTTGACCTTACATGAGTGCTGTAATATCACAGTTATTCTGGGGACAAAGCTATTTATGGTGAAATTTGTTGGAACATCTTACAATTTGTAGAGGTTGCCACAAAACTACTCGAACTGTGTAGTACATCATTCAACAGAACAAGTACTTGCAGTTAGTGAAAATGCTCCATCACACTGATTTCTCCCCCTATCCCTTATGTTGATGCAACCTCAACCTCCTGTCTAAGCTTGACAAACAATTACCCAAAACCGAAGATCGACACCTGACTTTTTTCAGATGACAAATTTTACATAACAATGTATGCAAAAATATGTTGTGCACTGCACTTTCAGTGTCTAGAGCCAGGTATAAAATGCAAGCGTGCACGTACACATATACGCACTGACATGCATAAAGAACAAGGGTACTCTGTGAAAGTCAAGAGCACAGCTATTAGAATAAGTGATGTTGGCGCTGTTAAGGCAAAGCATTCCAGCATAGAGGAGGTGTAAAAGGCTGTGGAATCACAGCAGTGATTTAAGATAAGAGCCGCTCTAAAGGCCATTTAAATGCACTTTGACTTGCGAAAAAGCTCATCTTTTAAAGTGCTCAGAATCAAATAGTAACCTGAAAATACAATTCACCTTCTCACAGTGTGGGCATAAAACTATTGATGCCTCGGAAGAGGAAGGGCTGTTTGTGATATTGGTGTGGGGGTAAATTCTGGGTTATGGCCAAATGGTCTGTAGTCCTGCCCATGTAATTAGGTATTATGCGCGCTCATATTCTGATGGCTAGTTTTACAGTACAAGTTCATCAATCATCACCACCAACATCATCAACCCACTCATGCCTTCCACATTTTCTTGCACCATCGGTCTCTTTCGCTGCTTATTCCAGGTGAAATGACCCTCAGTCAGAAGGAATAGAGAACTATAGAATAGATGCACCTGCTAGGCGAACAGTGTGCTGGCCTCACTGGCACATCACAAAGCCCAGTCAAGCTTAACCGCTATCTATGAAAAAATTAGTTTCATCTACAACGGCCAGGATTGACCCAGTGTGCAGCATATTTTAATACCCAAACTTTTCTATCTGTTCCAGTCATAGATTAATTTTTACTGCCAGTCTATTAAATTTCATCTGCGTACAATTGTCAAATCAACCTGTCTCATACGCATGCATGGGAATGGTTTGAAAGATTAAAGAGCAACGTGCCTGCCCCCTGGTTGGTCCAGATTAGAATATAATGTGAACGCATCATCGCTCTGCTTTTCAGCGCATCACCGAAACCTTCTCCAATTTGCCCAGCTGTCAGTCACAAGATGAAAACAAATTCAGCTGTCATCTGTAAGCCTGGTGTGAGAAGCCTTAGCTGTCATAGATAATAACAGATATGGAGATATGGACGACAGTATGTCCATGCTGGTTCAGCTCAGGTGTCGAACCTACCCTAATCCTCAAGGAAAAATTGAGAATATGCTGGAATATATATACACTGATCAGCCATAAGATTATGACCACTGAGAGTGAAGTGAATTACATTGATTATCTTGTTACAATGGCACCTGTCAGCGGTTGGGATATATTAGACAGCAAGTCAACATTTTGTCCTCAAAGTTGTGTGTTGCAAGCAGGAGAAATGGACAAGCATAAGGATGTGAGCGACTTTGATAAGGGCCAAATTTTGATGGCTAAACAACTGAGTCAGAGCATCGCCAAAGCTGCAGCTCATGTGGGATGTTCCTGCTCTGCAGTGGTCAATACCTACCAAGAGTGGTCCAAGGAAAGAAAACCGGTGAACCGGCAACAGGCCATTTGCAGCCAAGGCTCATTGATTTGCGTAGGGAGCGAAAGCCAGCCTGTGTGGCCTTATCCAACAGAAAAGCAACTGTAGCTCAAATTGGTGAAAAAGTTCATGCTGGTTCTGATAGACAGGTGTCAGAACACGCAGTGCATAGCAGCTTCATAGCGTATGGGGCTGTGTAGCTGCAGGCCGGTCAGGGTGTCCATGCTGACTCATCCACTGTTGAAAGCACCTACAATGGGCATGTGAGCATCAGAACTGGACCACAAAGTAATGAAAGAAGGTGGCCAGGTCTGAGGAATCTTGTTTTCTTTTACATCATGGGGACGGGCGGTTGCACGTGCATTGCTTACCTCGGGAGGACACGGCAATATGGGAAGATGGTAAGCCAGCAGAGGTGATATGATGCTTTGGACAATGTTCTGCTGAGAAACCTTGGGTTCTGCCTGTCATGTGGATGTTACTTTGACATGTATAACCTGCCTAAACATTGTTGCAAACCAAGTACACCCCTTCATGGAAATGGTAATCCCGTATGGTGGTGGCCTCTCTCAGCAGGATAATGCACCCTGCCATACTGCAAAAATGGTTTGGACATGTCTTGAGCAACACAATAACGAGTTCAAGGGGTTGACTTGGCCTCCACCTCACCCAGATCTCAGTGGAATCTAGTGGTCCGTTCCAGCCAACCAGTAACTCGTGTTTTCACAACCTTCTACTGGTGAAAGTGCCCTGGAATGGCTGTCAAACCCGTGACGTACCGCCTGTGAACTCGTACCAGATTGATGTACTCCCAGTTACGTTCTCTGACGTCACACAGCCCTTCAAACAACAATGGATGCGCCCATGGATGTTGTGGTGATGCAGGCGATACACGGTGAGAAATGAAGAAATAATAACTTTATGGACATGTGAATCACATTTACACGTTGTAATTAAAGTTATAGTCAAGTGATTATATAAAACAACCTGTTGTGTTTATGAAATGATGCCCGTACATCTCTCTGACAAGAGAGAAATATTGCCGGCTAGCACTGGCTAGCTAATTAACGTTAGTTGTTGTTTTGACGGTTTGTCGTGACTTGCCTGGAACGCTTTAAAATCGTGACTCGTGACTTGAAGTGGTGACTCACGGGTCCAAAATCTTGGCTGGAACGCACAGTAGCATCTGTGGGACGTGCTGGACAAACAAGTCTGATCCATGGGGGCCGCACATTTTAATTCAAAGGATCTGCGGCTAAAGCCTTGGTGCCAGATACCACAACACACCTTCAGAGGTCTACTGGAGTCCATGCCTTGACGGGTCAGGGCTGTTTTAGCAACAAAAGGGAGACCTACATAATATTAGGCAGGTATGGCTGATTGGTGTGTGTGTGTGTGTGTGTGTGTGTGTACAAATATATATACGTATAAATTTGCATGCTGGGTCACTTGGTTTCACCTAAAGCAATGAACGTGCTATTCAAAATTCATATTTAATTGAGTTTCATGTGTAAAAAAAAAAAAATGTTAATAGATTCAAAACTTAAGCCATTTTGTGTCTTTGATTTGATCGGCCAAAGGATGCTTTTAGTTAAACTGTCATGACTTGATTCTCTTTTCTTTGCAAGCTGAAAATTCATTTCAAGGCTCACGGCTCCCATAATCGAGAAATCAGACTAAACCAGTCATGAACACTGAAGTTAAACTCATACTCAAATGTCCTCTACGAGACTGACAAAGTTGTGCGCGAATTGCACACTCTCTCTTAAAGTTGCAGCCGCCTAAAGTCTGCCAATGCGTGTGACTTCCGTGAGGCACAATTAAAAATCAAAGCGAAAACATCACAGTGTGACTGTACCTTTAAGAGGGCTGTCTTTTGTTCCCCCCCACCCCCTTTCAGTCTCTTTCAACCACATAGACACTCCTCCTTGCAAGCGCTTGCGAGGCTGTGGCTGTCCCTTATCCCGCTTTGTGTGTGTGTGCTGCATACTTTCTTCAGCTTCAACGAAGGGAGGACCCACAGAGCAAAACTGCACTCGAGTCCCTGGGTCCCCGGCTACCAATCCCCTGCAGCTTTCACTCCCACGGGGAGTGCAGAAACGGAGGCTGGCCCTCCCTCTAGGTCTCTGGAGACTCCCCAGGGTGCCGATGGAAACAGGACCCGTGAAAAGCTGGACCATCCCGACGAGGGAGCAGAGTTTTGGGGGGATACGACAACCGTGACCATCTCTTTTTGCTCTAAATTTCCTGGAAACTGGATGAAAGAGCACATAGAACTGCCATAGAATGCGACTCTTCTAACAGAGAAGTTTTGGGACTGTCTGGAAAAGCTGTATGATGAAATTGCACGATTTTTCTTTGTCTGGTATTCTGTCATTGTGATTTGGACCTGACAGTCTCCATCAGTGAAATGCCTTTACCTTTTACTTAATTTCGCTTGATGGCATTAATGGTTAATCGCCAATGAGCACAGAAACATCGAGCTCTTAGGAATCCTGGTGGCACCAGACTTTGCTTGTAAATGAATCTGCATTGGTTTTCACCAATTTCACCAGTTTCTCTGAAAATGAGCATCTACTGTGTGATCTATTTAGACCACTGCTTATGACTATCAGGGGACTTTTATATACCTGGATGGGAGCTGCGGGAAGCCTGACCCAAAGGTCGAGGTTAGAGCTCCTCGTAGATTACAGCGACTGACCTGAGGACAGCAAAGGAGCAACTATGGAGGTCAGCGTGACCCACGATTTGTTTCTCCAGCTGCAGGGGCGGATGCACAGCGGACAGCCCTCTGCTGCATGCAGCGCTGCTGCGGGAGGTTTGGTGTCAGAGACGCCACCTTTGCCCACCCCCACAGCCCCTCCCGTCCCTCTCAGTGTGGGACGGGGGGGCCTGAGGAAGGTGTGCCGGACGGAGGAAGCTGCCCCCTGCCCTTTCTCCGAACTAGCAGCGGGGGTGCTGCACATGCGGGTGAAGGAGGGCAGCAAGATTCGAAACCTGATGAGCTTCGCCATGGGCCGCATGCAAGGGGAGGGTGGCGGAGGAGCAGTGAGGCAGATCGTTTTCGCCGGCTCGGGCCGTGCCGTCACCAAGACCATCACCTGCGTGGAGATCATGAAGCGTAAGGTGCAGGGACTGCACCAGGTGACTAAACTGCACTACAAGGGCGTTCAGGAGGTGTGGGAGAGTCCGGAGGGCGGAGCCTCCGAAATGACCGTGCACAGGACGGTCCCTTCCATCAGTATACTACTCTCGAAAGATCCCCTGGACCCCCAGGAGCCTGGCTACCAGCCCCCTGCAGCTCTTTGGGAGACGCCATCGCAAGAAGAGAAGGAAGCAGAAGACCACCCCCTGTCCGCAAGCAAGAGGCCGTCCTGCTCATCTGCCCATCCGAGCCAGGCTGACACCAAGAGAGTGTGTTTGATGGACGGGTCTTGTCAGTGCTGACTAATGTGTTTTATTAAACATTCAGCTTGTGGATAAATACTATTCACAACATGTCCTGAACTGGAAGAACTTCGAAACTCATTCTGATAACACCCGGAGTTAATCTCCGGAGATTAAGCAGTGAGAACTGAATGCTTATATGTGCCTGTATTGCATATGTACATAGGGAAATAAGGTTTACTACTTTGACCAGTTTGTGAGCACTGGCAGATGCAGTCGCACAGGAGGATTAAAATTCAATTTATTGTTTGAATAGCATTTGAACGTTATGGGGTTCAGAACATACCCTGTCTTATGTTTTAGATGAATGCAGATGGTGAACTTCAGTTGATGGTGCGCATTCATATTTCTAGAGTTCTGCTGCATTAAACAAATTGTTTAAACTTTTTTACGAGTACTATGTCAGAAACCCATGTTAAGTCTGAAAAATATGATAGATGATGATATTTAAGACAAATGTGTGTACATACCGTCAATTTCCATCATTTACTGAGTCAAAAAAAATAAAGGACCAATCCATTACAGTAAAGAAAATATACTCAGTGGGCATATTAAGCCTATACATTCTTGTATGGTTTTCTTCTCTTGGGGGCAGAATGAACGACCGTGCTATAAGTCTTGCTTGAAAATGAATCACGGCATTCTTATCTTTTGATAAAATTGAGGAGAAAAAGATTTGTCCTCCAGAAAAGAAGGGAGCTGTAATGACATCCAATCTGATAAGCCAGTTCCTGTCTGCACAGATTTACAGGGAGGGAGGCTGGAGCGCAGATCATCATTAAGATTGCGCTCGCACATGGAAAGGTGTAGTTTGAATGAAGAACAGGAGTGACTGCATGTCGCTGAATGTCGACTCCGCGCGGGGGAAAATTACTGTGAACAGCACTGCGTGACCTCCACACTGAATGCCCAGTCATGTGCATCTTTCGATAAATTGCCGGTGTTTGGCAAGCTAAAAGACTATCGAGGTTAATAGTGCAATGAACTATTGATCACGAGGTGGGTCAGAGTTAATATCTGTGTTAAGGGTACAAGGCCTATAAAATTACTCCAGGGGGTCTTGATACGGTGAGCTGCTCTCTGAATGATTGTGTTTTATTGATTATCAATGGAGTGTTGATCTCTCCAGCTCTGGAGACTGAAACATGCGCACCTGACAATATATACCAGGCTGGATTTAAAGAAACAGCGATAATTGTTCTGTGTAACATTGAATATAAAAGCAGAGGATATGAAGATTCTCATATGTGCATATGTGTTTTGGATTTCAAACTTTGCAATATACTGAATGTAAAATGTTCTGTTTTTTTTTTTTTTAAGAACTCAGCCATAACCAGCATACAGTATATTCCAAGGGTGCATTTATCTGTTTAATTAGTTTGAAGTATAATTATACTTTATATCTTTCTTAAGGCTGGGGCTCTTCTTGGTACATTACCACCCACTGCCAACCTTTAAATTAACTTTCTTCCCTGAAGGTTTTTAACACATCAAACAGAGTGGCACAGAAAGAAAATTAATACTGTACGTTGTAGCAGCTGTAAGCAGCAGACATTGAAATGGGTCATTGAGGTTATCAGCCAGCGAATGAAGTTAACAGCTTGTGATGTGTAGCTGCAGGCGCTGTCGTCAATGCAAGTCACATATATTTGCCAGCTCAATCCAGTATCGACCCGCATCCTTTGTCAAGCATTACATATTCCGGGCCAACTCCGAACTGCAGTGTGAGTAATTAAGGATGACTCAATAACCTATCAGAGTGTGTGAAACTATAAAATACCATGACAAAGACATTAGCCAGTGGCCTGTCTGTCTATGATTGGAAATAAAAGCAACCCAACACTGAGTGAAACAGACAAGGAGGAGCTAAGGTTTAAGCATGAAGCATCCACAGTTCCACACAATTACGCATTAAAAATCGGTGTGGTTTTATTTCAGTATTTTGCAGTGTGTTGATTGGACACTGATCACTTTTGAGAGGTATTGTATGCGTGTTTGTCTTGCCTTGTATATACATTTATTTGTGTTTATATGTGTGCCTGCAATGAACTGCAAGTAAAAAAAAATTACTATTGAGAACTCTATTCATCAACTCAACTTGCATACCTTTTCCAAAATAATTATTACTTTCTTGGTATGCATTAGGCCTACTTCCAATATTGCAATGAGCTGATAGTACATTGAGAATATTAAGTATTCCTTGATGTCTTCTGCGCATTTCACTTCATTGTTATATTTTACTGAATAAGATTGCTACCATTATATATAGCAATCTCCAATAATTTGTCTGTGGTCAGTTTTATTTTGTAATTAGGCTGAATACTTGTCTTATTTCTAAGCTTGCAATTCTTCTATCACATTACTTTTCCCCCTTCTCAATATGATTGACAAATCACTGTCACGGTTCTGCTGAACACCTTTTTAAACACATTTCCATGCGTCTTTGACCAATGAACCTCGAACACTGCAAATAGTGGAAAAGATGTTCATTATGTGCATTATTATTATTTTTAGGACAGACTGTTGTTCAATGTTTTCTCCTCATTGCAGCTGAAGAGAAGGTCTGTGAGAGACTTGCTATCTCTCCCGCCAGATGGTTCGGTCTTTTCTTATCTTAGAGAAAGGACCCTGCCTCCATTGTTCAAACTTCCCTTATCTAGAAATCCTTTAAACCTGATATTAATTCATTCAATGTTTTTTTTTTTTTTTCTGTGCCATTTCAATAATGCACTTTCCCTCTAATTTCATCCAGACTCTCGTCAGATTTTATGGCTCTCCTCAAAACATGCTCATATTGTCTGGCGTTTTGGAGGGAGAGAGACTATTATTATTTGATAATTGGCTGGAGAGAGAACCATTACATAGGGAGCATTGTAAGGGCAAATTCATGACTGTCAGAGAGTGAATGGAAAATGAGTCACAAAGAAATTCAAGTTAAAAAAATATGAATTTGTTGTCACTGCTGTACAATATACTTTCCTTCGATTATATTTTTCAGGCACAACAAACATTAAAACTGGAACCAGATTTGTCAAATGCATCAAAGGATACATTACTGATGCATCTACATATGTATTTAGCATATATGGTTACCTCTGCCAAGGAGGTTATGTTTTCACCCCTGTTTGCTTGTTTATTTGTTTGCTTGTTTGTTTGTCTGTTAACAGGATAACTCTGAAAGGTATGAAGGGATTAGCATCAAATTTGGTAGGTGATAGTCCAAGGATGAGTTGATTGCATTTTGGAAGTGATCCTTAACATAATCTGGATTCTAGATCTGGAAGAACCAATACTCACACATGACGAAGGTATGCACTCTACTGAGTGCCCTTCTAGTTGTTAACTGCTTTCAATCTACAAAACATGAGCTTTTCTGGATAAAACATTAATTTCAGTTCAGTTTATCATTGGCAGAAATACACACACAACTAGATGATGGATAGTTGAAGCAAGCATAGACATTTAAATATGTAGTTCAAATGGAGAGGGTGCGGGAAGGTGCATATAATACAGGTGCCATTTCAGGTTGCATAATGATGTGGGCATGGACCAGGCAAAGGACTGCCAAAAGCAGATGGCAAACTCAGGACAGTGGAATGGGCAGATATCCCATGGAAGAAAACAGAGATGGAGAAGGATATGGACTATAACTCTCGGAACTACTACTTTACAGAGTATTCAGCGGCCTCTGCATAGCATAGACAAACCTCAGGGTGCTATACTCTGGAAGGAAACCAGAGTATTCACCTGGAGTGACAGAACTAGAAAGTGGTGTAGTAGAGGGTATATTCAGGTATATGGAGTACATCCATTAAAATACATATATACCCACTCTCTCCTCAGTGATCAGCTGATCTACCTAATAGAGTATACACACTTTTCCAGGAACTATTGCACAAGAGAACAATTGTCTCAGTTAAAATAACAGCTCTTTGGTCCTTATCAGCCCTTGTCAGATATCTCTAAATGAAGGAGTGACTAAAGATTTAAGTTTTCTTTTTTTTAATCTAACATCATAGAAAACACAGTATCTCAAACACTATAAAGGCCAGGAATATGGTTAAATGCTGTCTAAAACTAGGAAATTACACCTTCACAACCAAACAGTCATTTTTGACCAAAGTCCAGCATCAGATATTTAGGTTCAACAATCTTTGTACCTAAAATGTAAAAAAAAAAAAAGAATAAATAAATAAAATAAAAACAAGAAATTAAGAACGGCTGCTTACAATCAGGTTGTAAAATTTATCCTTGATGTGGTACGGAAATAATGAACAAACTGACACTTCTTTGTGGTTCCTGTGTATGCTGACTACTTGTGTAAAAAAATTGTTTCAATATCTGTCATCTAGGAGAGTGGGTATAGTTCTTTTCAAGTGAGCTCCGTTTGAGTTTATTTCTTAGAGGGCTTTACAATGAATGATAATTGTTATAATGAAAACATTTCATCTCTATGTTCCAGTAAAGGGATAGTATATCTGCAGATGGCTAAATAAACAGATCGCCGTCATTTTTAAATGCCTCGGTTATATCCAGGACAGCTCAGCGCATAATTCCAGTGCGCAGAATGGCCACTCTAGTACATCTCAACAGGCTGCTTGCATTCGGGAAACTCAAACCCAGATTGAGTATCAATTCCTCTGGCTGCAACTTAGTATGACTAGAGAGGAAAAGGACTGGACACATGTTGCCATGGAACAACATAAATGCCAAGGCACTTTCAGTACTGTGGAGGTTATGGTATTGGCCAGAGTCCCAATCAGTAAAGCCTGCACAGCAAATAAGCCGTGGCTCTTTGTGGACATCGGCAGTTAAATTCAGCAATCTTTAAACTAACTAAGTGAAAACCAATGAAACTCTAAAATTAGGTGAAGTGAGTTTTCATAATGTGGAAGCTTGATTCGTGAACCATAGTGTGATTTGGCGTGCGTCTGCTGGCTACCATCAGAAAATCACATAAAAATTCATGACGAATAAATAAAAAATTCAAGTGGTTTTTCTTGAATCAAAATTGCTTAACAATTTTTTGAAACCAAGTTTTGTGGATTATTATGATTCTGTAGTGGTCACCAGGGCATTCATTTGGTAGAGGCAGCAAATTTCAATAAATATAAGTGAGTGATCACCAAAGTTGAAATGTTTTGATTAAGGCGTTAACTTGATATTTTGACCATTACGATGACTTAGTTGTCGAGAATGGATGCTTGGAAAGGATTCTGCATAATGATATATGGTTTGCTAATTATATGTTAGTAAATTTTGGAATTTATTGACTCATGCAAATCCTGCTGCACCCGCGCTGCCTCTAAGGGGTGTTGGGGTTTAGATCTAGAATGTCCAAATATTGTATTTATGAATAAGTAAGAGTAACTGATGGTGTTCATCAAAGAACTCAATGAAAACCAGTTCAAAGTTGCGGGCATTTTGGGGACACACAAACCCTCTTCAACAGGCAGCCTTTTTCTTTTCCTCTAAAGTTTTCCTACACCGCGACAGAAAACATTATGTGTGTCAAGGGAAAGTTGCATGAAGGTTTTGAAGTTACTTTGAGAGATCTTCGAGAAAAACTGCATGTCCTTTCCTTCAATACATCATAAGCTTGACGGCAATTAACACTGACATGACTGATCCAACTGGAAAACTATGATTAATGACAGATCCAATCGCTACAGGAGTGAACGATTGTGGTCCATCATCTATGATTCCTTTCTTCCAAGGTTGGTGCTGTGTTTCCTTGCAAGAGGAAAGTAACATAAGAGATAATTTCCTCCTTTCCTTCATGACATAGACATTTCAGAGCTTCCTGTCCGGCTACCAGCCAAGCTATTTCCAGTTCATGTTCATTATCAAGGAAGGTTCCTAACTCTTTAAAGTCCATGGCTACATCCGAATTCTCTTAAATAGGCAGCCTTTTTCCTTTCCTCTCCCCTTTTCCTTGACCTCACTAGGAAACATCACAAAGGTGACAGGAAAGTTACAGGGAGATTTAAAGGTACATGGGCAATGTTTGAGAAAAATTAGATGTCCTTTAATTCTGATACATCATGCGCTTGATGGCGAAGATAGTCTTTGCAATTTATCGAAAAGCTTTAGGACAAAGTATTGTTCCCAGTCGCTACAGCTGCAAAAGATTGTGGTCTATAGTTGATCCTCCCTTTCTTCTAAGGTTAGTCTTGTATTTCCTCGCTGGAAGTGAGCAATTTAGGAGCTAATTGCCTCCTTTTCTTTATGAAATAGACTATTCAGCGCCCCTTGTCATGGCTACCAGCCAAACTCCATTTGTGAGGAAGGTTCCTTGATCTTAAGGGAATTCGGGTGTAGCCATAGTCCTAATATCCACCCTAAGCCCTGCGGTCCTCTTCAAATTGTGCACTTGTGTCTTACAAGAAATGTGGACTGAAAGAGTGGATGTCAGGTCCACACTTCTTCTGGGGTGAATCACAATTTTCAAAGCATAAATGGGGAGGACTTCTACAAATCTCTCCTGAAACTCTTGCTTGAAAAGTATCTCTCATTCTTACATCACTCTGACACAATTGCTGCAGTCATGTAAAATGTCACTGCAACAGTAGATTTATGGGTAATAGTCTTCAGCAAAGTGCAGTCTGATGAGGCCATGTTGGAGGGGTGCATCAGGGGTGCATTGGGGGTGCTTGTGTGCCCCCCAGAAGAGCAACATTAGAGTAAGGGTAAAACCTGCAATCTTGTGCCCTGATGCAGGCATGTGCTCATGATTGGTACAAGAGCGTAAGTGCGAGGCTGCATCCGAATTCTATAAAGAGCAAGGAACCTTCCAAGTAAACGGACCTGAAACGGAATTAGTTTGGCTGATAGCCATGACAAGGAGTGCCGAATTGCCTATTTCATGAAGGATAGGAGGCAATTAGTTCCTTCGTTGCTTCCTTCCAGCAAGGAAACACAGGACAAACCTTGGAAAAAAGTAAAGACTGAATATCGAGGGCTGACTGCAATAAACAGTTATGTCCAGATGTTATATATTGGACATTACTGTTTATTGCAGTCAGCCCTCGATATGGACCACAGCTGTTCCAATTGGAATCGCTGTTCGGAACCGAGTTTTTCCAATAAATTGCGAAGGCCAACTTTGCCGTTGAGCTAATGATGTACTGAACAGAAAGCTATCCGATTTTCAGTGGCGGAGCTAGTGAGGGTAAAGACACGTCCCTTTATGACAATTAGTCCTGGCTAGTTCTCAATCATTATCCTTTATTGACGCATTTTCCAATCATCGTAATTGGCAACTGAAGACACGGTTTCTCTCCATATGCGATCTAACGGCGATTAAATCATGGGCTAAATTCAGTAGGCTACAGAAAAATAATTTACTTATTAATAGGCCTGATGCTTCGCGTTGATTGAACTGATCCGCGTTCCAGTGAAACGCAGACTTTCACTCTCGGTATTGCGTGGGTGGGTTGATTAAAAAAGTGGCACTCGGCAGTTAAATAGGCTATAAAAATCGTGTGGCTTAAGCTATTTGCATGCGAGTCAAAAGGTGTGCAATTTTGAATAACGTTGATTTAAATACAGCAAATGCCCGTCCAGATGAATGACTCAGGGCTGCCAACTCGCACGCATTTGGCGTGAGAAATGCGTGAGATTCAGTGGCATATTCACATTCCCGTTCTGCAGTCAGCAATTAATCAACGCAATGCATGTTCTGAATGATTGTCGTCTTACCTAATCGGGGAGAACAAGCAGCACCTGTTAAGTGTGGAGTACTGTCGAAGTGAATCTTTTGTTAATAATGAAAATGACTGAGAATAGGTCAGGACTAATAATTGTTTTAAACAGATGTTTTGTGCAACCCAATTCTCTGTTCTGGTTCTGCCACTATACTGAATTCAGCCCATGATTTAATCGCTGTTAGATCACACATGGAGAGAAACCGCATCTTCAGTTGCCAATTAAGATAATTGGAAAACGCGTCAATAAAGGAAAATGATTGAGAACTAGCCAGGACTAATTGTTGTCATAAAAGGACGTGTCTGTGCCCCCCACTAGCTCCGCCACTGTCCGATTTCTCTGTTAAATGTCCGAAGATACGTTTGAAATCTCCCAGTAACTTCCCCTTGAACCACGGGACGTTTTCTAGCGAGGTCAAGGAAAAGAGGAAAGGAAAAAGGCAGCCTATTTAAGAGGATTCATATGCTGCCCTGGGACAAAGGGACAAAATTCAGAAGCGCAGCGGCCCCATGACGTCACTTTCTGAAAATACAGCTTGCAAATTCATTTATGAACGTTTGCCCATACCGCCACCTTGTGGAGTAACTAGGATGCAAATGTTCTTTATGAAAAATATTGCTTGCATCTGAAAACAATTGTGCAGACAAATTACGTTGAATGTATAGTTTTCTTTCATTTGCTACAATATCTTTTACAGTAGCATTTTGAACAATGTTGAGCGCTAAATAGCCAAAATATTAAATATTGACTGCTATCATTTGCTTTATTTTAATATTTACCAAACATTCTGGTGCCTTAAAATTGGGGGTTGTGTAAAAAGTGCTGAAACTTTTCTATTTTCTACATCATATATTACTCTGCTCCTGAGAAATTTTAAAATATTAAACAATCGCCTATTTCATGAAATGGTTATTTTCTTCCGAATTTTAACAAAATTCAAAAATGACATTTTCTGCAGTGTACTATTTGTTCTGATTTTAATTACTGCAAAGTCGGAAATATTTTGCGCAGACGCAGTATCACGCTTCCGTTGCGGTGCCCTTCTCCTCTGTTTCGGTGAGCGTTTCCTCCTCAGTCTGTCTCCCGCCGGCCCGCACAATGCTCAGAGCCGCAGTCAAACTTTCACTCTCCGGGGCTCGGAGTTTGGCACGATCGCGACCTTCGTATACCGGTACAGTTAATCTGTATAAACATTGCTGTAGATTTATTTGATGGAAATAATAATCATAAGGTCAAAAGCTAGCTTTCTTATCGCAATTTTGTAACGGCAGCATTAGCTAGCATTGCTATGCTAGCCGGCTAAGGGTCACTCACGTGTGGAATGCAGGCCTTGACAGGATGAAAAATAGGCTCGACATATATCTAGTTTCACAGGCAGTCAAATTTTTTTAAATTTCAAACTTAAAATTAAAGTAAGGTAACATTAGCTGACTAGATGAACGGGAAACTATTGGTATCGTTTTGAAGAATTCACTGATATGATAGCCAGCTAGCCGTGCAGCTCTAGCTATACACTTCTGGGAGCCATCTGATGTGGTCAGCTAGCTGGCTATATTCACGCACTAAACCGGCTTTTAAGATTGTACCATCATGTAATCTTAGCCGAGTAGCTAGTTCCACAGTAGTGTCAGCGGCACAGAAAAGGTTTTTCAACTTGTTGCCTTACGGTAAATTAGTTGTCTTGCCGTTGGCTTGCCTTAAGTCAGCTGGTGACCTAACATAACCTAGCTAGTTAATGTTCATTAGCTTGACACGTTATCTTGCTGGTGCTTTTTTTGACTCTATATGTAGTTATAACTAAATCTGTAATCTTTGCCGATCATCTATTACAGCTGCCTTATGTTGGCTATATTGCCATAAGCCGCTTTCATACTGGACGCGAAACGAATTTTTCGCACGACCGATTACATTCAAAGTCAATGCAAAGACGTTCGCGTCTTTGCATTAACTTTGAATGTAATCTGTCGTGCGAAAAAAGTCGTTTAGCGTCCGGTGTGAAAGCGGCTATACACGCATGCAGTTCGTACAATCTTGGTTGCAGTCGCTGATCTTTTTCGCCGCTCTAAAGCCGTCTTGTTGGTGCAGGGTTCCTCGGAGGACGCTAGTTAGCACTAGCAGCTAGCTAGCGAAAGTGATTTCTTGGAAGTGACATTATAGACTAGCTGGCTGTCACGTATCGGCAACACCACCTGCATGGACAATATCCTAGCTAGCTAGCTACCGATTTACTCCAAGTGAATACGCACTGAAGCCTACGCAGAGCTAACGTGCGTTTACCATGTATTCATTAGCTTATGTGCGTTTCAGTTATCTAGACTTGAATGCTATTCAGGTGCAACCTTCCATGTGCCCTTGTAATGACCCACGAATAGTGAGGCTTTGTGGCCTAGCTGGTAGCTAGCTACGTTCGCTAATCGTGAGCTAGCTATTGACTACTGATTTCATGAAAGTAAATAAGATAATCAGCGTGCAGACAACGGGTGTGGTTGTGTGTAAAACATTGTAACTTCCTGACTTCAGTCGTTAAATCATTACACCCCCTTAGGGTAGGGCTAATCTGCTGAAAACATGTTGAAAAACTACAACCATCTATACCTTCCTTCATAATTTCTTTATTTCTTAATATATTGTGATTAAATTTTTTCCAGTTATTCTTGAGATGTAGCCATATCTGTCAATATGAAATTATGACGGAAAGTATAGGTGGTTGTAGTTTTTCAGCAGATTAGCCCTACCCTTAGCTGCGGTGAGCTGAGCCGTCAGAGGTGATGCCGCTGACAGTAACGTTAGCTAACAAGATTAGCGCTGGTAGTTGGCTTCCGATTTGCTGAACGTTAATATTTGACTGAAAAAGAAGGGCGTCCGGCTACTCGACTTGTTTTTACTCTTCTAGATTATTGGATTTGAGAGAACAAGGTATAAAGATGGGTGGTAGGTTGGGTGAGCTAGCTTGCTAGCTAGTTTGTTTCTGAAAGTCACTCACTCGTCCTGTTACCTGAATTGACCCCGTCCTCTGGTGTGGTAAAGATATCTTGCGAGACTGGAGAGGGTTAACACGTGACGATCAACTGCAGGTATCATTGGAGGCTTGAGTTATACCGTCAGCTGTACGTGAACTTCGCACGAAAGTGTCTGATAAGAATTCAAAATGACCTGTATGTTTTTATCACTGTCGGGTGTCTGTATTGGCTTGCCTGTCACGCGCGAATTTCGCTGAAACGCGGAAGTCCTAATTTTAGCTCTGTTTAAGGTGAAGGTTATTTTTTTCAGTTTTGTCATTTGTATTTATATCTGTATCTAATTGTGTTCATATATTTTATTGGCTTGCTTAATGATATCTACATTGGTTTGCTGTTTGTTTATGGTAATAAATTCCCCACTGTGGAAACCAGGATATCCGAACCTGTTGTCATGGTAGTAGTTTGGCACTGGTCTAGAAAATCATGCTGCTTTAGGGTCTATAAGACTATATTCCGATGGATTTTTGTTTATTGAAGATGAACCGACTTAAAATCTGTCTCTAATTTGAATGCTTGGCTTGGTGAGTGAACTTTTTTCTGTATTCTGTATCAGTTGTAGATAACGCTGCAGCTGGACAGCATTACATTGTTTTTGCTCAAAGCATCTTTAAAAGTAAATGAGACTGGCGTGTTGCTGAAGGTAAGTTGATAGTTGTGGATTTTATTTTTACGAATTTTTCTCCTTGTCTTTTGCAGCACCTTTGGCTTTCCGCTGCTACTCTCATGGCACACAAGAGACGGACGAGGAGTTCGATGCCCGCTGGGTCACCTATTTCAACAAGCCAGACATTGACGCCTGGGAGCTGAGGAAAGGTGTGTGGAGGGTGCAGTTTGAGCATGTGCTGTAATCTTTGAGTTGGGACTTCCTTCTGCTTTGACACAATTTTTTAAGGCAGGGTAAAAGGCTACTTGGTGTGCAAACATTGTGCTGGACTCTGGGGTTAACGTTACTGAGTTTAAATGAGTTTAGATATTTTTGTGTAATTGATGGGTTGAAATGATTTCGCAAAACAAAGAAGAACTTTAACTCAATTTTA
Organism: Gymnothorax javanicus; assembly: GCA_029692085.1. NCBI lineage: Eukaryota > Metazoa > Chordata > Actinopteri > Anguilliformes > Muraenidae > Gymnothorax > Gymnothorax javanicus. The sequence continues at coordinate 20,456,311 of CM056207.1, read as the reverse complement.
TTGCTGGTCATTTATTTGGAAAAGAATGGTGGATGCAGATGTGCTTGACTGTTACAATAGTTGCACTGTATGTTTCCAACATGTGACCCAGGTATGAATACCCTAATTGGTTATGACCTGGTACCAGAACCAAAGATTATTGACGCTGCATTGCGAGCTTGCCGGAGGCTAAATGACCTGGCCAGTGCTGTGCGCATTCTTGAGGCAGTCAAGGTGAGTGAGATGTCTCCAAGAGTATGTACGGTGGGCACCAGAATCATTGGCTCCCGCCGCTCCCCTGACTGAGAGTGCATTAAAATGCTATTTAAAAAAAAAAAAAAAAGATAGTTCACTATATGGAGAAAACTAACACACCAAGTTGCTAAATATTGTGGTTTATTAATATTTCAGTGGAATCAACCAAAATCATGCATTTATTAAAGATAAAATTGACCACAATTGAGGTTTCATTATTATTGACACAATTGGATTAGCACTTGATGCAGTCATATTTTGCAAGGATATATTAATGGAGCTTTTTTTATAATTTTTTTTAATTTATTTACGAAGATAAAGCACAAATTTTTAGGGATTTTGGACCATTCCTATATGCAGAGCCTCTCAAGATTACTCACATTCTTGGGTTTTCAATTATCAGCTGCCCTCTTCTGTTCAGCCTAAAAGTTTTTGATTGGTTTAAGGTTTGGTGACTGAGGGCACCATTGTAGAACAGTGATTTTGCAGTTCTGGAAACATTTTTTGTGCATTTAAGGTGCACTTTGGCTTTCTGGAACATCCACCGGCGGCTAAGTCAGACTTCATGCAGTGGCAACTAGTTTGTCTTTCAGAATTGTCAAATGCTTGGTGGCGTCCATTAAGCCGCCCATCTTAACCAGTGCTGCTGGACCACTGGAATTTTAACAGCTTCAGAACATCACTGATCCACCACATTTCACTATGGGTACGAGATGGCCTCCTTGCACGTGTCCCCTTTTCGAGGCCAAACATGCCAATCCTGTATATGACCGAAGCATTCAATTTTGGTCTCATCTGACTTACAGTATCTTCATGATTAAATGAAATATTGGCAAATAGCGAGCGCAGCCTTCTGAGTCATGAGATCAGAAAAGAATTTCAACTTGCAACCCTTCTAAAGATCCTGTGGTAACGGAGGTGGCATCTGGTGATGCCGTGTGAAACCTGGGGTACCCAAGTTACCATCAAGGACTGCAGTTCTTTCGCAGAATTTTTGGTCTTTTGCGTCTTTCTCCTCCCTATCCCGGAGGGTAAAATGCATTCACACTCTGCAAGATTTTCAACTATTCCTTTTTTTACATTTAAGAATTAATTTCCCTGGTAATGCTCTGTTGTATTTTTCATCTTTTGTGGATCTTGTTGCCATGATAAGAGATATGAAGGTGTATGACCCTCTGATTTGAACAGCCAGTTTTGTTTTCTTCATTGCACTGGATAACAAAGATTTTGCATGCATGCTGCATCATGTATATACTCTAATAAAAAAGGAAATTAAGTAATGACTCAAATAGTTCCTTAAATCTTTAAGTTATGAGTTGCATTAAATTCCTTGTTTGAAATTGATAAAAATCTCTGGAGTGCCATTAATTTTGAAACCTCAAAGTTGTTTTTTAATTAAATGAGGAGATAATTTTGTTTGGTTGTATAGAAGAAACCATAATGAAGTTAGGAATTTTTCATATTGGTATCTTTTGTTTAAATGTATTTTGTTTTTTGTTGTGTGTTTATGTTTAGTGCATTTCATTCAGGGGTGCCAATAATTTTGGAGCTCACTGTAACTGGCTTTTTACTGTGGTTTTTGACTGCAGATTGTGGTGATTATTTCATGTTCCTTATTGTAACTGACATTGGCAAACAAAACATTGCTGACAGACGCTTTCTGACTGTTCTGCTCTCTGTTTTATTATTGCTGCAGAATAAAGCTGGCCCTCACAAAGAGATATACCCATACTTGATTCAAGAACTGCGGCCCACTCTGGATGAACTCGGCGTCCCCACACCAGAAGAGCTTGGCATTGACAAAGTGTAGACCCAAAAATTGGGTGGGTGCAGCCAGGCGTCTCTGTCACTGCATTGCATCATCGTCCTTTTCCTCGCTGTGGCAGATCAGTATGCAGCTACGTTGGGCTAATTGGGAACTTTACTCCTGTTAGCTTAGTGGTGCATATCGCTAGTGTTGCCAGTATTTTTTTTTTAAGTAAAGCAATAAGAGGAGCATTGCCATATTGAACACTCGTTCAAGTGCTCCAGTTTGTCAGACATACAAGTGTTTGTGAGAGCTGATGGGTTTTCCCGTGAGGGAAAATTTGCGCCGAGAACATTTAAAGTCCACTGTTAGATTTTCATCAAAAAAAAAAAAAAAAAAACTTGGAAAATTCTGCTTTTGCAAGTATTGAGTTCATAAAAAATTTGTTATGTTGCATTTTATGGACTTCTGTATTGATGTCGAACTATTCTTCTGTTTTCCTCTAAAAATGGCACAGTAGCATTTGAATGACTAAATGTAGAATGGTTTGTACTAAAGCGATGCAGTGTTAATATGTTTGACCTCACATTTGGACTTCCATCATAGCGCTTAGTACTGGGACTATAGAGCTGTGTTTATTTAAAAAAAAAAAAAAAAAAAACTGACAACATTGTATTTGTGTGAGTATTTCTGCATCGGTGCATCTCATTTGCCCAAAAAGCCTGTATACGGGGACTTGGACCCTAATTAAGTGCAACCTCAAACAAAAAAAATTTGGGACTGTTTGTTAAATTAAAATTAAAAATTGAAAGCAGTGATTTGTAAATTATCTTTGACCTGTATTATGTTGAAAATCATGTAACGGCACATTATTTGATGTTTCATCCCATAAATTGATTTTTTTAAATAAACACTTAAATTTTGATTCTTGAATCATATTTCAGGTGAAGTTATGACAGCAAAGCATTTAGCACTTTCTAATATTGCAATTCAAGTGCAGAATAAGGTTTTGCATTGTCTTATTATCGTGTGCATAGACTTCCCTGGAAAATACATTGTCTTCTAGGCAGAATATGTTGCTCTAAAATCACACTGCACTTTTCAGCATTACTGGTGCCGTCACAGAACTGCAAGTTGCCCTTGGTTACAAATTAACTCCTAATACTTGTGTTCTGCAATCTAATTTGGGACATACTGATTTTCTCGGTGTCTAATTTTATTAACGTAGAAATGTAATTACCTGAAAATTACATTGAGTGTAGAAAAATAAATGGTGTGTTCATGGGTTCATTCTTCATGGCATGCAAGGGTATTTCAGTCAAAATGTGGCTAAAAAAGGGTAAGTGACTATTCTAAAAATTAAATAATCCTAGTGAAGATGAAGTAGCAGCTAGTTCAAATCCTGTGACTGAAATTTTGGTTGGAACAAAAGCCAGTATACAGAGGGGTGCACTTGGACTGAGTTTCAGAACCAATGCTGTAGAGGGTGAAATATCCAAATTCCTTCCTGTATTTTAGGTACATTGTTTTTAAACCTTGCAATATTTTTTCTCATTTGTGGGCAGATTGGCAGTTCTCGGTTCATCTTTGCTCCCGAAAGATTGGGCCTTTCCTGGATGCTGCTTTTGTACTGAATCATGGCTACAATCACCTGCTGACAGCAGTTTAAAATCATATCATTATTCAATTTTTTTTTTTTTTTTTTTACCTCCTTACCTGTCCTAAATTGCACCTGTCCCAACTTTTTTGGGAACATTTTGCAGGGCTGAATGGCTGGAATTGGGTGTAGATTCAGAAATAAAATGAAGTTGACCAGACAAGATATTGAATACTTTGTCTTCATATAGCCTTTAATAAAATAAATTTTGACTCATATTTTGAAATCTCTGCTTTCATGTGCATTTTCCTCTCTCTCCCAACTTTTTGCAGGTTGGGGTTGTAAATATAAGCTTGTACTCCAACTTAAGAAAACCAAATGCTCTCTTGATTGTGCTCCATTTTGTGCTAATGTGTTTCAGCATTCCCTTGATTTGGTAGTATCGTTCAACGTAAACACACGAATGAGTCTTTGATAGAGTTCAAATCTAATTTTGATCTTGTTTCTTTTAAGGTCCCCGGGAGGACTTCAGTTGCTGCGACATCACCGTGCCGTTGTAATGGCCCAATGCACTTGACGTCTCAGCCTTGTACACATATGTTTCTGTGATATTTAATTTGGCCTTTGTTTTGTCCTGTTGTGTATAAATATTGATGGACCTAATAAAGGGAGAAAAATCTTTCATGATTGTTCATAGTCATCAGTTATTTCAAAGATAGTTTTTTAATTGTATAAATGCAATCATGTTACATTGTAATGTGAAATTTAACAGCAAAAACAACTGTATAATACTGTTTTTCAGTTTGTATTGATTTTGGCTTTTGTGCCTGTGGTATGACAAATAAATGATGGGATTTTGGGAATATTGACCTTACTATATTTTGCAGATGTCCATGAAGAGGTAGGAACTTTGTCTGTTTTCTGATTTAGCCATAAGATGGCCAAATGCTACCCATATGACCCTGTCAGGACCTGAGCTTGGTGCTAGATTGATTTACTGCATTTTATACACCTTCCCTGTTCAAACATTGGTCACATGCCTCACTGTTGCAAATGCCCTGGATGAAGTTTTCAGTGAAATTCATGATGTATTGCCACATTGCATGACCACTTTGATAAATGGCATTCAACTCAACTAAAATTTAGAGCCGTATGTGTGGCTTTTCTTTTGTGTGCATTCTGTGGGAAATCAAATTATTAAAGCTGAATGAAGACGCCAGGCTGTTGTTTCAATTGGCTGGCAGAAATGCCAGTGAGATCAAAGTCCTCAATGAAGGGTTGTGAATTGCCTTCTGTAGTTTTTGTAGGGTATTGTGTAATTGAGATCAACCTTAAACTGAACCAATAACATATTTGGTTATTGCTTTCATCAAAATATCAAATTTGATTGCTTTGCATTCAGAATGTACTGTGTACAGATGTATGTGCTGTAATGGAAAAACTATTATCAGATATTTTGAGGTGCTGTATGTTCAACAATCACACTCCGGGTCACTGAGTTCTACCAGTGCCTGTTAAACATGTTCATTCATGCATTCTGGATTCCATAGCTTGTCACCTGATTTGACTCATAACTGAAAAATGTTGTCTTCCTGTTTCTAACTAACTGAAATGCCCCTGTATGAGTGGGCTTCATTTTAGAAGAGTCTGGCTATGGAATGTCTTGAGGAAGCATTTTTTTTTTTTATCAACATAATTTTTTTTTTTTTTTGCATACGTAGCGTTATGTTGGGGATGGATGATTTAATGCTTCAGTGGAACATGGTGCAGCTCTTCATGTTGCAGACAACTCATTTCAATTGGGAGTGTCGTGGTCTTACTGACTCAACATTATGTCCCTGCAGCTTTCAGGCTTGCAACCGTTCCTTCTGCATAAAGTGAACCTAAACTTTTATGTATTATACTGCGTGACCAAGGATTGTGTATATAATGGGCTATTTTGCGTATAAAATAGGAATTGCTGTATCCGCTTTTAACGCTAGTGGGAGGATACCTACTATGCTTAGTTTGTTTACGGTGCCCAAGTGAGTACACGGAGGCACGCTCATAAGAAACTAACTGTGGCTTTGTCTTGCCACTAGGGGTCAGTGGAGTCTAAATTTTACCAACGATAAACGTAAACTCGCCGCGCTTGAAATAATAATATTAGTAGTAGTAGTAGTAGAAGTAGTAGTAGTAGGCCAACTAACATATTTGGTTTATCGAGACAAAAGACCGCTCATTTATGTATTGTCATCCTGTAAATGAGCGATCAGCCACATCTGGCGCAATACTTCCCTTTGTCTTCTCGACATTTTCAGTACAGTTTCATTAAATTGCATTTTATTTTGGCATCACAAATCGCTTTATTAATGCGATACTCGATAGGCTGCAAAAAGCACCACGGGTAAAGAGATTTTAATAGTTCAATTTATTCGGGAGGTCTGGTTCATGAAGCTTGATTGCGTTGAAGGCAAATTATGCTTCAACCTTACAGAGAGCCTAACTTTTTGATGACGCTCATGAAAATTTCGAAAAATTAAAAACAATTTTTCTAGAGATAATATGAATAGCATATTTAAAAACTCGATTGGAGTTAAAAATTAAAGTGGTCCAATCATAAAAAATCATGATCATAATCATCAGTATAGTATGCAATTTCGGATTAATATTATCAAGTGAAATATTAAAATACTGAAGTTAACTCAATTTTCCAATCCTTCGCACGCAATTCAGATCAAATGCATTCAATTATAACAACAGCAAAAGTCATCATCATAGACGTCATCATTATAATCATATCTAAACCAGCAAATTAAAAATCGAATAATGGAGGATTTGCTCATCTCTTATGTATTTGGGTAACGGTTACTGAATTGCAACGAATATATCAGTCTTTTAACACCAATTAATTGCTTAATTTCTATTTAATGCAAATATATTTGTGAACGAGAAAAAAAAGATGTAGCCATTTATAGGATTACTGTTTCTTATTTTAAATGCGGTTTTTTCCTGTGCTTATTAAATTAGCTAAGAATGCCTACATAGCCTAACTATCATGTACTGGTTTATAAAATAATTAACGTTACTGAAACAAATTCATAAAATTAGGCATATGGACTTGCTACAACAAATTCAATAAGGGAATTAGCATTAAATTCATATATTGTTAGCATGAAGGCGTCTGTGTGTTATTCAACCTCTCATCATTGCAGCGCAGTAACTCAGGAACTTGTTGCTGCCACGGGGCGGGCCTTAGATGTTGTTTGTTGAGGCGGGGGTGTAATGCAAGGGGAGGAAAGTCGGTTAAGGGAGTGGGAGCTCCGAGTCCGACGGAAAGCGTGCTAAGAGATGAATTCAGCCGTCCTTCTTGATCGTCCACTTTTTAATTGCGAAATATCAGCTTGAAGTTCGTTTTCTGTTCAAGTGCTTGCGGCATCATTGCCTCCTGCGTGAGGAAGAGTTTATTCTAGAGCAGCGAGCGTGAAAGCACGTTTTTTCCGGCAGGTTGGTTTGTTACCGAGTGCGCCAGAAACGAGGGTTAACCCCAGGAAGGAGGGATGGTGGACAATTCCGGTAGCAGCAAGGCGCAAATGGTGAGCTCCGTATCCGTGCTTGGCGGTGTGCCTAATTGTGCATGTACGTGTGTGTTACGGAGACTTCTGTCACACAGTTTTGATCACACAAAGCACTATATGTGGACCATTATCAAAAGAAATGAACGTGAGCCGAAATTCGGTTATTTCTGCTGATATTTTAAATTTCCAACGTTTGCGCAAGTGTTACACAAATAATTCGAGCAACTTCGTGTGACGTAGGCTAGTTGTCGCATACGAGGGGTATTGTAATTTGCTCTGATGGACTACTGATAGCTATATTTTTAGCCTTTGAAAACGTGTCTCTTCAAAGAGTAATGTTGCCAGTGTAGCAAGGAAACACGTGCGTAATCGTGTTCACTACACTCGATGATTCGTCATTTGGCCTAAGTCCAATTGCTTGAGAAGTAATGTCGGCGTCGATATGGATGGCTACAGTAGATTTTCTTTCGTGTACTCTGGAACCGCGCCGTATGTTTTTAGTGATCAACTGCATACTACTATAGGCTAATATATAAGAATAAAAGTTCCATGATTTAACCTTTTCTATGCTCTGCTTTGAATTCCCTTATTAAAAATTACATTTTGTAGATAGTTCGCGTTGATGAGAGGCAATAAAAAGCTATTTTGAAGTAAAACCATGTGATTGAGAGACATAATCTGTTTAGGCCTATATGGATGTTAACGCAGTGAGCGAATATGATCAGCTTTGTAACACGCTCGACATTTGGTTAATGAGTCAGAATGTGTAGAGTAAAATTTAAACTGTTTACAGCCTCACTGTGCAGGGACTACTTATGATTTTTCTCACTGATCAAGCGACGTTACTCTCAAATATGGGAGGTTATGCGTTTGAGATCAAAGGTTGGCAAAATGTAAATTTTTTTTTCTTTCTTTGACGTACCTGCTTACATTATTTACGCAGCCTATTGTACCTTGTGTCTAATCTCCTCGTTGTAATTATGGTTGCTTGTTTGTGCTACCATTTGAAAGTATTCAACAGATCCATTTCACTGCTAGCTCAATAAAAGCAGCTGCACAGCCCCCGTAGCCTTTTTGTCTGAGATTTATTGCACGCACGGTTGTTTGCTAGCCTTTCTGTTAACTCGCCATGACTTTACTTGCAGTTACGTGGTGCAAGTTTGCGTTTAGTCTATGGATATGGTTCTTATTCAAACAAATAATTTATAAAACTGGTCTCTCGTTTGCAGAAAATTGAGGTGTTTCAAAAGAGAGGTTGTTTTTTTTTTCACCCAGTCCCTTGTCGAAGTTGTATTCTAGTGTTTTTGTTTTCCTTTTTTTTTGTCATTAATTGGACTTCCATGTCAAGCTGATTTTTCTCACAAATACTTCCTGTTTTAGGCCTTTCACTTCGAATGTTTTTCAGTGGGGCACGGCACAGCATAACCTATGATTTATTTACTTGTTATAAATGCTGTAGTTGGAATGTATGGTTGGAAATCTGGTCAGGATATAAAAATTATCCAAAGATTGAAGCAAAACTATTGAAGTCGGCTTGTTGTTATTCCGTTGGGAATCATAATAGTTTCTGCTGATCCGAATACAAATTTCAAAAGCTCAGAATTTAACCTCTCTGATTGCATTGCATGTTACCAGTGCAATTGCTGCTAGACAGGTAATGAAAATCTCCACATAATTTAATTAAATTAAAATATACTCTGTACAACTGGAATGTTCAGTAGCCAGTTTAGGGGTGAATTTTACCATTGTGTTGGTAGTGTCTCAATAGAAAGGTTCTGATAAACTTTCTAAATTCAAGTAAATTAAAAAAAAAAAATCTTTATTTTAATATTTAAAAAAAATTGTATATATTCAGTTAACTTGTAAACCATTATTTGACATATTAGAATGAAGACCATGCATTCCACATCAGTTTATATGACCCAATTTGAGTGATTGTGTTTTTAACTCAAAAGAAAGATTGTCTTGGTGGAAGGCTCTTGATTAGCTTGCATGCAATAAAATGTACTGAATGACTTCTTTTTTTTCCCCCTCTCTCTCTTGTTTTAGCCCAGCTTGTCCCAGGAGGGTGGTCTAGGGGGAACGTACCCCCAGAGTGGCCCAGTGGGAGTAAAGCTGGAGGCAGTTATGGAGCAGCTACAGCGACAGCAGCAGGCGAGACTGGAGTTGGAGCGTAAGGAGCGGCACATGCGTGAGGCCCACATTATGTACGCCCAGCAAGTAGCCGCACAGCAGGCTATCTTGGCAGCTGCCAGGGCCTCGGGAGCCCCTCTGGGGTCCACAGTCCTGGGAAAGAGCCTCGGGCGAGGGCCTCCAATTGGCGGCCCTCTGAGGGTCTCTAACCAGAGCAGCGTGGAGTCGGAGCGGGAGGATGAAGATGACCGAGGCCGGGGCTCAGAGGAAGAGGAGGATGAGGAGATGATGGAGGATGAAGATGGCAGTGAGGATGATGATGAGCGAGCGGGCGCAGGGTTGGAGTATCTTCGGAAGCAGACGCTCGCTCTACAGCAAGGAGTCCCCCATGTGCCCCCCGGCTCGTATCCACCGTACCCCATCTCCTCTTCCTCTCCTCTCCCGGCCCCTGGCGTCCAGCGGGGCCCGTCGCCGCCCGTCAGGGTGAAACAGGAGCCCGAGGATGATGGCCAGTCTCCAGCACGCCCCCATCTGCCTGCTTCACCCAATGGGCAGGCGGACTGGAGCTACGACGAGCAGTTCAAACAGGTAAAATTCCCTCTGTCAATCACACTACTATCTTTATGCGTAGCGAATGTCACTGCAGTTAGCAGTTGTAAAATGGAAATGCTCATTTGTTATTACTGAGAACCATATTTAAGATGTGCACACTTTGTTTTATCTCAAACTCCTAATTAAGTTGATACTCACATCTGTGTTTTGCCGGCCTTGGTATCACATATAAATTTCACGCTAAAATTATTTTACATCACTGCATGTAGTATTTCAACTATGTCCAAAAATAGTTTGCAGGTCGGGTGCGTTTTGGCCAAGCCTCTGGTCTCAGCGGCTGGCAACAATGTAGCAGTGACTTATTTTAACTCATCGACACAAAGTGGATCTGTGTAATCGCAGCACATGTGTTCCATAGAAAGCTGGACAAAGGAGAGTGGCTTCACACTTTCTGTCCTCTGCCGCTGCATAGTGTGCTTTTTTTTTGTCTCGATTGTTAACCTGACCCTGCTGAGAGCGTGGGGCTAATCTTCGGCACACCGCTGTCTTGGCAGACTGCAACTTTTTTGTTGTCCTCTGAAATCTCCAGGGGAGAGCCTGTCAGCTGGCTTTTGCAGAGAAAAAAAATCCTGGAAGTGTGTCCTGGCGGACAGCCAACCGGGAGCGTGGCTCCTTCAGTCAGTGCTCTCACTTTCACTCCTTTTCTTGCTCCTGGTGTTTCCGGGAAAGTGCTCTTGGCACAGCAGCCGCTGGCTTGGCCTGGGTCCAGGAAGCCGAGACGATTGGATCAGAGCTGTCAGGGAGCCAGCGGGGGCGCGGTGGGGAGGGCGGGTGGGGCGTGTCGCTCCGCTGACTCAAGTGAGGCTGCACTAGCGAGGGAGCGGGTTTCCCACACTGTAGAACCCCGCAGGCCTGGATGCTGTGATGTCATCCACGTGCTGCAGATATTTCTTTGACCGCCCATGAAGATTTCCCAGCCTTCTGCTGGGTTTATTTTCGTGCTGGAGAAAAACTGTGAATTTGCTTCGCTGTTGCTGTGGTAATGCACAGTGTTTTCCATGCTGAACTGTTCACCCTTTTTAGATGTCAAATCTAGGCTCTTGGTGTACACTGCGCTAAGGAAATCCACATTGCATTGAGAAAGATAATTTCCGTCTACAGTGTCTCAAGTTTCAAAAGTGGTTGAAGGGAAGTGGTCTGGACAGTTGCCACTTACATTTCCAAATAAAGGCCATAGTCTGGAAATGGGCGGTATGAGAAGCGGCAGTTTAAAAATGACAGCGGGACGAACTGGGACTGTGGAAATGCAGCTGGCGTCGAGGGTGGAGTATAATCAGAGGTTTCTTCAGAATAACAGACTTAACAAGCCGTTTCTCTTTTTTTTGGTCGGACAGTTTAAGATTTCGCAAAAACGAAGCAAAGTATGCAAACGGAAAACGGTGGCGTCGGCGCAATATTAGTGTCCGAGATGTGGGCGGAGCCATTATCTGTGCCCGAGACTCCGCTGTCGCTCGTAGGCGGGCGGCAGAGACTACAGGAAGATGTGGTCGGAGGGTGATTTCTCTGCGGTGTGCTGTTGCGTTTGCAGACAGGGCTGGCTCTGGCCGTGTGAGCGAGTTTTGTAGAATTGGGACCATGCATTTCCCTCCCCTTCCCTAACCAAGCCCGGTGCAGTTAATGGCGCTCATCTGCTGTAGTTTCAGGAGGAGGGGGCCTTGCAGATGAGGGGCTGTTGATTGTATTGTCTCCTCCTCAAAGGGTTTTTTGGGAGAAGAGTAGCAGATGCCACAAATGTCATTCTTGAGTGAAGGTGGGGGGTAGGCTCATGGTGAGCGTGTGCGTACATGTTTAGGTACAGCAGTTAAAGACTGAATTGTTACAGATACGTGTGACTGCATTTAACTGAAATACTGGAAAGAAGGTTTCCAAAAAACTCATGAGTTAAGTTTACTCCTCAAGAATAACGTGGGCAATTTTTTTCTGTATCATCAATATGTCCCATTACTATCAACACTTTTTGATGTTTTCATACTCCCCATTGGTTTTCAAACATGAAGTTGTTGATTTTGCCTGTGTACTGAAATAATTTTGTGTCTCATACAGACCCCTTTTCTTTCTTATAAAATGCCGCCTTTATTCACAGATGCTGTACCCTGACAACTGTGGCGTTTACTGTGTTTTGTATAAAATGGAGTGAATTCTATTGAAGTGAGGACTATTTTCAGTACATCGGTGTGGGGAATTTATGTATGTTTACTGTGGTATTGTAGGAGAGGGTAGCAACGTGCTGTAGAATGTTTATGAAACTGAAAAATATGCAGTAGTGCAAGTGATAAGAATTTCCCATGCATGTGGTCTATACTGACTCTTAATCTGAAACAGATTTACTTTCTCCTTTTGAAGAAGTAGGCCTGGTTATCACTTCATAAAGATATCTTTCAAATTGCCTGTTTAGTGTTCTTAATGGTAAAAAAAAAATATACTGACTAAAGCAAGTATGTCTCTTGCACTTATTTTAGTCCTTTTTTTTTTTTTTTACAACAGTGGAGTTCTGTGAGATTCATTACACTGGCAGTGATGTGATTGGGGGGGGGCAACAATTTTTCCTTGTGTAAATCAGTTGATTTGGAAAGGAACTGAAAAGTTTTTTGGTTATGGTCTTTGGTTTTTTTTATGGAAAAAAAAAATGAATATGTTCTACTTTTAATTGTCTATCACACGCAACAATGGTCAAATTGCACTTATTACTTAGGATTACTTGATGTTAACACACCTTGCAGTTGATTGGCTATGTACCTCCAGTCCATTGATTGAATTGACAGTGATTTATTTTTGAAATTATTGGTGTTTTTTAATGTGTTGTTGTGGAAATATAAATTGGAATAATTGGTCAAAGGGGTGAGGTTCTATGCAATAGAACAGTTGATATGCAGAGTACTTTTTATTATTTGGACATCTGCATGGAAGTTAGGTGCCTGTCTGCTTACGCTCTGACGTCCAAACTGTGTCATACCAAACTGATTGGCAGTAGACCCAGAGTGGAAAAAGCAGAGGGATGAAATGAAGGGATAGCTGAACGAGTTATTCGTTTTTGTCATTGATGTATGTTTCCTGACCTTGCCCCTGCCCTAAACAGCGGAGTAAATGATTGTCAAACAAGGGGATGGACAAAAGGGCCGGGCGGAGGGATTGTCGGGGGGGTCAGATGACCGGTGAGGCACAGAACGGGGCGAGGGCTGGACCCTCGATCTCTCTGTCCGCAGTGGGACACTGAGGCCGGCCGACCCCAATAATCTCCCGGCTCTCCCCGGGGAGTTCAGGTCGTCCTGTCTGTGGCACCCCCTGTCTTCCCCCAACCCTGCAGTCCCCAGTTAACTAATCCTGGCGTGATTAATGGCTTTTTAATCGCGCTTGTTGGACGTTAGGCCACGTGTTGGTCTCAATAATGGCGGCAATAGGCTCAACCCCCACCCCCCACCACCCACCCTCACCCCAGCCGTCACACACTAAGCTGGGCACGAATCACCTGGACAGCCCATAGTTTTTGTTCGTACTGCGTGCAGCCCTTCCGTCTCTCAAAGTTTATTTTGGTAAGGCTACCACCATTGGCTTCTTTAATCTTTGTAAAATTATAAGCTGTGTTGAACGCTGTTGTATTGTTAAAGCCGACGCTTGGGCTGTGGTGCGTTAGGTCCATTTGTTGAATACTGTTGCATAATTTAGCTGTCGCCCGGCAACGCATCAGCACAGTCTTGGGAGGAAGTGCAGAACCACACAGCTGCGAGTGATCGATGAGGATTATGTAAGCTTTTAGAAGGGGGAAGACCGGTTTCGTCCGAGCTTCATTTATTATGAATTAGATGCTGTAATTTTGGCTTATGGGCTTCTTTTAACTGAAGAGAAGTGAATGCTGTGCCTGAACACATGCTCTACTCATTATTCAAATGGATGTGTAACGGAAGTGTGTAAAATGAGTTCTCTGAACCATCATTGCTGGAAACTGGGGGACCTTCTTTCCTTAATATAGCTCAGGTGAGCTTGCTGGCCTTCTGCTGCGTTTATTAAAAAAAAAAGAAAAAAAATGGCGTTTGAGTGGATCTCTCTACCCGCCCACTCACCCTCTGAATCCATGCCTGCTAGGAACCTGACTCGAGCTGGAATAGCTGTGTAATGATTTCACTCAGGCATTATTGCTGGACAGCTGCCGGGGGTCCTGTTATTTGTGATCTCTGGTATCTGTGTAAACTGTTGGCGTCAGCAGATTGCTTGGCTCTGAAGCTTGAAACGACACTTCAACTGGGTTGCTCTTTCTCACCTTTGCCTATATAATACACACTTTGTAACTGTGCAAGCTGTTTTTAGATGTGTTCATGATGGGCTTTTGATTATGAGTTTCTAATGGCTTTCTTGCACAATTTAAAAAAAAAAAAAAAAAAAAAAAAAAACTTTCACCGGACAGTTTGATGGGGAGCAAATTATTTTTTTTTTGTGGCATGACATCATTTGGAGTTCTTGCTCTGGAAAACTGTTGCCTGCATTAGAGAATTTTGTCAGCTTAATCTTTCGTAAGTCCAGGCACGCAGGGGATTTCTCGATGAATGTGCATGCAAATTCATTTTACCCAGGAGTTTTACAGGGAAATTATTTTGGTAACATGGGATTAGGCAGTTAATGTTGCATTTCCCCTTCTTTTAGCAGACTTTAACCCCTGGATGTATACTCAGGGCTCATGAGCTGCATAGCATCTGCAGTGGAATTTTCTATGTGTGTGGCTAACAGCTTTGTGCGCCTCCGTTTTGCCTCATTAACAGCAGGCCCCGGCTAATGTCCTGGACTAGCGAAGCCATTTCACTCACTACAGAAATCTTTGACATTCCCACAACAAGAGAGATGTCTTTTTGAACTAAAATTCACTTTCTGAGATGCATTAACTTTGTTGGGCAATTTCAGCAGAATGGGTAATTGATATTGTAACATAAACATTGAAATGTTTTATGTAAGGCAAGGTCTGTAAAGCTCACATGTTCGTGTGCATTTCAACATGTCTGAAAGATGTTTTTGTGCCAACTTGTCATTTACAGTGAAGCGAAGTGGACCATACAATAGTCTGGTGGTTTTAAGACCAAACTCTCTAAACTTGGTGCAGAAGCCATTTAATTTATTGTAGGAATTGATGGGTGGAAAATGGGGGGTGGGTTTCAGAGGGAGGGGAGGGGGATTGAGTCTACCATGTCCTGCCCCACCCAAAGGAAACATTCCAGACAGAATTAAAGAGTTAACTCTTTAAATAGAGCACATTCCCATTGGGGGGGCTACAGAAAGACACTGGAGGGAGTGTCTCGGCACTAGTTCTCCTGTAATTTGTGCTCTTCTAATTTTTTGGATGTTATTTGGTTATTTCCCCCTAGCAACAGGCATGGCTATAACTCACATTGTCAAAAACAATTTGATTTAAAACTTACCGTGGATAATTTGGTAAATTAGGCCATTGGCAGTACTCTATTGTCAGTGTGTATTATGAAATTTACCTTTTTTTTTTTTTTTTTTTTTTTTGTGAATCACTAACAATAAAGGACAAAGCTGTTTGGCTATTATGCAACATTTTGATTTGTTCGTCATCAAACGAGCTCAATGGGTGAGGACCAAAGTGCATAAATAGTTCATCTTGTGTGACCTGATTTCAAAGGGAAACTATGCTTCATTATTTTTTGCATTAAATACATGTGTATACCAGGGTCCTTGATCCCCATGTATTTATTATATAGTACAATTGGCACTTGCCACTAAAGTTGAATATATCTGTATTTCGTATTGTGGTGAGTCAAAAAAAAAAAAAAAAGGAAAGAAAAACATTTCTCACATCATGACAGTTTGAGTAAATTAAGTGCATCCATCTCATTTAGTATTTGGTTTGTGTCCAAAGGTGGCGTTGCTAGGGAACCGGTCATCACCCTTCACCAACATATTAATTTCACTGAATGTCATTAGCTGTAAAAGAAAGAGGGGGGAAATGAGTGAGGGAGAGAAATGGGATGAGAGTAGGGAAGAGGAACGGGGGAGGTGAAGAGGAGGCACTTTTATTTATCTGTCCATTTCCTCCTGAAGTCGCCTGTAGTGCCCCCCTGCTGCCTGCTCTGTGACTCACATCTGTTGTGTTTTTTAGGGCTTTGTGTTTGGCCTCCTTAGGTGTCTGGAGTCACGGAGGCTCTTCATGGATATTCACCGATACCAATACCGATACTGATATCGGTCAGTTACTGACTCAAATAGCTGGATTGGATATTGGTGACAATCAGCCGATCTGGAATACCATTATTTCAATATATTACATTTGGGGACATTTGCGTCTATGTATTTATGTTGCATTTTGTCGTACAAACTTGGAAAAGCGATATTTGAGTCAAATCTTATGTTGCCTCACTGCACATAAAAGAACGATCCTTGTCTTTTCCACACCCTGAGGCATAATTAAACACTGGTATTGGATCGGTCCGTGGTCGGCTGATATTCAAAGCCCAGGGATCAGTGCAAGGCCTGAAAAATTCGGATTGGCGAATCCATAGTGTCCTGCTGTTGATCTTAGCTGTTTGGATAAGGAAGCCAGTCTCGCCTTTTTTTTTTTTTTTTTTTTTAAGTTGCTGCGTGTGACTTGGTGCTTCCTGCCTGAGTTTGACATGCAGTTTAACTCATTTGAGCTAATGGCACAAACTGGAAATCAGATCTGAAATGAAACTGGAAATGAAACGGTGAAGACAGTCAATGGGGCATATAGTACACATTTTATTATTGTTCTCTGTAACACGTTGCTGTGTGTTCGTTTGTGTGCAAGCGGGTGTTTGTATATGTGTGTGTCTTCGTGCGTGTGTGCGCATGTGTATGCATGTATGGGTGCGTGCGCGCGTGTGTGTGTGTGTGTGTTTGTATGTGAGTGCGTGTATGTGTGTTCACGTGTGTGTGTGTGTGTGTGTGTGTGTGTGTGTGTGTGTGTGTTTGTGTGTGTGTGTGTGTGTGTTTGTTTTGGGAACTGAAGAGCACGCTTCCTCAGCTCCTTTGGGCTGTATCATTGACCTCTTGTGTAATCTGACCAGTCGACAGTTACTATACCCTTCCAGCCTCCTCCATACATCCCAAAAATCACACCCGTCCAACCTCAACCGCTATTTGATGATCAACTGCGTCTCAGATTTAAAAAAAAAAAAAAAAAAAAATTGCCGTAGAATAATCCTACCATGTACTAATTGTTTTATGGATTGCATTGCATATACGCATTTTTATGATACAATAGGCCACATCTGAGCACTGGGCTGAGTAGCTCCTTTGCTAAATTATTAATGCCGCTTCCTCCTTAACATGTCATAGGCTTCTCCTTTTACTCAGAAATTGCTGAATCATGTTGAAGGGTTTTTTTTTTTTTTTTTTTTTTTAATGCTTATAAGAGGCCTTGACTCTGTCCCCATTTTTGGACTCCAGTGAAGTGATACCAGTTCTTTTTCGGGCTCTAATGAAAAAGGGCTGTGCTGCAGTGAGTCGTTAGCGCTATTGTTAGCATCTGTTTCTCTGGTCTGCCCTCCAGATTGGCCTGGCTCTGTTCCAGGGAGGTTGCAGGCCCTGGACGTGCGTTGTCCCAGGCTTTACGATCCTGCTATCGGCACCTCACCTGCAGTTTGTTGCTGTCCACTGTTGCACATTTTGGGGTCCAAAGCCATCATGCTGTGTCTCGTTGAGTGCTTTGGGCAGTCATACTTGTGCTGGTTATTATGAAGTGTGTCAGTGTTTAAATGCATATGAAATATTAATGGCACTCTTGATTTTTCCGTGGTTTTAGGCTCACGTGTTGTTGACAGTGTGGTGCTAAGAGGCCCCTCCGCTTCAGATTTCTATTTACCCTACATCTCGAAGTAATTAATTTAGTAATTAATAAGTAATGTTTTGGTGACGCAGATATCACCATGGTAACTCCTGGTAATTGGAGCATTTCAATAAGCAAATTGAGAAAAATGGCTTTGTTTGAGCATGAGTTTGATCCAGCTGTCAGTGCTGTAGGTGACATTCACTCTCTACAGGGGGGCTTTGTTCAGCTGCTGGTGGGTGGGGACGTCAGGGGTCCACCCCAGAGGGGAAAATCTTCTGAAAATGCATAGGTTCTCTTCTCATCGACTATTTATTCATTTTGGTCCTATTTGTATTCATTTATTTGTTTGTGTGCTGAAAAGCTTTTCTGTGTCTGTATGTGTTCGTGCGTGTGCGTATACCCTGAATGCACTTCCCTTTAGACGGCCATTTTGCCAAAATGATAAATTCTGTTTTTACACCGTGTCATTTGTGCAATGGTTTTATTTTCTAGCTGAAATTTGGATCCTTATACGAAGAGTAACCATTGGAAAACCTCTCTTGATGATGCAGAAAATGGACAGTGGTTTGTAGTTCTTGGAAGGATGGTTTTTAGTGTAAAATGTCTTCAATTTTGATGAAGTGAACATTGGTCACCAAGATTTATTACGGTGTAATTCCCTTCCATTGCTCTGCAATATTATTACTGGAAGCCCATCACTGAATTTTCAATGAATTGAGATATTTTTATTCACTGTGTTCAATTTTTATTTTGAGAAATTGGGGAAAAATGTTTTCCAAAATTTTGTTTCGGGATCAGGAGAAAATTGAGTAATTTTATTTAAAGTTAAGGAAATCTAAAAGGGCTTTAATTCTTACATGTTTGCCTCTATATGCCTTACTCATATTGTGTTTTATTTCTTTTTTTTCATCATTTTATGGTTTTATTTTCATTTTTCATTCATATTTACTTTAATTTTAAATCAGATGTGTCGGAGTAGAGAGCTAATCAAATATTGTTCTTTGACTGCTTTTACATTTGAATTTCGCTGTAAATTATTGGTACTCTAGAGAACTTCGCTTTATAAGTTTATCTCTGAAAGCTGGCCACTCGTCCTGCCCCAGACTGACAGCTAAAATCTGATGGCTTTGTTAAAATTTCATGCTGCTGTATTCTATTTAAGGACAAAAATTTCACCCACGTTCATCCTGTCAGTGGATGGCTTTGCAGGAGTATATCAACTTAAAATATTTTTCAGTTTGGACATGAACCAGGCAGCTTACTCTAATTTTCTTGTAAAGCCTCGTGAAAAATGGAACTTGGTGTATAATTTTATCTCACTTTCATGATAATAGCCATTCTATTATTTGGTATTTGTGGATGAGTTTATTTTTAGGTCCTGTGTTGTGGTATTGAATATAACTTGTGCAGAAAATTGCAGCCTTCTCTAGTATATCCTTCTGTTATAATACAACATGGATAAAATTGCCCCATTGGCCAAATAATCAGTTAAATTTAGTCAAATTCAGAAAACTTTAATGGCTGTTTTCTTGTGTGAATTGTGGCATATGTGGAAGAGTGGAGAGATTGTGATTTTGTAAATAATGGTTGTAAAAAATGTTCCCTAAATGGCCTCCTAAAGGTGTTTTATGGCTAAACTTCACCATTTTCAAATTCAACCAAGCTCAGTGACGGCATTTCCAGACATTTTCGAGCCGTATACATTCAGGGTGTGGTTGACCTATTGAAAGTTGAGACAGGCATTTGTTTCCCATTTCCACTGCTGGCTCCAGGAGTCTGTGTGTGTGCTTTTATTGCAGATGGTGACACATTGTAAAATAGTGGCTTCATGGTATGGTAGCTTTGCATTGCAAATCTTGTTCGCTGGTACTCGTGGCCTTTCTATCATAATATTTCCATATCTTGCTTTTATGGAAGGGGGAACCACGTTGCAGCTGCAAATGACTATTTGAAATCTTTTTAAAGCCATGCTACTTCCTGCATACATTTCGGGGATTAATGATCCGACAGCACCAGTCCCGTAAATGCATCATATTTTGTCTTCTTTCACCGCTAATATTTAAAGGTGTTTCTGTTTCCATACCTTGAACGAATAGATGGAAATTAGCCAGACATTTTTAAACCTATTTCCAACTATATGGTATTGTGTTGATACCAAACATTCATTCTAGTTCTAGTTCTTATGCACTTAAGTTCTCATTCACTCCACTCAAAGGGGAGAACTATAGTTTTAAAATGCCAGAATCTGCAGAAAGATTCACTACTTTCGCTAAAATCATGTTAAGAGCAACCTTTTCTTTGAACCATCGAATCTTGTTAAATGCTATTTTGTTTGATTGCAAAACAAACAGTCATTAAGAAAAAAAAAACAGGGTTTTGCACCAAACTGTTTTAACGTCTACTGTAGTTCCAAAGTTAAATAGGAGTTCTTCATTTTGGCAGTGTAAATTTGCTAAGTTACTCAGGGTATTCCTCATCTGCTCAGATGATTTTGTCTTCTACTAATACTTTTAACTGCAATTCCGGAAAAAAAAAAAAAAAAAAACACCCTGTTGGAAGTGGTGTAGCTCTTTGCAAGAGATTGCCATTTTTCATCACTAAGTATCCCTTTGCATTACGCATCGGCCAGATGCCGTGTTAAGCTAATGGGATTTTCAGATTTTTATTCTAATTGCCAGATCTCTGCGGGGACTCCCCGGCACTGTGGCCTGTAAACGTTGCATGGACGTGTGTGGAGGGAGGCTGGGTGGAGCCTGTGTTGGGGGATGGGGGTAATGCCTGAGGAATGTGATGTCTTGGTGAAAGGGCTTTAGCAGAACAAACGCGGCTCGAATGTGTGGCTGGCCAAAGCTGCCAATGGCCACCAAACCTGTTTACTTTGGCTTCTTGCACTGACATGTTGATAAGCTCGTTCTCTACACCCCTCCCCCATAGATTCTGGCCTCATTTCAACTTTTTCGTATTGTACTGCACTGGACAGGGGTGTTTCTTGGAAAACTAATGTCCATTTCCTTTGAAATTTTACGTGTGTTTCTAGTCATGTATTTGGGAAAGTTCTTGCATTGGTATTGATTATTTGATAGATTCTCTGTATTTTTTTTTTTTTTGTTTTTGTTTCTTTCCTTCTAAACTTGCCCCCTCCTCCTGCCACCCCAAATGTTTACAGTGTGTATTCTTATTTCTTCTGACTAGCTTTGTTGCACTGCATTATGTGGACCCTATTTACAGGTTTAATATCCTCTGGGAGAATGTGTGAATGTATTTTAAAAAGTGTGCCGGTCTAGTCTAGCCTTTTGTCTTGGGCCTCTTTATTAAAGAATGAGAGTTGTAAGTGTGAGTAGGGTAGGGAGGGGGTTGACCATTTGGGCAGTTAGGCTTTTTTTTTTCCCCCCATTTTTTCCTTTTAGTAGTCTCCCTCTCTTTACTCTTTCACTCTGTTCACGTGCTTCTCCGTTGTATATTTCAGGTGGCAGAGTGTGAGAACTCTCTCAGTAGGGTGAGGGTGTAATTGGGTTGATTAATGGAGGGGGTCCTGGAATTGCCTGAGGCCTGGCTGGCTGAGGCGTGTATCTGCACGTTTACTCTCTTTGGACATTGGGCTGTCCTCCGTATTTACAGCTAAAAGATAACAGGATATGGGCTATTCCACATGAGAGTTGTTAAAACAGCCATTTTTAAAAAGTGTTTTATATTAGAAATATATAGGTTTCCATGTAAATGACTCATTACCAAATCAGAAGGGACAGGATTACATTTGTATAAACGGTGTTTGTCTTATGCCAATAATGGATAATGCTTATGGTTCATTTACTAGTGTTTAATGTAAACATGTTCATTTTGAGCTTTGCAAGTTTCAGGAGTTGAGTAATTGATAATTTTATACATTTTCTTTTGTGTGAAGAGACTGCCACTCATGACTGAGGAAATTTAGAAAGAATGTAGATATTGCAAGCAATGGCACATTTGAGATTTGCACAGTGCTTTTGACATTGGCTGTGTTGCCGTAATTCTGTTACAGACTTAATTACTCACAATATTTACCCATTGAATGATGCTGGATCACTGTTACAAAGTAAAAACAAATGTTTCAGGATCCAGTCAGTGAAAGAACAACAGTTTTCACGCATGTGATCTCTGATATTCATTATCAGCTCACATTTTGGTTCAGAAATGTGTTATTTTCATCAATATCATGTATTGCCTTCCTTTTGCCTGGACTTCTTAATCAAAATTTTGGTTCAACAGGAGGTCAGCAACACAAACATCATTTATGATACCAATTTTCAATTGCTTTGTTGTTTTGAGTATAATGAATTTAGTAGATTATCAGAAAATGTAATTCCGTTACCATTTTGTAATTCCGTTACGTCTGTCTCTTTCTCATAAATGGCATCCTACAAAATGACTGTGAACATACCAGTCAATATAAACTTACCATGGCCTGGTCAACATCCTAGGCCAACAACTTAAGCGTAAACCTACTGCCTATCGTTGCCAGATTTCAGAGAAATGCCTGTCAAAGTTAAGGCAAAAATAGTGGCATTTTTTCTGCCGTAATTCCGTTCCCGACACTTTCACCTTCGTATAGCCTTCTACAAAATGGATTACCCCAAACTTTGTTTTATACAGCTCAGCAGGCATGCCAGTGGAACTGATAAAAGCACAGGCAACTAGCTACTGCATAAGAGTAATAGATAGCAGGTAAAAATGACACGAAAATTACTCTTGATCGTAATTCCGTTACCATGGAATTGCCCATATGTCCCCGACATGGATGAACAGGACAATAATGATGACTAGTCCTCTACTATGAAATTTTTTCAAATGGCGCAGAGTACTGTTTCTGGTTGATTTGTGTCCTTTTTTTGTTGCCACGTGAATGAGTGTGATTGCATAGGTGTCTGTGAAGCCAACTTCCTTTGCAGTGATGAGTGATTAGAAAGCATAGAAACTGCCTCTGCTGACAGCTCACCGTAAGTTCTGTAAGTGAAGTTATCTGACAAACAGTGAGCTGTTGGCCCCAAGCCTCCCCTCCCCCCTTCTCTTATTTACGACAGTTGACGGCCAGCTATTTGTATTTGTGGTGTGTGTTTTTATGCGTGCAGAGCATTAGAGTTTTTTTGTCGTGCTTTGAGCACAATGTCACTGTTTTTGGTTGTGAAGTGTGATGTATTAAAGCAAGTAAGCCTAAGTATATAATGTGTTATTGTGAGTGAGAGACAAAGGACAGGAAATGGAGTGGGGGGGGTGGGGGGTCTGAGTGAAGGAGAGGGGATGCGACTGGTTAAACGATTTTCATGATGCAGAGTAAGCTTTCATTATCAAAAGAGTGGAATGGTTCTGAGGATGAACTCCATGTCTTGCTAATGTTAAGTTATTGGGTAACATTTCACAAGTGAGTATACCATATGTGCCTCTTTTGCTTTGTTGCTCGGTCGTCAGGATCATTCTAAACTATAAGTGCGGTTTGTGATCCATTCTTTGAGTTGATGAATGGAGCAGTCTCTGTTGTGGCATGCTTAGCCCAGAAACAACCTTGAATGTAATTAAATTACCACCCCATGTCTGCTTTAGACATTTCCTCCACTGTCTGCCATCCAGCAACTAGCAATTTTGCAGAAGATTAGTAAGATGGTTTGCAACGAGGGAGGGATAGCAGATGGGGGGCCACTACTGTACCATTACACTGGAGCTCTCTGTATAAATACACATTGGAATGTGCTCTGGTTTTGTGTCGATTTGACATTTTACCACCCTTGTAGGGAAATTGCTGTTTTGCAGTGTTAATCATGAGAGTTTCTCAGATTGGTTTGGTCTCTGTCTTGAACAGGAGACATGAGTTTTTGGCTCATGAACAGCTGCCCTGTCTGTGGGCAATCACTGGTATGTGTTGGATTGTGAGTAAACTTCCTCTGCATAACTGGAAGTCATCAGTGAAGCTTCCTTTCATTACGTTAAAGGTGGCTGGTGTGAAATGTAGCATCTTCCCAGATTTTCTGTGCTCAAATTATGCCGGATTTATGGTCTTTTTAAGCCTGTCATCGCCAGATCATTTCGCAAAAGCAACCCATTGTGCCATTGTGCCACCCACAGCAGAAAATGCACTGATTAAATTTAAGCTTGTTGTCTTCCACTGAATTGTCATTTTGGGAAGCTAGCTACAAGTAGCCTGAATGCAAAGAGCAGCATGAATCGCAATTTGCGACCTGCTGCTTTGTTCGTATTGGCGTTGTTATAATTTTATTAACTTGACGCTACAAGCTCTATTAAGCTGGCTTCCGTAACTACTTGTGGGCTACTGTGTTAGGTAGCTAGTTGCAACGTCCAATTCCTATGGCTAATTGAACATAATACAAGGACATTTGGCATGCCATAATTTGGTTGTCATGGGTTACCATTGTAAGTAACATGAACTTCATTCCCTGCACTCCAACATGTTTCACCACTTGCTGTTCAGCTGACAGGAAGCCAGAGGACTTGGTTAGCTAAGTTTGCAGTAGATTTCTGCCTCATTGTGGACCCCCAGCTGCAATGCAGTGATTCCCAGTTTGGTCGCTTCCTTGATCTGTTTCTCTCCGACTGTGACCAACGGACTGACAGTGATGGCCACTGGGTTTTCACTTTGCCCCACCTTTTTGGCGTCCAGCAGGGCCCGATGGTAAACTTAATTAGTCCTGTTGGAAGTATGGCAAACACCTCTTATCAACAAGAGCTTTAAATGCAGTTATTTGTTTTTCTTTTCTTAGAAAATATACCGCCCATTTAACTTAATGCTGTCACCATGGTGGATTCAACAGACAGCTCCACATTAGTGGCAGCCATCTTGGTTGTTTACGTTCCTCTCAACAGTCATCGTATCAAACACACCCCATATTAGGTAAACTGTTTTGATTGGCCTGACCTGAGTCATATTGGGTAGAAATCTGGCCTATTAGGAACTTTTGCTTCCACGCGGTGTTTTAGAATCAAGATAACACTGAGCCGTGTCCGCATTAACATGTTTGCAAATGTACTGCATGTCCTCTTTTGCTGGTGCGTCCTTGTGCTAAAGTTACGGAGATTCATTGGGATTAATTGATTCCAGAAGAGTGGAAGCTCGCCCTGGTATGCAAGTTTGGTGACAAAATGTCCCCAGGCCCACTGACTACTTTTTTGATGCGCTTTGTTTATGGACCTTCCCCCTTTTTTGGGGCCTTCAATATTCTCTGCTAGTGTTTAAATCTTCTTGCAGTCTTGTGTAGATGGAATGCTCTGTTTGTTCATGCTTTAGGAATGTAGCCTATACACAAGATTCCTCTGTTGCACAATTCATCTGCCTGGCCCCCAGATCATCTCTTGAGTAGAGTACGGGCCAGGTCACGCGGTAACAGAGTTACAAAATTGGTGTATTTTGTATCATAGCTCCAAAACTAAGTAAGAGAGTTACAATTTAAATGGCTTTGTGTAGGTCTTCCCTAGTACTTCAAATAACAAAATAGCTGATTTTGTTCATTTGATTTATTTTGGGTGAAAACGGCAAAAAACTGGTTGGTAACGGAGTTACAGTAACTCCGTTACCAACCAGCTTTTTGCCGTTTTCACCGAAAATAAATTAAATTAACAAAATTAGCCATTTAAATTGTAACTCTATCTTACTTAGTTTTGGAGCTATGATACAAAATACACCAATTTTGTAACTCCATTACCGTGTGACCTGGCCCATATGCAGGACTCTTCATACTCTTCTGATATGCAGTAGATGTGCTGTTAGCTCGCTAAGAGCGCATATTGAAGAGTTGGTTTTTAAGTTTTCAGTGTGCAAATTACTGACTATCGAGGTGATCCACCGAATGAAGGCTTGATTGTTTAAAGGTATTCGATGGAATGGTTCACCGGATTTTTCTCTGGAAGCCACCCGCAACACCACTAAACGTCATGGACATGATAAAGTCTGTAAATGCCTTAAAGTGAAGCCTAGTATTGATGTGTGCAGTGAGATCAGATGAAGGTTCCCATGTTTGCAAATCCGGTGCTATTGATTAGAATACAGTTCGATTACCAGTCGTCTTCTGGGAATTGGCCTCATAATATGAAGCTGTTGGAATGGCTTTTATTTGCTTTGTCAGCCCTAATGGAAGTGTGATGCAGGCAACTGATTGTTTGCTGCTCAGATCTTTGCATATTGTTGCTGGAATTTGCCTGAGACCTGATGACGCTCTGGTAGACAGGAGGGCCATAATTGTTGAATGCTAGTGATTTGCATTCTCATGTTCTTGGCCCCATTGGCTAATTGTCCTGCATCTTAAATGCTTAAATTTGAAGTGAGAATTGACAACACTTTACCTCCCATTGAAGCAGTTAAAAGCCATTTTAAAATCTAATGTAATGACTCCACTGGATCACAATGTAGGGAGCTGGAAAGGTTTAAGAGCAAATTTCAAATAGTTTTCTAGTTTCATAAGCCACAGATTTTATGTAAGGATTTTATTTGTCATTCAGTTATTTGCCAATTACAAAAACATTCTTTTTTTTGTTGTGGCTTTGTGGTTATATAATGGCAGATATAACAGTGCCATTTACGTTGAAATATATGGCCAGGAAAATGCAACCATAACTTGGGGGAAAAAAGATGGCATGGTATGGAAAATGCATATAAACTGGACGCATTGATTTCTACATTTTCTTTGACTTGCATGTCGAGGGTTTGGAGCATAATGGTGATACGTCCAAATTTAGTGGTTTTGAGATTTTTACCCCGTCACAGCTTTCTATCAGCTAATCTTTGGAGCACAATAACTATATGTCCATCTGCATTCATTTTTAATCAGAATTCACATTTTCATTTTGTGATATGTCCAACAAAATCTGCTTAGTGAATTAAACATTGACATTTTGATGAATAAACATGAATTTTATTGCAGAATAGTCTGTCTTCCATTGCAAATGAACTTACCTTCAACCTATCACCATTGTGTTATGTCACATCATGTGCTAGAATTGTTGGAGCACTGAGGTGACATGTGCATTTTTGGCAATTTTGACCATGATGTTGCGGTTGCACTCCTATGAAAACTTAGGTGTTCAATATACTTCCGAACCGTGCAGCAAAAGAGTGACTGGTAAAAAAAAAAAAAAAAAAATGATATAAAATACCTGATTTAATAGAACACTTGGAAACCTAAAAATCTATTTTTCTGAAAACCTCTAAAATGGACATTTAACCATTGTGTTCCAAACCCTCGATGTCATTGCTGACTGTATGAATACTAGATATTTAATGTTTCAATGGTCAACTTCATTTTATTTGTAAATATACATGCATATTCAGGCCTGCAACCCATTCCAAAAAAAAGTTTGGCTGGTAATGAGGTTAATTTGAACATTGATGTGATTTGAGACAGCTAATGTCAGCAAGTGATTATTCTCATGATTTGGTAGAAAAGCTGCATCCAGGACAGGCCGAGTCTTTCAGGAGCCTAGATGCGTCGAGGATCACTCCCGTGAGAGAAAATGATTGAAAGGTTTAAAAACAATGTTCCTCAAAGATGGATAGGAAGGGATTTGGATATTTCACTGTGTACAGTGTAAAAAATAATTTAAATATTCAAGGAATTTGGAGAGATTATTATGCGTAATGGGCAAGGGTGCAAGCCTGAGCCGAATGCCCTTGACTTCTGATCGCTCAGACAACACTGCATCAGAAACTGCCACATATCTATCAGGGATACAACTACATGGGCTCAAGATCTCATTGGCAAACTTTCATCAGGTACTAAAATGCTTGCTTACGTTCATTAATGCCAGTTAAAACCTAACTGTGCATAATTACCTAAGCCTTATGTATCCAGAAGCGCCGTCAATTTTTTTGGGCTCTGAGGCTTCTGCGATGGACCGTCTCACCATGGAAAATGAAAATGTGTTTAATTTTAAGAAGTCCTGAAAATTCATGTGTTGAATCATCAAATGTGCAGTTGCACATTGTCAACATAATGCAGGTCAAGGATAATTCACAAATCACTGCTTTCAGTTCTAATTTTGATATAACAGGCAGTCTCAACTTGCAGTATTTCAATGGGGGTTGTACATATCAGTTGGCCCAGAATTTCTATGATTGCACCTATAAAGAAAAAAATTGTTGTCCAAAGTCTATTGAAAAAAATGCTTTTATCTAGATAAAGTCTGGCTAGTGCCATTGTGTTAGTGTGACTTTATCCGATCCCTGGTGTTTGCCAACGCTTCTCTGGTTTCTGGCGGTGAGCTCCGTCAGTTCTCTGATATAAATAATCATTGACTGTTTTTGGCCAGAGAGCTTGTGTCTCGTGTCAGTGTCTGTGTTTAAGAGGGGAGTAGGTTTGTTTTCCTTTCGCCGGCCAAGTAACACGTAATCGCCCGCTTTCGTTTTCAGTCTTAATTCGGCTGAATGCCAGCTAGCCACGTGCATGTAATCTCATTATCCCTTAAAGCCAAATGAAACCTGTGCTTCATTTTCCATGTTCTAGGGGTGTGTATTCTATCAACTATGACATGGTTTACATTAACAAAAAAATTGTTCAACCTTGAAAATGGCAACATGCCTCAAAGCTCTCCCTCGGATCTAGTTTGTAGACATTTGCACTGTCATACCTATATGAGTTCTGGACATAACATGTAAAGAAGCACGCCTGACTGGCTGCTTGGCTACCCGCTGTTCTCCACAGGTGTTGTAACTAGTTATAATGGTGGTTATGGTCACCACAGTGAGGCCAAATATTCTGTCTTTGGTGAAGTCTTGCTGCATTTGGCGCAAGTAGGTAGGTTTGTTTACAGTGAGTCAAACGTGAAAGAAGTACCCAGCTGTTGCATCTGGTTGTGTAGCTTATTCTACCTCTTTGCATCTCATTTCTTGTATTTATTTTAAATCGGGAACAAAAAGTATTTTTGGTTAATATTGATCTGGGGTCACGTAATGCTTTTCAGTTTTGTTAAGATGTGTTCTATTGCGTGTACATTGGTGTTTTTTTTTTTTTTTTTTTTAAATTAACCTTTTGCTTGAAGTAAGGTGATCAAACCTCTTTAGAGCCAGCAGGATGGGTGTTGTTGACTGCGACCGGCTGTTTCGCATGATGCTACAGTGTCCTTGTTTGTCAGCCCGAGAGTATGTGAGTGCCAGGAATGTTGTAGAATAGCAATGAAATGCTGTTGCGGCTAAAACAGATGTGGGGCATCCTTGGAGAAATATTCAAAACACTTTTTACCCAAATCTTTTTTTTTTTTTTTTTTTTTTTTTTTTTTTTTCCTGTGCCCACTGTGTGCGGCGAGTGTGTGCATCGGTAAATGAGCATGATTATTGTACTTACCTTTTTGGAATTGTGATCTGCATTCAAAGCTGCATGCGCAATTTATGCATTAATTTAATCTACCATGTGCAGGAAATGAAGTGAACTCTGTATGTATCGTTAATGGCAAATTAAAAACCGTGCCAAAAACTTCAGGGCATTGTGCACGGACCACATTGGCATAATGTGTCTTGTGAGACAAAACAATGTGAGATTAAGTGTGAGTCAATTTTTTTGCTTGAAAGTTGATAAGAAGTAAGTCTTGCATTTTTACTTAGTCGCCCTCAATGAAGGCATGAGTTCATGTGGATATATACATTTTTTATTTTGGCATTTTTTTTGTATTAATTTTAAAAATTGCTGCTTTAGGTAGAGGTACATTGCATGAAGGAGCATTGCGTTTTACTAGACTGAATGTCTAGCAGTGTAATGGTTGTGGTCAGCACTAGTCTTACTTGAGCATTCCTGCCTGTGCTGCTGTATTAGCTCACCTGGATGTGGATTTTTCAATGGTCAAATGGCCAAAATCTACACTTAGCTGCTTTTTCGGGGAACAGGGTATTTGTCATTGTTTCGGTGTGAAGACAGCTGCCGTGTCTCGCTGTTAATGAGGAAGGCAATCCTAAGCAAAGGGAGGGAACAGCCTCTGGTGTCGAGGTGTTATCTCCATTAACACCAGTGATGAAAATGTAGAAACCCCAGTGCCAACAGGATAATGATGGCGGGCCGATTGCACTCCATTTGTGTGCTGAGTTGGTTTATGTTGTGAGGTATTCTGGGGAAATTTCAGATGTAGGAGTGGGCAGATCTGTGGGCCTGCTATACTGTATTATTATTTGCAGGCAGCTGTAATTAAAGGGTGATTTCAGCAGTCATTCCTATTTCTGGACACCATTGCTTTCAATGGAAGAGTGTTGTTTTAACAGCGCTTTTGCTTTTTTACCCCCATTTATAAACTCAAGAGGTTTTCAAAATAATGTTATGGATGAGAGCAGATGTACTGGCTAGGCACAATTTTCCTTAATGATGATTGTTGTATGTCCTGTTGTCTTATTTCTAAATTTCTAAATGATTTTTGAATAATGCGTCAGAACTCCAATATTGTCATTGTTTCATTGTTTATCATGTACTTGCTAGACATTTAAGGAACTGAAATGAGCAATAATTTAAAATTAGACACGATTTCTGTATCAAAAAATATGCAGCTTTGTGTTAAGGGCCTCTCGCACTTGCAAGCTGAATCAGAATGGAATGTGTGAAGGCAGGGGCAGTGTCAAAGCAACAGTTTATTGATTTAGTTGTAAGCCATAGTGACCTGCTATTGGCCATGAGTAGCGATGCTCTGTCCACAAAGTGCCATGAATCGTTTGGTTGTAATCCTAGCATGTTGGCTATATCACTTTTCCTGGCGTCTGATTAATTACTCTTGCATTAGTCCCCTCTCTGTTGTTATAGGAGCTAGTGTGAAGAGACATTTTCCTGACAAAATGTCGGTCTGCATAATTACTGAACGATTACTCGTTTTAAACATGATTAATGGCAAAACCTTCGTACCTCAATGCCGTGATTTTCTGCCTTGTTTGAATTCAGTTGGCCGACAGCAAATAGGGATTTATAACAAGTTGTTTCCCTATTTTGTATCCCTTTCTTTGAACATATCAGTCTGTAAGGTGGATTTTAAGTGTCTGATGTAATTATCTGGCAATGGAGTACTATAAAACAAAGTACGAAAGGTACAATATATCCTGCTCTTTGCGTTTGCAAATGAATGATCTGACAATACTGTATATGAAAAATTGAGTTAAAGTTGTTTGAAATGGAGCTGGTTATTGTAATGCTTAATGCTAGGGCTTTAATCAAAGTAGACTACAACCCCAATTCCGAAATAGTTGGGACAAAGTGTAAATTGTGAATAAAATCAAAAGGCAATGACTTTCAAATCACGCCAGCCAGTAGTTTATTCACAATAGAACAGAGATAACATAGCAAATGTTGAAACTGAGAAATTTTTCAATTTCATCCACAAAATTAGCTCATTTCAAATTTGATGGCTGCTATAGGTCTCAAAAAAGATGGGATAGGGGCCTGTTTACCATGGTGTAGCATCCCCTCTGTGTTAAAAAAAGAGTGGAGGCGTCTGAGCATTGAGGAGACAAGTTTCTTCAGTTTAGCCTTTGGAATTTGATCACACTCTTGTTTAATACAGGCCTCCAGCTGCTGGAGAGTTTTGGGTCTCCTTTGACAGACTTTTCGTTTAATTATGCGCCAAATATTGTCAATCGGTGAAAGATCAGGGCTGCAGGCAGGCCAGTTCAGCACACAAACTCTTCTACTACGAAGCCATGCTGCTGTAATAGCTGCAGTATGTGGTTTTGCATTGTCCTGCTGAAATACACAAGGCCTTCCCTGGAATAGATGTCTGGAGGGGAGCATATGTTGCTCTAAAACCTTTGTATACCTTTCAGCATTCATGGTGCTTTTTAAACATGCAAGTGTCCCACACCATATGCACTAATGCATCCCCATACCATCAGAGATGCTGGCTTTTGAACTGAACACTGATAACAGGAGGGGTGGTCTTTCTCCGCTTTAGCCCGGAGGACACGATGCCCATGATTTCCAACAAGAATGTCCACAGAACACGGCGGCGTTTCTGGATCATGCTCATCAATGGCTTCCTTTTTGCATGATAGCGTTTTAGGTGGCATCTGTGGATGGCACGGCGGGCTGTGTTTACAGACAGTGGTTTCTTGAAGTATTCCTGGGCCCATTTATTAATGTCAATGACAGAATCATGCCGGTGAGTGATGCAGTGGCGTCTGAGGGTACAAAGATCACGGGCATCCAGTAAAGGTCTTCTGCCTTGTCCCTTACGCACAGAGATTTTTCCAGTTTCTCTGAATCTTTTGATGATGTTATGCCCTGTCGATGATGAGACCTTCACAGCCTTTGCAATTTAACATGAGGAACATTGTTTTTAAAGTATTCCACATTTTTTTTACGCAAGCCTTTACAGGTTGGAGAGCCTCTGGCCATCTTTACTTCTGAGAGACTCAGCCTCTCTAAGACATCCCTTTTATAGCCAGTCATGTTACACACCTGATGCCAGTTAACTTAATTACTTGCTAAATGTTCTTTCAGCTGATTCTCTTATATATTTGTTGCTTTTTCAGCCCTTTTCTGCCTGTGTCCCAACTTTTTTGAGACCTGTTGCAGCCAGAAAATTTGAGATAAGCTCATTTTGTGGATAAAAATGTAAAATGTCTCAGTTTCAACATTTTAAATGTTATCTATGTTCTATTGTAAATAACATATTGGCTCGTGATCTGAAAGTCACTGCATTTCGATTTTATTCACAATTTACACTTTGTCCCAACTATTTCGGAATTGGGGTTGTAGATTATCAAGTTTTTTTGATTCGGAGACCTAGGCCTACCAGTTAGATAATGTTTTTAAATCATTGATCTGAAAAGTAGATGTGGATGCTAAAAGTGTAATGTGAAAATTGGCATGTTGTCCCAAATATATGCTCCCTGTCTAACGTTTACCAGTCAATGGCCAATACATAATGGGTAACACTAATCGTCTTAAATATCAGAAAGATCTGAGAGTCAAGATTGAAAAGGAGCAAATTCACCTAGAATTTGGCTGATTGTTATAATATACAAATGGATAAAGGGCAAACAAAGTGATCTCCAAGTCCAAAATTTAACAATGTTGTGACAGTGTCATGACATAGAAAAAGCTCTGTGGCCCTCGCTTCTTATCTCTCTTGCAAGGCTTCTTTGACCCTGCCTGTCATGTCCCTGGTCAACTGAGCTGCGTAGTCTTTGGTGGGCTATTGCATCAGATTTTAGTTGGACTGTGCATTTACTCCTCATTCTCTATGTTCTTACAGAATATGCATCTTGGCTAAAAATGTGTCCGCTTCACAAAGGCTTGTGCTCCTCAGCTGGTTCAATGTTAATGTTCCACCCCCCACCCCCCCTTTTCTGGACATTCTTTTGACCGTTCAGTACAACAGCACAGTTCAGCCAGCTGCGCCCCATCAGCCTCGCTGATTCGTCGGATTGTTTGGGGTTATTGATTTTTGAATGATGAATTGGTTCATTTTTTCAGTTTTGTTTAGTTTGCTAGCCATACATGTTGATATTTTTGAACGAATTGCCAGTCTTACATTTGAGCCATCAAACGCTTTAAATTGGACGTTTTGTGTGCTGATGTAGCTAAACAATCACACTAAATCAAGGTGCTTTCCACATTAGTTCTTGGCATCTTCTCTGGGTGCCTGACACCCCAGCACACTCGAAATCCATGTCTGTCATGGATATAGGTCGGTTCACAGGGGAATGCATTTTTCATGATAAGATGTGGGCCATTTAAACCATATACCAAATGACAGTAATGGTTTTAAAACCAGGGTGAGACTGAAGTTTATTATTTTCATTCCCCCCACAGAGTGAAAATATTCCAGTGTGTACAAGTCCTTCATGACCCTCCACTTGCAATTAGACCCCATCACAATTTTGTTGGCATTAGGCTTTTTATTGGGTAGGCCAAAAAAAACAATGTGAATGATGGGCATTTATTTGCAAAAACTACTGGCTGGGATTCACTCCCATGAAACTACCGTAGAGGGACAGCATTTGCTTTCAAAGTCTAAACGCAACTGAGTTCTTGGACATGAAAACTGCACAGCACCAACTTGGTATATTGAGGCACCCTCTAATGTGCAGGCCAATGTGTCGTAAACTCTTCTGCCAGGGCACCGAAGTGGGCAAAGGCGATAAATATGACTTTGTGACAGATGAAAATGAGTATATTGTTACTGCCACATGCATTTCTGTTTGTGATGGAAGGAAAATGGAGCCCATAGATGCAAAGCGACCGTATAACCGTAAGTTATAAATCTATAGGGGATTCAATAGTTTTTTTTTTTTTTTTTTTTTGTCAACCTACATTAATAGTCAAGATGAAGATGTTTTCTGAATAAAGTTCAAGCCTGTTATATTGTAGTACTTGCTCATCGGCCCTAGATGTGTTGCGTACCACTACACAATATTTTGCTGGGATAAAAATCACCTCAGTGGACACGATGCTCTAATTCCTTTTGTAAGCCAATTTATTCAAAATTATAACCTGGGCAAAATGTTAGTTAGGGAAGATCAATGGATAACTGCGGATGCTTAACTAGCTAGCGAGCTGCAGTGCATTTTTGTGTAGCTATAATATGAATAAAATTGGTTTGACAGTGGTGTGTAATATATAGTACTACCAAATGACAATAGTATATTAATTGCAGGTAGCTAACTTGGCAATATGGTGTATCGGTCTTTCTTTCACGCCCAGAAGGAGATAAAGAGAAAATAACGTCACGCTTCACTGTGATTGGATACCATCTTGCCACAATCCTCGCTACCCACCTCCATCAGCTCTAGAAAAACAACGTGTTAAATTCAGAATGTTAGCTATGTTATGTTGCGTTTAATGGTTTTTTTCACTTGCCCAATCAGGCAAGTGAGTTGTTAGATTTACTCTCCGGACATGGTGTTTTACTTGCCCAGAGCAATCGAGCAATCCTTATGGTTGAACCATGCTTGACCAGGTGTGATCTAGTGAGCGTTCCCTATGACTTCGATGGCGTAGCCTGTCTATCTGCGAGCTGGGCTTCAGATGTATGTGAAGGATAGGAGTGCAGAAACATTGTGAACTTAACTTGCATGGTGGGCTGATGCTTGATGCTTATTCCATGCTTGCATTCTCCATCTTTGAGACCGTCTGTTTTATTTACCAGCAAAATGGAAGCGGAACATGGGGTGAAGAAGCTGATGGAGGTCGGGCAAGAGGAGAGGCGTCCAGAGATTTTGCC
Source organism: Gymnothorax javanicus (assembly GCA_029692085.1). NCBI lineage: Eukaryota > Metazoa > Chordata > Actinopteri > Anguilliformes > Muraenidae > Gymnothorax > Gymnothorax javanicus. The sequence continues at coordinate 20,421,476 of CM056207.1, read as the reverse complement.
AAGGTGAGCGTCCACGAATCTTGACTGCGATGCGGACAGATTATCACTTCTAAATTATCTTCAACATTTAGGAATGGGACAAAGTAAATTGAGGGAAACTGGTTTAGCCTTTTTTGTGCTTTCTCGTATGCGCACTTGTGTGCTTTACAAAACTCTGAACAGGTCAAAAGTAATGAGAAATGTGAAGTGTATTGCGTGTACATGCACTGAATGCTAATGGTTCTTAAGTGCAGGCTACTTGACATGTATGAAATGGTTGCAAACCACTGCTGGAAAAAAGGCTAGATTGGTTAGAATGCCAGTCTTGTATGCCTTACGGAGTTGAAGCAGCCGTTGTCATTGATTGCTTGTTAATTTTCTGTCTGCATATATTTTTACTTGGGCCTTATGCATTGTGCCTCTCACGATATAACAGATGGGTGGTATTTTCACCCTGTGCAAAATGTGCAGTTTTAACCATCGTTTTCTCCTCACAGCTGTACGAACTGGACAATGACCCCAATCGGAAAGAATTCCTGGATGATCTGTTTAACTACATGCAGAAAAGAGGTAAGGAACCACTGCAGTCATCCTTTTCTGACTACCTTAAGACTGGTGTATTTCTGGTCCAAAAGCCAATTAGTGAAATTGCTTTTTGAATCCCCCATCTATTGCAGTTGGTGCCTTTGGGAGAACTTAAATTTGAATACATATACTCCCGCCTTTGAATCCTACACCTCTACATAATGCACGACATCATGGTTTATCCGAATGCTAATGCAGTCTTCATATCATGTCACTCGGCTTTTCAGCAAATGCGCTCATGTGAAGCGTAAATGGGCAGAAAATGCAGACTCCTGTCTGTACTGGTGTAGATTGTTTAAATGGAATAATCTGTTTTTGCCTTTATGGCAGAATTGATGATGTCAGAGGTTGGGGGGTAGTAGCGTAGTCAGCCCGACATGGTGTCCGTTTGTCCTGCTTGTGACGGCCCTCCACATGCTCTCTGACATCTGTCTGACACATGTGGGCCAGAGGGGTATTCCTCAGTGCTTCTCATCAAACAATGCTGCTTTCTGTGGCCGGCATTTAAACGGCGACACCACTCTCCACTGCTTTACAATAGTACAGTGTCAATTTTCATTTGTAAAGATTTTTTTCTTCGCGAAAGTTATTTCCTGTCACTCCCCTCCCCTCTGCCGCTTGTCGTAAATTCACAAAAGCAGTGGTGTTGAACAGAAGGGGGGTTGTTGTCATGGTAACCCAGTGTGAGAAACCTAAATTGAACTTTCCCGTTTCTAAATCAGTTTAAAATTTGTTTCTGTGGATACACTAATTAGTTCCACCTATAAACATCTTGAATATGTAAGCCTGTGATGTACACATTGTCTGCTATGTTTTATTGCGATTTGTTGACTAAGATTGGTATGATATGTCCTGCCAGGAAGGTGTAGGCGATATGGACAAAATCAAATATCCCCATTTTTGACCGAATACCATATCGATACTATGCTGATAATGTAGGGATAACTGTTGGTGCTTTCACAAACAGGATAAACGGTCATTAGTTGTGGATATGATGACCAAGCGGGTACAGGAAATGGCAACGACAGTCTAATAAGTGCAAAAAAAAACTGCATCCATTGACTGTAATGCAGACTTTAAAACTAGAAAAGATGACGCTTATGTCATATCATGATATTATCAGGGATTTTAGATATTGAAATATCTTATGTCACGATATCGATATAATGTTGATGTATTGTCAGACCCTGCTGCCATGTCTTGCCAACTATCCCCGTTTCCTTTGTCGCTACCCAGCTGTGGCTTACAGTAGCTCTGTCAGATCTGAGACTGATGCTCTGCTGGTCTGGTGCTCATCAGAGATTTATAAACTCAGAACCTGCTTATCTCAGCATCTACCTAATTGCAGAGCACCAGAGCATTAATATGTGATTCTTGAGGAACTGGTACGGTAATCCAAGTGGCCTATAACCATTTTAACTGTCTGTAGGGACAGTGTACTTTTGTGTGTTATGTGGTTCTGCAGTTGTTGGGCTCCCCTGCTGTGCCCCCGCCCCCACCCCAGTGTGATTGATTGCGATATAAATGAGACAGTTGCCACATGCCACTATCATGTGACCATCTTTCCACAAATGTACGTGCGGGTGGGGGTAGGGGGGTCTCTCCATGTTAATCGGACATGAAGCCAATGGACTCGTCAAAGTGAAGGGTCTAGAACTGAACATAAACCACAAATGGTAATGCACTATCCTGCTCTCTTAGTGCAAGCCAGACATTAAATCGGTTCCTGTTATGAACACAGGAAATGGCTTTAGAATGTGAAATGCATTGGAGAAACAATTGTGTTTTGTTATAAATGTTGTGCGAGAGAAATGATGTCAGGCCAGTCAGTATATTTCAGGCAGCTTTCCAAGTCTATATCCTCCTCACTGCTTGACAAAATGGAAGAAATGGCAGTTTAGAACTGTTGAATAAAAATGGAAGTGACACTGCATAATGGTGGTATTAACCCTCTCGGAAAGGTTTAAATTAAGCAGATGGGTGGCTTTTTATGTTGCTGCACCCCCCCAATGTCCTCCTGGCACCATTGGGGGATGGGGGGGGGCGCTAGTGAGACTACAGACGCTTTATTACCAAGGATAAAAAAAAGCCTGTCAGTGCTGGCCACTCAGCATGATTAATGGCATTGCCTGTGATGGACGCATTGACTGAGAAACGTTTGTTGGTGGGATCAGGATGTGGGGGGATAAGATAAGCGTACAGAAATGAACAGGGTGGTAACGCTCTGTTCCCCGCTGCAGGTGATGGGAGGGAGTATTGGTGGGATGCACAGTAGGGCTTTCTCACCAACCAGCCAGTAGAAATGAGTTTGTTTATTTGGGGTGGGGTGTGGGTCATTTTTTGTTTAAGAGATGCCCTCTTGGACCCCAAAACCTCTTTCAAGGCTCACCACTCTACATTTTATACCTCCTTTTGTTCATTTAATTGGGTTAATCAAAGTAAAAGGAGAAAAGCAACTGGGGTTATTCCATGAGTCATTCACACGGTGCCTTTACAGTCTATAAATGTACCCCCCTAGTTTCTGTCTATAGCACATCTGTTCAGTTTAGCTGGCAGTCTGGCTGCTCCTGTACTGAAACGTCCTTTTTGGTTTAAACTCCATCATAGCAGCACACTCAAGAAACTAATCCTATCTGTTCCAATTCGGCCAGTGAAGTTGCACTGCTATGGAACGAACATATTCCACCCTACTGCTGTCATAGAGTGAATGACTGCGTCACTGTTCAGCTTACGCCGCTATACCGTCCATACTGCTTTTGGCTTTTTTCAAAGTAAAATCTGTGTACTGAGCCCTCTTTCTATATCCTCAATGTGTTTCTTTTGCTCCATAAACATTTTATTTAAATGACCGCGCACTCACAAGCCCCTCTGTATGGAAGTGCTGTGTTTATTGTAAGAGAAGAAGAGGGCTTTATAAGTGGATTGAATTAGTCCCTCTCCAGCAATATTACACTTACAGTGCTGAGATGGGCAGGATCGGAACAATATCCCCTCTATATCCCGCTCTTCCTTCCTCCCTTGTGTTTATTGTGCTACAGTTACAGCCATTGAAACTTGATAACACTACAGGGGATAGGGGCTGAGGGGACTGTGGGGGGGGGGCACCATTAACTGTTTAGGGATGGGGTGGGGATGTGGGGGAGGGGCTGGATTAAGGGGGCCTCCTGTCTTACGGAGGATGATTAATGAGCCCCTAAAACTGCGAGCCCGGGCTTTGATATGGGGTGAGTGATGGACAGCGGGCTTGGAGGGGTTCTGCTGCGTGTCTGGTGCGAGAACGCGCGAGAGGGCAAGCGATCCTCTTCGTCGGGGGGAGGCTAGCCATGGTCTTGTTTGTACCAAAATAAGGCTTCGATATGCTCTTCCTCTGGATGTCTTGATCCTATCGCACACATGGAGACGTCGCCACCCATAAAGGCCAGAGTTATACTGTACCCTTGAAATTCACTTGCTAGTCGGGGATTCCATGCTAACCGTACTCGGAAATACTCTTACTGCGGAATTTTCAATGCTTTTTAATGTATGGCAGAGTTTATCTGAAAAAGGCTCTCCCACTTAGTTTGGAGGCTTGTTATTTTACATTAATGAATAGAGGCATAGTTTTGATATGGTTGAGTCTGCTGACTGAAATAGTCATTATGAATAGTGTATGCCGCTGGAAAATTACAAACCTGAGTTCTGTGGTGGTGTGCAACCCTTTCTCAAGAGACATCTCAACCCTGCTCATCAAAACAACGACAAAGCCATTAAGTGGTGGAGTATGATTTGTGGAATGGGTGGGAGTTTGTGATGTGGTTTTGGCTTTCCAGACTCTTTTAGCTCTCAGTTTCACCCGTAATCTGTCTGCCTTTCTTGTTGTCTTCTTTCATTGTTCCTCTTTTCATAGCTGCCACTTCGTATCAAAAATGGAAAATTCCTTCTGGAAAATTCTTCTTCCTTCATTTTCAAGTACTTTCCATGTTGGGTTTTATACCCACTGGCTCTTATCTACATGTCCTTATATGGTTATGTATTGTTTTTTTATGTTTGTTTGTCTCTAAGGACTTTTGAGCTGCAGCCAATGTTTCCTCATAAAGTTATATAAAGTTCATATTTACTGTGGTGGGACTGCCTTATTTTTCTTCCAGGCTGTCTCCTGTATGTCCACTGATTCAGTGTACTGTGTGTTAGCGCTCCTGTCCTGTCCTCTTTAATTGCAGATGTGCTGCAGTGATTTACTTTTCCTAAGCTCTGTAGCTGAGAGGAACTTAATCACTGTCCCCATTAATGAATGCATTCAGGATCAACGTTTGGTCAAGAGGTCCGGCAGTGTGAGTGAGCCTGCTGGCGTGTGTGTGTGTGTGTGTGTGTGTGTGTGTGTGTGTGAGGGTCAAAGTGTGTGTATGCGTGCGTGTATGTGAGAATGTGAAAGTGTGTGTATGCATGTAAGCGTTTGAAAACGTGTATGAGAGTTTGAAAGTTCATGTATGTGAGAGAGTGAAAGTGTGTGTGAGTGCATGATGAAAGTGTGTGTGGGCGCGTAAGAAAGAAAACGCGCGCTCATGCAGACTCGTGCGTGTGTGCGTGTGTGTGTGTGTGAGCGCGAGAGACCGCCCGTGTGAAGTGTTTATGCCTGTGTGTGACCGGTAGAGGGCATTGGTCAGGTTGCCATTGCGAAAAGATTAATCAATGAAATACTGTATTGCTCCCAAAGGGGACGTTTTCTTTCTTATGGTATTCGCCTTAGCGAAACAGAACGCAGGGCAACTACATTGGCAGTTTTTTTTAGAGGTGGATGTCCGCACACAGACAAGCGCACGCCGAGTGTGGCACAAATCAGTGGGTCAGGAGAACGTCAGTCGCTCCTCTCTGTCCCCTGCCCTGTAGCAGCCCTTGGCCGGAGCCACAGTCACCCGCAGCTGCTGACGTAGGCGTATTGATTTCCACGACGGAGCCAGAAATGGTCCTCATGAGCTGATGGCTTTATTTGTCAATCTCTCTCCATTGATCAGGGAGCAAAATGTGAGCGGGGGGGGGCTAGAGGGAAGGGCCCATGAGACCCTGTCAATAAACCACCTACTTTAGCCCGTTGGGGGAGCCCATTTCTCCACTCTGCCCTTTGAAAAATGACCACTTTCACCTATACTGTGGTCAGTGAGTCAGTCTTAATGCCCTTTGTGATGTCGAGAATTAGGTCAGGAACAGCGTGGTGTTCTTTTGCGTGCTGTCCAGGATCTGTTGCTTGTAATGACCATTTGCTGCGTCCTCTGAAAAATTTTAAATCGATAAACACAATTTCTGTTTGAAGTCACGGCTATCTTCACGTATGTAAACAAAAGAATTAATTTCTCCCCTCGCCAGTGAATTTATTCTCTGTACTCCATTCTAAATCCACTCGATGCTGTGGTCTGCACGTCAAAGAAAGTATTTTGAGAGTAGTGCAGTTTTTTTTATACATATATAATGGTGGTGTGTGAATCCTGAAAGAAATGACTTCAGTGGTGTTGTGACGGGTGTCACTGAGATCAAAGCTGCCCTTGTGTGTTCGGCTGACACCTTAGCCAGGTGTGATATGCTTTGGGGTATAAGGGTGTGTGTGTATGTGTGTGTGTGTGCGCGCGTGCTCGCTTGTGTGTGAATATGTGAGCGAGCTTTGTGTATACACTCACATATGAGTAGTAGTAGTTGCAGTGATTGATCTGGAAACCCATTTTTTCTTGGCTGCAGTTTGTTTCAGGATGACACTGTTTGGTTACTTGCCATCTCTTCCTCAATCTCACTGAGTGTTGATCGGAGTCAGATTAGTTTTGGCCTATTTGACCTCTAGGGACTAAGGTGACTTGGGTTACACTGAAAGTGGACATCTCACTTTTCGCGGTCAAACCCTTCCCCCACCCTCTCTCCAGGTGACCCATCTTTACATCCTGAGCAGGAGGAGTTGGGTTTCTTTCGCTACCACAATTGATCACCTAGGGGCTATAAGAAAGTCATTAGGCTTCCGAAATAACAGCTCTCTGCTACTCTGGTCTATCAGGACACGTATACTGCACCGGAGGGGGTCCTGGGCTCTTGCTTTTTACCTTCTTTCTTATCTAAATGTGCTGAGTGAGACTAGGGGCTCCTGGTGAAATTTTCATTCCAGTCCCTTGTGACTTTGTGCTAGTTATTGTTAACTAGTAGCATTGCATTCAAATTCATGTTTTTATTTTAATTGTTGGAGGAAAAATATGGGATTGTTACTCCCCTAGTTAATGTGCAAAGGAACTGTATTCTGGATTATGGGCTTTGCAGTTTTCCCCCTTCAGACATGCAAAGCTTCTGTCTCGAAGGACGTTTTTTTACGGCGCGTTCGATTCGGGGCCTTACTCAGCCGCCAGCGTGGCGACTGAGTCGACAGTGCGCTTTAGTCTTTTGTTCGAACAGCTATCACTGTATTTATACTTTCAGCTCAAATGGTTTCTCATCTGAAGTCATGTTATGTTCTTGGAGGCAGGTGTTTTGGGTGGGGGGTGTTCAACCACTCTAAACCTTGTGTAATTCAATATGGTGGCTTTTGTTGAACTGATAATAGTTCAGTCACTGAGACATTTAATTGTTTGTGTTCTCTTGTCTCTGGATTGAAATACAGGTTTTGTGGAAAATTCCAGAATTGTACCCTGTCTAAAACCTATTTTTGTGGTGGTGGGGTATATGAATGAACTAATAAATGCTTTATAATATTCTATGGAAAGGGGACTAAAACTGTATGGGATTATTTTGGTATTCGGGTACCTTTGTGCTTTTGGTTTGTTCTTTTGTTGGAACAAGTTTTTCCATAGATTGGGGGAAAACAATTTAGGATTAAGAAGTTTAATTTTACTTTATCTTTTTCCCCAAAATTGTTAGCATGATTCTAGATTTGTGATGTATCCTTGTTATCTATTGCACGTGCGCACATGTCTTTGCGCGCATGTGTAATATAGAATAAGCTTGAGCAAGATGACGTTTCTTCAATGGAATGGCTGCGATTGTAAGCATGTTCACAGATACCACCCAATAAATAACTTTCCACTGCAGCCCTGCTTGTAATTTCCATAGTTTGAGCATGCAATGCAGTTGGGTGAGACGCATTCTGTAGGATTTAGTTTTCACCTGGTTCTCATCTTTCAGCCACGAGGCCTCACCCTTAACAGCGACTTTTTACCTCCGCCCCCGGGCCGAAAGCTTGGTGTGAGTCTCTGAAGCCGCACACAGCCAATGCGGTGCAAAATTCCTCATTTCCTGATTCCTCCCCCTCGATCCCATTCCACAGGAAGGCTGTCACTCTCCGGACCTTTATTATTTGAAGAATGCCAGCAATGCGAAATCAGTGATATTTAATTTGCCACAGTGGCGTCAGGGGCCCTGCCCATTGATTTATTATAGAAGCCCTTAATGTGGGCAGCTGTTTTGCTCTAAAAATAGGTCAGGGGTCAGATGTAATGACCTTGTTTTTACAGAGGGGATGAGGGGCGTGTTGCTGGATCATGCGGGGAGGGTAGGGGGTGGGATGAGCAGGGGGCAGGGGCTAAATCGCCACGCCATAATTAGCGCTATGTGCACATCTTTTATCTGCCCTTCGTTAGCTCGCCGTCTCCATCAGAAACTTGAACGCGCCGTAGTCGCGGGGCCCGCTATCTGCCCGCACGCCTGCCATCGTCTGCACTCGAGCGCCTGCAGTACCTCACCATGTGCTTCTGCACTGCGAGGTGAGAGGTGAAGGACTCCTGCGCTTCTCTGCCTCTTGAAGCTCTGGATAGACAAGCTGTCCATGTGCGGGCGAAAGATACGGCGAAGGGAAAGGCTTAGAGGCCCTCTCCGACTCTACTTTCCACAAAGGCGACCTCTCGCCCTCTGTGCCATTAATCACTCCATTTTTGATGGCCCTGTCCCACAGGACCCAGAGATGATGGGGAGAGGTAGTAGCAAATCATGAAGTATTTTACCAGCGCGCCGGGCCAATCCCCGCGGACGCCTTTCAACACTGACCAATGAAAGGTGCTGTTAATATCCTCTGAGCCAATCCCAAGTCAGCAATTCAAAGCAAATCAAGAGCAGTCCCATTAGGGGCAGCTGAGGTCCAGTGCTAGGGGTTTGGGAAATACTGGAGTGGCTTTTTAATAGACCGGTTCGTTAATTCCATTAACATTAATATAGAGCATAAAGAATTGACAGTTTTGAAACCAATTTTTCCCAAGTCCTCAATATCCGAATCTGAATTTGTTTTGATTATTAAAAGAATGAAAGACCTGGTTCTTCACAAAAAGTCCGTTTTTCGGTGTATGGTGAAGTCTTCTCTGGGAACTATCCCTCTTTGGGTGAGCTTAACATGATAGTCAAATCTGTATAATCAATTCAATCCTCTGTTAGTGCGTTTGCACAGAATTTTCATTAAAATTCTCGAGCAGAATCCGAAAATCTTTATTTTAAAGTTGAAATGCTCCATCGCCCACTTATTGGTGGTAAGGATGTGTATTTGAATGGTTTTCCTATTTTCATCCCTGTCGCAAGCTGGAGAACCTGATTGCAATTTGTGGCCTTGCGGCATTTGCTGTGTTGTCCTATTGGTTGGTGCACATTGGAGTGATGACATCAATATCTCATTAAACTGTACACAAAGCAGGACAGTGGGATCCATTATTTTCATGATGCGTTCTGTCTGGATTGCGATTGGACTACATTACGGACAACATTATGTAAAATTGAAAAACTGTATGGATAAATCTTCAATTTTGTCCATTTCTTTTGCGGGTAAATTTGAGTAAATTACCCTGCTCATCAACTGCATTTCAACAACCATTTTGTAACTGACAATATAGGAGTTGTTAAGGAGAAGTGAATTATGTAATTCTGTATCAAAAGAGGCCATGCCCATAATTGGATCATTGAAAATGTCGCACACTTCTTAAAATTGAATCCTCAACATTTTAAGACTCCTGTTGTGTCGAAGTTGTTTGCTGCTTTGTATAAATGCTTATCAAATGTTAATGGACCCCCGAATGAGGGGTTGCTTTTTGTTATAAGGGGGTGCATTATGTCACATTTCATATGGTAATATACAGCAAATGGCCTCTCACCATAATCCCCAGGACATTGTTGGACATAGCAAGTTAAACCTGTTAACATTTATTGTTAACCAAAATATTCTCATAGATTTGTAGCTCGTAGAAAATCCTAATTTATTACTGGATAGGTAAATTTCAAGTGACTTCATTCTGGATAACTGGTTTTGTTGTAGTACATGATTTTTATTTATTTTTTTGGACTAATATCGAAATAATCACTTCTCATTTCTGGACTCTCAATGGGCCAATTCTAACAGAATTTTTTAGCTGTCATTGTGAGGTCAGCACCATTCAGAATGAGTCTTGTGTCATGCATGCGCACCAGCGAATCAGGGTTTCAGAATCAAAACCCTCGCCTGCCATTGCCAATCAGTTCTTTTGTGCGTCATTTGCTGCGCCCTCTGTCCTTCTTTATGAAAACATCTCTCCGCTTGGCTTCCTGCTGACCTGCACTTTAATTCATATGTCAGTAACCTCTGGCTGACCCCTGACCTCTGCAGTTGTCCTAATTGTTTGATGTACGATTGATGTCCAGTGCTGCATTAAATAACTTGTTTCCGAGGCTGGCCCTTCTATAGGCATAAAGTCATCTCCACATTGTTCTGGATGCTTTTTGTTTTAAAGCAACTTGTTTTTTTTTCTGATGAAACTAGCCTTTGGCAGTTGTTAAACGTGCTAGTATGCTAGTTAAGTTGATGGTTGCTGATACCATGCTTTTTTTTTTTTTTTTTTTTTTTTTTTTAACTGGTCTTATAATGTATTTATGGATGATATCTTATAGCAGAATGTTAAAGGTTACCTCACTTCAAGATATTCTGCAGTACCAATTCACTGCTAAGAAGTATTATGATCATTATAAATGTTGATGATGAGCAACAGTTGTTATTAAAAAAAAATTAGTCTGTTGTGTGATTTGGGAGTTCCTGGCTATGGACCAGTCCTCCTCCGAGGTGTCCTGTGCATCGGATTGAATTAGAGCCGGGACCTCGGAATTGAAATGCACACCTTTCTAAAATAGCAGGGGAAACATGACCCACATTGCATATGGCTGTGGGGGGATACTATAGGACCCCCTGTGGAATTATATCGGGTGGAGGAACGCCTCTCTGTCAGCGCACGATTTTTGCTGATGTCAGGGTATGAAGCCGCAGTCCAACAACTGCTGGTACGAGAGGGTTTAATTTAAATGGAGATGTTTTGCTCTAGCATGATTTCTTAACCTTCAGGAGAGAAAATAAAGACCCTGTTGTGTGAAAGTATAAATATGGACTTTATCTTGACCCAGGTCTTCCTGTCCTTGTAATGGCTCGGCTGACATGTACATGTGCTGCTTATCGCCGGCGAATTAAGACTAATAGAATAATTGCAGACAGCAGGGCATGTGGCCTTACTGTATTGAGACATAAATTCAGGGTAATCTCCGCCCAAGCCTGAAGCCATTTGGAAAAGGCATTAATTGGTTTTATTCCATGTTTGGAGCAGGCTGGTGTAAAGGCTGTGAGGGATTGGCTAGAATTACCCCCCCAGTCCATACTGCAGCAGGGCGGTGTGGATTTACTGTGGCCAATCCTCCAAATGAGCTTCATTATAGCTTGGTACACCCCCTCCCACCCCCCGACCCACTCCAGTGGATTAGCTTCCCTGCGCAATCCCACTGCCATGTGGGGATTGAGAAGCTGTGCGCATAAATGTAATTATGACCACCCACCCCCAGCCTTGCTCCCAAACAGTCACCTACATGCTTAACCTCTGGTAATCTGTTGATGAGATTAATGAATTTGCATCAAAACTAAGTTGGTCCAGTTGTTGGGTTCTGCGCTCATTTGGAAACCCCTCTTCTATTTGGAACAGTGTCCATCAGTGACCCAAGTCGATTACATCACAGAAAATCCAAGCCGAGTGCAATTAATGATCTGTGTTATGAGTTTACTGATTGTCCTCTCAGTATGAGGGAGTCTAAATGTATTTCACACTGCCCCATATTCTAAATCTTAAAACTTAAAGATTTTTGAAAATGATGTCTGGTATTTTACAAGAAGGTGAATTCAGACATTTCATACCCTTGGTGAGGATTTGAAGCCATTGCCATTTTAGTTGAATGGGGATTGTAGCACATCAGCATGTCCGCGGTTCTTGCTTCGATCACTGAAAACTTATGTGTCATTTTTGTCTCTTCAGGGACCCCAGTGAACAGGATCCCCATCATGGCGAAGCAGGTGCTGGACCTGTACATGCTGTATAAGCTGGTGACAGAGAAGGGAGGCTTGGTGGAGGTCATCAACAAGAAGATCTGGAGGGAGATCACCAAGGGCCTGAACCTGCCTACCTCCATCACCAGCGCTGCCTTTACTCTCCGCACTCAGTGAGTATCTGTTCACTTCCACCACCAGCGCTGCCTTCAATGTCCACACTCAGTATCTGTTCACCTCCATCACCAGCGCTGCCTTCAATGTCCACACTCAGTATCTGTTCACCTCCATCACCAGCGCTGCCTTCACTCTCTGCACTCAGTATCTGTTCACCTCCATCACCAGCACTGCCCTCACTCTCTGCACTCAGTATCTGTTCACTTCAGTCATCAGCGCTGCCTTCGTTCTCCGCGGTCAATATCTGTTCACCTCCATCACCAGCGCTACCTTCACTCTCTGCACTCAGTATCTGTTCACCTCCAGCACCAGCGCTACCTTCACTCCCTGTACTCGGTGAGCGTCCGTCCTCCTGCCAAATACTCAGACCAGCCAGTCTGGCACCAACAACTAAGCCACGTTCAAAGTCACTTAAATTGGCATTCTTCCCATTCTGACCTTCGGTTTGAGCTTCAGCAGATCATCGACCATGTTCACATGCCTTAATGCATTGAGTTGCTGTCATATGATTGGCTGATTAGATATTTGCGTTAACTAGCAGTTGTGCAGGTGTACCGAATGAAGTGGCTGGTGAGTGCACAGTAATCGGCCATAACATTATAACCACCTGCATAATATTGCGTTGGCTCCCTTTTTGCCACCAAAGCAGTCCTGATCCGTCGAGGCACGGACTCCACTAGACCTCTGAAGGCGTGCTGTGGTGTCTGGCACCGAAACGTTGTCAGTAGATTCTTTGCGTCCTCTCAGTGGCGAGGTGGGGCCTCAATGGTTTGGACTTGTTTGTCCGGCACATCCCATGGATGCTCATTTGGAATGAGATCTAGGGAATTAGGAGGGAAAGTCTCAAACCATTCCTGAGGCAGTTTTGCAGTATGGCAGGGCGCATTATCCTGCTGAAAGTGGCCACTGCCATTAGGGAATATTGTTTCTGTGACAGGGTGTACATGGTCTGCAACCATGTTTAGGTGAGTGGTATGTGTCGAAGTAGCATCCACATGAATAGCAGGGGCTAAGGTTTCCTAACGGAACATTTGCCCAAGGCATCATGCAGCCTCCACTATCTTGGCTTCTTCCCACTAGTTGTGGAGATGTTCTGACCCAGTCGTCAAGCCATCACGTTTTGGCCTTTGTCAGTGTCGCTCACATCCTTATGTTTGCCCATTATTCCTGCTTTTAACACATCAACTTTGAGGACAAAATATTCATTTGCTGCCTAACTTATCCCACCCACTGACTGGTGCCATCATATCAAGACAATATTATTCACTTCACCTGTCAGTGGTCATAATGTTATGTCTGATTGGTTAAATTAATTGTACATTTTCAACTGAATTGTGATCAGTTATTTTAATTTGCCGTTTCTGGAAGCATGTCTGTTCCTGGTTTGTTTGGAGCTTGGAACTGTCCTTGTTGCTACTTTCAGTTTGGAAGAAACTTTTGACTCCAAAAATTCCTTGGTATGCACCTATCTGACTTTTTCAGTCCCAGTACCAATGACAAGTACAGATCCAATGCCAGGGTTGAAAAATAAGCCTTATTCCTCACTATGTAGAAGAGACTGGAATCATTTTCATGTGTTTGGCAACACCTAACATAATAAAACAAAATGTATGAATGGATATAAATGCATTGAATTGCATTTAATATTGTATATTGGTGTCCGATACCAGATCGGACGACTCTCATTGATGTCCAGTCCAACTATTTGAGTTTGTATCAAGCAGATACCCGGTGCAGCTCTAACATTCCCTGAAAAGTGTTATGCAGCACCAATGGTTCGTTGCATCATTGATGTTGTAATGTGTGCACGATGTGCTGGTGTTCTAACTGCCCTAAGGTATATTGGTGTCGTAATGGCTCAATGGTGTTATGGTGTTGCAACATCCCTGTTGTAAATTCGTGTTGCACTGGAGCTGTGGTGTATTGCCGCTATGACAGCCCTGTGGTGTTGTGTTTGCTTTCTGCAGGTATATGAAATACCTGTATCCTTATGAGTGTGAGAAGAAGGGTCTGAGCTCTCCCGGGGAGCTGCAGGCAGCCATCGACAGTAACCGCCGCGAGGGCCGTCGCCCCAGCTACAGCACCAGCCTGTTCCGCTTCTCTCCGTCCCCCAGCACCGCACCCCACATCCTCTCTCCTCCCAAGATGCACCTGCCCTCACTCGGGGGTGGGGTCTCTGCCATTCACAACGGTATTCAGGCGTCCCCTGGCCCCTCCCTCAAGAAGGCTGTTGGTGAGTGTGCACTCTGTGTTAATGGATCGGATCAAATGAACAAGCTAGTTATTTTAGCTTATTCGGGTTACACATATGACAACATTCATTTTATTGTTGTGGAACGGCTTGGTTATCCTTTGGGATGGTCAGTGATCTGGATTGTTTTTCATTTATTCAATTTTTTGACTCCCTGAGGCCCCCCCTGGGTGAATTTGACTCTAAAATAGGCGGAGTGATTTAACCCCTGTCCATTGATCTTGGGCTGTTCACTGCATTGGCTAATGGCAAATTTTCATGCAAATGACAGGAGCTCTGCTTCATATCGCATGACTGCGAGATCTGTCCAAATGTGTTAGCCATTGAAGAGCGCCCTCCCTGATGTGGCTGTGACATCACAGCCAAAATCGCATCCAAGTGCACATTTATCCACAGATTAGAAACTGCTGCTGATTTTTCTAAATTGGAGTGACTGTAAGAGGAGCATATTTAATTGTTATATACTGGTTGGGCCATCCGGTTTTGGGCTCTTTCCCCCCACTGTTTGAATAGCTTACAAAATGACAAAACAACAGGCTTCCAAGTGCTGTGGCCTACAGGAAATGTGTTCAGGAAATCCTGTGTTGTTGTCATCAGCTAAGGGTCATTAATGGAAAGCAGGGCTGCTAAACGCATTAAAGTGTGATCTTCCTGTTCAGACCGGCTGCAGTTTACTCTGAGGAGGGGGCAGTTGGAGGCCCGCTCGGCCTTTTTAAATCCAGGTGTGTTTTCCATCATGAGATCAGGGCCAGCAGGGCGGTCCTGAGGTTTTACAGGGAACCGAAAATGCCATTCTCCGGGAGGAATTCACAATTATATTTTTAACGATTTCTCAATGTACCATTCGTGATGAATAGGTAAGAAAGGAAGGCAATGGTAATCATATCCTCCTGCCGACAAAGTTGAGAATTTGCCCTGTTTGTTCAACTCTGCTTTTGCAGTGGAAACGGAGTACTTTTGATGCAGAAGCTTGCATATTTCACTAGAGGGCACTAGCACCTCGCTTAAGAGGATTAGTCCTGTTCGGCAAGGCGGTCTTGGAGCATTACAAAGAGTTGCTCTTTACCTTGACTCTCTTAGCTGGCCTCGTGATGCAGTGGAAAGCTGAAATGGGGCAAGGAGGTGGTTCTGGGCTCTCTGTGTGCAGATTATATGGTGTTCTCAGAACTAGTAGCTTCTTCAGTGCTGCTCTGTAGCTGCCTACTGCTAACTGGTTGGTGGGATGGGTTGAATACATTGGGCTCATTAAAGTCTGTTGTATGTTGGTTAAAAGTGCAATGTTACTTTTTTGCTCTGTATCCACACACACACACACACACACACACGTGGGGACCCAAAAAAAAGTCCCCATGAGGCTTGTTTTCTCAGACTTCACTGTCATTGTGAAGACTTTTGGTCCCCACCAGGATGTAAAATCGAACACACACAGAGCTCTCTCATCCTGACTGTAACTGATCCCTCTCCCCACAGAGGAGGGCTCTCCAGCCCTGATGTCCGGCCGGCTCCCCATGGCCATGGCTCTGGGGCAGCAGCAGCTGGCGCGCGCCGCTACACTGGAGCAGCTGCGAGAGAAGCTGGAGACGGGCGCGGGCGACGGGCCCGAGAGGAAGATGGCGCGGCTGGCGGAGGAGCAGCAGAGACTGATGCAGCAGGCCTTTCAGCACAACCTGCTGGCCATGGCCTCTCAGGTCCCCATGAACCTGCGGCTCAACACTGCCCGCGGTCAGTCAGAGTCTCTCTGCACTTAACCGCACTTTTTACTTTGTCGAGGGACCTTTGTGGGAGGCTTGGGGGCGTTTGGGACTTGGAGAATTTCATCCTTGGTCCAGGTTACAATGTTAAGCAGAAATATAAACTCGCTTTAGTTCATTTTTATCCCCCTGGCATATAATGCGGCGGGATATAGTCATGGGTGCTGTTTGTCCGTCCGTCTGTCTGAACTTTTCGTTTCCGGAACATAACTTGAAAACCGTTCAATATTTCTTAACAAAACTTGGTGTGCCATTAATCATGACCTGCCAATCCAAAGATGTGGGGCCGGGGGGCTATGCCATCTTCTGATGGCTCGTGTTTATTTGGGCAAGGGAAGCTTGCAATCTGGCTGACCAGGAGGAACAGGGTACAAGAGGGGCAGGTCACTGAGCCACTACTGGTGTTTAAGGGGATGATTATAGAACGTGTTCTTATTGAATACGTGCATTTTAGTTTAACAAATAATGTTAATTTATTTAAAAACGTTTGGTGTGTTAACGGTGCCATGTGTTCCATTGACAATGAAGAGGGCGACAAAATGTGTTTTTTGACATAAGTAGTCCATTAACAGAATGAAATATTGGAAGGTCTGGTTTTATTTGTTCATTTTTATGATGGTACTTTTTACTATTTATTTTAATACTATTTAATTTTACTTTTTAAATTTTTGTCTCTTTCTCTCCCTCCCTTTCCCTCTCTCTCCCTTTCTCTGTCCCACTCTTTCTCATTCATTCTTATTCTTTTCCCTCCTGATGAACTTGGAGTCTGATTTCTTCTTTGGTTTTTGTGTGATAAATGTGATTGGTTAGTTTTTTATTTGTAAATGAATGTGTTTTTTTTTTTTTTAATCTAAAGTCTCTTCGTCTTTCTGTGTCTCTCATTTTAATGACATTTCAAAGGTCATTAAAAGCCTTTTAAAAAGTTCGCAAACAAATATGTGCAATAGCAACTGAGAAAAGCTTTCCAAACAATTATTGCCAAGAATCCAAGATGGCCACCATTGCCATGGTAACTGGAGGTTGATTTTCATTCAAAATATGATAAATCATTATTTTGGTCATTCATGAGTATTATTGAACATATAATGGCAGGAAAAATAACCTTTTGTTGATTTTTTTTTTTTTTTTTTTTTTTTTTTTGTAGATGGCCCCCTTAAATTTGGAATATGTGCCCGTTATACACATTCTTCCAGTTAGAATGCCAACATACCACAGAGGGAAGATAAAGGGACTTTCAATGCAGCAACTCCTTTATGGGTTTCATGGGACCCGTTAATGCACTGTTTTCAGTATGCGGCTTTCCTCCCTCAGTTATTGCACTCATTGTGTTTCTCTCTTGATGTTTCAGAAGATAAGCAGGATATGGCCCTCAGCATTTCCTCCAATGGAGCCACTAGTATCAGCGTGTCTGTGGAGGTCAACGGCACACTTTACTCAGGTACGCAGGGCTCTCTGCCCCGCTGCATGCTGTGAAATCACTGTTCTATTCTGAACACAACACCTACTAATTTTACTCTCACCCCCACCTTTTTTATTTCATGAAGAGTAGAGATGCATTGATACTGGTACTGCTATCAGAAAACAGAATATCTGTTCAATACTGACTTAAAGAGCTGGAATAGGTATTGATGACAGTGGGCCAATCTGGTGTAGGATACCGTTATTTTAATAAATGACAAATCTGTATATTAACATTCATGCATTCATTAGTTACATGTTGTTTCACAAAGTTAAAAAAGCTATGTTTAAGTCAAGTCTGATATTGCCTTACACATAAAAGATGGATCCCAGTTTCCTCTACAGTGAGGCACGCAGCTGACTAATTAAACTCTGATATCCAATTGGTACTCAAAACTAGCCGATACCAAAGCTCAGGTATTGGTGTTGGTATTGGTTTCGGTATCAGGTCAAATCGACGAATCTTTAATAAAGTGAACTGTATTTGTACTGTGAAGGACACTCTTGAACAGGGATCTTCAAATATGTCCAGGTTTTCGTAAGTAAATGAACCCCTGTGCCCCTGATTGGCCGGACTGTCTTTACACCTGACTCCCAGGTAAAGGGAGGGTGGAAAACCAGCAGTTCTCGGACCTCGAGGACCGTGATTTGAGGCTCTTGAGTGTTGACTCTACGCTGTGTTCACTGTCTCTGCAGGGATGTTGTTCGCCCAAAAGTCTGCAGCTGCTG
Source organism: Gymnothorax javanicus (assembly GCA_029692085.1). NCBI lineage: Eukaryota > Metazoa > Chordata > Actinopteri > Anguilliformes > Muraenidae > Gymnothorax > Gymnothorax javanicus. The sequence continues at coordinate 20,403,295 of CM056207.1, read as the reverse complement.
GTGCCTCGGCATCTGCCTCAGCGCCCTCTGCTGGTGGAAGTGGTGGCTTTGGGATCCTGTCCTCAGCTCACAGCCCCAGCGTCTCCTCCTCCTCTTCTAAGGGCCCTAGCTCTGCTGAGCCCTCCACTAGTGGCTCACCGTAGCTGGGGCTCCCCAACCACCCGCTCCCCTGGTCTATCCACTAAGGCCTAAGCCCAGCTGGGATTCAGTGAATACATGTATAGATTAATATGACTGACGGAGAAAACAAACTGTTGCACAACGAATACCTCGTCACTCCTGTCGACCTTGGCTGTTCAATACTCAGTGTACACCCATACATGCAAACATTAATGCAAACACATCTCCAGTGTCATGCTTAAAAACTATTCAAATTATCTTGCAGCTGGATTACAGTCGCGCAACGCAGACACACATTCAGACACGCATATATAGATGCACAGACGCGCACTCACACACAGCCAAAAACACTGACAGGTGCTCCCAAATGAACTTGAAGATTTGTCTTTCTATTTGAAATTTTGTCTTTTGATCTTCAATTGTAGTATAATTTTCTTTTCTCTATGTAATTATCACTTACCTCACATTAAGTAATCTGCAGTGCTTTGGTAAAATGATTCTTATACCTCATGAGCTGTAGTATCCTTAATTTGAATTAACTCTTTATTTTTTGTAGTTAAAATGTGTTATTTGGTTACAGGACAGATAATATTTTGATCTCTATGCATTGAAGGCCCCATTAGCTTATTCAAGGTGGCTCCTTTAAACCTCCCTTGAAATATAACTGTGGTCTGCAGACCGCCTGTCACATCACATTCACTTTTTTCCTTCTAGGGGCAGATTTTTATATTTTCTATGGTTCAGATCAATGTTTGTTCAGTAAGATAGTTTTCTGAGTGCGGAAAAGCCAGTACAGAGAGAGAGAAGGTTGCTAATTCTTGATGGACTCTAAAGCCTTTCTGGTTATAAGGCCACTGAGTCTGACTGAGCTCTTGCCTCTCTGTCTGGTCCCTCCCCTAGCACCTGTCAATCAAAATGAAGGTGTGAAGAAAACCACAGTTGACATCTCTTAAGCTCAGTGCAATTAGCATTGTGCCGTTTCAGTTAGACTGAACCATTCAATTAGATTTGAACTAAAACTATTCATTTTTCTTTCCATTGCCGGACTGGATGTTTTTCTGTAAGCTGCCATTTCAATATCAGACCTCGCTGTCAACTTTCCATATTGGAAAATTTCTCAGGAAGAACAGAGGTGTCTCCACAGGACTCTCTTCATCAAGAAAAAAAGCTTCATACCAAAAATGAAAAGAGCAGAACAATCCACATCTCTATGAGACTGTTCGAAGAAATACCTCAGAGACTCTCATGGAAAACATTACATACCTCATGCAATCGAACTGGCGAGACTTGACTTGACGTGAGACTCCCTCGCTGCTGTCTGCGGAGGAATTGATCGGAACACCGGGCTGCAGACTGGATTTGACTTTAAAGAGCTCACCTCTGGGTTTGCGATGAACGCCGTTATGTCTGTCATATCTGGTGATGTTTGTTTTTTTTTTTTTTGGTTTTTTTTTTTTGAGTTGTGTCCTGCTTGGGTACAATCAAGGTGGCCAGTATTTAACTCCATTTATTCTCGACCACGTTTGCCTCATATTATTACTGCACAGCTGAATGCCAAAGATCAGCCTAGTCTGTCTCTCAGTCCTTAAATCCACTTCACCCCTTGTTTGGGTGCGCTGTGTAAATGTTCAGGTTTAGCTGGTGATTCGAATTAAAGAATTGTTTGATGCTGAAGACGAGTCGGCGGCCGGCATGTTGATTCGTTGTCCCCTCCTGTCTGATGTCATTGTGGCAAAGCACATCAGCTGGGTTTGTTTTAGGACCTCTGACAATCCATCTCTACACTTAGATCTGGTATTGTTGATCTGCCTTGTAATCATTCTCATGTAGTGTGAGCAGCTCTGCTGAATCCTGCTCTCCTATAGGGTCATGCTCTTCCCTTTAAAATGGCTGTTTTCTCCACGTCCCATGTTTTTTTTACCAACCAAAAGGGATTATTCTGTTTGAATACAGCTTGCTTTTAAATCGGGCGACGTTCAGATGGAGATGCTGTTGTAGTCAAAGAGCGAGCTGGCGTTTGAGATCGCTAGCTCTGGCTTTGTGGTGGCGTTAGTGCTTGCCAATGCCTTAGTATGTTCAGTTCTGTAGCGTCTCACGCACAATTCTGTGGGCCACACTCTGAAGAGATCACCTGCTGTTACGGGCTCTCAAGTTTCCCATTTTCATCTGGTGTCCGTTACCAGTGACAACTGCTTTTGCATGAAAATATAAGATGATGCGTTTCGCAGAAATATGGACGATATGAATAGTGTGGTAGTTGCTGCCTTAATATATTCTCTTGTAATTACTCGTAGTTCTTCGAGGGTCTGAGTTAAGATTTGTTTCATACTTTAACCTCAGTTATTTGGAGATTCATTGATCTACTTTAAAGTTCCATTTAAAAATCAAATGGTCTCCCTCGTTTAAACTACTATTTTTTAAAATTAAGAATTTAATATTTATTGCTTTTAGTTGGAGCATCCCCCATCTTGTTGCAAAGCGAAGTGTGCTTCATGGTGAACACAACTGTTTAGGGAATTTTTTAATAACCATGTTGGGGGGAAAAAAAATCAGTTTTTACTCCTAGACCGTGTTCTTGGTTCTAAATTTTACTAGTTTTTCACGGGCCATTTACAGCCTTCTGTTTTCACTCACAATTATGTTGTGAATACGAAACACGCCTGCAAGAACAGATGCCTTGAATAGGGCCTGGATGTAGTCTTGGAGGTCTACTACAAAGATTATCAGGGTGCAGGCTATGTTCTGTATGGGTAGAATTTGTTTACGAAACAGGAGATGTGAACAGTTCCACTATTCCCAGAGTACCTACAGCTTTGTTGTATGTGAATGTGTGTGTGTGTGTGTGTGTGTGTGTGTGTGTGTGTGTTGTGTGTATGGTGTGTGTGTGTGTGTGTGTGTGTGTGTGTGTGTGTGTGTGTGTGTGAATGCATGTGTGTGTGTTGGAGCAAGAGGGCGATTGAACATCAAATACTGCAAGGCCATATTGTGGCTTGAACAGTCGAGACTGCGTCATGCTGTGCATGATGTCTGTCATTAGTGAATCCAGTTTCTCTGTGGGTGTGTCTGTGCACGTGCGTGTGTGTGTGTGTGTGTGTGTGTGTGTGTGTGTGCTTGTGTGTGTTAGCGCGTGTATGTGTCTGTGCACGAGAGGTGGAGAAGGTGACAGAGGCGTAGAGAAGCATAGTAAGAGGTAGAGAGAGACCCTTTCTGAAATGGATATCGTAGTATAATTAACCGTGTCTTTGAAAGGTGTGTGAGTGTGTAGTGTGTATGAAAAGTGGGGTGAGTGGTATCAGGATAATATAATTTCAAGTTTGGCTCCTCAAATCTTGCCTGACTGCAGCACAGACAATTTAACATTTCAGATGAGGCTTGGTCATGTGTTTGCCCATGTGTGGCTGTATTGAACTAGTCCTCTTTATGCGGATGGGTTAACAATCAGTTTTTTTTTAATTTATTTTTTTAAGACTGTGACAAAGTTCTGAAGTGGCAAGTCCTTGCTCGCAAAGGGGAAAGTGGATGCTAGGTGTTAGACTTTAGTTTTAGACAGTTTGGGGTTTTATTTTGACTTTGTGGTTTTGCTTTTTTGTCTTCTGTATTTCTGATGAGATGAGCGCTCAGGATTTCTTTTTTTCTGTGGAACCTCGTCTTTGGATGGATTGGATTTTACATTTATTTGAAATATAACCTGATCTGTGTATTCCAGGTGTTTATGGAAGTGGATATTGAATACCTCATTTATCAACATTTTTTGATTGAAATTTGTGCAATGCTCCATTTTAAAATCAATATGTGGGGTTTGTGCATATTTTGTATTATTATTATTATTATTACTTATACGGCTACATCTTTAGAGAAAACAAAACGTATGAATGCTTGTAACATGGTTTGTGCTGATTGTAAAGTGTATTTAAAAGTGGAGCACTTTCCCAAAGGTGATTTTGACACATTCAGTTTTGTTCACATAAGTACTATAAGGATGTGGTTCTCAGGGCTTTAAACATGTATGTCATGATAAAGTTTTACTTTATATCTCGTCTCCCTGTGGTGTTGTGTTTTGGCTTCAATGTTCAGTTTTGGTTTTTCCTTGCTTTGGTGTATATTTGAATGAGAGCTCCTCCATTTCGGCTGTTGCTCATCAGTTATTCGGAGAAGATTCAGTGAGCCGCTCCAGACTCCGGCCTGAAGACGGGGGCTGGAATAATTGTGTGATAACACAGAGCTTATTCATGTCAGAATCCAGCCTCGCTCTCCAGCCCTGGTATTGCCTTCTGAACCGTGTGAAGTTCGTGGCATTGGCTGAGAGGGCTGTTTTCACACGGGAACAAATCAAAGAAATCTCATGGCTACCCCTGTCCTGGAATAGCCGGAGCAGCATAGAATAAACAGAATGACAGAGCTGTAATGGTTGAATGTGTTGATTCTTATTGATTTCAATAGGTTACTCTTGAGACTTTTCTGAATTTTACATTCTGAATATTTGCTTTTTCAAGATCCTGACACTTTGACTACACTGCTGATTCAGGAACTAGAAAATTGTTTTTTATTCAAACTCAAAGTTAGGAATATCAAATGTACTGTTGCAGTGCGTGAAAAGTCACATATTCAGCAAATTTAGAAATGCGGATATCAATATGTTTTTAAAAAGTACAAGCTGCCCCATTTATAACACGTATAAATAACTTCTGTAAAGTTCCCAAAATACTGTTTGTGTAAATGACCGAGGAAAGCTGTATTGAAAAACATGCTTATGAGCTGGCAGCTGAAAGGCTTCACAGTGCAAGTGTTAAGGAGTTTTAGGACTAATCACTATTGTAAAAAGGGAATTTCTCGAACCTATGTATTATTTGTCCCGCATATTATTCTCACTATATTTTCAGGTCTGGAATAACTCCTCCGGCACTGTGTCCCTATCGTTGCACTGGAGCTCGGTGTTCAGATTGGACCAAAGTCAAATGCGGTCTCCTCAGTCCTGCCAGCTCTGGCAAATGCTGCCAGGGTTTGAATGCTAATGTTGCTAGTTGAGCAGCATCAGGATAAGGAGCAGGAAGACTGAGGCCACTGAAGGAGGAGCTGGACCTGCGGCCTTGCTCTCTGAGCGCACCTCATACTGCACCACAGTCCTCTCAATATCGCCGTCTGAGAAAATGCAGCTGTAGTTGCCCTCCAGCTGGGGGGTCATGTTCTCTATGAGCAGTAGGCACATCCCATCTGACTGCAGGCACTCTGTCCTCTTGCCCTGGTACTGCCAGCTGTAGTTGGCATAGCCAGACTCAATAGGGCACATCAGGACATACTTGGCCGCTGGGGAAATGCTGTAAACCTTGTCCAGTTTGTCCTCATCGGACGTGTCTGTGGAATGAGCAAAAAGGTAAATCTCAACCCAAGAGGAAAAACACTCAACCGTAAGGCAAAGCTCAATAGCACCAAAAATTGGCATTTGATCATGTTGATACAAATTTTTTTTTTTTTTTTTTTTTTTTTTTTTAACCCCCAGAATATATTGTGAGGGATACTGCCATCGCTCTGTTGTTCTGTTTTTCCAACAGTCTGTTCACATTTTTGTGGGGACCATTGTCTTATGTCCTATCCGCAGCATTTGTCACCTGCTCTTTATGGGCCTTGTGAGGTAGCTTACCCTGGGCAAAGAGGGCTCCAGAGTGGGCTGCTTTTTGGTGTTACTCTGTACTTAATTTATCAATTAAAGCAGTTTGTCATGTTAGCTCGCCTTCCCAGGCTTCTTGGGGCTAAAGAGGGTGGTAAGAACAAGAACCAGCGCACTATGGGGTCCTCCAGGACTGGAGTTGTTTATCCCTGCTCTGTGTTTTTGTTCAGATGTTTGTATGCATTAGTTTGCAGTTAAATTAGTTAGACTGTGCGTGATTCCTTGGAAGTATTGGGATAGGTGGAGTGTGCAATACACGACCTTCAAAAATTTGTTATTGCAAATGATATGTAAAACAACCGCTGTCTTACCCTCATGGCAAGTGTGGCTTTTGCCCACATCCCTGCAATTTTCACTTCATTTTCCTTGCAAACAATTCAAATGAGATTCTAATCAAAAACTACATAATTTTTGTTGTGTTCACTTCCCTGACTAATATATAGTTGTGAAATGGCCAAGAGGCTGCTAAGTAATTCATCAGTTTCTTTAAATAGTAAACCAACACTGGAAATTTTGACATTGACTAGAAAGGCATTGTGCTATGTCTTACCTGCCAGTTCACACACCGTGCTGTCTCCGTGCTTCATAGCCCCAGCTGTGTCACTAATAGAAGAGGAGCAAGAATTATATATTATTGGCTTGGACTTGTAATTGATAGTCTGATGTCTTGTCTCAAGATATCGGTGTATGGTTGTAACTGCTGGGGTAGAAATTGTGAACTGTATTTGTCCACTTGGGGTCCAGTGAGAGAGAGACTGTTTTTCTCCTCTATAGTGGGCTTCAAAATTGCTGGCACCCCTGACTGGCAATGCACAAACAAAAAAAATTATAATACAAATATATAATGTAAAATACACTCGGCATCAAAGAAGACAACACATTTTTTTTGTTGTTGTTTTTTATAAATACTTATTTGAGCAATGATTTATGGCGGAGTTAATTGTAACGGCTCAAGGCATGTTGATGACCACTGAATTGTGACCATTTTTGACCTTGATATGCTGCCGTGTGATTGGCTGAAAAATGGATAAGGTGATTTTCCTCAGTGGTCAGTGCCAATCCTCCTGGGTCTGATATTGTCTATAAAATGCCCCCAAAAGTGAAGAATAACCAGACCTCAAGAACGACGCCATGCCAAGATTATCCGAGAATCAACGTCACTGTGCCTTGGGTCTGCTGGAGGGAGGTCTCTTGGCTCGTGATGTGGCCAGAAGAATGGGCTGTTCTGCACCCACGATAATCAACCTGAGAAGGCGGCATCAACAGACTGGCACTGTGACTGATCAGTGAATTTTGGACAATTCCTCTGAGCAGATCCTTTCAAGAACCATTTCTGTGTTAGTCTTAAGGTAGGCTTTGGGTCATTGTCTTGTTGGAAAGTCCATCTACGTCCAAGTCCCAGCCTCCTTAGATTGTCGACCAAAATATCCTGATACTTGGTGGAATTAATCATGCCATTGGTCTTAACTAGTGCCCCTGGACGTCTTGAATTAAAACAGCCCCAAAACATGACCGACCCACCATCTTATTTCAACGTGGGTATGATGTGCTTCTTGTATGCATCTCTGTTTGGACATGATGCTGTATCTCACCGAAATGGGCAAATTTGGTCTCATCTGACCAAAGCACCTCGTTGCAGTCATCATTTAAATGACATTGGGCAGACTCCAAGCGCTTGCTTCTGTGTCTTCTGGTCAGAAAAGGCTTTCTTCTGGCAACCCCTCCAAAGAGCCTATGGTTGAGGAGGTGGCGCCTGATGGTGCTTTTGAAACCTGTTGACCCCAAAATGCTACCAAGGCCTGCAATTCCTTCACAGTGGTTCTTGGGAATTTTGTTGCTTCTCTCCCCTCCTCAGTATCCTGGGGGGCAAAGTGCAGAAGTGTCCTGTAGCCTTCAGGTTTTCAACAGTCCCCTATCTTTGGAATTTTTTTTTTATAATTGCCCTGGCACTGCTTGGTGGCATATTCAATCGTCTGTGAAACTTCTTGCAGCGATTACAAGATTTATGAAGGTTTACGATCATCTGCATCTTTTGAACTGACAGTTGTTTTGTTTCTTCATGATGTTGGATGACAAAGCGATATTGCATGTGTGTTACCTCATTTTATGCCCTGGTGAAACAGGTAGTTATGTTATTGCTAAATGTAGTTCCTTAACACTTAGATAAAACATAAATAAGTGGAATGTAATACCCGTTTTAATTTTGGTAGATGTTATTTATGATAACCTTTCAGGATGCCATAATTGTGAAACCTTGATTTGGAGGAAATTGATTTTTAGTTAAATCAGTAAATGATTTCAGTTGGTTCCATTGGAATGTTAATATTGTACAGTATTCCTCACCTTATTTTGAGGTTCTATGTAAATATATTTTTTAGAATTTTTTGAAGTATTGTTTTTGCATTTCCAGTCAGGGGTGACACTGTATCTCCATGCTGTTTGAGCCATATTTCCTCTTGTTGTTATAAAGTTTGGGAGGCCTGGAGTCATGAAGGTGGATGGTGACACATTTTGAGAGTATCATTTTCCATGTAAATAAGCTGGGTTTGCCCTCAGTGAACATTATGTATTTAAAGCAGGAGCTGACAGTATTTGCCTGCTGGCACACACCTCAATGACTCCAGTGTTTGCTTTCAATAAAAAAAAACAACTTTTTTTATGAAGAATATAGTAAGTTTTGAGCTGGGCTCAATGCCAGACATCTATTTCAAAACTGGATTATTTAGTTTTCTAAATATTTGCATTTAGTAAAACCCAGAAATGTTCTCTTTACTTCAGTCAATGTTCCAAATTTGGGAGAATCCTAGGTTTCACTCAGTGTAGTCATCCAACTGCCATGGTGAGCCTCTTTAGAGTCCTGTGGACTTAACAGTTCTGCTGTATTGCCATTTGGTGTTCAGGTAAAACCTGCTGAATGGTCATTGGAGCTCTGAATGATGCAGATAAGTAATGATTAAATATTTTCTAAAATGGCACATGGGAAACATCAGCCTCTAAATTGCCTGCAATCCTGTGGCCTTAATTAATACAGTGAACACAAAATACCTGGTAATTTACCTGCATTTATTGCGCAAGTGAACTTGCAATGGCATATAATTAATTGGCACAGTAAATCCATGTCAGGAAAATGTATATGCACTGGCCTTCCAACAGACCCCTGCCATATTGTGCGCTGTGTCCTACCTGGAGGCAGCCGTGCATCTCGTCCCATCCCAGGTGCAGTATGGGTCTTTAGCCTGGACGCAGTCCTTGCACCTTTTACCGTGTCTCAAACAGCTGAGTACATCCAATCCAGACCCAAACCTGCGAGAACTGCCAGGCTTTGCCTGCATTGTCATGAGGATGGACACTCATTACTGACCAGAATTACTGCTGCTGCCACCAGTGCAATTGCAGCTCCTACTTTATATGTGAAGGGTGTTAGTTGTAATTCTACCATATGCCATTAATGGTGCTGTAATCTTCTTCCCAAGACATAATTTCCTACGTGTAATTGGGCTGCACTGGCTGCTTAGCTTGTAAGTTCACTGCTTACGAGGCCACAAACCAAGTTTGAAAATCATGGAAATATAAACCTGGCCCTGAGATTTAAACTGTCCTGCCTTCTTGAGTTTCCACAGTTTTGACTGATAACAGATATGGGCCATGATTTATATAGCAGCAGAACAGCGGTACCCAAGGGCATTGTGGCACACACCTGTTTGTTTTCAATGAGCAGCTGGTACTGCACCAGAGTCCTCTGGAAGCCCCCCTCCAAGGACACGCAGCTGTGGTTGCCTTCCAGCTGGGGGGACATGTTCTCTATGAGCAGAAGGCACTGTCTCTCTGCGTGTAGGCACTCTGTTCTCCTGCCCTGGTGCTGCCAGCTGTAGTAGGCATGGCCAGACTCGATTGGACACTGCAAGACGTACTTGGCCAATGGGGGAAGTCTGTTAACCTTGCGAGGAATGGCATGCATGTCGGGCTTACCTGAGAAACACAAAGAATTCATGGAACTACTCATACAAAATGAAAAATAAAACTGAGATTTGCCATAGGGAGCGTAGCAAGCTTCTTTGATAAGATGAAGACCAATGTTGTCTGTGTTGAAAGAGAGGTGTGAGGCTGTGTGGAAGGACTAGATTTTAGAAAAACGTTTGTAGCCAGCTACTGAAATGTTAGAGGCAATGTTACAGAAGTTCAGCGGTGGAACAAATCCCTGACTGGACTTGTAAAAAATGTGAGTCGACCTTGGGATTTCTCTTCCTGCGAGGTGACAGTTGACATTCATAAATTGGACAAAAAAGGAGCGATACTGCTGACTGTCCAGCTGGCTACGTATGACTTCATGTTGGGTACACTAAGGAGTGGGCAGAGTTGGAGATGGAGTTCATAGGCTTGTTTGATTATAAACATTGTACCATTGCCAGGTAAAAAAAAAAAAAAAACCACATCCTGTGGTACATGCCTTTAATAAGTTATAGTTTTATCCTGTGCACTGTGCAGTACAGACAATTACGGCAATTAATTTACCTGGAGCCTGTAAGGTATGTCTGTTTACAAATAAACAGCAGGAAGACAAAATTTCATCAGAAAGGTGTGTGGGGAGAAGAACAACTAGCTGCATTAACAATGACATTCATATTATGTCTCCTGAAAATTAAATGCAAAGGCCAATGCACAGGTGAATTGACCTACCTTCCTCTTCACAAATGCTGTAATTCCCTTGCTCCACATCCTGAACTGTGTCACTGTTGGAAAAAGTGAGCAAATTTAACCCTATTGCTGCATAGTGGTTACTAAAGTAACCCAATCCACCCACCACTCTTAATGAGCAGGAAAAGAGTCATGCAACGAAGGGTTAAAAAGAAAAAATGGCAAGAAATCGGAAATCAATTGTCCATTGGCTTTACTCCAGATGTATTTGTGCAGCAGCACATGTGCTGTGCTTCTTGGACAAGATGAGTATATGGTTTAACCATGTCCTAATTTTGTTCACAATAGATTTGCAGGGCCTGCAGCCAAAAAGGAGACAGGACCTGCTCTAATGTTTGCACAGCCTTTCACTTGTTATTTGAATAATATTTACTGAGGATTAAAGCCAGACAGAGCAGGCTGACAGTATTTCCCTGTCGCCAGGTTTCCGGATAATATACACCCAAGTGACACCTGGATTTTAGTATCAAGCTGTGAAAATGTTTTGCTCTCATGCCAGTCAGCTGTGTGACTAGACCTTTCCTTTATATTGTTAGAACTCCCTTGTGAGATGAGCAGCTGCTTGACCTTTTCAGAAATGGCACAGCGTGTTTGCATTTAAACATGCTGCTGAAGGCAAACATGCAGGTATAAACCTGGTGGGCCAAGTGTTACCTGGTGGCAGCAGTGCATTTGGTCCCGTCCCAGCCGCAGTACGGATCTCTGGCCTGGACACAGTCCTCGCACCTTCGCCCATATATCATACAGTTGCGTAGGTCCAATTCCACCACCTCATCGCTGGAGCTGACATATAACTTTTTCTGGGTGGTCATGAGGACAAAGACTTGTCAATGATTGCAGCACTCACGTCTACTCCTGCAAATGCTACTACAGACAACAGTACTGCTGCTCCATCCTTTGCAATACGTTAGTACCTTACAGGCAGCCCGAGTCCAGGTCTAGCGTTTTGGCTATCGTCTACATTGAGTATTGGAAACTACCCAGAAGCTTTGGAGTATCTCGTCATGAAAACAAAGCTACGCACAAAGTCGCTTCCCATTTCAATCTAGGTCAAGGGTTGCCCGAGTGTACGCCTGCTTTGCATCTAGTTGAATACAACTGCATGGCTTTTATGACTCTACAATCTTTTCCTCCTTCAGTTATGATGTCTAGCTGTTCTGCATTGCAGTGTAGTTCAGCCATGTAAAAAAAATCCCACGTCATAACAAAACAACAAATCTAGTTTAACCCATGAAAATGTAATTCTAGCAGTGAGGCCCAATTTGCTGCAGAAGTTTTATGCCTACTGGTCAGTTTCTATAGGTTCAAATGAACTGCAAAGATACAGGATTGCTATAACCAAGTGCATTGTGGGACGCACCGTAGATGACTGCAGAAGCATGTTCTCGATGTGAGTTCTGTTTGTGAAGGGCTGCAGCTCGGCGATGACGAAGGGTGGTCCTTCCTGCTCCAGCACCTTGTGCACCTTCCCACTGTCTTCGTGAGTAACATTTATACAGTTAGCATTCTGTTTGCTCAGCTGTTCTCCATCTGGCTTATATCACCAATAAACTATTAAATTTGGGAAGGCTAAGTTGTTCAAGGTTGCAACTGCAATACCTCCCATTGTATAACTAAAACTATTGCTTAGTGATAAGCACTTTATATCCTGACCACTCCTACATATTAAGGATAAATAATTGCATGAAGGTCTTGTCACTGGGTGTCCAATTTTATGCTCCAAGCACTTGTGTGATTCTGTGTGTCGAGTTCTTGAATGTAGAGCATGAGCAGGGCATTATTTGAATTGTGTCATAATGCTGGGCCAAAACAAAAAGTGGAACAACCTTTTTAGCCATATTCCTGACCTACGCACTGTATGCCTGCCTTGGTGCTGGCATTTGGTAGTATAGAAATTGCATAGCTTGAATATCAGTAAATAATTAGCCATTTCTTCATTACATCTAAATGTGGATGCTGGTTCTCAATAATATGTGTATAAATACATGAATGAGAAATTGTTAGGTCCTTATGCTCCTGTTTCTTTGAGAAAACAGCTAGTAGTATTTTAGTAAATGAATAATATTGTTAACCTTGCTATGATCAGCAGTCATTATAAATGCATCTAAAGAGCATTGCTGATCAATAATGTTGAATACCAGCACCAATAAATAAGCTAATTAAGCCAAATGTGTGGGAAAATGTTCTTAACCACACTGCACAGTGCTGCGTATGTGGAATATGGAACATGAATGACTTGAGGATACAAATGTGCTTCACATGCACTACCTCCAAAAAGCTGGGATGATATGGGAAATAAAGTAAAAAGACAAGTGATTTGCAAATCATCCTTGACTTGTATTGAATTGAATTGAAAACACTAAAAAAACAAGATGCTAAATATTTTATCTGCTCAACTTCATTGTTTTTTTTTTTAAATGCACTGTCATTCCTTAATTCCTTATTACATCTGCCAAGGAGGTTATGTTCTCACCCGTTTGTTCCTTGCCGAATATCAGTCAGTTGCGTTAGACCTGTCAGTTTGTTAGTTACGCGCCCTTTTGCCATTGATCCTGCACCAATCTTAACAAAACTTGGAGATAAGTTAGCATTGGTTACACGCCGCAGACCTATGCTTTTTTACGTTTCTATGTCAAAGGTCAAGGTCAAGGACACACAAAAGGTTGAAAACACATTTCTATCCAAACCTTTGTTTCTTATTAAGCTAGAGACTTGAAACCAAGGGGATTCTTTTCGTGAACACAATGCGGTTTTAGCGGTAAGGGGTCTCGGCGATATTACTCTGATGTAAGTGCGTGAAACTTATGATCTGACATAATTTTTTAAATTATTTTTGCCAAAAATATATTTTTTTGATTCTGCTCTTCAGACAATATGACACTTCTTTTCACCTTTTTAAATTTCGATTTCGGCAAGTTGTCGTTCTAAGATCAACCTTTCATTTGTTTGTCTATCTGTCTGTTAACAGGATAACTCAAAAAGTTATGAACGGTTTGGCATGAAATTTGAGAGGGTGATAGGTGGTAGTCCAAGGATGAGTTGATTCAATTTTACAAGTGATCTGGAACATATTCTGGATTCTGGATCTGAAAGAATTAAAATATATCTGTCTAACATGGGTCTGTGTAATATTTCTGACTGGATAACTAAAAAATTTATGAAAGATTTGGCACAAAATTTGGCAGGATGATAGGTGGTAATCCAAGGAAGAGTTAATTTAATTTTGGAAGTGATCTGGAACATATTCTGTAACCAAAAGAACAGATATACGGCGTGGCAGAGATATGCGCTCTACCGAGTGCCCTCTAGTTTTATATGTGTAACTTTCCAAAATTTGTACAGGGATGAGCCTACAACCATGTTGCATCACAGTCACTCCCGCCTCCGCTATCATCCACCCTCCATCTATTCAGTGGCTGGCGTCTCCTATATCCTGATTACCAGCTGATCAATTGACTTACTCACTGTTTTCAATCAGAAACTCCCATATATTGTAAATATTCACCGTTAAAACCAAAAATCTGCACTGACTTGGTATTGTAACTCAATAATTAGGGACGAACTTGATCATGCATTCAAAAGTCACTCTGAAGCCTGTAAAAGTTTGTTAAAGATGCTGTTCAAGTTACATGAATGCCTTATGACAATGATGCCTGCACAATATTAGGCAGATGATTTTAATTTTGTGGCTGATTGGTGTATATTCTCCTCATCACCTTGAATCAGCAAATCACATTACCCCCTTGAGATCCTTTGTATGCTCCACCCACTTTCTTATCACCAGAAAGTGTTAATTTTTAGCTTGCCCCAAGCAGTTTGCGCATGCAGCCCAATTATACTGTTCATTCTAGCTGAAAACTAATAAAGTGTCCCTGGGTACTCGCAGTCATACCACAGAACAAGAATAACAATCACCTTTCCTTTTAACAACACGGAAATAATTTGGGAAATGAGGACACCATTTGTAATAGTTTTGAAGGTGGAGTCTTTTTTTATTCTTCTTTGATACTAGTCTTCAGCAGCTCATTTGGCATGGGTATTTGTTGTCCCATTTTGCTCTTAATAATGCCCCAAGTTTTCAATATGAGACAGGTCTGGATTATAGGCAGGCCAGTCTAGTACCCACACTCTCTGATTATGGAGCCACACCGCTGCAACACATACAGCAGGTGGCTTAGCACTGTCCACTTGGAAAAAAAAGCAGGGATGTCCCAGAAAAAATCAACTAGTAGACAGTATATGTTCCTCAAATTTTCAAATACAGTATATCCCTCTGTTAAAGGAACCTCCACAAGTGTGACCCTTATCATGGACACTGATGCACCCCCATACCATAACAGATGCGGGCTTTAAAACTTTAAATTTGCAACAACTGGAATGGTCCTATTCTTCTTTGGGCTGAGCAGCACTATGTCTATCATTACTATGAATAATATGAATGGTCAGACCATCGCACATATTCTTGCATACATCAGTCCATTTTTGAGGAGCTTGAGCCCAGGGAAGATGGCCACATTTCTGGACATTGTTTACATGGCTTTCTCTATGCTTTGCAACGTGTAACCTAGCATTGGTGGATGCTGTGACAAATAATAAGCATTGTTGTTGTTGTTCATTTTTTGTTAACTTTGTAGGGCAAAATACAGACAAAAACATAGCACGGAGTAGAAATGTATGGACCACAATGGCAAATGGTATTTATTGACTTTTTCTAAAGCATTTTCAACCCCATCTGGTTATCCATTGCAAAACCTTGTTTATTTTCAGAGCAGTGTAAGTGTAATGAAAGGGATGAAAGACAATGGGGATTCAGTATCTGTTTTCAGCTTCATTCTTCATGCACAGGGATTTCTCCCCATATCCTGAATCTTTTAATAATATATCATAGAGAAATGTTGTTTTTAGCCCTTTAAGTTCTCAGAGTACCATATGACACGAACTCAGTCATTGTGTGAGGTAACATCACATTGGGCTTCAGACATAAGCCGCTCTCACACTGGACGCGAAACGAATTTTTCGCACGACAGATTACATTCAAAGTAAATACAAAGACGCAAATACACGTTTCGCGTGTATTCGCGTCTTTGCATCGACTTTGAATGTAATCTGTCGTGCGAAAAATTCGTTTCGCGTCCACTGTGAAAGCAGCTTTAAGGGGTTAAACGGCAGGATTATTTGATTGCGCCGTTTTTGACAAGTGACAAGCATTGACCAATCCTTGTTTGTAAAAGACCTAGGCATTTTATTGGGTGCTTCTTTAGTACCAAAGCATGATTGTGTTATCTATTCAAAACCTGATCACCCATTCCTTTCAGCTTTCCACCAATTTATATTGCACCATCCTAACTTTTTCGGGAGGTGTGGCTGAGATCAAATTCAGATTGAGTGTACATTTCTTAGAAGATATTTGATAATTTGCAAATGACTGCTTTCTTTTTAATTAGCATTTTTCGTGCTATCCTAATTTTTTGGCAGTGCCTTTGTGCCTGGATTTTGCACTTCAAGAGTGCCATATAAGCAGAGGTGCACATAATTGGTGCGCTAGTCCGCATGCGCGGCAAAAATAAAAAAATGCGCGGCAGAAAACTTGAAAGGAAGCTCAATTGCGTACCAACATATTTGACATTTTTGACTGGTTTACTTCGGCTGCTGGAATAGGATTTTTCTCCGTACATCTTTTTTCTCCCGAATGCTGTTTCAGCGCAAAGCTGCCAGAACTTCGACTTCTCCCAAAGAACTCGCTTCTCGTCGGCTTTTGTTCGGTTATTCCCAAGAACTCTTGAGTATAGAGTAGCTGGAAACTGCCTTTATATCCTCGAACGGTATGAAGCATACATTCGTTTTCAACGTGTATAATTCATGCCAAATACTGATCAGACGATATCAAAAACTAAATTGACGTGACCTTTAATATTTAAATTTAAATTCTGTGAAATTTCATCCCATTTTATTGATCAGAAACTTTTTTGACCGACCCGGTTCCGGAAGCAACCAGACCGTGACCTGGCTCGAATCCAGAAACCTCCATTATGTTCATGGGCAATTTAATGCGACAAAAATCACAAGAGCTAGCCAGATAATGCTTTGAAAATGCCTTCAAGGATCGTCGATGTCATATAAGACATCAAAGCACACCGTATATTAAATATTGAAAATCTCTGGGATTCTACCGGCGAATTAGGCCACCTACTTTTTTGCTTTGAAGCTATGCGTTGCCCCCATTTCAACGAGAGCACCGATGCATCATATCCCTTTCAGAAGCTACCTTAAACTCCGGTGTCTTATTGGAAAATTTCTATAATAAATCCGCAATGTTGTATCTAACATTGTACATATTACCGTATGTCTGATTTCCCGTGCTGAAAAAAAAAAAAAACTATTCTCGTCCATTAACAATCCACTGTTCCCATGGATTGCATCCGTAGACCAAAGGCTGTGTGTTCTTGACTTGGGAGCTGTCAGAGGCTGTTTTTGACTGGCAACCATGCTTGTTTAAAGCACTGCAGTGCGTTTCCCGATAATGTTGGATCTCAGGATTAACGAGTGTGTCAAAGAGATTCTTAAGGAACGAACATTCTCTCGTGTTCTTAACATTCTCGTTACTTGGGTTTCCGTCACACAATCGTTAGACGGGGACTCGAGAGGAACTTCGCGAAGGGTTTCTTAGCCAAGCGCGTCCTCGCTAAAGCATTAGTAGTTTATAAATCGATGCTGTGAGATTAAACGTCCCTCATTTTAACCAATCAACACTGAAATACAATATTTTAAAAAGACATTGTCATCATCATTACTATAACTAAATTGATTTAATGTCTTTTTAAATTAAATTAGCCTACAGAAATATTACAACAAAAGATTACAAGAATGGAAATAATGAAAAAAAAAAAAAAGATGATTAAATAATGAGGTAAAACTTTGTCTGCTTATTTCATTGTTATTCCTTCCAGAGCCTGATTGCTCCAATAAATTGGCATGTGGCAACGTGGTGTCTGACATTTGGTCATGGAGGGGAAAAGGACACTAAAGTTAGCATTCACAAAGATGAAATTGAACATAAAAAAGATTTGCTGTTTTCCAAGTCTAAGTAGATGTATTAACTCATTCCCTACGGCAAGCCGCTGCCAACGGCGCAGCGAATTCTACCATTCCCTACGGTAAGCCGGTGCCAGCGGCGTGGATGACCATTCACAGTCCGATGAAAACACGAAATCAGTTGATGATCGCGGTCATGGGCCACCTGTACTTCAATACTTTGTGTAATTTTCGGGAAAAGTATTCCGTACAAACGGGACAATTTTATATAAATGTATTCCGTAGGGAATGAGTTAAGAAATATTAGTTTTTTTTTTTACTCAACCTTCTCTTTTATGGGCTTATTTGCATGGAAAGTGCATGTGTATTCTGCGCTCCTCAAAAAAGGATGACTGCGATGATGACACCTTGTAGGATGGGCGCTGTGTAAAGAGTGAGCACCAGGGAGCATTTCGAGGTGCTCCTTTGAGAACCACACCAAACAAGTTATGTGCACCCCTGCATATAAGGACAATAACTGGGTACTGTAAATTAACTGTGCTATGAGCTGAGACTGAAATCCATCATAAAAAAAAAATATATATCCTGTGAGCACTCACCCAGAGAAAGGAATATGACGGTCCGTTTTACGTCACTCCTGCCAGTCACGCTGTCGGCCCTGATGTGTCTGTAGCGGCGGTGACTGACCATAAACGGGGCACCGTTATTCCCAGGTTTGATCCAATCTTTCATCTCTTGGTTGTTTTTCCTTTGGTTTAGCTCTTCCCCAGACAGGCTCTGGCTGTTAGCAACACACTGAGAGAATCAAACACAGAGAAACACCAGACCATTGAATGCAATTTCAATACAGAGTGAAATATGATTCATTTTACAGAGGATATGTCACTAATCTTTCATGACACAGACACTGGATTCATGATATCAATCAAAAGTCAGTTTACATGATCAGAGCACACTGTACGGAATGTAATAATGGTCACAGTGAAACTTGCTGGAACTGGGTGAAAGGTTTTCAGTTTTAAACCATGGTAAGTTTACATACCATTCTATTCCATCCTTTCGTGGTAGAACCTCCGCTGTGTTTGAATTCTGACTTCATGAAGACATTATCTATGGCACCCATAGTGTACACACAGACTGCTCTCATGCCCCTGAGGAGCGTAAAACAGTTCAGGTCTGTTTTTTTTTTTTTTTTCATTGGGGGGAAAACATGATGCATTGAAAAGAAAGTGGTTACAGTCTGATATGCTTTTGTTTTAGAAGAGATTATGGTTTTCATATTTATACCATGACAAGATGTATATTTTCTCATACACCTAAATTACCTGGAAAAAAAAAAAATGCAAACCACTTTCCTACTCATAAGCAAACTGGTCTTAGTTTCTTTTTGTATTTGACTTGAACTTATTACCATTTCAAATTTTAAATGTTCTGCTATGATTCAAAGCAAAGAATTTGCATTGTCGCTATATGTACGTACAGTTCTTCACGCAGTACAGCTTAGACATTTCTCAAATTGCTTAAAAAACTTTTGTCACCAATACAATCAACTGATGGGCTTTCAAGTTAGTTTCACAGACACTGATTAAGCCTAGTTCTGGACTGAGATAAGATTTATATGTTGAATCTCAATTCAACATAGAATTCCATCCAGGACTAGATTGGACCTGTGTCTTTGAACCAGGCCAATACTGCATGAAAATTACACTTTACTGACACTGTTAACGCAAATAGTAATATTCTAATCGGTCGACTTAATGGAATAAGACTTGGATTAATGGAATCAAGGCATACCAGATGTTGGTGAAGAGCGCATAAACTTTGCTGTCTCTCCAGTTGTCTGCATATAGGACATCCACATCAAGAAGCTTGCTGAAGTGACGTCCACAGTGAAGTCGGGCACTCAAGAGTGAGGTCCACAGCCTCTCCAGGATTTGTTTGGTTCCACCACGATCTGCCTGAGGCAGAGAAATAAATTAATCTAAACTGATGTTGGAAATCGGAGGACCAAGTATTGATTAATCCCCCCCCCCAACACACACACACACACACACACACACACACACACACACACACACACACACACACACACACAAAATGCTCCCAAACCTTTTTTAGAACTGCAGTCCTTATTCATATTTATATATACTTAAGGGGACATTATCATGGTACAGCAAGTCAAACTCAATAGCTGCATAAATCTACAAAATCAATCGTGAAGGAAATTTTTCATGTGCGGTCATCCTTTCAAATTGTTTAGATGTTTTTGAGAAGTTTATGGAACGTGACATGACACTTCAAGCAGACGTTATTTTTGAGGAAGTACCGCTAGGGGCGCTGTAAATAGTGACGTTTTCCTGGCTCTCTGCCTTAGTTTTGGCTGTCATTTTCATCATTGTATTGCATTCATGCATTATGCATTGTGATGATAATAATTGAACATTATGCGTCTTTTGTGTGAGATTGGGCTATTAATACGAATTACCTTCCTCAAAAGAAAGCAGGTAAGTTCGATTTCCTGCACCCAGACCTCGACTATGTCAGCATGACTGACATACAAACATACATGACAAATGACACAAACTCACTGTGCGGTACCGTAGCCTACCCTGGGGATATACATGATATAGAGGATCTTACGAGTAAGCGTGTCGTATGAAAGTTATGAGACGAGTTCAGTAAATTTTGCGCTTGTTGCAAGCTTTATGTTTGTTCTGAGCTACGCTTTGATATGCTGTAATGAGTCACAGACATTCACGGTTGAACTTACCATGGTTTTTAAATTCACAGTCAACACTGACTAGCCAGCTAGCTAACAAACTAATGTTACATAATGGTTATGGAAAGGTACTCCATGCACGCTGGCTAGCTGGCTCATTTCACAAAAATTGCAGTGGAAAGACAGCAATTGTACTGTGTATATGCTGTATGAAGCGTATATGCAGAGCAGCCGGAGTAATGTCATAGCTATGCGCCAAAAAAGAGACTGCCTTAATAAATGGCGCACCCCATTCAAGGGAGAAGAGCATAGACTGTATAAAAAGATGGACGCAGCTCCCGGGTCTGAAAAGTGAAGTTAATGCGGAAATCTCTTAAATTTGCATTCTATTTAATGGCCAGCAGATGGTGACGTCAGTGGTTGCAGAAAGAAGTTCACTGCTGTTAAAGACTATGAGAAAATGACACTACTTTCCCATCCAATTTATTATTTCAATGATGATTTTCCGCATTATTTTATGGTATCTATTGCAAGTTTCAAGTCTCTTTCGATATGTCATGATGTTCATTTTTGTAAATTATGGTCCCAAATAGACTAGAATAAAGCCAGATATGCTTTAGGGGCGTGGCTATCCTCTGGTCCTCATCAGATACGGTAAGATCCACCCATAGATCCACCCCTCGCTCCTCCCTGGATCTTCAGTTCATGCTCTTGTGCAATAGGAATCACATCCGGTTTCAAAATGACAAAATGGCGCTGTTCAAATTGCCAAAACGGAGGCTTCCTAAATGGTATGCTGAAACCAATGGGTGACGTCGCGGTTGCTTTGTCCATCTTTTTATACAGTCTATGGCAAATAGCCTGTTTGCTCGCACCCTTTTTTTGATATTTGAATTTCACAGGGGTTGAATCATCAGGAAAAGGTTAGAAGTAGAATGTATTGCTATCTAGGAATGATTTAAGCGGCAAATTGTATTGGATGATACTGTCCCTTTGACACTGTTATAAATCTGGTTTCTGATATTTTTATTGATAAGTTTTAAAGGATTTGTAAATTCATACATTTTTTTACATACTGTTTTTTTTTT
Source organism: Gymnothorax javanicus (assembly GCA_029692085.1). Classification (NCBI taxonomy): domain Eukaryota; kingdom Metazoa; phylum Chordata; class Actinopteri; order Anguilliformes; family Muraenidae; genus Gymnothorax; species Gymnothorax javanicus. The sequence goes on along the minus strand of CM056207.1, from coordinate 20,381,976 downwards.
TCAATTAGTCAGAGGTGCAGTATAGAATATTACCTTGCATATTTGGATAACTCGGGGAACCCATTGGTCAGCATCTGGGTGCTTCTCCAAATTTCGCTCCAGCAAAAAGGCGTAGATTCTGTCCTGTAGGGGGTCATCTCTGGGCCCACTTTGTGCAATGGCCACAAACCTCTGTGCTAAAGGGTCCAGATCAGGAAAGAAAAGCTCATGTTTTTGCACAGTATTACCCCTGAGGTGAGTTTTCAACAGGAAGGCCCAATGTGCTAATGCTAAACCTTTGTCCACTATATCAGCATTCATAGTTATCATTGTAATGGCTGATCTGATTGATAAAAGACTACAGTTCAGGATAAAAAATGATCTACTGACCTGTTTTATTTGCATGAGATGAGATGTTGCCTCTTGGTCCAAAGTGTCTACGAATACCGACCCCATCGCCATGGGAGTAAAGGTTTGCAGTGGTGTACAGCTCATCCTCTGTGGAAAAAAGAGAAGTAAAACTGCACCACCTCCAGAACGAAACACTGTCCTTCCTCCTAACTTCATCTCAATTAACCACAGTAGAAGTTGACACAATTTGGGGTGAACCACTGTTAGATTTTAGTGTTCATAGCACATATAGTGATATATGGCGTTCTGTTGGCAGTAATCTAGAATCTTTACAACCAGCTATTCTGTCTCGCCCAACTACTTAATCAAGGCAGTTTCAGCCCACTGCTGGGTTGATGTAGTCAAGCAGGAAAACACTGACGGGTTATGTACTGTATTCACTGAGACAATGTCATCTGTGTTTAACCCAATGAGTTAATCAGGCCCTATTGTTTCTGCACCATAGCGAAACTCCTGGGTCAATATCTTTTGTTCACAATGGTTACTTAAACCCTGTTGTATCCCAATGAAGGCAGTCAGATCATAATTACACTGGACACTGCGCTGGTCGAGACGACCAATAAACTCAGTTTCTTTTTTAACTGTGTTTTTCTAACACCAAATCTGACTCCGTCTCTTCTCTTGAAACGCACCACAAAGTCGCGCAAGTTTTGTTTTCACGAAGAAAACAGAAGAATTCTTCAGTTGGAGGTTCCACCGAGATCGACGAAGATAACCAAGGCCCAAGATTTTCCCCGGCATCTGGAAAAACTTGAACTGCTCCAGCGGACTGTCACTCCAGCAACCAGAAGTTGCACGTACCGGTGAAGTTTTGAGAGTTTCTTGGTGCTAATTACCTTCGCCGATAAGAAACTAGGGATAGAATCGCGGCTGGCGTGGTTGTAATTGAAGGGAAGGCCTCATGTTGTGGTGATCAGCGCGTTCGTTTGCTCGCGTTTGTTTGTTCGCGTTCGTTCACGTCTGTTTGTTGAATAAGTATATTGAGTCTGTGAAACTCACATTATAGTACTTGCGGGAGGCAAGTGCGTTGATCATGCGTGAGTCATAAATTTGAGAAATTAATATTACTTGCGGGAGGCAAGGGTGTTTGCTGGGGGCAAGCATTAGAATATTAATTCTGTGAAGTCTGAGAAATTAATATTACTTGCGGGAGGCATGGGTGTTTGCTGGGGGCAAGCATTAGAATTTTAATTCTAGGCTATAAGACGTTATTCGTCAGGGATCCAAGTTGTATGGGCGAACAAGGCACGTTTCTTTAATCGAAAGAAGTAGATTAAAGGAATCCTCCATTGAGCGGTCAACAGTTTTCAGAGGACTTTTGACTGCAACAGGGTGTCTGTGGCAGTGTTCATGTTTTAACGCTGGTGCATTACTTGTTTAACTCAGGGGTCTTGGTCAGTTCGGGAAGCAAGGCACGCTCTTTTAATTGAAAGAAGTAGATTAAAGGAATCCTCCATTGAGCGGTCAAAAGTTTTCAGAGGACTTTTGACTGCAACAGGGTGTTTGTGGCGGCGTTTGAGATTCAAGCGCCGGTGCGCTACTTGCTTAACCCGCGACGCGTGGAAGACCTATTCGGTGTCCGTTTTGAGCAGTGGCGCTGCTCGGTTTCTGTGAACGTTTAAGTGTTTGTCTTCGTTGTGTTTACCCTGAAAACGTAAGTAGGCTACTACAATAAAATTGAGTACGCTTGGTTTGTAAAGTGGGCTGTTGCATTGATCGTTCGGTCATTAGAGTTCGGAACTCTTAGGCACTTCAGGTGCGTATGAATGATCTGATCGTTTGTGGAAGCGAAATTTGCGGTACACGGGAGATAAGCTGGCTGTGCACGTGTATTAATTTTTTCAGAAAATTAAGGACACAAAATCTGCGCGAGAGTGAGTCGAAAGAATATACCTGGAGAGTATTGATCGACAAGACCTCCGATAGTTTGCATACGGGTGAAGGTGTGAGAGGCCTCCGGAGTAAATTATTTGCAGTAACGAAGAATTGTGTGCAATTCTGTCGTTGTGTCGGGTTTTTCTTCTGGTGGGACCCGCTGGAGCGCTTAAGGTGTGAGCGCAAGTGTTAGGCCACTGTGCTCAAGCGGTTACTGAGTTGATTCGGACGTTCTGGGTTTGTTCGTTTTAATATTGTTTTCCAATGAGATTGTGAGTCCCACGTTATTAGGAAACTGAGTCGCAAGTGGTACAATTTTGTTTAGTTTCAGAGTCCTAAACAAAATCGCTTAAAAGTAGAACCAGAGTGCTCATTTTTAGACCTTTGAACAAAAAATTGAGGCGTGGTGTCCCCCGTGACGAGTCAATAGACCTATTTTCAAACAAATATTGGACTAAGCGTTACACCGTTGTTTACCTACTGAAAGCTCCAAATTTGAATCAAAAAGAAAAAAAAAATCCTTAATCATGTTCAGTAACAGTAAAAACGCGTCCGAAATCCCTACCACTGAGAAAGGTGGCAGAGCAGTACCCGAAATTGATGCTGAAACAGTGTTGAATACCGCTAAGGGCTTTTTGCAATCGTTTTTGAAGCTGGACGATTACGAGCGCAAAATTGAATTAAAATACGGTTTCCACGTTAATGAAAATCACGTTTGGTCCATAGATGACATAAAGAGAGCATGGGGCAAAATGCAACGTCTGCCAGCGAAGGAAAAAGTTCCGTTGGCTTTGTTAATTGTCAGCCATATGAGAAGGAGGAAAGAAGTAAATACCAAGTGTGAAGCTGAGCGTTTATTGAATATCGAGAGAGAGAAAGTTCAGGCTCTGGTTGAGGAGTTGAAAAGCGTCAAAGCAAAGGTGGCTAAGAAAAATGCGGAAATAGCTGCTTTAAAAGATGGAATCAAATTATTGCAAAACGGGCAGTTATTGGCGCCTGGTAGTGGGGTGACCGCAATGGCAGTTCCGCCCTCCGCTCGTAATGACGAGTGGACTAAAAGTGACAGCGAGGCATCTGACCTTGATTTGGTGGCGGTAACCCAGGTTAGAGCGTTGACGCAAAGACGGGGCGAAGGCGAAATGCAGTATAGCCATAAACCCGTAAGGCAGAGCAATTCTGACTGTACTTTGAAATTCCCACTCGTACCAGTGCACAAAACAACGATTCTACCCGGAGAAAAGAACTGCCGTGTTTTCGGGAATCCTGGCCACTTTGTCAATGACTGCGAGGTTAACTGTGAGAGGTTTTGCGAAACGTGTCAGAAAGAAGGCCACACAGCGGACAAATGCTGGTCACTTGGTAGAGGAAAACCTCCCCCTTACTTTTTCAGACGACCATGTACATTAGACAGTGGGCACCCTAAGAGCAGGAAAAAATGGGAGTCTGAATTTAAATTTGAAAAGGCAACCAAATTCTTGATAGAAAAGATGAGTCATATTGAGGGACTGTTGACTCAAATCTTTCCAGCAACATTAACAATATGAATTGTACCACTCGTACATACTGTGCCGACCTTCATTTTCGAAACGAGGACTACGATTAAGTCGATGTTTGATTGGTTTTGTTGATGTACGTTCTGTGTAATCAAAATGTTCAGGATTTTTAAGTGTATGCTGATGTTTTATTGTTGTTGCTGGCACATGAGCAATGCACTTCTTAGACTGCAGGTTGTTTGTGTTACATACACCTAGGCTGTGCAAGTTGTTAGAAGGCATATGTCCTCGATGCAATAACGGAAACAAAGCATTTCACTTGAAATATGGAATATTTTTTTTTGTATTGTATTTGAAATGTTGAATATTTTTGTTTTGTATTTGAAATTGAGAATCTGCTCCTATAACAGCTCTTAAAACATTTCTGCTGTCGTTCACATTGCACCAACATAGTAATGACTTCTTATTGTCAATCAACGCATGGTTTTTTGTTATTTTTGGAGATTACCAGTAGTCCAGTTTTCGGTTTTGGTTTGTTTAAAATATATGTTTCTTTTGTTTAAGGGAATCTTTGGGTCCGACGGCCCATCGCGAGGTTGGCCCGACGATTTCCCTTCTTCTGTTCTGTTTGGCTGGGGTCTCCACTTTCCTTTTTGTTTCCATGCGTTGAACTCACTTATTTCATGTATTAGAGAAACCTTCAAATGCTGTGTTCCGGATGGTACTGCTGCACCTCTCTCCCCTTGATAGAATGCAGATGAAGGAGGACCGATCCGGAAACAAGCACCCACCTGGAGCCGAAGTGTCACGGCTCGCAAGGAGAGACATTCAAAAACATATATAACCCATTACACATCCGTGGAAGCCAACAGACTCTTGCTCCCAAGGAACCAGATACTGTACATTCATTCCACCGTGTTTATTTCAATCAGAGTTTTACGGGCAGTGTTTGTATTCCCATGGCTTACAATATACATGTCACCCAGTATTCCGAACCTGCAAGTTTATACCTTTCTGTAATTATGGTTTGATCATAGATGTGAGTGATCATATGATCAGAGGGGGAAACTGTTAGATTTTAGTGTTCATAGCACATATAGTGATATATGGCGTTCTGTTGGCAGTAATCTAGAATCTTTACAACCAGCTATTCTGTCTCGCCCAACTACTTAATCAAGGCAGTTTCAGCCCACTGCTGGGTTGATGTAGTCAAGCAGGAAAACACTGACGGGTTATGTACTGTATTCACTGAGACAATGTCATCTGTGTTTAACCCAATGAGTTAATCAGGCCCTATTGTTTCTGCACCATAGCGAAACTCCTGGGTCAATATCTTTTGTTCACAATGGTTACTTAAACCCTGTTGTATCCCAATGAAGGCAGTCGGATCATAATTACACTGGACACTGCGCTGGTCGAGACGACGAATAAACTCAGTTTCTTTTTAACTGTGTTTTCTAACACCAAATCTGACTCCGTCTCTTCTCTTGAAACGCACCACAAAATCGCGCAAGTTTTGTTTTCACGAAGAACACAGAAGAATTCTTCACCACTTACCAATGTAGATGGATGGTGCTTTTTCTTTCACAGAAAATGGAGCTATTCCATCTGCTGTAGATGCTGAACAGGAGCCAAAGCGTGTGTTGGAGTTTGTCTGCAAAAACGAAACATGCAGTGCTTGTGGAAAGTTAATTATGGACAATCTATCACATGGCAACTGAACCCTGAGATTCCTGTGTATTTAATAAAAGGAATGTGATAGTTTCATCATCTGCCGTACCATTTCACAGCACACTGGGCGAATGCCGTTGGTTCCACAAACAAGAATTTTTGTCCCTCCTTCAATTGCGTGCAGGATGGTGATGTCATATTCACAGCTGCCCTGAAGAATTCAGTGAGAGTTTGGAGTCTAAATGCAAAAATTTAGTGGAGTTTGACACTCTGGTTGAAAGCGTGTCTCAAAAATTATTTTGCTTGAAATACTCACTTCTGAATTTTGATTCCTGCAGTTGTTTTCAAACAAGATGACCTAGTCAAGCAAGAAAAGAGATTATCTTCCACCTTTATTGTTATATATAGTGTTAAAATTAACAGTCATTACATGGATACCACCGAGTATCCGTTGACCTTCGCAATTTGAGACTATGCATGATTTCAATGAATTCATCATGTCCACTTTAAATATGTCCGCGTCAACAATATGGAGCTTCCATTTTGGCCAAAATTTGTCCAGAAAGAAAGAGGTTGCAACATATCATCTACATTAATCCTACCTCCTTCGACTGATTAGGCGTCTGGAAATCAACGAAGGACAGTGTTCTGTGGCCCCCAACATAAAGGCTAGCATTGTGCGGTCCTTGCATGAGCTCAGTGCGAGTATGAGTCCCATTACGGCTGTGCCTCCTGAATGGTATATCTGGAAATACATGGAATAAGATTCATCTTCAACTATCCAAAACATTTGCAGGCTTTCGTCATACAGCAACTCTCAGTAAAATATTTGTACAGTTTGTTTAAGAAAAGGGGGGGAAAACAATATAAATATTTCTGCTTATGAAATTTGATCTGGTGTGACAGGATAATGCAGCCATTGTAAGATAGTAATTACACGACAAGAGGTCTCTCCCATGACTTTTGCCATTGAATAATTTCATTGGTGTTTCAAGGCTGTACACAATGAATTGAGTGAACAAAATAATCCCATTTTTCTTGAACAATGTGCACTGTGTTTAAAACACTAAAGAGGCGTTATAATTGCTCCGTCAGTCTGGCAACTGCTTTGAAGTCAGACAATGTAGGGTTTGTTGAGAAGTCATTTCAAATAGAAAAAATACAAACCCAAGGAATTTTCAGTTGTTTCATTGTCCTAGATACTAATGGTTGCATATGAACATCATTTTATCATTAATCCAGTTGCCAAAGTGTAATATGGCCCAATGAAGGGGAAAATGAAAATAACAGTAAAAGTTGTGGAAATTATTATATCACTTATAAAGCCTGAAACTGGACTGAGCAGTTTAAAATGGAAGTAAAGGATGGTATATCAGCCACAACATTAAAGCCACTTGCCTAATATTGCGTGTGTCCCTCTCGTGCCACAAAAAGAACTCTGACCTGTGGAGGCGTGGACTCCACTAAACTTCTGAAGGTGTGTTGTGGTACATCGCAGCACATTCTTGGCAGCAAATCCTTTAAGTCCGATAAATTGTGATATGGGGCCTCCATGGATCAGACTTCTATTTGGAGCACATGCCACAGATGCTCAAATGGACTGAGATTTGGGGAATTTGTTTGCCAAGTCAACACCTTGGACTCTTTGTAACATTTGTCAAACCATTCCTGAACTATTGTTGCAGTGTAGCAGAGCACATTATCCTTTGTTTAGGTGGATGGTTCATGTCACAGCAGCACCCACATGATAGCCAGAACCAAGATTTTTCAGCATAACATTGCCTACAGCATCACATTGCTTTTGCTGGCTTGCCAATTCCCATAGTTCATCCTGGGGCCATCTCTTCTCCAGGTTAACAAGGTGCACACATCCAGCCATCCACATGATGTAAATGAATACATGATTGAAAAGACCAGGCTAACTTCCTCCATTGCTCCATGATCCAGCTGTGACGCACATATACCCGTTTTGGGAGCTTTCAGCAGTAGACTGGGATCAGCGCAGTCACAGTGACTGGTCTGTGCCTATGCAGCCCCATAGGCAGCAAGCTGCAATGTGTTGTATGTTCTGATACCTTTCTATTTAAGCCAGCATGAACTTTTATTGCACTTTGTGCCACAGTCGCTCTTTCTCTGGAATTGGATCAGATGAGCAAGCTTTCACTCCCAATGCACACCAATAAACCTTGGGCACCCATGACCCTGTTGCCAGTATCCAGGTTGTCCTTCCTTGTACTCCTTTTGGTTCTGACCACTGCAGACCAGGAACACCTCACAAGAGCAGCAGTTTTGGAGATTTGGAGTCGTCTAGCTATCACAATTTGGCCCTTGTTAAAATAGCTCAAATCCTTACGTTTGCCCGTTATTCCTGCTTCCAACTTCAAGAATTGACACTTCATTCGCCGCATAATATATCCCACCCCTTGACGGGTGCCATTGTAACGAGATGATCAATGCTATTCGCTTCAACCGTCAAACACCATGGTGTTTAGGCAGATAATGCTGTGATGTACGTGACTTCCTGAAAGTAGCCGACCCTTACAAAAAAGTATACTTCAAGTTCAATTTATTTAGTAAACTTAAGTGAAGTTCAAGTGTATTTCCCAAATGTACTGTACTTTCTGTAGTAAGTATACTTATATGAATGCATTAGTACTATATTTGTATTTGTATGAGGTGGGTAGTCCAGGTCCAAAGAGTAAAAATCCTCTCCAGTAATTTGTCCTGATCCACCTGGGTTGTCTTATACATAAAGGAGTCGGGAACGAGGCAATTATTTCAAACCAATGTATTAGAGGAGACAGACATCTAAAACATGCAGGATTATGGCTCTCCAGGAGCAGGGTTCCCTATTCCTTTACTAATCGGACAACCCAGGAGGATCAGGACAAAATGCTGGGGAGGATTTTTACTCTTTAGACCTGGATTACCCACCTCTAAGTCTACTTCTATACTTCTTGGGGCTAAATGCTAAAATATGTCCTGGCCCACTTTAAGATTATAAAAGCATACTTTAAGTACTTTCATCGTAAATGTAATAAATTTGAGTAACCTAATTGTCGTCTTAATTGTTACTTTTTTGCTTATGAAAGAATACTTTGATGTATACCCCACGTAAACTTATAGATATACTGTTAATCAGCAGGTAATATGATAAAAGCCCAATTTTTCTTTCATTAAGGTATACTTTGATGTATACTGCCAGTAAACTTATACTTCAACAAAATTATTTTTTTTCACTGATTACCAACATTTTCAGTGCATTATCCTGTGAGCTGCACGATAAGTGAAATTAAAAGTACACTTTTTTTGTTATATACTTCTATCCCACTTTTTAAAAAATAATTTTGAGATTTTCCCCGCCCTGAACACAGCCGTTTAGCCCACTGCAAAGTGACTGGCTCCCATCCACTCAGGAGGAAGATGCCATGGCAGGTGATTCTTCTGACTCAGGTGATGACTAGCCTTCGCTTCTTTACACCATGCAGTCACACCACCAATGACACACTGCCTATGCCATCAGAGGATCAGGTAGTCAGCGTACAATTTAGTTTGTATAGCTACATGCGCCAGGCAGACCAGAAGTGGTCGCTACAGAGGGATGAACTGACTAATTTTAATTTGCTTGGCCACTATTATATCAGGCGAGGCTGCACCAGTTGTTGGCTTGCCCATGCAGACCTCCAGCCTTAGCCGGTAATGGCGCATCTGGGATTCGAACACCCAACCACACTGCACCTCGTTGAACAGACAGTACTGGTAATTTGCATAATTAATTGGTGTTTGGACTGCAGTACTGGAGGGATGTCTTTAATGAGGCATGTGTTTTGACTGTCTTCACACCTCCCCTTTGTTCTCGTGTGAGCATAGGCCTAGCAGAAAAACTTCAGTCTACCTCGGTGAAATTTTCTCGAGGAATACCGATGTGGTCTCTGAATTTCAGTGGGCCAGACAATCCTTGGAGTGTCTCGTGAAAATATAACCGAGGTTTACTGAGGTGCTGTCCAAACTTAAGTTAACCGGACAGACTTCGGGATACCTCGGTAAAATTTTTCCGAGGTTTACCGAGTTGGCCTCAAATCTTCAGTAAACCTCGTGTATGCCAAGTTTTTGCTGTAATTTCTTGGAAAAAGGTGCACTTTCTAGGTTTTTAGGTGCTACTAGTGAGGTTAACTGAGTTAAGAGAAAGGCTTCCGCGAATTGCTGTCATTAAAGTTCACGTTACACTTAATAAAGACAAAGAGTTTCTGCTAGGAATACTGACTGGTTCTAAGCATAAATAGCAGATTACAATCAAGGAACTTGGAACACAAAGCAGGAAGCTTAAATATACATCACTGGACCATTAGGAAGTAACCATGAAACGAGATACAGCTGGGGAAGGGAACAGACGCGATACATGTACAAATAAAAAGAGAAATACTTCTAAAAGACGCAAGTTGCTGAATAGGAAGAGATACAAAAGGCATTCACATGAGGATTGTGACACGTTTTACTTTTAAGTAGACTCAAAGTTAACTCTTATGCACCCTACCAATGAACAACTTCATTATTTTGTACTTTAAGTTATGTATTGAAGTTACATTCAACAGTAAATATAAAATGACTTATATCACAAGTCAAGTGTTGAGGTCAATAATTTATTTAGTACATATAACAGGCTTTAGAGACTTGCTCATTCTGCTATTTGCCTTGATGTTTCGTTATAATATTCTGGTAATGGATAATAATAGCATCCACTATGAATCAAGTCTGTTACAAAGCTCTCACAACTCAGAACAATTTTCAACTCGATTTTCAAATAAAATCAGTCAAATGTTTATGTGTTTCTGTCAGGATTAATGACATTGGACATTAAAGACAAGTTTCTGCTTGACCAACGGACTGTACAATTTACTTAAAGCTATTCCACCCTGAAGCTTACTTGTCAAAGAACATGTTAAAATAAGTTTAACATGAAACACGGTTTATGAAATACTGTTGACAGCATATGGATGTCAAAGAAGCAATCATATAAGAAAACAGTATTTAATAGATTATTCTATCAATAGTCAGCACAACTTCAAGCTAAGAGTAGGCTACTTAGACTCTCTCTATAAGTCAAGAGTACTTCATTGTACTTTTCTTAAGTGCATCTCGGTCAAAAGATGAAGTACAAGCATCATAAAAATTGACTTATGCATGTCTGTCGAATTCGATTTATTTACGGATGTATTTGCGATTTCATCACTACCGTGTTGTGCGGTCCTTGAAGCCATTGATAACATATGAAACATTCGTATATGAAAGCCATAACCGCAAATCATCATAAATGCGTCAAATACTACGACATTTACGCACAATGAGCTAATTCCGTTGCTGCGTGGTCTTCCGAATAAGTACTACATACCTCTCTCAGTGAGAATTATCCGTGGAATATGGTGATACTCAGAAGTATTCGCGGCGTCCCAAGTGAAAAGCACAGCGTATAGGATCCATATGGGGTGTAACATTCTCCCCGGAATGAGTCAACAATCAGCCCAATATTTTCAGCGACTCCTGCTCACTGTCAGACTATCAGCCGTATGAGCCATGGCAATCTGTGCATGTGGCCTTATTAATTAGGTTGTGTGCGTGAGTGGTGGTTTCAGCAGTACAGCCAATCTTTTTCGGTTGCCACACCTTCTACTCAAATTTTTTTCCGGGCACACAGGAGTCATTTAATGGTTATTTAAAAAAAAAAAAAAAAAAAAAAAAAAAGCTGATGGCTTTTTTATCCGCTTAATTGAAACCACATTTTTTTTTTTTTTTTTTCAGAAATGTGCCTCTGAAGCTTTAATGTAGTATTTAACTTGCCACACTACCGGTCGCATTGCAAATGTAACCTGATGTCTTTCTGACAGACGCCCTTACCACTTTTATTCATTAAAAACATTTCTATATCATGTGCTTACACCATCATAGCCTGTAATAGCCTGCTAATGATAACCACAATATACTGCATATGAAATAGAAATGTGATATTAAATATGAATTATATTGTAATTGAATTGGTGAATTCAATAAGGGCCCAAATCCATGTTGAAAATGTGTGGAGTTGGGCCCTTACTGAATTCACCTTTTAAATTACATTGTTGATCTATCAATGACTTAATGCAATGAAAATGGATTAAGATTTTACAAATTACATAAGAGCCGAGTAATCAAGGTATCTTGAAATTGATCCACTCTTTGACAGACTATGCCATTCTAATGTCAAAACAATGTTAATGAATAGAGGTCAAGAAAGCAATTTTCAATTTTATAATAAGCCGCAATAGTGTGACTTTTACCCCATAGGGACTTAGCTTGGGTATTTACACTATGTCAACTAACCCCTTGTGCCAACCAACTCTGGCTTTCCCTACTCACGTGGTTTCCGATCATTTGTAAAAGACAGCGAGCTTATGGTTCCCTTTGGTCAAAGCTATGGGCCAAAAATCTTTCAACTTCAAGGTGAATTAAAGAACAAATGATGTTTTGAACATATCTTGTAATGAATTCAAAAACCTAACATTCATTGGTCTTAACATTATTGAAAACAATATATCCAGTATCTCTCTGGGTAGCATCATTGATAGTATGCAGTCCCCAGTAATTATCCTGTGAGTGCTGAACATTAATCCTTAACATCAAATATATCTTAGTCTAATTTATATTGACATTAAATTGCTGCTGGTATGGTCAGGCCATCCTATAAAATGTAATGGCGGGCACTCACTGCAACCTTAAAGAAGCCCCATTAATTCATAGAGTCTATACTATCTGTATGTCCCTCCAAAAGCCAGCAGTGGGATCCACGCAATTGGGCTGCAGCTTTTTTTGAACAGCTCACAGGCCAATAAACCCCCAGTGAAATTATGTCATCATGACTTCAAGTCTGCATAGAAAGCACATGCACTAAGCCCGTATTCAACTGTCCAAGTGCTCACCACTGCCATACTAATGCTAGAGGCAGATTGCAGGTTATGTAGTGGATTTAGTGGGGGTGCATAGAGGATTAAAAAAAGGGGTGTGTGTGTGTGTGTGTGTGTGTGTGTGTGTGCGCATGAGAGAGAGAGAGAGAGAGAGAGAGAGAGAGAGAGAGAGAGAGAGAGACCTTTCATAACCCTTTAATTGCAACACTGATTGGACAGAGAGGGAGACAGAAAGAGAGAGAAACAGAGAGATAAAGAAACAGAGACAGAGAGAATGAAGCAGAACAATGTCAGTCTATAGGTTTTACCTTATGCAGGAGCCTGTTGTAAGAAAAATGGATATATTGATGCTGTGGATAGATTTATTTTTAAGCAGGGATATCCAACTCGAAGGTATTTTGGCTTACTACTATATCTGTCAATGAGAAACCTACAGATGAAAATTACCAGTGGTTTATAAAAGAAGATATTTGGAGAGAAAACAGAAATAGGAGTGTTGACAAAGAAGTCTGACCACAATCACTGCGAAAAGGGGAATGCAGTGGATGAGACATTTTTTGATTTGGTTGAGGATGAACCTGAGCTAAAACAGCAGTGGTCAGTGGACGAGGGGAAATGGGGGAACAGGGACAGTCAGACTGCTTATCTGAGTCAGGGAAAGTCACTGGGAAACAGAGTAAAGATGAACTGGGATGAGCAAAGGCAACCCTGAGATAGTTGCCATAGGAGTTCCTCGAAGGAGGTGTGAGTTTTTGCCTCGCAGTGCTTTTTTCCTCATTTACATCATGGCATATCAGGATGGAGAATACCCAGAGCAGCCAATGTGGCAGTCAGTGCTCCTGTTCTGCTGTAAAGGGGTGATCGAGGGCATCATCATCCTGCTTTTCATCTGGCTACTTCTGCAGATCCTGTTCACCAAACACCAGGAAGGTATGGCGTCATGCTCTATATTGCTGTTTCTTCCGCGAGTGTGTCCCTATAACAGTGTACCATGTGTCCATTTTCTTTTAGTTGTACTGTTTACACATCCTTAAGACACTGTGGTCTGATATTTTTTGCCTTACATGTTGACATTGGTTGCTTCGTTTATGTGCTATCTGAGGTGATTATTCAAGGCTGCTATAGATTTGATATCTGCTAACAGTGTGATTCTGTTGGATTGGGGTAGTGACCTGACAAGTTGATGCAACCTGCATTTTTGAAAGTATTTTGACCATGTAGGGTAATATCATAACGCTTAAAAATGTATCAAGGTGATTACCCCTCAAATGATAGCTAACCAACATGTATTGTGTCAGCAGTAAGGATCCCAAGAGTTAAAGAAATGGATTTTAACAGACAAAGTGCAGAATAGTCTCACAATTTATAAGCATATTGCAAAAAAAAAAACCTCAAACAAGAATATTAATATTTGCGAAATGATGCGAAATGATGTCCTTCATCATTTGAAGGTGATGTCCTGTTAATGAGTGTTTTATTAATATGCCTCTTGCTTGATTCCTGACACAGTTCACTTGCAGCTCCTGCTTGGAGTAGGTCTGGTTCTGTTCTGTTTGAGCCTGGTTCTGGGCTGCTTGCTGAGCTGGTGTTGGAGAAAGTCCCCTCAGCCTAAAGACGAGGAGGCTCCACTTTCTTCTCCTCCTGCTCCTGGAGCTCAAGTAAACCCGGCCCTAAGCTTGACCCCGTCTGATGGCACCACTCCAGTGGAGCAGCAGTATGAGGAGCTGGACGGGGACAACCTGGAGCAGCCCCCCTCTTTAAGCTGCTCCAGCCCATCCGAGGGCGACTCCATAGACCTGCCCTTCCTCCCTCGTCTGCGGGCAGCCTCTGAGCTGAACGAGCACCCCAAATCCATTTTCCCGTTGCGGCGGCTCGGTACATCTGTAGCCTCGCTCTCATCCTCGGCGGCTTGCGGCCGGTCATCCCTGCCCTCACTGCCCAGGCTGGGCCTGCTTTCTATCACCCGGCGAGTGCTGGAGCACCGCTCCACTGTGACCAGCGACAGCCTCCTGCAGAGCGAGCGCAGCCAGCCAACCAGCCCTTTCCTCAGCAGCCCCTCCACAGACTCTGTGTTTCACCCTCAGGCTCTGTCAGAAGAGTTGTACTTCCGCCATTACGGCTCTGGTTGTAGTACCAGTGAGCTGATCCCACAGCTGAACTTCTCTCTGCTATTCTCGCGACCCCAGGGAACTCTGACCGTTAACATCTTTAGCTTATCGAGAGTCCCTCAGATCAGCCTGAGCGAGGTTTCTGTGCATGTCAGCCTGCCCCCACTCTGCCCCATCCCAAGGAAGTTACTAATCCAGCAATACAGCTGGAGCCAAGAGACTGAGAACCAGAGCTTCACTCTTCAGGTGGCCTCGATGGAGGAGCTCCAGAGATGTACTCTGCGAATGGTCGTCTTTGCCCGAAATTCGTCCTGCCTTAGGGAGGAACCTCTGGGAGAGCTTGAGCTTCTGTGTTCAGAAATGGACTGGGGTGAAAACCACACCATCCCCTGCAGCAAGGAGCTAGGCCCTTCCGTCTCCAGGGTTACAAAGGTAAGGTTACATCACAAGATAGCCTGCATGAGGTTGTTGGAGATGGTGCATTTCTCTGAAGATGACTGTCTTCAACCAAGTCCTGTGAGTAAAGGCCAACTCAGCTAGCTTGCTTTTAATGGTCACGTGAGCAGAATCTAGAAAATTCCTTGTGGTGGAAAGGAAAGAGGAGCCACCCTGTTTACTGTGTATTATAACATTTTTGTATTTGTGTCTCAGAGTTTGAGTTCTGCAGATCCTTCAAGTCCCAGACTCTTGGATGGGTCCCAGAAGCCTGTCGGTCAGCTATATATCCTGTTGCAGTACCAGGCTATTGCCCATCGCATTAAAGTCATGGTCCAAAAGGCAGAACATTTAGATAAGTTGACACAAGTGGCAGGGCCCCAAGGTAAAGCATTTTCAAACTTCCTTTTCTGTCAAAAATATTGCTCACGTGTGTCTTTTTCAGCAGAAATCTTCAGTATTTCCACCAGCAAGCTATCAATGAGACCAAAGTGGTGCTCATCCTTCCTTTGAGTCTTCGTCGATTTAATAAGCAAAATGTGCCCTTGGAATTTGTACTTTGACTACTGTAAATACTGGCAGTTCCACATTTTCCATGACATAAGCTACTCTGAGTGGAAGACCTGATAAAGTAGAAGCACATATATCAGTATTTAAAAAAAAAACTGGTGGTTTATTAAAGGAATGCCACATGTCAGGATGTCATATAAATCCTCGACAGTGATCTCTGCACAGCTCTTCAGGATAAATGGTGCACAATGATGTCATGGGGATTAAACTATTGTCTTCCACGACCACAGATCTACAGGGGATTAGGCTGATTTAATAACCTTGTATTTTTAATCCCTTTCTGGCTTTTTTACAATCCCCAACATCACCTTCTGACCCCTGCATGATGTTACCACATCAGCTGGATCTCAAACAAATGTGAAAGATATCAAACGTTTGCCATTTTGTCTGGACTTCTGAGGCTTTATTTTACTCTAGAGTGAGACTACCCAGATGACTGGAGTGTTTCATACATATGATGTACAATTTGGCTCAGCAACAGTTTTCTTGGCTTGATCAGCTCTATGACCTAAGCCTCCCAGTGGTCAGGACACTGGCAGTCATAAATCAATCATGACTAATTTTGAGTTCATGCACAGACTATAAATGCAGATTTGCTTCTAGTGGGATGTGGCACTTTTCTGTCGCATGGAGCAAAACTAGTGGGAGTAGCTAGCAAAAAATTGCCACTTTACATGGGCCCTCATTCTTTCAGCTCCATGACCAAATACAACTTATTACTTTTTCACCCTGGGCCAGGTAGGGTTGGATAGCTTTTTCCCCTAATGAATGAATTCACCATTTAAAAACTGCATTTTGTGTTCACTCGGGCTATCCTTGTCTAATCATAAAATGAGTTTGATGAGTTTCAAACATTTGAAGTGTAACTTTAATGCAAAAATAGAAGAAATATTTTTCACAACACTGTCGATTTCCGCATCACAGAAAATATGTTGCTAATGCCTATAGTTGCACTTGCTCACTAATGGTTTGCACCAACAGATCACTACGTGGTAATAAACATTCGTCATGAGGGCACAGTGATTGACACAAAACAGACCAAAGGTTTTGATGGGCATGATGCAGTGTGGAACACCCCCTTCCTATTTGACCTGCCACCTGGAGATATCACCCAGCTGCCCCTCGTACTGGAATTCATAGTTATGCAGGTAAGCAGCTAAATTTGACTCTGTATTACTTGAATGATCCATTATTTGTTGCATTCAGTTAAAGAAAGCACGAAGTCATCCCATGTTATTTCAAGACCCCTGATTGGTGGTGAGAAATTTACCCCTCCCACTCTTTCTTACAGAGGAAGAACTATGTAAATAGCAGCGAGTTGGGCCACGTTCTCATCGGCCGTGCAGCTCCAGAGACGGGGCAGGCCCACTGGTGGGACATGTGCAGCAGGGAACAGGTGGAGACGGCACAATGGCACACTATCCAGCCTATATCACCGTAGGAGAACTACATTATCAGAGACTGACCGCGTTATCCACTGGGCTCCATGCTCCGTCCCACTTTCATAAAAGCTCCATATCCCATCTTGGAACCCTAGGAGAGAAGGGGTTGAGAGCCGCATGGACCACCAGATTTCTACAGAACTTTTGCTGACACCTGAAAG
The DNA here is from genome assembly GCA_029692085.1 of Gymnothorax javanicus. Classification (NCBI taxonomy): domain Eukaryota; kingdom Metazoa; phylum Chordata; class Actinopteri; order Anguilliformes; family Muraenidae; genus Gymnothorax; species Gymnothorax javanicus. Next base: position 20,364,896 of record CM056207.1, on the reverse strand, counting down.
ATTTGGGTGGCAAAGTTCATAAAGTGGGAGAATCCTGTCAAACCCTGTGGGGAAATGACTTGCCCATCTCTAGCAATGCATGGAGATGCTAACAATACTCGTGGTAACCATTCATTACCCAGCTGTGGAAAATCAGAAAGTCAGACAGCCTGTGTACAGCTAAATTTGCTAATCGGAATTTTTTTTTGACATGCAGTCCATTTATCTACCCAGAAGTTTACTGAAACAATTTAGGTTAAAGTCTTTACCTGAGGGAACAAGTGACAATGCTTTAGCAGGGAGATGATTTTGCGACCACTGAATTACAAATAATCACTGTAATGCGTCATCACTTCCATGTGTTTAGTTTTTTTATCCTGTTCTGTCAGTTCCAATGGTATAATTACAGCTTAACCCCACTCAAGTGACAATATATTTCAAAACCATAATTTGTACTTGGTATATGTTTTTCAGGTCCAACAAAATGTGATACCCAGTTATTCATATGCAAATCCCAATTTATGTATTTTCTAATTTTTTTTAATAGTTCATGCTTTTGATATAGGATCTTGTAATATGACAAAAAATATCTCCTCCATCTCTTTTTAACACACACACACACACACACACACACACACACACACACACAATGTTTGTAATTCTAAGCATATTTTCAACTGTTTTGAAGATTGCTCCGGTTGTATAATAGTTACTTAAATCTGGAACCTGTTCCTTTATAGTCACTGTTCATCACACAATGTTTACTTTAATTCAAGGGAAAGTGAAAGGAAATCCAAATTATTCTAGTTTTATTTGTTCAGTCATACATTCACAAGACACATGAGTTGTTCAAATATTTTTGGCACACAATCCACTCTGTTGTTCAATGTCTACTAGTGAAACAAAAGTCATAGGAAGTGCAGTCATTGTTGTCATTGTTCTGGTAAATATGACAGGCATTGTAGGACAAACGCAATTGTCAGCCGATACGTGTTATTCGTTTTACAAAGTTCCTTTTAAGGTGTGGTCTTCCCAGATAAGCTTAAATTGAATTTATGGCTTGTTCAGAAAACACTGGTGCTTATTGTTATGTTGTATTTCTTGGCTGAGACATGAAAATGTCAGGAATTTAAAGTAAAACAATATTCTCAAAAAGTACCCTGGGTGCAGTTGTTCTTAACAGCTACATCAACGTGGTCCAATAAGACTATAAATGATAACACTTGGTTGGCATGGAAGAGAGATTTTTTTTCTTGACGTTGGTTGTGATGTAATGTTTCCAGTTTTCTGGTACAGCAAGCACACGATTAAAAACAGTAATATAAAATGTGTAAACACGCACATCCATAAAACCTAATGAAAATTTGGCTCCGTAAACATGTTCAAGCTTCATGGAGATGTCTCCTCTCTTCTGGCTCAACACAAGGAAAAATAAAGGCACGATTGTAAACCTCTACGGAGCGAAAGGCCCTATCGGCCTGTGAGCGGTAGGGTCGCGGGGAAAACAGGCACTCCTGGGACCCTGCCCAGCTGCGGGGAAAAAGGGGGGACTGGTCAGGGGTCCGGGCTGCTGAGGGGGCTGGGAGGTTGAGATGGTCGACAGAGTGGGTGCGAGAGAGTGGCGTCGAGATGACGCCGGTGCCCACAGAGGAAGGGAAGCTATCCCAGGAGTCTTGCAAGCTGGTCCCTTCAGCTTCCCCACCTAGTGCCACCCTCATCTTTTCTCCTTCCTCATCACCCTCCTCCTCCTCCTCCTCCTCAGATCCCCCAACATTCACTTGTCTGACTCGGTATGTCCCATCTGCAACGTTAAAAAAAGGCCCAGGCTCCCTCTTTTCCTCCATGGAGGATTCAAACAGACGGGCAGCTCCCTGCTCGTCCGCCTCTCTTGCCTCCTGCAGTTCCTGTAATTCTAGCTTGAATCTCATCTGGGCTGTGGGATACACAGAATGTCACATCCTGCTACAGACAACATGCCATCATTCTAAATATACAGTCCCCTCCACTAATATTGTCACACTTGCTAAAAATGAGCACAAAAAAAAAACAGCTCTGAAAAATGCTGCTGCTGATGTTCCATATATTTTATTATTAACGAAACTCTAACCTGGAATTTAAAAAAAGAAAATTACATAAGGGGGACAATCACTTCACTATTCTTTGGGAAAAACATACTTGTCACACAATTATTGGCACCCTTACTAAAATATTAAAAGATTGTAGATCAAATAGAAGTATATTTCTCATCATATTTTACATTTTAATGTTCATTATAACGATTAAGAAAACTTAAATAGTCACCGAATATTTCCTGGTTACTGGTGTATACATATGAGGTGACGCATTGGTCAATTTCCCTTTGTCATCCATCTCTATGGATAAACAAAAGAATACCGCAATGATGTGTGTGAAGAAGTGTTGAAGTTCAGCTTCAAATGGTCTACAAATGCTGAAATGGCTTAATCAAAATAGCAAAAAAAAAATCTAAAATACCCAATTTCACAGTCAGGACAATAATCAAGCAGTTCAAGTTGTACGGCAAAGTTAAAAATCTCCAAGGAAGAGCACGTATCCCTACTGTGTTAGCTAGTACTCTGAGGAGGATGGTTCAGTGGGCAGCAGAAACTCCAAAGATCGCAATTACAGACTTGCTGATGTCATGTCCTGGTGTCAGAAAGTTTCCAAAACTAGGATCAGATGCTATCTGCACAAATGCAAAATATTTGGCAGGATTGCCAGGAAAATAATCAATTGTCATCAAAACATAAACTCATGCCCCCACAGTCAGCCAAGCATGACTGGAACATCCAGTGGAACCAGGTTCCAAAGCCAAATAAGAGCTTGAAATGACGCTCTTCAATAATAAACACCAGAGGTGGGTTCAGCGTAAAGACAGCCATTCCTTTAAGAACCCTGCCCCAGTTGTGAAGTATGGTGGCGGATCTTTGGTGGTGAATGGACTGTTTTTTCTTCCAAGAGCCTTGGATTTGTGGTATCAGGGATTAGATCAAGTTCCGGAAGATATGAAATGAAAACCAGACTGCCTCCACCAGAAAGCTTAAACTGGGCCATAGTTGGATCTTCCAACAGGATAATGATCCAAAGCATGCATCAAAATCAACACAAAAATGGTTTACTGACCAAATGATAATGGATTTGCAATGACCATCCCCGTCTCCCGACCAAAACCCCATAGATAACCTGTGGTACAAGCTGGAGAGGATAGTCCATTAATGTGGACCGAGGAATCTGAAGGATCTGGAGAGATTCTGCATGGAGTAATGGTCACAGATTCCTTGCCATGTCTTTTTTAAACACCCGTACACACCTCAGGGGAAGATACTGAGCTTTTATCTTGGCAAAGGGTGGCTGCATAGAGCATCTGTTGACAGGGATCCAATAATTGTGAGAAACTTTTTTTTTTGAGGAGGATATTTGTCTCATGATGAAAAATATTTTTATTGAAAGGATTTATTATTTTTTTAAAATATTTTCAGTGAACTGTCATGAGGGTAAAAATGAAGTCATTAATTTTAACAAACTTTTGCCTGTATTTATCAAAGGTGCCATTATTAGTGGAGGGCGCTGCATGGATGGAAGCATATATCAGTAACAGCTTTTATCAGTGTTTTTAGTCCTGAAAAACAATTTGAAAAGGATGCCAGAGAACAAGACTTGTTTTCCCATCAATCAAAATGTTTCCTCATCAGCTATTGGCCTAGACATTTCAGGAGGGAAACTCTGACCAATAATTGTGCGGTGTGGATTGGTAGCAGAAAGAACACATATAACCCTCTTTCCAAAAGCTGACATTGGCTTACAGGCACACTGCACTCTCAGGTAATCAATTGATCAACTGCATCAATACTTTCATTAGCTATTTTGTTGATTTTACTGATTTTGTCCCCCATGCTTTCACCTGTCAGGAGACTGTCATTTCTCTCTCTCAGATTGCAGATTTCCACACTCATTGCTGACATCTGGGACAAGAGAAAAGAGCTTCACATTTGAGGTCTTGTGCGGATTGGGGATTTTTTTAAAATATAACATTTTGGGATTCATAATTTCAGGATTTAGATTCTCGTCTCTGTGATAAAATGAAATAATCAAGGAATAAATTGAATATGCATCAATGTGTTGTGATTGTGTGAACTTCAGGAAAATACAGTGAATTACCAGATTTCACAGCAATTTATTTCAAAATTCAAGTATACTCTAGTACCTGACAGTGGCAATGATAAATGTATTTGTCGACATAATTTACTCTACTGCTCATTACTTCAAATAGTACCCAACTTAAATTACAACAAAAAGATTAAATTTAAATAGAATGCAAACTTTGCAGGGACTTTCTTGAAAGCAGCTCAATTCAGCTCAGTCGACTCATTTGAAACCTAATAAAGCTGTCATGGAATCACCTGGATGATATAGTTTGTGATGTGTGGCCTTATTCAATAAATAAATAAATAAATACATTCCCACTGAGTTGGAAATAAATCTAGAGTGACCTCCTGGTATAAGAATGAGGCCTAAAATTTTCCAAGCAGTGATTAAATCTCAGTCTAACGATAAATACTTTGATGCAAAATAACAAAAATAGATAACTGCGTTATTTATCTTTTGAAGACTTTTTTGTCCCAAAATACTTGCAATACTATGTAAACATCTTGAAATTTATTGTGGTGGTTGCTTCATGTAATTTTCCTGTTATAAAACTCTTTAATTGAACAAATTAGCTGGAATTACTTAAATGATAAGTGTTTCCAAACTTCTGAGCAATAGCGTCCGTCACAATTTATTTTCTGCACTTGGGTTTATACTCTCAAGCTCATTTAAGCTGCATTAGTACTTTGAGATTAGTCTAAAATAAATTATAGTTTAAACAGTGATTGTGCAGTTGGTATGTTTTTCTTTTCAGTAACTTAAAAAATTAACATTACTAGTGAGACATAAAATGCGTTGTATCAACATGTAATTACCTACAAGAAGGAAACAGGATCTACCAGCCTTTGGCTGAGAGCAGAAGTGCATACTCACCATAACAAGGATCAGAAAGGTGTTGGACAAAGACAGAAAATGTGCACTTCCCTCTGATTCAGAATGCTATCGAAATGTGTGTTTATTTTGTTTATTTTTCAATGGAGGCTCACCTAGCTGATGTTGGGAGTCTGTGCCATTTGTTTGTGTGTGTGTGTGTGTGTGTGTGTGTGTGTGTGTGTGTGTGTGCGTATGTTTCTCTGTATCTGTGTATAAGAGAGTGAGAGCGAGAGAGAAATTGAACTATTATACACTTTGTTTAGCATAATTTTTGTTATATAATTGTCAATGCTGCATTTGAAGATACTGAGTCTTCACTTGTAATGAATGTATCTGATTCACACATAAGCTTTGTTGATAAGCAGAGGTGCATGTGGTTCCTTTTAGAGTCTCCATGCAGTGATGCATATGGTTTATCATGAAACCTACCTGTGTTCATACAGTATGTACAAATATTATTATTTAAGAATATGTATAGAAGGCTGAATATGATATACTGGGACATTCAGCACAATATATGGCAGATAGCTGATGATTGCTCCAGGAAGTGTCATGCAGGGCACAACTAAATCATTTCCTGTTAAGTGCTCACCTTATTAGTCTTGCTCTCAAGTTCCTCTTTAAGCCTTGCCACTTGCTCCTGCATCCCGGGAAGTTCTGACATATCTGGCGCCCCCTGCTGCCCAGCAGGCACAACTTTCTCAGTAACCCCTGGAGGACTGTCTCTGCTCTGCTGGACTTCATCATTCCCTCTCTTCTGATTGGCCGGTGTGTACACAGCATTCTAAAGCATAACAATGAACAGCCTGTTTCAGGTCAAAGTGCTTTCCAGAGTCCCCTTGTATCCAGTGACTCAGCTCTGCTGTGACCTCATTTGACAGACAGCACAAAAACAACTCCCACTATTACCTTCGATTTTGCGGACCTGTCCTGCAATGAAGCTGATCCTCGCAGTGCCACTGGCAATTTGCTGCAAGCCTGTCCATGCTGCTCTCTTTCTTTGAACAATCTCTTCAGCTGCGAGTACAGCGGGTTGATTACCATGGCGACATGCACAGGATGATAAAACTGGACAAAGCCTTGCCGATTCTCATATGGCCACTTAAACATTCTGCGGTTGAGCTGTAGGTGAGGATATCCTTGAAATACTGGGACTTATTTCCACATTGATCCTGTGTCTTATTGACTGGTTGACTCAATAGCAATCACCGTGTATGTATGTTGTGCTCCCATGCACTGCCTTCTTGACCTGTTTTCATGAGTGTGCCCCTGAATTTGATACTGCTGGTGCATTTTTTAAATATTGCATCATATCATGTGTACTCATTTTTTGCAATAACAATATTTGTCAACATAGCTATCTGCTAGCTTCCCTATTAAATATATAAAAATATTTTACATTCAGCATGCCAAAATATAATGTAAATGGTGGACATTTTTTTCAAACCTAATAATAACAATAATAATAATTTAAAGAAGCATATTTTAAAAGCTTTCACAGCAATGTGTAAAAGGGGCAATTTTTTTCATTGCACAGTGTTGTATTTTAAAGTGATGCAGAACCTTGATCTTGTATTTTAGTTGACTTTATATTCTGTAAGGAGTGCCCACTACCTGCTCTGTGACCAGTCTCCGCTGTTTGTCATGATCCAGGTTTTCTGGGCGAATCTCCCTTTTAGTTTCAGGAATCACTCTCTCTGCTTTACGCTGGAAGAAAGACAGGCAGCTGTAGTGCTGGTGGAGGCCGAACGCAGATTTCTCAGTATTTGTTTTGTAGTGATGTGTGCTAGTCTGTATAGTTTGAGGTGAAAAGACACCCGAGCTGACAGGTACCTGCTGCAGCTGCTGCAGGGTGCGCACCACCTTGTCTTTGTCCTCCTGCAGCTGTGCGTTCCTCCTCCTCATGTCTGTGAGAGCAGTATAAACAGTCTCTTGATAGGCATGCACTTTGAGTTTTGGACTGTAGCCAAACTGCCCCCAACATTTCTGCCCTTTTAATTTGAATTAAAATGCTCCTTCAAAACTGTGTAGGAAGCACTTTGATGTCAGCACAATCTGAACAAGGAACTAAACAATTATTATTATTAAGTTATTAATTACAACTATGTTTTTTTTGGTATTTTTTTGTCACAAAAAGATGATTTTGTTAGAGAGGAGCAGTTCAGTACCCAATGTCATGGAACACTTTTAGTGACTATTCCTGAGTAACAGATTGCGCTCAAACAGTGGTGAAAAAAAGTCAGTGATGAGCACGCTAGCTGTAGTTGCTGTATCCATCATGAGGCTATGCTATGTAGTGCCTCCTTTTACCCACAGGCTCTTACCCTCCAGCTCAGCTAGCAAGGCATCTTGGTCTGATGCTGCTGAGCCTGAGTTTCCGGTACATTCTGGACTTCCTTTGGTCTCGGTCTGTTTGATGCCCATCTCCAACAGCTCTGCTAGCTGCAAAGTGGTCAAAGGTCAGCCTTGGGATTAACACATCCAGTTCATTATTATCAGCCCTCGTGTAGGGGATGTCTTATGGGGGAAGGGCTTCAGTAATTCCCCTGATCTCACGCCTAAGAGCTAGGCTAAATGATGACGACATGGTGAGACGGACGTTACCTTCATCTCCAGTGAGGAGATGGTGATTTGTGTTTCAGTACGCTCTGCGTCTCGCAGTCTGGCCAGGCTCCTCAAAGCTTGCTCTCTGAAGCGAAAAGGGACAGGCTGAATTCGCAAGGTTATGCTTTAGATATCCTGGTTCACATGAAGTCCATTTCAGTATTTTTTTGAACTTAGTATTTCCTCATTTGCTCAGTTCTTAAGCCCAGCTGTCGAAATAGCAACTGAGATCTGCTGGGTGAGTTTGTGACATCATGATTTTGTCTTAATTAGTTTTCCCTGCAGTCTGGCTGTCTGTGTCTTTTTTGGTTTGTCTCCTTGATGGTTTTTAATCATTCAATTATTGTCTTGTGGCTTCGCCCCTCCATTTGTGCATTCTCCTGCCTTCTCCCACACCTGACCCTCAAAGTTAATTGTTGTCTCTGTGCATTTAAATTCCTATATTCATTCTCCCCTTCACCAGTTTGTTGACTTTCTATCATTATGTTAAGATCACTTTCTCGCATTCTCTCAGTGTTTATGCCTGGCCTCCCAGTGCCTTAGTCATCCCATTGATATAGTTGGCTGTTTTTCCCCATCAACTGTCTTTTTTTAGTCCACCGTCATATCCCTACTGAGTGTCTCCTGCTCCCTCCGGATTGACTCTGCTGTATTGACCTCAGACCTGCACATTGACTCTGATAAGTGTTATCGCCCTAACACAGTCCACCGACTACGATATCCCTGCCCTCTATAACCCAGTTTGCTTGTGATCTGATCCAGACTGTCAATGAAGCCTTCTCTAATGTGCTGCCAAAGTCGTAACGTCACTCCGAGGTCAACCTGCCGCAGCCATGGCAACTGGTTCATGCCGAAGGAACCAAACAACTTGCACAGTGTTTATCGCCATGGCCCTCGTGTCTATGTATGGAATTAAGCTTTATTTTCAGTAATCTTCAACCCAAACTATGCTCATTATAAAATAACAGAAAGCATTCCTCGGTATATTTTGATTGTCTAATATTAGGTACAGTATTTCGTGCCGTGTGTTAAGTGTACGAGTGAATGTGTTGCTATGCTGTGCGAGTGAACCATTGTCAAGGAAGTGAGTGTTGACCCCAGCGAAAGTGACGTCGCACTTTTTCAGCGCATTGTGCATCTGATGCTCTCGGCTCCCTCTACTCCTACAGTCATGACAGAGGTCAGGTTTTGACAGAAGACAAGCCTGGACTTTCTCCATCTGCAAAAGACACTACTATACCACCACACAATCATTCCATAAGAGCACTTGTTTGGAGGGAGAGCTATCCAGTCTCAGCAGGAGTGGAGATGTGTTTCCATAAAGCACAGTTCTGCTGTAAATGAGCAACTCCTCCTTACTTATTCTCCAGCTCCTGCTCTCTGTCTGTCAGTCGCTGCTCCAGCCTCTGCACCTCACTGCTGTGCTGGGATACCTGAGGATGACAGTGAAGGCAGCACTAAGCACCAGTGCAGAGACCCCAGACCTCAGCTGCAGTTGGAGCTCCGCCCCACCTGTCCACGTGCAGATAGCAGCTCCTGCTGATGCTCCTCCAGCTCAGTGTCCCGCTCTCTCAACATGTCCCACACCTGCTGCAGCTCCGCCCTCATCTGGCCCAGCTCTCCGTCCACCTCCTGCAGAGAGGTCTGGATGGATATATACATACACATGCATGCACACACACACACACACACACACATGTATGTACGCACACATACAGGCACGCACACATATAAACATAAACATGCTCATACATACATGCAAAAACACACAAACACACACACGCAAACACAAAAACACAGTCATGTACACACACAAACGCATGCACACAACACACACATGCATGCACGAACGCGCGCGCACATACACACACACACACACACACACACACAATGTTACATCGTAACTAATAGTATGTGGGATATTTATTCTAGTCTTTGACATCTGGAAGATGGCACTCACTGTACTGAGTGCCTGAATAATGTCCTGTTGGCTTGGGCTCTTCTGACAAGATTGAAAATGTTCCAGAGCTGGAATAAACAGACTGAGAAAGAAAAATTTGTGATGGGAGCACAGCAGCAACTTTATGATATAACTAAACAAGCATTTTACCCTTGTATTCAAATTACAAAGACTACTGTTTCTTAAAACCAAACGTCTGGCCTAACAGCGCAAAATTCTCTTTAAAATACTGCACTACTAGAGTTTCTGATGAACATTTTAGAGGAGGTCCTGCTACATGCCCTCATCACCCACATGCTCACCACAGACCCTGTACTGAATTCCTGCAGTCAAACAGGCTCTTTGTGCCAACTTCAAACCCATAAAGAGGACACACGTCACAGCTCAATCTGTACATAACTCATATGAATGTTACTTTCTCACACACTGCCTCTGAGCCGAAATTAAGGCTCCATTTATGCCTCAGACTTAATCATTTACATCACAAAAACAAGGATGAAACACACACACACACACACACACACACACACCACTTACTCCGTCTCTGTCCCTCGATCATGAGTCACAATTGCTGGAATATAGGGGAAATGGCAACAAATGAGTGGGCTAAACAATATCTTAAATACTGGTTGTTTAGAATGTCCATACAGTGACCGTTTCGGATCATCAGGGTTAACTGATTATATCACAGCAACAAAGACCAAGTTCACAATGTATGGTACACAAAGTAACAGGAAAAAAGGAATTTAACTCCCTCTTGTGGTTCAGGCTGGTATTTTTCCCCATACCCATACTACAGCTGTACTTGTATAAGCCTGCTGAATAGATAACGCAGCAAAAATGACCCTTCAAAAAACTTTTTGGAGAGGTGAACTGATTTAAGTTCTATAATAAACGTAATGTAGTGCAGACAAATTGTACCAAGCACACCATATTTCACTGTTTGGTCATCTGCCTTTCTGATATTGACCATGGATGCGAGCCAGTACACTGAACATCGCAGTTAAAGGATTTTACCAGGGTTCTTGACTTGTCCAGTTGTCCCGTCTGATACCTCATTCTCGCTGTACAAACAACCACAAATGCGCACAGTTAAAAAGGCCTATAGCCACTACTTGCACAATTGACTTCTAACATTTGTAGTGCACAACATAGTCTTGCAGATAGAATTTTTTTGTCAAAAAAATCAAGATGTGATTCATATTTAGTAGCATGATTTGGTTACTAGTGAAGTAAATTCTATAGTTGGAGTTGTAATCAGATTAAATACATTAAATTAGAGACAAAGCTTTAATGTAATGATTCCTCCAAGTATTGCAGGTCAATGAGCAAAAAAGCTGACGTACTCGAGTGCTAAAGTAGGTACAGTTATGTATGTTTAGCAATTATACTGAGCAATTTATTTGAGCATATATTTCTTTAATAAATGCATTTTTATGTGTTTAAATATGAATGAGAGGACAGGGCTGAATGTTTAACAGAAAAGCAGGCTCCACTCAGCAGGGCAGGCCCCGGTCTCACCTGGAGGACTCCTGCAGCAGGCTACCTCGCCTTCCCTCTCTCACCTGCACACAGCCAGAGAGCACACAGGTGTGTTACAATCAAACAGGCTGTTCCACCACACCGGTTATTGCTTGCTTGTGCAGAGGAAGTAGGGATTATTGTCAGAAGGTAAAGAGGCCTGTATATGTACTCCTGTAGTAGACTAATCGTTAGTTCTTTCTGGAGAATTAGGCCATCTCCGAAATCATTAAACCGCTGGCCTACAAAATACAACTGAGTAACAATTTAAAATATAACTTGTCAGAGCTGTCAAAGGCAGATGTTATTCTAGATTTTTCTCTGTTGCATACATAACATAGTGAAGTGTAAGTGTTTGTTTTACAGAATAGCTGGTGTGCAGGAGAGTGTGTGGACATACAGGACTGCTGCTCAGCTGACGCAGTAAATTCTGGCTCCTGCTCTTCTCCAGGTCCAGCTGCTGTCTGCAGGCATCCAGCTCCACTCTCACCAGAGCACCTCCCTCCTTCTGTCACACACACACACACACACACACACAGGCAAACACACATCATAGAAGCATGCTCATGCATGAATATGTGACCCGTGATAGCAAAATGAGTCTTAAGTTGCGCCTATGCATTTCCAGTAAAAGCCAAATATGTGCCCGGGGGCATAAATTCTCGAAAAATAATTTTGTCCATTTTCAGCCACTTTCATAAAATTAAAATTCCACCTTGTACACGTTCCTGGTGAGAAAACATCGATGAAGGGTAGAAAATGGGCTATTTGTGAACAGTAGTTCACTTCATGATGGAAAAATTAACTGAAACAAAGCTGTAAATTAACCAATTTCAGCGATAAATTCTCCCATGTTTTTGCAGGGGAATCCCCATCACCCGTATACTAAAATAATGTGCAGAATCCCCAAAATCTTTCCAGATATGGTATCAGCTATAATATTACACATCACAAGCAGCCAATAGCAGCCATTGAAAGTTGTAAACAGATTAGTCCTGTTGCTATGCGAGAGGTCATGACCCCCCCAGGTGATTGGAGGGTGATTGGTCCAACTTCACCAATGACAGAAATCAGTGTCTAATCTATATGATGGCGGAGAGAAGTCAATTCAGAACTTTTGGTCATTAAGACTCATTTTGCTATCACTGGTCACGTATGCAAACATTCACAGCTGGTAGCAGGTGCCATTCTCCCTCCAGAATACATGGACATCAGATGGAGGATCTTGCCTCCAACGCCATTTAACCCAACATTTAACATATTGAATTCCCATTTTCCTTACAGTGCCAGTAAGAGGGGTCAGGTGAGAGGTGCGGGGAGATGGCTGCCCTTACCTTGACCCTTTCAAGCTCTTCCTCCACTTCTGCCCTCTGCCGCAGCACGGTCTGCAACTGCTCACTAGGGACAGAGGAATGCATGAGGGCTCATCCTCGAGCTGATTAATGCCAAAACATATAGCAGTAATCTGCACCACGCTTGAAGGAGCTGTGTCACGATTACTGTGCAAGCTCAGAACTTACATCCTAAGAAAGTGAATCTGCATGACTGTGCAAATTATAATCTGCTTTGAACCTTGCCAATTCTTATTTGTTTTTCATTGTATTTAAATACACTGAACCTAAATATAAACACACGAACCAAAAATGCTGAGTTAAATTGACCTATAATGAAATATGCCCACAAATAGTGTTTATTGGTGTACTGAATGATTTGTTTTGCTCAATTCTGGTGACCCACTTCTCATTGACCACTCCCTGTGAGATTACTCACTCATTGAGTTATCCTGCCCTTGAGCTGCATAGAGCATAACATTGAGTTGGTCAGTCAGTGTGACCAATACACAAGCACTCCTTGCACCAGGGTCAATAAAAGGCCACCACACGATGTGCACTTTTGTCACAAGTCATGAGGGAACGTGCCATTGGCATGCTGAATGCTGGGATATCTGTGACAGCGCTGTCAACACACTTGAATGTGCGTCATTCCACCATCAGCAGGTTGAGAAGTCGATTCAGAGAGACTGGCGGCACTGTGAATTGTCCACATTCCCCACAACCACGTGTGACCACGCCCACACAGGATCGGCACATGCGGCTCCGGCACCTCCGTGATCAGCTCCGACCAGCCACCAGGACAGCTGACGAGACCGTCGGACGCACAACAGGCGCATATCAGCTCAGACTGTCTGAAACCGCCTGAGGAAGGCAGACCTCCGAGCCCGCCGACCGCACCGAGGTCTCGACCTGACCGCTGTCTGTCATTGGTACAGACTCGACTGGGCCAACCGTAACCTTCGCTGGACGCTTGCACGGTGGAGGATGGTGTTATTCAGCGATGAATCGCGATTCCAACTGTACCGTGCTGATGGCAGACAACGCATATCTGGGTGAGCGTTACGCTGATGCCAATGTCGTGCGTCGGGTGGCACATGGTGGTGCAAGTGTAATGGTATGGGCAGGCATATGCCATGGACAGCTGACCCGTCTGTTTTCGTTGAGGGCAACTTGAATGGTCAGCGGTACCATGATGAGATTCTGAGACCCATAATCATACCGTTTGTGTGACTCCATCATGTGACATTCCAGCACGATAATGCCCAGCCACACACTGCTCGGATCTTCTTGATGAGGAGGACGTCCCTGTTCTCAATTGGCCAGCACATTCACCCGATATGTCGCCAATTTGAGATGTTCTGGATCGGCAGGTCAGATGTGTTCCGGTTCCAGGGAACGTGCGCCAGCTCCGAGTTGGGCTGCAGGAGGAATGGGACAACATTCCACAGGCCACTATTGACAACCTCGTGAACTCCACGTGCCAGAGGAGTACCGCTTTACGTGATGCCAATGGTGGACACACTCGTTATTGAGTGCTGTGAACTCTGCCCGTTGACCCATTGGGTTCAGGCTGTGCGAACTCATGAACTGTGTACAGTAAATTGTTAGTCATGTTTCTGTTGCTTGAATATTAAGGCAAGAATAAAATAATAATTGTTTTGTTGAAATATTTCCCGATTGATAAAAAATTATTCGAAAAAAATCACTTTGTGCGTTTATATTTTTGTTCAGTGTATTTTAGTTACTCAGGCATCATCCTTTTTAAATTAAGGAGTTTTATTTGGACATCCAAGGATTTAAAGCGCTATTTTTGCGCTGAAGTCGAAGGATGTGAAAAAATGTAAGCTTGTTTTCCAAAATCAAATTTACACCATAGAAGAAAAATATCTCTTCTTCATGAGTATCTGCATAGCTAGTGCTGTGGCATAGATACGATAGCTAACGTTATCTAGCAATTCTTCTAGTCGTCTGATGAAGTTTCAAATGAAGGAGCAGTGAAGTAAATCCTTGACCAACTAAATTTACAACTGAAATAAAAAATTATGGTGGATATCTTTGTGGCTAGCAACGTAGCATAGCCGTGATAGCCACATGGGGAACGTTAAGTCCAACGCCCGCTGATGGCGTGTGACACGACGCTTTGCCGCCAGTGGGCTTTAGCCGGGTAATTGTCTGATGCTACTATTTAAATGAATCGAGTTAAGTAGCTTGCTACTTAGCTAACAAAATTTATGTGTGACATTTAAGGTTTTTGCGGAGATCTGCGTTTGTCTGCAACTTTAACTTAAAATTTTGTTGCAGCCTCCAAATCAATAAGTAAGCTGCATGCTTACGGTTCGATAAACCTGCCAATCATTTGATGCGAAATCGCCGGTAAGCGGCCGGTGTTCTGACAATTTTTACTGCCTTGTCAAAAAAAAAAAAAACTACCGTAGTGCAAAGCGATCACGAAGTCTTTGTCTTCACCGTAATATTGCAATATGAATCAGTGTACTGTAGTAACTTTGTCATTTTTTGTCCTATTATAACATAAGCAGATGCTGTAATAAGTTGGATAAGTTTGTTTAAAGATATGCCCATATACGCCATTATCATCCAATCTCTGCGTTTTCAGGAAAACCCAGCGTGTACATGCACATATACATACGCTAAAGGGTCGAAAGGTGCACCGAAAAAAGACGTATATTTATGATATTTGAAGATACTTGAGATGCGCACGAAGAAATAGAGCCCAAGATTTTAGGTTTGCGCAAGCGCAGAACCGCGAGGTAGCATATTTTGATAGGTAGCAAAAATTTACATAACACCGGCAGCTACGAGCGTCAAGTTTTCAAATTTCTGAGTATGCGCAGTAATCAGGGTTGCCAACTCTGGCAAGACAAATAAGCAACCGCAGCTTCAAAAACAAGCCCCATATAAATTAGACAATACTAATACGGTATAGGCCTATAGGAGAAAAGGACAAGGGCACGAAGGGGAAGCTTGTAGCATGTAACTACTATTTGTGTATATGTGTGCGTTATGTTATTTTGAAACGGTTATAATACTAATTATTACAGTATTGACGCGAATAGCGTCACTCACTCAAGCCATTATCCAATGAGGGCGAGGAGGAGGCGGGGGAGGTCAAAGTGGGGATTTGTAGAAGAGCGAATTATGTTACGGCTCAGATGTTAATCGTGAGGCTGTGAGCAGACAGTGTCAATCATTGAATCGGGGGGAGATAGCAACCATAAATGAATAAAAATGAGGTCGGTTGTTCGACTTTTCTAACGAGCAACCATATTTTTAAAAACAAGCCCAAAAAACCGCAACCCGCGACCCGTAATTTTTTCAAGTGACTTCAGGAAAAAAAGAAGCCCAAAAGTTGCGTATTACAAGAGGCTCCTCAGAGCTTGTACTCGGGCCGGGTCTAGGCCTGGGCCAATTGCAAAACTGCGCATGAGCAGGACAATCGCGACCCCGAAAAAAAAAAAGAAGAACGGAGCCGAAACTTAGACTTGTGGCCTACCGGCCCGAGTAATAAGCGGACTTGGAAACTCTGGCAGTAGTCGTGACACAGCTCCTGAATTGTTTGTGACTCAAATGTGCATAATGGAGCAGTGATGCCTGTGAAAACATGAGTGGAAATGCTTCATTAACATGGTTTGTGGTATATTCTGTCGTGTCTGCATGAACTCACTGGCTGCTTTCAGCCTCTCTTTGGAGCTTCTCAAGCTCTTGGGCCAGTCGTTCTGCCTCCTGTCTCTGGTGGGTCTGAATGAGAATATGCCAAAGTATGTTAATGCAATATCTTTCAGTTTATTCAACACTAGAGAGAGCCATTGTCAACGTTCCGCTCCAGAAGAAGGCCATACACTGCAAAAGTGTCTGCCTTAACAAGTAATTTAATCTTATTAGAAGACTTAACATCTTAATTTCTCTCTCACAAGTACAAAATATTGGTTTACCATGTGCTTGACATGAAATTTTTATTACCCCATGAACAAAGGAATAAGGAAAAATGATCTGTCGACAGTGGAAAATTTTTTTGTTTTACTGAGGTAAAGGGTTGTAGAAATTAGTGTTTTAAGTCTGAATATAAGATTCAAAAGCTTGATAAGATTTTTTTTTCTTCAGTTTACCATTTCTGTAGAGTGCTGTCGTTTCGTCTCCTCCAGCTCGTCCTGGGTGGTACGCAGTGTCACCGCCACATCCTGCCACCTCTCCTTCCAGTGTGACCCCACCCTCCGCAGCTCCTCCACCTTCTCCGCTGTGTCCGCAATCGCCCGCGCATTAGCCTCCTCCATCTTCAGGAGCTGTGCTTCCTTCCGCTGGAGCTCCACCTCCTTCTCGAGAATCCCTGTTTCCATTGCCTGGCACCTCCTCTGCAGCTCCTGGTTCTCCAGCTGCAGGGCATTCTGGGAATCTCTACGTTACATTAGGCATAGAATCATGGGGTTGATATTCATAATATCAGCTGAAGACTTAATTTGTGATTTTCAAAAATTACAGAATTGCACATTTGGCAGATTAATTGAGTCCAATCTTTTTCACATTAGAACATATTCCACATTTTATTATTAACCCCTTAAACTAACTTTTCACATCAGTTTTTCCTTAAATAGTCAGGAAAAAAAAACATTTTTCATATTGCAGGACAATGTCACTTACATACTCTGTATCTGCTGGTTGCAGCACTTCACTTAGGTTACATCATACTTATACTGAGAAAAATATTCAAACTCAAGACACCATGTTTTTTAAGGCCTCAGCATTTCATCAAAACGAAAATATCTAGGTCTTGTGCATCATTTTAAACAAATTTCCCCCTCTTCAACTGGAAATATTTGGGATAATTTGAAACCCTTGCATCTCCTCTAGAACTTAAAATAGGCCTGAAGTTCCGCAGGTGTGTATACAGCAGCAGCATTTGAAGGACCCATGTATGGATCCATATAGTTTTTATGGGGTTTAGATATTACTGCTCTTGAGATGCACAAATGATGAAATGATGCTAAACTTATTTAAAAACATTTCCTGTTCTTTGCTCCTGTTCACCATGGCCTCTGTGATAAGCTGTCACACACAGTAAGCCTTTGAACATTGAGGATGATACATTTTGCTTCCTAAATAACCAAGAACAGGATCCTGTCTACAAGAGGCATTCATTGACATCTTCTTGACTCCTCCCTTTCCTCTGATTGGCTCACCTGAGCTCACTGCAGCTCCGTCTCAGCTCTGTCACTTCCTCCTGGCTGCTCTGTTGCACTGCACCCAACAGGTCCTCCTTCTCTCCAATCAGCTGCGAGCGTTCTGTCTCCAGTGCTGCGATCTGATTGGTGTGAATCACCCTCTCTGCCTCCAGCTCATGTAGCTGCCCCAGCACTGCC
The DNA here is from genome assembly GCA_029692085.1 of Gymnothorax javanicus. Taxonomy (NCBI): domain Eukaryota; kingdom Metazoa; phylum Chordata; class Actinopteri; order Anguilliformes; family Muraenidae; genus Gymnothorax; species Gymnothorax javanicus. Next base: position 20,347,089 of record CM056207.1, on the reverse strand, counting down.
TCCAGCCTCTGCCTCGCCTCCATCAGCTCAGCTGACACTGCCTTGTGCGACTGAGAAAAGGTGAGAGGTGAGAAGAATTGGTGTGATACACCTATGAACTACTTCTTTCTAGTTTTTTTTTCACTCTTCTTTCATTTTTCCCCATCGTTCAATCTCAAATTTTGGCTCTTAAGTCATTTCTAAGTTAAAATATCAACGGGTGCCCAGCAGATCTCAAGGGAGAGCCATTATAGATTTATTTTACAACTCAAGAATTTAGTTGGAACCGTGCTAGAACAAAGCCTGTGTTTTATATATTTACCAGCCATGAAAGCGATGCTGCTATTGTTTTCAGTTGGTTTGTTTTTGTGTCATCAGGGCAAACTTGAACAAGACTAGTCTGGAACCACTATGCAACTGCCATGAAAGATGTTTTCAGTATTTTAGCAGGTTTTTATATGTCTGTCTGTCTCTGGCTGTGGCTCAGTTTGTGGACAATTCTTGCCGACTCGATAGCATCACAACCTTTTTAGATGCAGTCATGGAACTTTACAGGTGAGCATTTGGGATAAAAATGTAAGGCTGAAGATGGGACTGGTCTGAGTGCGCACTCACTGAATGCATTATACTGAGGACTGCTATACTGTAAACAATACTAGCATTGCCAGATGCCAGATCTCCAATTGTTTCTTAAACTAAGAAAAAAACATCGCTCAGCCAGTATCAGACTTGACTGAGGTGCTGGAGCCACAAATAGAAAATACAAAGAAAAAGAAGCATCAGCAGACTCCAATCTGGGCAAAAATCTTTTAACGAGCAAACTTTCGGTCAGAGACCTTCTTCCAGGCAAGAAATGAGTAGCCTTGAAGAACATCTTTGGTTTAAAAAGCCTGCTCATTGAAAGATTTTTGTGCAGATTTGAGTGCACAGATGCTTCTATTTCTTTGCACTCTCTAGTTGTTTCTTTAAAGCACAATTGGGACTCAGACCTGTGATACCAGTGTTATATCCAGTCTGGCCTCTTGGTGAGCACCCTCACCTATTGAGCTGTTTGACAGCCCATAATGCTTTCCATGGAGAGGTGTTGGAGAGACCAGTTGAATGTATCTCATTCATTCTACACCCACCTCATTCAGTGTGAACACTTCCTCCTTCATCTGGACCCTCTCCTGCTCCTGCCGGTTGGCGTGGGCCTTGGCGTCGGCCAGCTCCTCGTGTAGCTCACACACCTGCTCAGTGAAGCCCTCTCTCCCACGCTGGGCCCGCTCCAGTTCCAGCTCCAGGCTCTGAACACGCTGGTGCAGCTCCACCTTCTCCTGCAGAGCACCGACAGGGACGGATGGACGGACGGACCGAGAGACAGACACATGGATGGAAAGGTATGTATTGACTTTGGATGAATTGCATGAAATTTATTTAGTGTTTTCCCTAGGCAGAGAAAAAAAAAAAATCAATTGCTGGCAACAGTGTGCCTACCTGAAGTGAACTGATTGAATTTGAATTTGTGGGAATTCCAGAATTGTAAAAACTTTATAGATTCTTCTTTAGAGGAATATTTTATATATATTACAATCAGATTCTGTAACCAGTCATTTTGTGAAGTGACTAAAAATTTCAGTCATTTAATGAAATGGCTAGCTCAAAACTTTAATCATTTTGCAACGTTTGCTAAAAATTTTTAGTCATTTCAAAAAATGACTAGTTTCACAATCTGACTATAACATATATATATGTCCCGTAAAGTGGTTTTGCTTCTGATAAACCTACCCTGCACGTTGAAAAAATTCCTCACACTAAATTTCAGTCAACAAATCAACCTGAGGAAACAAATATGCCAAGAGCACTGAGAAGCGTCACCTGACTACACACAGATTGGTGTGATATTGTATTACCTCGCTGTGTACAAAACAATGCCACTGCCTGGAAAACCCTGTTCTGCTGCTCGTGCTTGGTTTTGAGAAACTGAAAGTACCTGCATGATTCGGTCTTTATCAGCCATCGCTCCAGAGAGCTTGAGTTTCACATCCTCCAGACTGTCCTCAATCCTCAACACTTTAGAGGACAGCAGATCCCTCTCCTGTGAGAGAAGAACGAGGAAGTGGGGTGTCCTCAGTATGACAAAACTGGAACACCATACTTGATGCTCTGAGCCAATGCTCAAGGGTGTTATCTAAGGGGGGGATGGGGAGAACGAATTCCCCCCCAATAACATGCTGCCATAAACATAACATCAATGAGAAAATAAAAAGTATTCTCATGGACACGACTGTATCAATTGTTCCATTTCATCCAAGCATAAACTAACTGTTAAGGCTTTGCCAATGCTGCAGCTATTTTGCTGTAACCAGGGATACGTCGCCAGGGATTTTGGAACCAACGAAAAAAATCCTTCATCGGCGCTCACTAACCCATGTCACCCCATCCCTACACAATTACACAAGTTTATTATTAGGTTCCCTGTCATTCAGTGTCCTTAGCATAATCGTACAGTTCCACCCTGTGTACTGTGTAGTGCTGATCTTGTAGGACCGCTGTGTGTCCCCGCCTCACCAGGCCTGCTTGGTCCAGGTGGTTGCGTCGCTTCATTCAGCTGATCCTGTAGCTCGCTCTGGGCTCGTATGGAGCTGCTCAGCCTCTCTCTGGCCTCCTCCACCTGGCTCAGCGCCATCCGCTTATTCTGCGACACAGCATGGAAAGCCAAGGGTCAGTACAGTGATCCAGCAGAGCACTGATACACTTCGCATCAGATACCCAAATCAGCTGACTGGCTGCCTGCTTTCTATTGATGATTGGGCCTACATATATATAAATATGCCCCTGAGGACAAGAGTGGTCTAACTCCATTTTTCATAGTTTTGAGATAATCTATGCTAAAGTTCAAGCCCTGGATAAAATTCAGGACACATGTAGGGTATGCCATCTGTTGTTAACCTGAGAGTTTATGACCGTGTTTTTCAAGATAACGCAACTTTTTTCTGCAAAAGTAATGTTTCAGAGGTTACTTTCTCTAAATTTTCTGAAAAAGGCCCTTTTTATAAGTTAGACCACTTTTGCACTGGCTGTCTTAACAAATGTAACTGACTTAAGACAAGTAAAATAATAACTCAATTTTAATAACTCAATAATAGCTTTAATTTCCGGCATCCTTGGAATTCGAAACACAAAATAACAAGAGAATACAGATCAAAAGTGAAAAATTGTATCGCAAACTGCCAACCACTGAGAAAGTCATCCATCAGCTAATCTTGTTCCTCACAGCTGTCTTCGCTGTCATCATCTGGATGAAAGTTTGGGCCATCTTCATCTTCGATCAGAACCAGATAAAATGAAACAGGCGGTACAAGGTTGAGATCATCTTTCAAATCCTTGACTTTTGAAGGGTTCAAAGAGTTAGACCACTGTTGCACTCACACTTTTTGTCTTAATGGAAGTGAGGATAACTAAAAATCTCTGTATAGTAAGATGCATCATTGTGACATCTAGACCACTTAAGCCCCGAATAGATTTTACCTTTAACTTGCGAAATATGAGTCTAACTCAAAAATGGGAAAATTAGAGTTAGACCACTATTACACTCAGTGACTCATATATCGCTGAACCAAGTATGGAATCGCGAAAATATACACTCAACCAAAAAAGTTTTTTCTGTATTATTTTGTCTTGTTCTGAGCTTTCCAAGATGCTGTCAAGCTGTAGTGAGAGCACATGGTGATCAAACTAGATATTGAATTGACTTTTGTCATTATTTGACATTTTGATTTAATGGTCAGAACTTGATGTGATTCTGGCCTTCCTTGTGGATACCCTATTTTGGGGTAATGAAGTCGTCTGATCAAATATTTGATGCATTTCTGTGCCTTGGATTAACACCAATGACATAGACAACACCTGGGATTTATGTTCAGTTTGTACATCACTTACTCTGGTTAAAATATAGTGTTCCCTAACTTTTTTTGTTGAGTGTAGAATATAGCCTTGCATATTGTGGGTGGTCTATGGCCGAGTGCAGGGGTGGCCAGGATCGGTATTGGAGAGCCACAGTGTGCAATGGGGTTTGGTGATAATCAGCACTTGACTCATCAATGATGGCTGTTGATTACACACTTAACTTCCCTCACCTGGGGTATGAACTTTGATGCAAGATTAGGGGGTTAGCAAGATTTGTTGAGCCTCAAGTCAGGATTTGCAATGTCACAAAGGTGTATCTCTTTTAACCAGCCATGGAAACTTATAGTATATTTGATTGTGAGTTTAGGGTTTGTTGAGCCTGCTCATACAATGAAAGACTATTGAACTTGTTGTGTAGTACACCCCTTGGGCCTCTGAAGCGTTAACTGGGCAGTGAAAACCAAAACCCGCAAACCGTGTGACTTTCCAGGAGCAGGAATGGTCACCTTTGGCCTAGTAGCGGCTAAGGTTCTTGACTGGGATGTGAAAGGGGGTTCCCCAGTCTCCAGTGTGGACACTACTTTGTCTAATCATATGTAACTCGCTAATAATCTCAACTAAATAACTGCATTGAGATACGTTGGATGAGAAGTGAGTTCTGGGCAGAGCAATAGGGTTTAACAGTGTAGAGGCGTGAAGTGGTGACAGAGCTTCTGACCTCTTTAGCAGAGCGCAGCTCGCGGAGAACTCGCTCTCTCTCCTCCTCTAGAGACTGGAGTTGTTCCTGTACGTCTCTCAGGGCCTCTCTGGCCTCTCGCAGCTCTCTCTCCATCTGCCGTCCCTTCTGCACAGAGTAATCGCACACAGTGTAATCTATGGCAGTTAAATCTTTACATTTTTATGCCATCTGGTTTTGAGTTTCTCTGATAAGTTCTGTCACCTGTTTGCTGAGGTCTTCCTGAGTGGCGGGCAGGCTTTTACTAAGAGGAGCACTGCAGCTGGTGCTGCCAGGCGAAGCGAGGGACCCTGGAGGTGTATGCTGGGCGCTGATCCTCTTCTGCAGGGTAGATCTCATCTTCAACATGTCCAGCTCCAACTGCAGGACCCTAAATTGAGACACACATCCCAACACACATCAGCCTCTTTGTGACACATAAAAGTGTTATCCAGGTTCAACGACAAATACTCAACCAAACACGTGCTAAAGCTTTCTCAGCTACATCCCTCAACTGGTTGATTCTGACACGCACTTGTCCTGGAGTTCACTACGGCGCCGAGTCTCCTCAAATCGGCACAATTCAGCTGCTTCCTTTTCCTGTTCCAGGGCACTAACGGCATCTGCCAGCTGCTGTAGGGGACAGAGAATGTGAGTCACAGAGAGGGAAAAGGAAATAACTCGAAGCTCACAGATATGGCTACTTCTCAGTGACAGGACATAGAGAGGGAATAGAGCACTACTCCGAGCTCACAGATTTGGTACATCTCAGTGTCAGGATACAAAGAGTGAAAAGGGTACAATTTTGACCTCACAGACATGGTATTCCTCAGTGACTGAAGATAGAGAGGAAGAGGACAATACTATGGGCTCCCAGACCTTGGAACTCTTCAGTTGCAGGAAAATTGAGGGAACCAGACATTACTCAGCTTACAGATATGGTGCTCCGCAATGGTAGAGGAACAGTGAGGTACCAGACACTACTCTGTGCTGATAGACAGTACTTCTCAGTGACGAGGAAATACGGTGGTAATAAGACAATACTCTGTGCTCACAAACATGGAACTCCTCTGTGACAGGGGAACAGGACACTACTCCGAGCTCACAGACTCGGTACTTTTCAGTGACAGGAAAGAAAGAGGGAGCAGAACACCACTCTGACCTCAAAGACATGGTGCTCCTCAGTGACTGGAGATAAAGAGGGAACTGGACAATAGCCTGGGCTCACAGACTCAGAAATGTTAATAGGCAGGAAAACTGAGGGAACAGGACATTACTCAGCTTACCGGCATGGTGCTCCTCATTGGAAGGGGAAAAGTCAGGTAACAGATAATACTCAGCGCTGATAGACAAGGTACTTCTCAGCAATGAGAAAACATGGAGGGAATATGACAGTGCTCTGAGTTCACAGGAATTTCCCTGTGGCTGGGGAACAGTGCTTACAAACAGGAAGATGATACACAGAATAGAAAGAACTTAGAGGACACCAGGCCCAGTCTTTACCTTCTGCCTTCAGCTCCAGTAGCTGTGTGCTGGTCTGGCTGTGCTGCAGCTGAGTGTCCCTGACCTTCAGCAGGTCCGTTTGGGTGTCCAGCCTCTCCTGGGCCTCCCGAAGCCTGTGCACCAGCTCTGCTCTCTTCACCCCGCTCTCCATCAGAGCGGCTTGGAGCTCCGCTCCCGAGGAGGAGGACAGGGAGCGTGGAGCACCCTCCGGGCCCAGGCGGGACAGAGACTGCCACCGCCTTATTCGTGGAGAGGTCCTGAGACTCCCATCAGAGTCACTGCTGGGGGGACTAAACCACAGAGCACAGCAGGGGAAGGGAGCAGGCCAATATACTGTCAGTCTGTATTGTCTCATCAATGTGCTTGTACTACAAAGTACTTTTTATTGCAATTACACCTGATTGCTCCTTAAAAATTAAATCCACAGATACATTTACAACGTAATATATTATAATCAATCAATGCTATTCTGGATGGGAAATTTAGTGGGAGCTGTTCCAGTGAATATTGTGCCAAGCTGGGACAAGTGTCATTGTATTTGATTTGATCTGAATTGGCAGTGATACTAAATGTAACTTTGCAACTTAGCAGCAGACTTTCACAGTTTTCTTGACAAATATTTTGTATAACCGATTTAATCCTCTTTAACTGCAGTTAATGCTCTGATTGTGTATGCTTGTGTGTGTGTGTGTGTTTGTGTGTGTGTGCAGAACTGACCTGGACTTATGTGTGGAAAATATTCCAGCTCCAGACACCGCTTCCTTGCTGCTCCACACTGAGGACTGAAAAAGCAAATATGATGACTGCAGAACACAAAAATCGAAGTTTCGCAACATAACAAATTGCAATGGTGCAGGCTCAGCTCTGGTCATTCCCAACTCCCTCAAATTCCCATTTTCCTATTGCTGTTTAAAATATCTTAGTGACAGTGTCTCTCTGAAACGTACAAGCCTAAATTTTTTTGAACTGAAATACAACCTGCTATATTCAGCCATAGAGTGTAATCGGCTGCGAAAAGGGAGGGGCTTCGCTGGGCATGCTCTCATTTGCTCTTCCTTCTTTTCTCCCATTACCTGAACTCTGAAGTGGGGCTTCCTATCCCACAGATCCAGCTGAGTCACTGGGAGTGGACTGGGTGCTCTGATTGGCTGTCTGTGACTGCTGTGACCGTTAGCAAGAGATGACCAGCCCAATTCAGACCCCCAGCCGTCACTGCTCGGGGTCCGGCTGCCCTCTCCGCACACCCTCAGCAGGGACATGTCCTGTATCAGGGCTGAGCGCTGGTGCAGTTTCCTGGAAAACAATATATGATCTTTACTATGGACCACAGCATGAATCACAGCAGAAGAATTTAAACAGACCATCTTGTAAAGCCACCAATCTAGTCTTTGCTTAATTCTTCTTTACGCTGCCTTTCAGTTTAATTCTCTTGGTCCACTCTTGATACAAGCCTCGGATGTATTGAAAGTCTTTTGAAATTATCCTTTTCCATCACAAGGTTGAACTGTTCAGACGGGTATGGTACTCCCTTGAGATGTAGGCAAGGGCTGAAACATGATGGTCCCAATCATTAAATAAATCAATACTTTGTGACGGAAGGGCATTGGTTAAATTGACTGATTCAACCAATTTACTCAACAAATTGGTAAAGTAGTAAAATAAACCCAATGCGATCCCTATGATCCTGTAGCTTGGTAATTATGGTATACTGTTTGGGATGAATACAGTTCAACTGTTAGAAACGATGACGGATGACCACAAACAAAAGAGTGTGAGATGCCTTTTGTCATGTGATGAAGGACATTTCCTCGCCAAAAGGGCTTTGATGAAAAACGCTGTTCCTGTTCTCCAGCTCATCATACTGTATATTCTCAAGAACCGAATAGCACTACACAAAATGTTAGTTCATGAGGTCAGGTAAACCTATCACCTACCTCCCTGCCTTCCCTTGTCCTCCACGCTTCAGTGCTCCTTCCAGGCTCCAAACAGCTGCTCTAATTGTGAAGAGGCTGCAGTTTAGAGTGCAGCCAGGCAGCAGGTGTCCATGGCAACCAGCGTACACAGGACGCTTTGAGTGTGTAAAGTCCAGCCCATGGTGGGTAATCTCATGGTCACATAATGGAGTGCCATGGGGGGGCATATTGGAGATCTGATTATAATGCAAACAACACATGCAATCAGTGCACAATCAGGGCCCAGTTCTAGCTAACATTTTTTCCATTTCTGTGGTATTTCTGAGATTGTGTGTGTGTGTGTGTGTGTGTGTGTGTGTGTGCGTGTGCGCATGGGTGTGCGCTTTGCTGCAAAAATCAGAAATGTTACTGTTCACTCGAGTTCACCTTTGTCTTGATATTATGTCTGTATACTCTCTTGTGCAAGTTTCATGGTGCTATTGGTAGTGCTAGTGCTGTTTTTGTGGCAAATACGCATTCGCGAATATCATCTGCTAAAAGTTGTGGCTAAAATCACTAAACTGTGAATAGACATGAATCGCATACTATAGCTCATAAACTGTTTAAGTGTCATAGGCAGCAGTCAGAGTTTATAGCTGAGAATGAATACAAAGAGTCTGCAGCACGTATACTGCAACAAACAAACATTTAATTAAATTCATTTTAGAGTTAATTTTTTGAAATTATTATAGCTGTATGTTTTTTGTAGAGCCAGTGAAGGAAATTGCTAATTCATTGTGCATTTATAATTGTGTTCATCAACAAATATAGTTGGCCTAGTTTGAAATAAGATAAAAATGCATCGAAACTGCTTTTTTCATTTTTCCAGTATGTGCATATGAGTAAACGCACTCTTATGATGAGATAGGATTATATGTTTACCTTCTGCACACACAAGGAAGTCAAGGAGCCACACAAAGGAACTTCATCCCTATCCCTTATCATGTTTCAGTTAACCATGCAGAGAAATGCCAGTCAACTGAAGACATGCTCTGACAGCACAGAAGACCATTTTACACCTTCAAAAAAACATATAATTTGAGCAGGGGATTTCTCAACTTATATCCTGCATTGAAAAAACCTCCTTCCCTCTGAATGGGTCTCTGGATATCACTTAGGAGATATGTAGGTCTTATTACCTGCGGTTTCTAAGTGTAACTGTACCTTTTGACCTGTACATGTCAATATGGAAGAAAATCTCCATTGTTCCTCTTAGTAGTAGGTTTATCCCCCCCTCCCCCCAACACTTCCCTTCACTGACAAGGTATCAGTTCATTCGATATGGTTTCAACTGCAAAAACTTCTTTCAATAGATGAATAATAAACTATTTGAATTTATACATTGGAAAAAAGATCAATTAACTCTTAATGGTCAGTGTATGTATTTAAAATAAACGGATAATGCAGCATTACTTGATTACTAACTACATTTTAGATTTTTTAAAATTCACAGTATTGTTTTATAATCATGTTTTCATACTCGGAAATGCGAAGAAGATCAGCTGGTGAGAGCAGCGTGAAGTCAGGGCCGACTATATGGAATCAAATTAGGGTAAAAAATTTTGTGCGTGTGTAAAGAAGTTTTGAGCTTGTGAAATAGTTTTGTGTGTTAGTAAAAAAGTTTTGAACTTATAAAAATATTTTGTGCGTTTGTAAAAAAGCTTTGAGCTTGTAAAATAGTTTTGTGCATGTGGAAAAAAGCTTTGAGCTCGTAAAACAGTTTTCTGCATGTGGAAAAAAATTCGCAGTGTCTACAGATACGGCAGTTTTTATTGGTACGGCAGTCGATTTGAAGGGATTAGGATAAGGATTAGGGGTTATGGTTAAGGGAAGGGTTAGGTTAGGGGTCAGGGTTAGGATTAGGGTTAGGGTTAGGGTTAGGGTCAGGGTTAGGTTAGGGCAGGGTTTGAAATGGGGACTGCCGTACCTCTATACATTGAAATGCATTGGAAAACTGCCGTACCTGTAGCAACTGCCAAAAAAATTTTGTGCGTGTGTAAAAAAGGTGTGAGCTTGTGAAATAGTTTTAAGTGTGTGTGAAAATTTCCTACCTACGTGAAAAGAACAAACATCCATTTCCCGGGACATATCATTGTTTCATGACATTACAGTGCAATAAAAACGGAAATCATTGAGCTGTGGATTTCGCACGTCTCTTTATGTTGCAGCACATGTTAGCAACATAATGCATCTTTCCCTTTTTACCTGCGTCGCCGAAGGCAGCAGGTCTAGGAATGGCTTTTTCACTTCCTGACCCGAACTCCGAAAAATGCTCGGAGGACAAAAATCTCTTGGGAGAGCGCCAAACTCATAAAATAGAGCAGGTGAATTTTTGTTATCCATTGTCCGTTCCTCATTTCGTCCGTCCGGCCGGCCGTCCGTCCAAAGTAACGACGTTATCGTTATATTATAGCTCAAAAATAAATGGCCCAGGAAGTTGTAATTTGGTATGATGATGTATCTTCATCCAAGGCAGGTCGCTATTGAAAATGGGCGCGCTGCGTCAAAATCCAAGATGGCCGCCGCCGTTTTTGCAAAAACAACGTTCTCAAGATAACGTGAAAACGAAGTGTCGTAGATAGTTATAATTTGGTATGCTGATGTTTCTTCACCTAAGGCACCTCTCTATTGAAAATGGCCTTGCTGCGTCAAAATCCAAGATGGCCGCCACCGTTTTTGTAAAAATGACGTTATCGAGATAACGCGAAAAATATGTATCATAGGAAGTTCTGATTTGGTATGCTGATGTATCTTGACGTAAGGCAGGTTGCTATTGAAAATGGCTGCGCTGCATCAAAATCCAAGATCACCGCCGCCATTTTTGTAAAAACGACGTTATCGAGATAACGTGAAAAATATGTGTCTTAGGAAGTTCTGATTTGGTATGGTGATGTATCTTCACCTAAGGCAGATCCCTATTGAAAATGGGCGCGCTGTGTCAAAATCCAAGATGGTCGCCGCCATTTTTGTAAAAACGACGTTATCGAGATAACGCGAAAAATATGTGTCGTAGGAAGTTCTGATTTGGCATGCTGATGTATCTTCACCTAAGGCAGGTCCCTATTGAAAATGGCCACGCTGCATGAAAATCCAAGATGGCTGCCGCTGTTTTTGTAAAAACAACGTTATCGAGATAACGCGAAAAATAAATGGCCTAGGAACTTTTCATTTGGTATGGTGGTGCATCTTGACCTATTGCAACTTCTTATTGAAAATGATATCACAACATCAAAATCCAAGATGGTCACCAAACGACATTATCGAGATAACTCACAAAATAAATGGCTGACCCAAGGCAGGTCATTATTGAAGATGAGTGTGCTACGCCAAAATCCTTTCCAGTTTATCTTTTCCATATGGCTGCATCTATCTATCATCATCATCGTCATCATCCTCATCATAACAATTCACTATCACTCAATCAATGCAAATTTTATTCACCAAAGCATACCTCTACGTAACACCCGCGCAGCGATGCAGGTTCAGTGACTTCGCGCTTGTTAGTGTAGCTCTGATATGTCTCGGGCAATGAATGTGTGTGCTTTTCACAAACATGGTTTTATTGTTTGACTCACATTAAGATAATTCGCTGGTTAGCTAGCTGCTCTCCTGCAAGCTGGTGAACAGTAAGAACAACCGCTGCATAAAAATTGCTTCAGTTTATTTTATTTTTCAGTTTCCTGCACAAAAAGTGCAGGGGACAATTCGCCCGCTCAAGAAACCAGTAGTTATCACTATCAAGAGGGTGAATCGCAGGCAGCATTGGAGTAAGCTGGGAGAGGACTAGAAAGGCATATCATACTGTTTGCATCATACTGCTACAATAAAAAGACCTGCGAAATCCAGTGCTCAGTTTTCGTTTTTATTGAAATAAAGTTTTGAGCGTCCAGTTTGCCCTTACCGACTTGATCGCGACAGCTACCCGTTTTTTGAACAGCCGAATTGTTCCCTGCACTTTTTGTGCAGAAAACTGAGAAACAGTCCGTTATTACGATCGACTCCGATATAACACAAGATTAATTAGACCGTTACAAACCATGCAAAAAATGCTTGACTGATAGTTTCTGGTGACTGATCGCAATCTAGTCAAGTTTAATAAACTGGAAGCAAGGTTTATACAGTGGTTGTTCGTAATGTTCGCCGGCTTGCAGGAGAGTAGCTAGCTAGCTTGCTAACCAGCTAATTCATGTAACGTGAGTCAATCAAACTATGTTGGTGAAAAGCGCACACATCAATTGCCCGAGACATATCACTGTTTCCACATCTGGTTATTACTGGTGAGAATATATGATTACAATAATATTACAGTACAATAAAAACTGGAATCAATGAGCTATGGATTTCGCCCATAGACTGTATAAAAAGATGGACGAAGCTATTGTGACGTCACTCATTGGTTTCAGCATACCATAAAGGAAGCCTCGATTTTTGCAATTTGAATTGCACTATGTTGTCATTTTGAAACCGGATGTGATTTCTATTGGACGAGAGCGTGTATTGAAGATCTGGGGAGGACCATGGCTCTGGATCTGACCATATCGGATGAGGACCAGAGGGTATCCACGCCCCTAAAGCATGTTCTGGCTTTATCCTTTATTCTAGTCTATATGGTACCATAATTTACAAAAATGAACATCATGATATATCGAAGGAGACTTGAAACTTGCTATAGCTACCATAAAATAATGTGAAAAATCATTATTTAAATGAAAAATCAGGTGGCAAAGTAGGGTCATTTTCTCATAGACTTCTATAGCATTGAACTTCTTTCTGCAACTACCGACGTCGCCATCTGCTGGCCATTAAAAAGAATGCCATTTTACGGTACTTCCGCATGGGCTTCATTTTTCAGACCAGGGTGCTGCGTCCATCTTTTTATACAGTCTATGATTTCGCCTTAGACATGGGGGAGAAATAATGTCAGAACCTTTTGGCCACTGATTGGACAGTTTGACTTACTGTGACAGTGGGTAACATTTTGATTGGCTATTCAGTGGGCAACTTGCTGATTGGCTATAGTCTACCCACAGGAGTAAAAAAAGGGCCATAATTCGTAACTCTAGGTTTGTAAATCTGTTTTGTGCTTGTAAAAAAAGTGTTGCACGCGAAGGGAGGAAATTTGAGCGTATCCGCAACTTCGTTGTCGCACAGGAAGGTAGGAAATTTTCACACAATCACAAAACTATTTCACAAGCTCAAAACTTTTTTACTCACGCACAAAATGTTTTTTATACATGCACAAAACTATTTTACAAGCTCAAAACTTTTTTGCACATGCACAAAACTATTTTACAATCTCAAAGCTTTTTTTTCCACACGCACAAAACTATTTCACAACCTGAAAACTTTTTTTACACACGCACAAAATATTTCTACAAGTTCAAAACTTTTTACACATGCGCAAAAATATTTCACCAGCTCAAAAATTTATTTACACAGGCACAAAATATTTCTGCAAGTTCAAGTTTTACACACGCATAAGACTTTTGACCCTAATTTGATTCCATAGAAACACTGTGCTGTTTTGATGATAGGGCTTTACTTAGACTCTGAGAGCTTCTAAGTTCGTCAGCTAATAGTGTGATCTGAAATTAAGTGGTAGAAAGAAGTGGGCAAAATAAGTGCTATGCACTAAAAATGACTGGGGTTTGGATGATTTATCATTGTGAGCTGAAGGAATGTTACCTCTTGCAAACACCTTCATTTTTATCACTGGTAAAGCAATAGTAGCGATCATCAAAAAAAAAAAAATGCTTAATTTGGGCTTTCCCTGCCTTTCGTTCTAGTCTGTAACTGTTTACTTAAAACCACTGTAATAAAAGATAGAGCCTGGAACAATCTGTCCTTCTGGACTTGCCTAAACTTCAATCTTTTTACATCTCACATTGTCTTTCTGAAACCTTAGTATTTCTTTTGTGCAAAGAATGAAAACAAATGGTACAAGTCTGTTTCCATGCGAATGACTGGGAAAATCTCCGATGAGGTACCATGTCAGAATATTGGAAGTGAGGAAGCTATTCACGATACGTTGCAATTGTCTTTCCACACCCTGTGTCACAATGCACAGACTGAAGCATGTGGTCAGACTGATGAAGGAAACCAACAGGAAACCACTGTACATTTCTGTATAAAGCTAGTTAAACAATTTATTTTACTTTCTCTCAAGCTGTGACTCGTGCATGTATTGAATGCAGGGGTGTTAAAGATACTGACCGCTCAAACTTTCAATGTAAGTGTGTGGTGTCCAGTGCTGATCCTAATGTGTCAGAAACTGTCACCCTTAGCAGGTTCTCCACACTGTGATCCTAAAGGGTTGCTGCGTCTTGCCTGTTGACCTGATTTTCTTTTTATTAGCTGCCAATTTGGGCTTTTAAAACAAGGTATGCAAACTTTAGCCAGTTCATGACTTCTCAGATAGTCAAATCTGGCCCGAAGTCAGCCAGAACCTGCACAGATTTGGCTCTGAGTCACTTTCCCTCTGGGTTTTGTTATTGCCTTAAGCACAAGACCACATCAACAAACACAGATTTGTGATTGAGTTTTATATCCTTCTCTTTCGCATCACTCATTCTGCTGTCTCTTGGATGAGGTGGTGTGAGGTGCTTGTTTTCATTTTGTTTCCATCCTAACAGCTCTAATTTCCTACCAAGTTCACTCTCTGTCTATGAATGAAATGCAGCGCTCCAGTACCACGAAGTCACAATTTTGCCCTTTAGCACTCCCTGCGGCCCTCAGCGGCAGAATGATCACATGACAGCTTATTTACCCAGCGTTTAGCTCTTCAGTGCTTCATATTCTTAGGCACAGCTCCTCTTGACCAGTACTGATACAGATTCATGGACTAAAACAGTCTATGCATTTATCATGCAATTGGGATCTGGATTTTTTAAATTGAGTGAGAAACATTCTTCTTTCTCAGGAACAAATGCTGTGAAGGGCATCGTTTTGTGATGGGCGCAACTCTGAGAAAACTAGTTTAAGTGGGCATAGTTGGCAAAATTCCTGTATGTAGACTGCATGTTCACAGAAAAAATGAAAAATGGGATTGATTAGATGCTGAAGCAAGGAAAACAATTAACTTTGAATTTGAAGAAGTGCAGGATATTTTTTTTTTCAAGAGGCAATAGCTCAATCCAGTTTTCATGTTTGTGTATGATGCTTGGATACATTTCCCATACCTGCCGAACAGCAGTGACAAACTGTCGAAGAGGTGTGGGGAGAAAGGGCCTGACAGTGCCACCCGGCCTGGTCCCCAGGGCTCTCCAAGAGCCCCCGGACCCCTAGGTGTGTTTTGGGATGATAAACAGAAAGTTGCCAGTTCTCCCAGGCATAAACACATGACCAACTGTTTTCTGTGTGTTCTCCAATTCCTCTGGCTCCTTGGTATACAATTGCAAGGACTGCCGGCAGAGAAAGAGGAATCTAGAAACATGAGAACATCTGGCCCGCAGGGGCCACAGGGAATCATTGGCCCCATGGGGCTGGAGCCAGACCTAGAGCAGATTGAGAGAGGTCACAGGGGCCCACTGGTCAGTCTTATATAGTGTGATTCAATGAAAGCAGCAGTGCTTTGTCCTGCAGCTCTGATTGGTTCATTTCTGTTTCCCAAGGGGCCTCTGGTGCAGCAGCGAGAGATGGGAAGCGGATAGTTTCACCTTCATCAGTTAACCCCATAAAACCTGCAGACCCATATGTGGGTCTGTAAAATGCAGCTGCTGTACTCAAACCTGTGGAGCCTCAGGCCTATTTTAAATTCCAGTAAAGACTTCCAGGTGTCTAATGATACCAAATATACCCTGCTGTATTACAGGAAAATGTGTGTAAAATGATGAACAAGATTAGATATTTTCCATTTGATGTAATGCAGTGGCCATAAGAACATGGTGTTGTGGGTTTGAATATTTCTCTCAGTAAAAGGGTGACGTAACTTCAGAATACACATTCACATGTACAATTTTGGGTGTGTGTGTGTGTGTGTGCATGTGTGTGTATGTGTGTCTGAGTGTGCGTGCGCGTGTGTGTATGTGTGTATGACAGAAAAAGATAAGAAAACAATGTGATGAATAGATGTAAGGTTGGAAGGATGAACAAAATGGTATGTTCTCTGATTCAAAGTTATTGCATACTGGGTATTCATTTTTGTCCAGCAAGATGCACTTTTGCATATGTAAAGCCTGGTTTTGAAAATGGATGGTAAAGAGAGCACTTTTTTTTGGCCCTCAGGATGCCGATGTTAAATTAGCTTCAATGTTTATTTAGTCCTTCAGCATAAAAACGACATTTGTTTAAACTTTTACTCTTTCTAATTCAGTCTCACCACACAGATATACTGTAAACAGGGGGTCTGTAAATGCTTTTTTGCTTTCTAAAAGTTTGCATTTGAAGAGAAATTTGTAGTATGAGTTAATGCTGATGCTGAATGTTACATAGTTGTTTGCCTCAAACAAACAAACAAACAAAAAAAAATAAATATAATATAATATAATATAATATAATATAATATAATATAATATAATATAATGTAATATGTACATATATTTACAGCCTTTTTCTCCGGATATTTACCACTCACATTCTAGGTTTGGTTGCAAAGGGTACATTTAAGGTTTTCATTATGGTACTATTAGTATTACAATATTGCATATTATACAGCATATCATTCATCCATCCATCCATCCATCCATTATCTAACCTGCATGTCCATTGTTAGGGCCGCAAGCTGGAGCTTATGCCAGCAGTACGGCAAGTCACCTGAGTGTTGCTGAGCTGGATTGTTTGACACTGAGTTTTCAATGAATTAAACCCGAGAAACTGAGTCTCTGTCTGCATTTGAGTCCTGAGTTCAACTCTTGTCAAAATGACAATTTCATACATGTTGCAGTATATATTGCAAAATCGGGAGAGTGCCAGTTTCTACTATATATTTGAGAATTCTTCAACTATTCTGATTGCATAGCTGTCCTCTGACACGTGCGAATGAAGGTATGCATTTGACATGACTCCAGCCCCTTCCGTGCCGCCGGAGCTCCAAGCTCAGATGTTACTTGATAACAAGCAATGGGCACACACCCAAAAATAATTCAGCAATGGGAACAGCCCTATAAATAGAGTGATAAGGTTATCTCTTGGGTCGTTGTTAAGGGCCACTTCATCATTTGCCCAGTGGGTGGCAGCACACAGGTTGTCGAGAGTTTATCATTGAGACCTCTTTCAAGCAAAATTAAAAAATAAATAAATAAAGTGGCGGGGAGTCCGGCTTTGAGAAATACTTTTCGAAGAAATGAGACTGCACAATTAACGAAGAAAGATCTATTGTGCTTACCTCATTTCTTTGAAAAAATATTTTTCGAAGTCAGACTCCCCATTGCATTTAACTCTGGGTTTTACTTGCAGATTTTTTTTTTTTTTTTGACAACTGCCATCACATTTTATGCTGTGCACCAATCTGAATAGATCAAGAAACTGTAAATTTCTATGAACACACATTATGCAAAATTGATGGGTGTAGAAAATGGCATATGGTGACAGACAGCACATAACAGCATTTCATTGAAAGGAGTCATAGGATCAACCAGATTATTTTATGGAATGAAATCAAATTACTCCTGTGACATGGTAAGCAAGCAGTCTATGAGTTTTGACTCTGAATTTTTTATTTTGTTTTATTTTATTTTATTCTATTTATTTGATGTCACCACCACTCAGGGTATCAAATGATTACCTGCATAAAAATCTCCACAACAAGAACTTTTTGTCATTACTTGTGATAGAATATTACTTTGGTGTCACTAACTGAATGTCATTATATCAGTTAAACACCAGGATTGCCCTAAATATGCCATTCTATGTGACTACACTGGCTTTGCTTTAGAGGCAAAATTGTGCTCTAAAACTGCTCTGATATGAACTATTCTTGAAACTTGTTTACATGTTTGCCATTTTGAAAAGTCCTATCTCTGTTTTCATGCTCATTTTGGTTGCGTCTGTTTCATTTGTCTTAACTTATGTCTGATTGTGTCAGGTGAAATGCTTCATTGCGGTTTCTGTTTGAAAGTGTTATATAAATAAAGCTTTACTTACTACCTTTCTTTCTGCCTTTCTTTTTTCTTCCTTCCTTCTTTTCTTCATCCCTTTCTTTCGCACTTCCTTCTCTGTTTTTGTTAAAGGAGCCCAATGGTCATCTTTTTGTGACAGAAAAACTGTCATTTTTTAACAAGTTCTTGTCAATATGATGATATGTGTGTGTGCATGCATTCGTACGTGTGTGTTTGTGTGTTAGTCAGAAGAGCAGATTAATTCATAAGTTAAAAGGTGAACTCACCTGTCCGCAGTAGGCCATATAACACATGTCGAGCAGCCATAGCTCATAAAAACTGTGGATCAGTTCACTGTGATGCCAGCCAGATGCTTTACCTGGAAGGATTTTGAGTGACACTACGTTTTACAGTATCAGCCCATATTCTATGCTGCAGTGCTACCGATTCCGAGTCATCCACCAAGTGATGTCACCGGCTGCTGATTTGTCCACAAAACATTTCTGAATTGTTCAAATAATACAGTAGCTGTACAAATAAATACACAGGGAGACGTTAAAATGAATAAAAACCATGTTTGGAGAGCACATTTACCTGTGTGATAAAAAAAAATATGACTTTGTATTTTTACATGAAAGTTATCATTAGTTGAACAGAGGATAGGGCATGCCTGTATTAATTTTTACTTGAGCCAGCCACAGTGTCGCTAGTGAGCAACGTCATTCAGGAAGACCCAAAACGCAGCTCAAAAATAAAATTTCTCTGTAGCCACTTGGGGGCAGATGAAAACAGCGGGCCCTAAGCGATCTCTCGGGGGTCCTGCTGCCACTCATGTATTGATACTTCACCCAACATGCAAGCTGCGAGAGTCAGGTCAATCATTAGAGTCAAGACAAGGATGTGACACGCAAGACCTAAATAAAAGAAGTGAGGTGATGTCGATCTCTCTCTTCCTTCCTTCTTACATTACTCTCTCTCTCTCACAGAGACACACACACACGCACGCTCAGACTCTCAGCTGCTCACACGGACACACTCTCTCACCTGAGTTCCTGCACGGAGTCAGCCTGCATGTCTGAGGTGTAGGTGCAGGTGTGGTCTGAAGCTGAGACTCTTTTGACACGCTAGTTCTGCTGGGTCTGAGCCAGAGCTCCAGTCCTGCCAAATAAACCAGTGATTTTGCTTTTTCCACCTCTCCTCTCTGTTCGATCCTGCAGTGATTGTTTATTCTGAAGTACAGTGCAATGGGCTGGCAGTCTGCAAGGGGCCAGAAGTGCTTCTATATTCTAACAAGAGAGACCCTGCCTGATGGTCATTTGAGAGTTTCTGTACATGGAAATTCCACTGCGTGGTTATTCCGCAATGCAATATATGGAAAAGTGCACCGTCTCCCTGGACTGAAATTTTTCAAAAGAGTCCAGAAGGCAGCTACATCTATGATCTGGCAGTCTTTTCAATATATACCGGAGGTGTAATTACAGTTTAATTTGACTGACTATATGCAGTGCACAATTAACAGTTGTGCTGAATATTTTTTTAATTGCGCTAAAATAAGCATGTAATTATACACAATACAACCCCAATTCCGAAATAGTTGGGACAAAGTGTAAATTGCGAATAAAATCAAAACGCAATGACTTTCAAATCACACCAGCCAGAAATGATTCACAATAGAACAGAGATAACATAGCAAATGTTTAAACTGAGAAATTTTTACAATTTTATCCACAAAATGAGCTCATTTAAAATTTGATGGCTGCTATGGGTCTCAAAAAAGTTGGGACAGGGGCCTGTTTACCACTGTGTAGCATCCCCTCTTCTTTTTAACACAGAGTGGAGGAGTCTGGGCATTGAGGAGACAAGTTTTTTGAGTTTAGCCATTTGAATTTGATTCCACTCTTGTTTAATACAGGCCTCCAGCTGCTGGAGACTTTTGGGTCTCCTTTGACTGACTTTTCGTTTAATTATGCGCCAAATGTTCTCAATCGGTGAAAGATCACGACTGCAGGCAGGCCACTTCAGCACATGGACTCTTCTACTACGAAGCCATGCTGCTGTAATAGCTAGGGTATGTGGTTTTGCATTGTCCTGCTGAAATACACAAGGCCTTCCCTGGAATAGATGTCGTCTGGAGGGGAGCATATGTTGCTCAAAAACCTTTATATACCTTTCAGCATTCATGGTGCTTTTTAAAACATGCAAGTGTCCCACACCATATGCACTAATGCATCCCAATGCCATCAGAGATGCTGGCTTTTGAACTGAACGTCGATAACAGGAGGGGTGGTCTTTCTCCTCTTTAGCCCGGAGGACACAATGCCCATGATTTCCAATAAGAATGTCAAATTTGGACTCGTCTGACCACAGGACACTATGCCACTTTGCTACAGTCCATTTTAAATGAGCCTTGGCCCAGAGAACATGGCGGCGCTTCTGAAGCATGCTCAACAATGGCTTCCTTTTTGCATGATAGAGTTTTAGGTGGCATCTGTAGATGGCAAGGCGGACTGTGTTTACAGACGGTGGTTTCTTGAAGTATTCCTGGGCCCATTTAGTATGTCAATGACAGAATCATGCCGGTGAGTGATGCAATGGCGTCTGAGGGCCTGAAGATCACGGGCATCCAGTAAAAGTCTTCAGCCTTGTCCCTTATGCACAGAGATTTTTCCAGTTTCTCTGAATCTTTTGATGATGTTATGTACTGTCGATGATGAGACCTTCAAAGCCTTTGCAATTTGATGTTGAGGAACATTGTTTTTAAAGTATTCCACAATTTTTTTTTACAAGCCTTCGCAGGGTTGGAGAGCCTCTGGCCATCTTTACTTCTGAGAGACTCAGCCTCTCTAAGACATTCCTTTTATAGCCAATCATGTTACACACCTGATGCCAGTTAACTTAATTACTTGCTAAATGTTCTTTCAGCTGATTCTCTTATATATTAATTGCTTTTTCAGCCCTTTTTTGCCTGTGTCCCAACTTTATTGAGACCTGTTGCAGCCAGAAAATTTGAAATAAGCTCATTTTTTGGATAAAATGTAAAATGTCTCAGTTTCAACATTTGAAATGTTATCTATGTTCTATTGCAAATAACATATTGGCTCATGTGATCTGAAAGTCATTGCATTTTGATTTCATTCACAATTTACACTTCATCCCAACTATTTTGGAATTGAGGTTGTATATAATGTATCACATTCTAGCTCAATAAAAAAAACAGAATGATATGCTATCTTTTAAATTGTCCTGTATTTTGTTGTGTAATTTATGTAAGGTCCTCCTGTATTTATGACTGTGTTCTAGAGGATTGAAAATATCTGACAGTCTGACTAAAGCTCAGGGTCTGTATGAACTCCCATGGCTCCAGGCACTTTATTTCTGCACCCTAGTTTTCTGCACCTTAGTTTCCTGAGTCATTTCAAAGCTGCTTGCATGTGCAGCACAGGGAAGTGAACAGCAAACTAGTTAGGCAGGTTGAAGGGGCACTCTTAAGGGCACTCTCCGTGAAAAAATTTTGAAAAAAGAATTTGCTGGTTTTCTATTTGACAATAGACAATAGTCTAAAGGACCCATAAATAAGAGACCTTACCCATTGTATATGCTGGCATCTTTTAAGCATGTATGCAGCAAAAGAAGCATGAATCCACAGTGACTTTTTCATCTATGCCAATATACAACAAAGGACCTACAGGTCATATGACAATTTAAGTCTCTGTCTTTGGGGGAAATGGAAGTGATTGGTCCTTGTTTCATCAATCAATTTTGATGGAAGTTCACAGCTCGGAAACAGCGAAATGTACAGGATGTAATGAAATATCGTAACAGTAGTCATTATTTTTAGCTTCATTTCACAGTGACAATCTTCATTCTGCACCAATGTCTTAGCTGCATCACGTGGCTTAGATGGCTATATCTACATCCTTGAGATTTAGTTGAATTTTCTAATTTTAGTAAAAACAATGTTAAATCAAACTGAGTGGTGAAAAAGGAATCAAAAATGAAAAATCTTTTGTCACTGCAGGTTCAGATAATGTCTGCAATGAGAACTGCGTACTTTCAGAGACCTCATCTCAAATCCTGGCGATTTTCCTGAAAATGATCACCTACACAACTGCTTGTTGAAGATAGCCTTGGGTTAAGAAAGAGGAGACTTAGGGGCCAATCAGACCGAATGCGCTTTATCGGCGTGGGGCGCCCTTTCTGTTAATATTCTCAATGATTAGACGCGTTCTGGACGCTGCTTTTGCGCACCGGGCGCCTCACGTTTAAGCGCCCCAACCGCCTCGCTGTTTTTTTATGCGCTTCGTATCAAACACAGTCCTATTTTTAGGCGCCTTGATACAAAGGCGCTTTACGTCATTGTCAGTCTTTTCCCAGCTGTCCAATCATGTGAAAAAACCTGAAATCAGTTCGCTTTTGACTAGTGCGTTGAAACGGTTATTTTCAGAATGTTCGCGACGAGTGACAGGAATGTTACTTAGCAACACAGAAAAGATGCGTCCAGTGCCTTTTTACAACATTGGCTTCAAAATAACAGGTCAGAGGCGCCTCGCGTTTGCACGCCGATAAAGCGCGTTTGGTGTGATCGGCCCCGAAGTCCAACATAACATGAGGAAAGTTGTTTCCTTGAGTGGCGCACATACTGCACAGCGTATGGCAGGGTTGCGGCAACATTCGCCTGCACATAGCATCGTTTCCCCATCTTCGTTTTTCTCTGCCCTCCTGAACTCTCGCTCGCACCACAGGGTATGATTGACAGGCTGCACAGTGGCGTGAGAATCTCACAGTCGCTGTCACGGCAGCCGCTTCCTGTACTGCAGGCTGACAGGATGAGAGAAGCACGGTGCTCAGGTGTCAAAACAGTGACAATGGCCGTGTTTGAAACCGTGCACTAACGTACTACTCGCACTACCGATAACATCAGATTTAGGGGGTAGGGTGTTCACTTATGCGTGGGGAGTGAGTTTGTGTTTGCGAGAAGTTCCTGGATGTATACTAGATCAGGCAGATATTTTGTGGGTGCATCGTAAGCTCACTATTCATACATAAATTGCCCAAGATGCAACGCGACGTAAACCGCCGGAAAAACTTGCTGAGGAATAACAAGAAGAAGAAGCAACAGGAAGAGTTTGTTCGTAGTGAGTAGCGTGTAGTGTGACTAGGGTGAAGTGAGAATAGTGTATGTAGACCGTAGAGCGCGGTTTCGAACACGGCCCATGTATCATTTTGAACAGGCATCTCAATGGAGGGAAAATACATTCACACGTGCAATGCGATTGTTCAAAGTCCACTTCAATCAGGGGTCTCAAACTCAAATCCTGGAGGGCCGGTGTGGCTGCTAGTTTTTGGTTTGTTCCTGTACTTAATGGAATAATTGAAGGATTTGATTAGCTGAGGAGTCAACACACCTTGTTCATGATGCCTGAGTTCACTGATCATTGAATTGGAACTCCAATTAGTGGCTGTGGCTTAAAGTCTGACATTATCCTCAACTCGGCCTATTACAGGACTCAATGGCTGCACTTTCACAGAGATATAATCTGAGAAAATAAAATACATCATTGTACCTTTAGTGGGAAATGGCTTGTCCCTGGGGCAGTACCTACAAAGGTACAACTATTGTATCCTTGAAGATTTATACGTACCTTTTTAGCCCCCAAAAGGGTACATAGTTACCTTGAGGTCAAATAATTAGCCCTTCGGGGTGCATTAGTGTGGATTGTACCTTGAGGGACTGAGGTAAAATTGTACCACTATTTCTAGGAGTGCAGACTAATAGTGGCAATCAGACAAACAAGAAAATCTCCTGTCTCATTGTTTGTCTTCACAACCTCTGTGCTGTATTCTTGCTCACATTGGTCTGGTTTTATCGCAGTTTACACATAAACGCTCTGCTGCATGTTGTGCTTTGTAACTGCGGATCAGTTTTAGTGGCCATTCTAACCCCGGTCCACCACCATTAGCGGTCACAATGGGCACATGAGCATCAGAACTGGACCTTGATGCAGTTGAAGAAGGTCACTTGGTCTAGTAAGCCCCATTTTCTACTACGTCATTTGCATTGGCCAGGCACTTGTGCACCGTCTACCGAGGGAAGAGATGGCGCCAGGATGCTCTATGGGAGGAAGAACAGCTTGTGAAGGTAGTACAATGCTCTGAGAAATGTTCCGTTGGGAAACCCTGGGTCCGGGAATTCAAGCGAAAGTCAGTTTGACTGAACTGTTTTGGTGGCATGAGGGGGACCTATAAAATGTCAGGTAGGTGGTTTTAATATTGTAGTTGATCAGTGTATCCCATAAATGGGCAACTGAACTGAAAAGACCAAGACCTATGGCTTACTTCAGTGTCATGCTCCTCGAACCACTGGACAACTAGGTATGCTCTCTAGACAGACATCTACTTATCTTCGGATGGAGGGTTACAATGCACACTCTTTCTGTGTTTGTTCATTTTAGTGTGTTTTGTTTGAGGGTATTACAGCAGGGAAGCCATTAGTCTAACTAGCCTGCAGTGCTGCCATCCATTTTATCCTCTCAATTTTTCACATTGGTTAATTCTATCACGCTGAAAGAAAGAACAAGTGTTAGAAATTCACAAATCTCAGCCATCCTCATCTTTCTTTATCTTTACTTTAGGGACTCTCTTTCTCACTCTCTCTCTCCTTTTCTCTCTCTCCCTCTCTCTCTAAAACACACAGACTCATGCTCACACACACACACATACACACACACACATCCTAAAACTCACACCTGTCCTGGGTTGACATAAGTGTGCCTCTTCATGTGCATGTGGATGCTATATTTTGGTTATGATGTTTAGATCTCACTGTCACGCAACTGCGCAATGAACTGTCTCCGCGGTAAAGTTGTGGATGGGAGTGGGCGGGCTCATTTTTTCCTTTTGTCAGTGAAACATTTTAACCTTATCAAAATTTCTGTCTTTCTTAAAATGAGCTGCACTGTTATGTATTTTTTTGTAATTATTTAGGTTTTTCCTAATGGTGAGTAGAGGTATGAAATATTTGGTTCATGTGATTAAATATGTACATGAGAAGGGGTTTAAATTTACTCTCGCCACAAACACATTCTTACTTCCATAGATTTTATATTCCCAAACATATTATTATTATTATTATTATTATTATTATAGGCTACAGGCTTTAAAAGCAAAAACCTTCTGAGACCCAAAAGAGATTATAGAAGCCTCAAGAAATGAGAAGGGAAAAAATATAAGTGTGGTACAATATACAAAACCTAATTACCCACCAGTGAAACAGTCACTGCAGCTGTGTGGGGGAGCTGTTGCTGGAATTGTTTACAGAGCTCCCGCATTTGAAGGCTGATCAGATTATGACTTTTACTACTGAGCAATAACATCCCAACATAGATTTATGGTTTTTGAAATCCAAAATGTGTGAAACTGTCAAATTGATGAATGGGGCAGCACGGGTGCAAATGGGTCAGAGGTGGAAGAGGTGTCAGCACACAAATATTTGGAAGAAGGCTACTACACTGTCAACCAGTTGAAGGGGTAATTTCCATAAGTGCTCAGGTCCATATTCATTAAAATCAGAGAACACTACAAAGCCATTCTTTCATTGATGAGGAATAAGCCCCATAAGCTAATTTTGGCCAAGAATCACTCAAGTACAATATAAAATGAACAGTCAATTAGAAATTCCCCAAGAAGCTACCTTTGTGGTGACCAAGTCCAGTCTAAAACTTCTACAAAGTACAAAGGTCCAGTCAGCCAGTCAAAGCATTGCTTAGAAAATTGGTTGGCCAAGAGCGGCCACTGTAGCTTTCTTACCTAACCAAAATGGCTGACTCTACAGGCCAGGATGTGTGTGCGTGTGTGCGTGTGTGTGTGAGTGTGTGTGTGGACTCAACCCAAAAGAGCTAAAAAAAAAAAAAAAAAAAAAGACCCAGGCAGCCAGAAACATCAGCTAAAAACAAGCAAAAAAGAAGTCTGGCAAAAGGTAATCTTTATCAGCTGCTTATTCTTTGGCTGAACTTTCTAATTACCACGCCACATCCCTATCAATGACGAATGAAGTCTTTTGGATGGTGATACTGCCCATTCATAATTCATGGAGACTGGATTTTATTGTGACCTTTGTTGAGCTGCATTTACCCTCCATTTCACTATATATATCTTCCACTCATTTTGTTCAAGAAACTTTTTGACATCCATGACTATCGTATACTGGTATGACTACATTTGTTGTTCATTTTCATTAGAAAGTAGTGTGTTTTGTTTTCAAAAAGATGCTCTGTTTTAGTACTGGGAAATAATAAAATTTAATGCTGTGAATTTTTTTAATCAAGTTCAATTTCATCATTTTGAGGCATTTGCTTCTAAATGTACTCAAGTCCGCAGACTGGTGTTTGAAATATCTGGGCGAAGAATCAAGATAGAGGTTAGAAAGTCTCCTAATATATTTTAAGACATCTTTTCTGATGTTTCATTATGTTTACATCAGCCTAACACATGTAACATGAAAAGTTATCAAATTCTTAAAATCTCATTTCTCTAAAAAGACAAATACGGACTTCTGGAGATCAACCCTTCAATTGCTCTGAGATTGGTCATTGTTGACAGCTCAGCTCAGTGGCGCAGTGAACTTTGCTGTTGCACACAACAAGAAGGTTGTGGTTTCGAATTCAGCCTGGGGCTTTTCTTAACGGTGTTTTCATGCGTAGAAAATCATGGATGAGTTGGTATATGGACAAACCACCTTTATGAAGCAAACAACGAAAAAGTCCAACAGCAAATTGCTTCATATAGGATAAACCAGGAACATCATGCCTCAGTGCTGAAGAGCCCCTGGTATCAACAGGGCAGTAGAGAAGAGACTGGGGATGCCTTAGCAATGGCTAAAACAAATCACTCTCTCCTTTCGTCAGATTAGAGAATTTAAAGGTTACTGTACTGACTTCCTACATTTGTGGATTTATTTAATTATTTATTTTGTATTTGTACTGAGTCAATTACACTCAAAATCTAGTGACCGAATACATGACTATGTCCATTTTATCACACAAACAGTACCTGGGCAATAGGCTGTTTCAATGTGGCTGTGTATTAGCCTTGACGTTCTTATTTTCTGACAGAAAAGGTTTTTATCCTACCTTGGCTGTGTATTGATGGCAAATAGTAAGCCCAAATTACTCTGAAAATAATTCTCACTATGTCGTGTCTGGTTATTTTAGAAGCTATGAATTTTGTATTAAGCAGACATTTTTATTTTTCATGGATAATCCACTCTCGGTAAAGCTTGCACGTGTAGCTGCCAACTCAAGCCTTTACATAACAGTTACTTAGTGCGCCATCACCAAAGCAGGTTGTTCCGATAAGGGGGTGACCCTGTATTACCGGCCAATGTCTTGCACTACTCTCTCTGCATGCAACCTCATGACCCTTGGTCTCAGTAAACACGGTCTGCACGCAATGTTGGATTTGTGGCACAAATGATTAACCTATCATTTATTTGGTTGTTTTTTGCCAGCAGTGTTCTATGGGTCAGGCATCAAGTAATCATCTGCAATATACCTTTATGTTTGTATGTTTGTTTGATTATAAGGTCTGTTTTTCTTGTCCAATTCTTGTCCTATTATTTATAATGGCTTTATTTCTCTCCCTTTAGTTTTGGTTAATAGATGGAAAGAGTTCAAAAGAGATAGAAGAGGTAACAGATGGATTGTTGTGATAGGTATCTGCATGCAAATAAGATGTGGCAGTGTTAGTTCACTCGCTTTCACAGTTTGCTCACGTATCAGCTCAAGAATATCTGTTCATCCATCTACGAGGCTTTGTGTATATTAGTGGGTAAGGCCATTTGCTTGTTCCAGGCAATTGTTGAGCCTGTTTTGGGACAGTTTGCATTTTATTTTCTCACTCTCTCTCCCTCCCAATTCATTTCTCCTACTCTTATATTCAAGAAATAGTTTTCCACATTTCACTTTTCTTTATTTGTTTGCATTTCTATTTTTAGTGAAAGAGTTCCTAATTTTACATTCATCCAGGACCACAAAATGTCAAAAATAAAAAATGCTAACCTAGACCCTAAAAATGTGTGGAACTCTAAAATGTGTTTTGGGGAAAGCCCATTCGTGTGTAGTCAGGCTATGGTACACCTTGACAGAAAATGCTAGTGCATGAGAGGTTAGCCGTGGGGGTCATGGGCTATGTGTCATGAAGTGGTACACCGTATAGTTGTAGTAAGCCTAGCCATAGTCAGACTACATGCAAGGATGACTGAGACAACAGCCTTAATGCTGACTTCTAATCACAGCTTGCAGTGTATCCCTTTAATGCTGATGTCGTGCATAGCGCCTAATGAAGGGTATATGCCTTACACTCCTTATTAGCTTTGTCAAACTTTCTGCATCTTCACAAGTATTAAAGACCAGGAGATTGGACTTTGACTTGCAGGTTAAACATTTCTGTCCTGGCACAGGTTGTTCTGCAGGGCAGTTCAAGATTAGAAGAAGGTAATTGAATAGGTAACATTTAAAGACACAACACATTGCTAAACAAGTGGTGCCAGGCACAACAAACCCCGCCCCTCGCACATACTTTCATCTACTTGTATGAAATTCAATAGGGATCTATTCTGGGTCAGTGGCAATCCCTATCCCGAATTTGGGGTGAATCTGGCCATTAATTTTGCCACTAGAATGTTAATAAACAAACAAACAAACAAACAAACAAACACAGAAACAAACGCATAAACAAGCACAGAAACAAACCGAACCAAAAACAATACCCCTTGCCCTCACCCTTTGGGTGGGGCAGGGTAATAATTTCACCTATATGTGTGATGGAGCTGAATCTGCAAATAATGACAGGCTACTAATAATTATAGCAGTTAGTATAAAAATAATTATCACTTTGGTGCCATTTCCCACTTCTCAAGTATTTTTCTATATTTTTTTCTCTCCCATGAAATAGTCCTAGGAAATGGCACCACTCAAAGTGTTGTTTCTATGAGACTATACAAAGCTGATACAAAGTTGAGGGACCTACCTTCCCAAACACCACCCTTTCGCATTCTGCCTCTAATCATGTGCAAATGACCAGTCTCCCCAAAATGTCAAACTTCACATTTCATAAACCATTTCACTCGGGTATGTGTCTGAAGAGGGCATGAGTGATGATGAAGCCTCTTTACCTAACTCGTCATGTGTGGGCAAGACTGACCCCACAACCCTCACCATCGCGAACACACACCTGGTTGAGAGGGTGACAGAGTCAGGTGCTGGGCAATTGCATGCTGAGGCGTTACTCTCTTCACAGTCATTTGACTTCCATTCATCTTGCACGTTTTACACAAGCGATTCTTCTAGAGATCTCAGGGTTCAACTTTTCAAAGACACACAGAGAGCGTGTGTGTTTATACGTGCTTGCAAGCGTGTGTGTGCGTGCGTGCATGCCTGTGGCTTTCAAGTAATCACAGGTACTATTCTATTTCTGATCTGGATTTCAAATTATAAAAGATTGGAGTATACACCGTAAAATGAGCAGTGTTCATTTTAAATACAACAGGCTCAGATCATAATTATTCAAGTAGAGAAAAAGTTTCACTTTCAGAATTGATTAAACATAGATCATCAGTAAACAGGATGTTTTGAGTTGAGCGTTCCAGGTCTTCACATCGCTGGTTTTCACTTAAATCTTTTTTTTTTTTTTTTTTTTTTTTAAATACAATGGTAATTCAGCCGAAATTCACGGCAGCATGCCAATAAAATTAGCATAAACAATGCTTTCTGGCAACATTGCAATGCATTTGCATGATGATAAGTCATCTGACTTCCACGTCTCCATACATTTACAGTAGCCTCGCTTTAGCGCACGGATTTGTCCACAGTGTCATGTCGATATACCCACATCCCGACACCCTGGGCAGTCTGACCATCGGACCTCTTTTCTCGGGCTCTGTGATCGTCGCATAGGATAGGATTGTTTCCAGGACCGATCCCTCCCAGACTGCGTTAAATGAGCGTGGAATTCTCGTGCGAATTCTTATGTCAGAAACAGTCCGATAGGACAGGGTCTTGCTGTAGTCTAGCCATAATCCTGGCCGGGATGAAAATGACCGATCACATTTGAGTGTTTACGCATGGCGCTAATGGCGGCTGGTGTTTTTGGAGTGGGAAATGGGCACTAAATGAGGAAGGTTCGGTAACTGACCCCAATAATCCGAGTTTTGTTCCTTTGTCTTTCGAGTCATTGTCAGTGAAAAAAGATACTGCACCGAATCGTGTAAAAATAAATATTTAAATGCGCCTTTCTTTTGGACTCTCACCCGTTGCGTCTTTTAGAAGTTACAGTCACCTATCCATTCATCAGAACTAGGAACCCGTTATTATTCATTTATTTTATTTCATTGTGTTTTATCTTGGCAACGAGCGATTTATTACTTCTATATCGTATGTCATGTATATTGATCTTTTCAATCTATTTGGAGAATGGAGACTGTGAACTCCGTTATCCTTACACCCCTGTAAGGTATGCTACACATCCCTCCCTTCAGCATCCCTTACCGGAGGGAGTGCTGTAGGATGAGCTGCTGCAGCGAAAGCGCTCTCACGCAATTTGGCGAATCTTTAACCCGAGTGGTAACATTTGTACTCACGCGATGTTGTTTGTTTTGTCACTGCTTCACCGCCCTGTGATAACTATCCTCTGGAGCAAAGACTGCATTTCATGTGCAGTTTGAACATCTGATTTGATTTCCGAGCCGAAACACGTCTGAGTCAGTATTAGCCTAAACTTGTTGATTGGTTTTGGGAATTTTGGGGGTGTTTGAAGTGCAGCCTTTTAAAGCTTGAACAGGCCGACATTGACCTATTTATTTTGTGCGGGATTGAAGTATAACACTTTTTAACTCATTTTGATAACCATCAGAGTTCCTGAAATAAGTCAGTGCAATGGTTCAACTTTATAGCCCATCGGAACCGCTGGAATTATTGAATTATTGGAATTATATGAAGCATGTTTTTATATTGACCCAACGAGTGTGATTTGTCAAGCTGTCAAACGCGTATCCCTTCCTAAGGGCTTAAAGTTTTCAGTTTCAGAGCGCATGCCTTTGAACGCTACCGCTATCTTATCCAGTTGACAACTGGGAGCATGAATAAAAATTAGACATAATGATTAAGCCTTAGCGGAGGGCTAACGAAAAATAGGCTACCATTCTTATTTTTACAGCAAAACGATCAACACATGCGCACCCTAAGCTAATGCAAATAGCCCATTTCAGTATTAAATGTCACACTTAAGTGCGATGTTGCTTCATACGTCTCCAAAAATATGCCGTTTTTTATCGCATTTAATCTGGGTTGGTTCTTATGGATTAGATACATTTCATTTTTAATATTTTGACCATATGTTTTTCATCCTTCGAATTACAGTGACTTTTTTTCGGTGCCCGAGGACCGTGTTTTGAGTTTCAGCGTAAAGATCTTTTGTCGTATCTCACTGGACACTCAGATTATAGTTTTTATTTGAATAATTGCTGAAATATTTACATATTGCGTGAATGTGTAAAAACGTACGAAAAACATTGATAGCCTACCCAGCAAACATGAGCCGTCTGCCGGACCAGCAGATGCATGTATTGCGATAAAGACATGATCTGAACGTCGGGCAGACGTCTCACGTTTGCAGGGGAGGCATCGCACTAATTGGCAAAATTACCAAACGGGGCATGTACTACACTATTAATGTTGTAAAGAGAGCTGCACTGATACTGATGTTCTTTTATACGGGGCTAATTGTAGTCACTTTTGGTGATGAGTAGTTTTCAATCATTCATTTAAATTACCATTACAAAAGCTCCGAAAACTCTCAATATTATCTGTGGTCAGTTTTCACCAATAACGCACGCCTGTCAACTCTCACGCATTCCGCGTGAGTTTTAGTGGTATATTTACGTTCCCCAGCTGTAGTCAGCAATTATTCAATCAACGCATGTGTAAGATATTCTCGCACGGAATTGAAGTCCTTGTGCATGGAGGTTTATCAGTTTCACCTGCGTTATGACTCAGGACTTCTCACGCTTTTCTTGACTCAGGGGTTGTAAGCAATGCATGTGTTTCATTATCGTTTAAATAGTTCACAAATGAAATAAGATCATTTGAAACCTCTTTATGCAATTCCATTGCTTCCAATGATTTTATTTCATTTAAACAGTTAAATATACAGTGCTGTAAAAAAGTAATTGTCCTCTTCCTGATTTTTTTTTTTTTTTTTTTTTTTAGGCCTATTTGTCACACTTAATGTTTCAGATCATCAAACAAAGTTTAATATTAGACAAAGATAACCCGAGTAAATACAAAATTCATTTTTTCAAACGATGATTTCATTTCTTAGGGGAAAAAAAGCTATCCAAACCTACCTGGCCCTATGTGAAAGAGTAATTGCCCTCCCTTGTTAAATCATGAATTAAGTGCGATTACTACATGGCCCGGATGAAAGGAAAGAGAACATCTGACCTAACCAAAGAGAAAAACAGACGCCACAAGCACCGCGGTACTGGCGTTTGATTGGATAAAGTTTTGCGTTCGAAATGTACACTCACCCACTATATGGGACACCATGTAGTGAATGTTCGGCATTGAAAACAATATGAAGAGTGTGAGTGAGCGAGTGGACAAGTGTGCATTCCAAACGCAGCCTTACCCTTACAAAAAAGAAGTTTATTTCAAGTTCATTTTTTCAAGTGAACTTCAGTAAACGTCAAGTATATTTTCCAAGGATACTTTATGTAGCAAATGTACTTGTGTCAGCATACTAGAAGTATACTTGTAAGTGTACTTATTAAATACTTCTTGGGACTAAATTGGCCCACTTTAAGTTTATAAAAGTATACTTTTAAGTGCACTTCCAGTCTAAGTAAACTTAAAGTACACATCTAATTTACATCTAAGTTTTATTTTGCAGTGCAAGTACACTACAAGTGAAAAGTTTACTAGAAGTGTATAACTAATAAACTAGCAGTATATCTGTAAGTTTACTTGCAGTTTACTTTAATGTATACTTCCATAAACTGAAAAGTTCTAAAAGCAAATCAAAGAAACCTGCTCAAAAACGTCTCCAAGGACCAGCGAATCCATTTGCCAATTTTTACTGCATATACTGCCAAGAACTGTAAGTTGGCCCTCCAGAATTTCCTTGGATTCAATGGAATCAATGTAAGCAGTGGGCTCATGAGAACGAAACAGATTATGCAGGTTTCAAAATAAAGTTTTACCCTATTCCTCAGTGTACTTGCTTTGGTATTAATATTGTTTGGTGTCAGACACCTTTCAGAGCAATATGGACCCCATGTCCAAATTGCCCCAATGTCAGTGTCCATATTAGACACATGGTGGGGAATATGGACGCAGTGAGGGATTTCATGATTCCCTCCGTGGTGGAGCCATCTGCAGAGATACATTTCTCATATTACGCAGATATGTAGCAAGCCTAGGAGTCTTATAGATCAACCACTTATGAGCTGCGGCGAGCCCTTTTCTAGGCTACAGCTCATGCCAACCTGAGGGGGTCTATATTACCTCCTCTTCCCCTACAGTAAAATAACTCACAACTGGTTAAGGCAAATACCCACGTAAAGTAGATGCCCAATGAACAGTAATGGAACAGCAACATCAATAAAGCATAACAGCAATAACTCAGGTTATACAATACTTTGCCGAGGTGCGGTCTCCTCCTTTAAGCTAAATATACATGTGAGGGCTGTACTGTCTCAAAAAAAAAAAAAAAAAAAAAAAACCCGTGATATTTTACTTTCATTTCAGTTTTGTCTTATTTTTAGGTGCCAATTTTTATAGAAAGCGAACGTTGTTGCGCAATAATGATCATATTTTTATTTTGGAGAAAAAGGATTATGAACTTAAATACAGAAATCTTCTTTCCCATTTTCTTCTGAACATTCTTGAAGTATTATTTCTTTGCCCATGGTTAAGCGAATATCAGCCTGATAATGAACTGCGGATAGACAGCCTATGTTCAAATGAACATACAGTATGTGTCGATTCATTTTTATCGATCCTGATGTAATTTACTGTAATTGCTTCATAATGTAGTATTTTATTGACAATTAAAACTCCCCTGACCACTGTGCTTCTGAATTTCCCCTTGGAACTCCGACAATTCCTGAACAGCACTCGTCACGTCATTGTAAAATGCACCAATAGAGGCGAGCAGCGCTCTATAAAAGAAACTGCCATTCATAATGATCTAATCCGAAGTTTTGATCAAACGAATGACTGAAGTCACCTCTTTTCAATTCATTCGTTCTTGGCGAGCACTTGGACCATTAATATTTGATCAACAGCGCAGCGCGAAGGTAATCAAATAAACCTCCATGTCTATTTTCTTTCGACTGTTCTAAGATTACAATTACTCGGTTATTACTGGCAATTTCAGAAACATAATCCTTTATCTATGTTATGGTCGACAGTTCTGACTGTAAAGCCTATTTTTGTTGCGACAGCTTACAAATAGTATTGTGTATGATGACTTGAATACTTTCAGGAATAAATGCAATCTTTCATTCATCAACGTGCATATTCAATAAACAATCGAATAAAAGAGGCATCTTAAATTTAAAGACAATTTTAAATACCATTTTAGATAAGAAAACAGGCCATACACTGCCTCCATGGTGAACGGTGTCGCATCCAGCATTTTTATCCAAATTAATTGAGGATTAGATGCACCTCATAGTTTTTTATGTCAAGTTATCATGAGCCTCATGTTGAAACGATGTGCAACGATGTACAACCCTATTTGCAAAAAAAAAGTGGGGGCGCTGTATAAAATGTAGATAAAAACAGAATACAATAATTTAGAGGTCATTCCTCTATATTTTATTTTAAATCATACAAAGGCAACATATCAGGTGAAGAGACATAAATTTTATTGTTTTTTGAAAAATAGTTGCTCAGTTTGAATTTGATACTAGAAACATATCTCAAAACTTGGAACAGGGGCATGTTCACCACTGTGTTGCATCACCTTTTTTAACAACACTCTGCGTGTGTTTGGGAACCGAGTGGACCAACTGCTGTAGTTTGAAAAGAAAACTGTTTTCCCAGTTTTGCTTGATGCAGAATTTCTGGTGCTCAACTCTTCCCAGCCTCCTTTGTCATATTTTTTGTTCATAATGTGCCAAATTTTTTCAGTGGCTGACAGGTCTGGACTGCAGGCAAGCCAGTTTAGCACTCAGACTCTTCTACTACAGAGCCATGTTGTAATATGCGCAGAATGTCGTGTTTGGCATTGTCTTGCTGAAATAAGCAAGGCCTTTCCGATAAAAGATGTCTGGATGGCAGTGTATTTTGCTACAAAACCTGTATATATTGTTCGGCATTAATTGTGTCTTCACACAGATGTGGAAGTTACCTAAGTGCCAAGTGCAGTAATGCTACCCCATATGTTCATGGATGCTGGCTTTTGAGCAGTGCGCTGATAACAAGCTAGATTTTCTCTCTCCTCTTTAGCCCAGAGAATGCGGCATCCATGATTTCCAAAAACTATATCACATTTTGATTGTTCTGACGACAGGACAGTTTTGCACTTTACTTCAGTCCATCTTGAGCTCAGGCCCAGATAAGGCAGCAGTGTTTTTGGATTTTGTTTATGTATGGTTTAATCTTTACATGGTCGAGTTTTACCCAGTAGCGTAATCAGACTTTTTATTCTGGGGGTGCACAAGGGGGGCACAACAGTTTGATGAGGGGGCACGCAATTTATTTTGTTGACCGGGGGGTGGGGGTCGTCTTGATTCTGTTGACCGGGGGGGAAGAATCACGTTTCATTTTGTTGATCGGGGAGAATCGCGTTTCATTTTCTTGACCGGGGGGGAGAATTGCGTTTCATTTTCTTGACGGGGGGCATGAGTGACATGCCCTTCATTTATTTATTTACGTATATTAAATGGGGGGGGCACATGGGGGGCACGAGATGTCGCCCCCCCCTTGGTGACGCCACTGGTTTCACCTTGTATTTGTGGACACAACAAAAAAGTGTGTTCATTAACAATGGTTTACAGAAATGTTCCTGATCCAATGCAGTGATTTCCACACCTGAATCTTTAGTGCTGCCTGAGGGTCTGAAGATCATAGCCATAGAATATTGGTTTGCGGCCTTGTCCCGTGCATTCAGAGATTCCTTCAAATTCTCTGAATCTCTAAATGATATTATGCACTATAGACAATTAAATGCCAAAATTATAGCATTTTTTAACTGAGAAACATCATTCCCATATTGTGATACTATTTGCCTGTGTAGTAGCCGTCTGAACATTTTCCAACTTGTTGCTACTTTTGGATTGGTAATTTCCGACGCATCAGTTCCAAGTATTCCACAGAGTTCTGTTGTTTTTTAGTTTAGTGGTTTTATTGTGGGTAAAACATCCAAAGCAGAGAATCCTAAAATGCTGAAGCTCACAGCCATACGTCAAACAAAGAAAATCCAAGATGGTTGAAAAACCATGTGCTCACCAACCCCACTCCCTCTATCCCCAAGGTACCTGCCTTTATGGTTCCTACTTACAGGTGAGATTTCAAAATAAAAGTGAATCCAAAAATAATGGCTCCAACAGCCCGTGCAGTCTTTCATGGAGTGGCATCACCATCTTTAATTCTGAAAGACTTTTTACCCAGTCATATTTGTTGCCAACTGGTCTAATTAGCACTGAGATGTTCCACCAGGTGTATTTTTTTTTTTTTTTTAGTAATATACAACTTTTCAATTTTTTATGCCCCGTCCCAGCTTTTTTAATGATGTGTTGCTTGCATTGAATTCAAGATGAGAAGATATTTCTCAAAAAAAAACAACTGTTACAACACTTAAAATATAGTCTTTCCTCTATTTTCAATTAAATATCGGGTTAAGTGATTGACAAATCATTGCATTCTGTCTGTATTTACATTTAAGACAGTGTCCCAACTTTTTTGAAAATGAGGTTGCATATCTTCACTTAAAAAGCATCTACATATCTCTCCACAGACAGGCAATCAGGAGAAGACAAAGGTCCCACCTTCATCTGTCAAGGAGAAGATTCAGACATTTTCAAAATGGCACTGATGAATTTGCCCGTGGTTGGCTCACTCTCGGTAAGCGAGAGTTTGGTGGCTATGGCGGTGATGTGCCTGGTGTATCTCCTGTTACGGGTGCTACGACCAGGGATTCCGAAGGGGCTGAAGCAGCTCCCAGGGCCAAAGCCGATCCCCATCATTGGAAACATTTTGGAGGTGGGTGCTAACCCTCATCTCAGCCTATCTGCCATGAGTGAGCGCTATGGCCCTGTCTTCCAGATCCAGATTGGCATGCGTCCAGTGGTGGTACTCTGTGGTAATGAAACTATGCGACAGGCCCTAGTTAAGCAAGGGGAACACTTTGCTGGTCGACCGGACCTGTACAGTTTCCAGTTCATTAGTGATGGTAAGAGTCTGACCTTCAGCACTGACCTGATCGGGGTGTGGCAAACCCGCCGTAAACTGGCTATGAATGCCCTGAACTCCTTTTCCAAAGTTGAAGGAAGCAGCTCTGAGTACTCTTGTGCACTGGAAGAGCACATTTCCAAGGAGGGCGAGTACTTGGTGAAACAGCTCATCACTGTAATTGAAGCTAGTGGGAGTTTTGACCCTTACCGCCATATTGTGGTGTCAGTCGCCAATGTCATCAGTGGCATGTGCTTTGGCCGGCGCTATAACCACGATGACCAAGAGCTGTTGGCCATAGTGAATATGTCCCATGAATTCAACCAAGTTGCTAATGTTACCAATCTCACAGACTTCATCCCCTTGATGCAATATCTGCCCAATCGCACTATGAAAGCATTCGTGGACATCAATAACCGCCTCAGTGAATTTGTGCAGAAGATTGTCAGTGATCACTATATATCTTTTGATAAGGTAAGTGCATTATTGCTCCCTTACATGTGATCTCACTGTCTTGAAAACATTCCTGCATTGTTTTCTCTGGTAGCCACATCGTTCATCGTTTCTGATTTGTTCCAGAACAATATTCGTGATATCACCGATTCCCTTATTGATTACTGTGATGAGAGGAAAGTGGATGAAAACTCCCGTACCCATGTATCTGATGAGAAAATTGTTGCAGTTCTCAATGACCTTTTTGGAGCTGGTATGCTGTTCATTATGTGACTTCCTGTGGTTTAATTATAAATTTGCATACTTGAATTTACATTCTGCAGTGGTTAATGAGTAAACTTGAGTGCAGTTGCCTGTATGAGTGAAAGTCTGCTGTGCTTGTTCAGGATTTGATACCATCAGCTCTTTTCTGACATGGGCGGTAATGTACTTGGTTGCCTATCCGGAGGTTCAAGAGAAACTCCATCAAGAAATCAGTAAGTTAAAGCATCATCCAGGTCTGGAATTCATCGGATGACACTGCATCCTATTGTTGTATGATGTCAGTAGCTAATAATACTCTTGAATAATATTGGCTAAAATTGGAGACCCTAGTGCTAGAAGTCACAATTTCACACACACCTTGAGGTAAGAATGGGAAAACGTCTTATATACTGTAATCACCTAAGTCAATTTTCTCAATTTTCTCAAAATGGACACTTTTTGACTTAAGTACTTTGAGCACCGGGGTCTTCAATTAGCAGATTTTATGGATCTCTTAAATAATAATAATAATAATAATAATAACTTGTCACAGTATAAGCAAATACTTTTAAGCAAAATCAAGGCTTTCCGGCCTTTAGTTTTGATTTTATATACTGCAAAAGTAAGGCCACATCATGGTTTGATTTCCCTATGGGCCACCATATTTGTAAGCTAGCAAAGCATCTTGGGAGTGTGATGTCGTCTGGTTGCTGGACTACATAAAACACAGCCATATGAAGAACACAAGTGCAAAAAATGTTAAAATAACAGAAAAAATCTTAAAATGGCTCATATTTTGCCATATCAGTTTGAAACCAAATATTTCTCGGGCAAAGAAATGGAGAGCGTGTCGGAAATCAATGACAGCGAGTTGAACTCAGAGGAATGTGTTATAGTTAGTACTGGCAATACATCCATGGTAGACTGATCAGTAAATTACTACAATATAAATTATGTACTGGCACTATACACAAAGAACTGAATATCTAAGAGCAGTTTTACTAACCATTTGTTTTTGAAGGAAATTGCAGCTTCAATTTCTGCAACTTAAGGCATGGCCATGGCATCATTGACTACTGGATGCA
This sequence comes from Gymnothorax javanicus, assembly GCA_029692085.1. Classification (NCBI taxonomy): domain Eukaryota; kingdom Metazoa; phylum Chordata; class Actinopteri; order Anguilliformes; family Muraenidae; genus Gymnothorax; species Gymnothorax javanicus. The sequence goes on along the minus strand of CM056207.1, from coordinate 20,307,786 downwards.
TCGCCTGTGAGGGTTCAGCCAGCCAGTGTTTGCCCCCTTCCTAATTTCTTTCTTTTCTTTTTTTTTTTCTAAATTTGGCATCTCCAATCCCACCCGAATCTGGAATGCCCAACTGGGGAACTATGTACAAGGCTTGCTCGTATGCGACCCCTTGTTGCCAATTCAGGAGAGAGGGATGGTTCACAGCTCTCCTCATAAGCACGTGCCTGTCAATACTGCTTCTTTACACTCATTGGTTGAATCCTCACAAGTTCAGAACGAGGGCGGAGAATACCCGAACATGAACAAGCTTAGAATCTTCCTGACGAGCGCCCAGCTGGCCAACAGGGGGCTTTTGAGCAACGAACAAAGCAACCATTTTTATATTACCCTTCCTGGCAGCCCATTCCCAATTTCCATCCCTGTAGCGCAATGGCCAATTGTGCGCTACTCTGAAAAAGCTGCCGACCACTGCCAGCTGGTACGACCCGGCCCCTTCCTGATTTCTTTTTTTTTGCATATTTTTCACACTTAAATGTTTCAGATCATCGAACACATTTTAATATTAGAGGAAGATAACCCGGGTAAATACAAAATGCAGTTTTTAAATGATGATTTCATTTATTGAGGGAAAAAGCCATCCAAACCTACCTGGCCCTATGTGAAAAAGTAAATGCCCCTTAAACCTAATAAGCGGTAGTGCGACATAACTGCAATGAAGCTTTTGCAATAACTGGCAATGAGTCTTTCACATCGCTGTGGAGGAATTTTGGCCCACTCTTCCTTGCTGAATTGTTTTAATTCAGCCACATTGGAGGGTTTTTCGAGCATGAACAGCCTGTTTAAGGTCATGCCACAGCTTCTCTATCGGATTTAAGTCAGGACTTTGACTGGGCCACTCCAAAACCTTCATTTGAGTGGCTGAGAGCAAAAGTCTACCATCTGACTTTTCCAAGTTCTGAGAAAATAGTTTTGTTTGAACAGAAAAATCACTTTATTTTGTACAAACAAAATATGCATATTATCGTAACGAACTCCAGAAAAGTGCAAAGTGTAAAATAAAGTGATTTTTCTGTTCAAACAAAACTTCAAATCTTATTTTTCTCAGAACTTGGAAAAAGTCAGATACACTGATGGACTTTAAAAACTTATAACCAGAATTGTAGCCAAACTCGGATTCAAATTTGTAACCATTTATTGACTTTACCCATAACAACAACTTCGACAAAATGTCAGATAACATCAACAAAAAAAGAATGACAAAAGAATCAACAATGACAATTTAAACAACAAAATCAACAACAAAGATCAACTCCAATCTCAGTACCGAGTGTGACCGCCATGTGCCTGCAACAAAGCCATCACTTGTCTCAGCATGGACAGCACAATACTGTTGAGCTGTTGCTGGGGAATGGCCTGCCACTCCTGGAGAAGGGCTTCTTGGAGCTCCACCCTCGTCCTGGGTGCTGGAGTGCGTTGCCGAACCCGCCGATCCAACAGGTCCCACACATGCTCTATGCACTTCATGTCAGGGCTGAAAGGTGGCCATTCCATGACTCGCACACCACTCCTGGGCCAGGAGCTGCTGGGTCACATGTGCTGAGTGAGGTTGTGCGTTGTCTCGCATGAACGTGACCTCAGGGTGGTATGTGATATAAGGCACGACGTGCGGTCTGATGACAAGGTCACAGTAGCGGGCTGCATTAAGATTTCCATTGATTATGACCAAGTCGGACCTCAGCCGCACCGAATGGCATCCCAGTCTATCACTGAGCCTCCTCCAAAGCGATCTGTCTCAGCAATGCAGGGGGCCGCGTATCTCTCACCACGTCGTCTGTTGACCCTCTGTCTTACATCATATCAGTACAGACAAAATCTGGACTCATCACTGAAGACAACATTCCTCCAGAGTTGGCTGGGGACTCGTCTCTGACCATATTCTTCAGCCCAGGGAAGCCTGGTGGCCCTGCGCCGTGCATCACGCTGCATTCCAACACATGCCCTGTGGGCTCTGATCCCTCGCTCTGCAAGTCGGCGACTCACTGTTCTTCTGCTGATCCTTGGTCTGTGGATTCCTTGGGTCTCCTGAGCCGTCCTGGTGCAGGTTCGAAACCAATCTCTCAGGTGAACGAGGCGGATCTGATTGTCCTGGGCTGGGGTCGTGACCCTGGGCTGACCAGGTCGGGGTCAATCATCGGTGCTTCCAGTCTCCTGGTAACGAGCCACAAGGTTAGAGATTGTGGGTTGGCTTTCCCCAAAACGCTGGGTGATGCGATTTTGGGATGTTCCAGCCATCTACAGCCCAATGGCTTGATCACGTTGGGGTCTGGAAAGGTGAGGCATGGCGCACGTAGTGTCTTTGAACAAATGCTCTCGGTTTCTGGCCTTAATGACCTCAAGGATTGTTTTAAGACATTTGACAGCATTGCAATTGCGATCAGTGAAGCCAGACGAGGTTACATCACTAATTCCTCAAATCCTGCTCCACAGACACAAACAAGGTCATGACCTCACGCACTGTTGTGTCTCCTTACTCAAAGACAACTGCATATCAATTATGTAATCATCTAATTAAAGTTCCCCTAACCCAACTATACTATTTCTGTCTAGTCAGACATAAGTTTTTAAAGTCCACCAGTATAGTAGACTTTTGCTCTCAGCCACTCATTTTGTTTTTTTTAAGCTATTCAGAGGTGGACTTGCGGTGTAGGGCCCTATGAAATCCGTTTTATTTTTCCCCAAATTCCGTTTTTTCCGTTTTAATTTTTTGGAATTATGTTTTTTGTTTTTTACCTTTTACACCAATTTTACCATCAGAGATAGTGTGCTATTTATGTTAATGAGCAAAATGTCCACTAATTAAATAGAAATAACCTTAAATTTGTTGATGCAACACAACATTGCTCAATTTTCCTCAGTACTTAAAGTCAGAACAAATACTGCATAATGATGCAATATAACATTGCACTGTGAAGAAAGAAAGAAAAATGTTATTTTACCTGAAATAATATTACAAAATAAAAGTGTCACATGAAACGAAGCGTAAGCTACAGTCAAAAAGGCAGACAACGGCTGTACTGACATGCACTCGTCTGAATGCCCCTTTTTAATCATTTGTATAATTTTATTGTATATATGAATGTACGAGAGCAGCAGTAATGACACCCATTTTCCCCAAGGGATCAACAGTTGTCTGATTTTGATGCATCAGCTTAATTAATTTATTTGTTTATTTATTCATAATAAACTTTTGTTCAGTTATCCCGATACATTGTATTACATACCACGACAAAATGTAATACAGTAATGATTAAACATGAACAAACTGAAAAAAGGATGCATCAGCTTTTATTTCATCACCAGGGGACGACGTTATGTCATAATTTGCATGGACACAATTAACAAAGTAGACTGTAAAAAGAAATAATGTGGACTATTTAAAGGTTATATAAGTTGTTAAGTCGACAAAAGCAGACCAATGATGATGTCTAGGACGCTGCAATCCCTAGCATCAGTGGTCTCGTCAACAACAACAACAACAACAAATTCTTCCCACGGATCTTCAGTAGCACCGAAGAGATGCGTTGCTCAAACACTCGGGGCAGGTGAATTTGACGAAGGCTACTCACATTTTCGCGTACATTCGTGTCTTTGCATGGACTCTGGTCGCGTGAAGATTTTGTTACGCGTTCGGAGGAAATGTGGCTTTACGAACAGCATTTCAAATTATGTCGATTTCCGCGTAATTCCGCGTTTAACAATAGATTCCGTTTTTATTAGCCAATTTCGTGACTCCGGCTGCGATTCCGTGATCGCGGAAATCATAAGGCCCTACTGGTGTGTTTCGGATTATTGTCCTGCTGCATAACCCAAGTGCGCTTGAACTTGAGGTCACGAACTGATGGTCGGACATTCTCCTTCAGGATTTTCTGGTAGAGAGCAAAATTTATGGTTCCATCAATTACGGCAAGTCGTCCAGGTCCTGAAGCAGCAAAGCAGCCCCAGACCATCACACTACCACCACCATGTTTGACCGTTGGTATGATGTTCTTTTTATGAAATGCTGTGTTAGTTTCACACCAGATGTAACGGGATGCACACCTTCCAAAAAATTCAACTTTTGTCCCATCAGTCAACAGATTATTTTCCCAAAAGCCTTGGGGATCATCAAGATGTTTTTTTTTTTTTTGGCAAATGTGAGAAGAGTCTTTGTGTTCCTTTTGGTCAGCAGTGGTTTTTGCCTTGGAACTCTCCCATGGATGCCATTTTTGCCCAGTCTCTTTCTTATTGTTGAATCATGAATACTGACTTTATTTGAAGCAAGTGAGGCCTGCAGTTCTTTAGATGTTGTTCTGGGTTCTTTTTTGACCTCGTGGATGAGTCGTCAATGTGCTGTTGGAGTAATTTTGGTAGGCCGGCCACTCCTGGGAAGGTTCACCATTGTTCCAAGTTTTCTCCATTTGTGGATAATGGCTCTCACCGTGGTTTGCTGGAGTCCCAAAGCCTTAGAAATGGTTTTGTAACTCTTTCCAGACTGATCGATGTCAGTGATTTTGTTTCTCATCTGTTCTTGAACTTCTTTATAATGCGGCATGATGTGTTGCTTTTTGAGATCTTTTAGCCTACTTCACTTTGTCTGACAGGGTCTATTTAAGTGATTTCTTAATTCAACAGGTCTAGCAGTAATCAGGCCTGGGTGTGGCTAGTGAAATTTAACTAAAAAAAAAAAAAGTGGTTAATCACATGATTTAACGGGGGGGGACGCAATTACTCTTTCACATAAGACCAGGTAGGTTTGGATAGCTTTTTACCCTTAATAAATTAAATCATCATTTCAAAACTGCATTTTGTATTTACTTGGGTTATCTTTGTCTATTATTAAAATTTGTTTGATGATCTGAAACATTTAAGTGTGAAAAATATGCAAAAAAAAAAAAAAAAAAAAAAGAAATCAGGAAGGGGGCATATACTTTTTGACAGCACTGTGTGTCTACCAGTCCTTGTGACTGGCATTTTGAAATTTATATGGGTAAAAATTAAATGAGATGCGTTAACTCACACCTGACTACATTACATTTCGTCATCTCTGGCTACTGACATTGTGCAATTATCCACATCAGCACTGCGAAGCCAAACCTCCAGGCCCCTCTGTAGCAGGCCGGAATATACCCCTCTAACGGAGGTGGAGACCTCATTAAGTATAGTTGAGTAATAGTCTGTCAGCTAATGCATTGTGTGCACTGATTTGAAGGTTGTTCAAAAAACTTACAGAGGAAGTGCAGAAATTTGTATTCAGAGCAGTCTTTGCATCGTTCTGATCTTGACTGTCACATTATTGTATTTAGATCAGCCTGGCATTTGTTTTCTACACCGTTCACTTTAAAATGCTAAATTACGGAACCAGTGCAAAGTTAACTATTCTTTTGCCATGGAAATGTCAAAGCTGTCCACTCACTCACATTCAATCATATTACCGCCATTACTGGGACATAAGTGACCGATTAAGTTTGCAACTAACAAATACTTATGATATGAGTAAAAAAATTGTCAGCTTCAAATGCACTTCAGCTGCCTAAGTTGGCCAAAGATATTGGCAGTGTTTATATGAGAAGCTAAAAAAGGAACGCTTTCTGGTTGATGAAGCTCCCCGCCTAAACATGGAATGAGGAATATTCTGGTACAAATTGATATGGTAAAATATGAGCCATTCTGGGATGTTTTCTGTGATTTTTATGCTGCTTTTCTTCGTTATAAGTTTTTCTTATGGCTGTGTTAAATGTGACTGAGCAACAAGATGACATCACACTCCCAAGATGCATTGCGAGCTTACAAATGTGGCGCTGCAGGGTGAAGTTGCCTTCAGACGTCGACTTCCAGGCTGCTCAGCCTGTCAGGCTGCGTAAACACCGCCCCCAAGTACAGCCAATCAGATTGCGAGCTAGAGTATAACCAATCCGCTCACGAGGCAGCCAATTCAATTCGGAAGCTTTTACTCGGGAAGTGGGCTTAAGAACAACAATATTGTTAAAAACGAATGCGTTCAATCCTCTTTTCTCATTAAAGAAACTGATTAGTGAGGTAATGTTAGATATTTCAGCTATTTTGATTATGTTAACCAATGCAAACAAGTGCTTTTTTTTTGTCTTACAGTTAACTTATACACTGAACCTTAGCTAAACAGGTCATACTTGTTAACTGAAACACTTCTACGATATAACTTCAAGTATAACTCTGTTTGAAACATAAAAATGGCCTACTTGTGAGATGTTTTGTACAATAAGCTGTTTAGCTGAGCTTCTTAAAAACTTCAACTGCCAGTTGCTGTAACGTTAGCTGCCTTCAAGGCTGATTGTAGAGACTAGTGCTTCGCAAGCTGGTTAGAAGGCCAATGTTGATTTGATATTGTATAATCTTTAATAGTATTCAGTCAGATGCCTTCAAGGCTGATTGTAGAGCACTAGTGCCTTCCAGGCTGATTGTAGAGACTAGTGCCTTGCAGGCTGGTTAGAAGGCTAATGTTGATTTCATATTGCATAATCTTTGATAGTATTCAGTCAGATGCCTTCAAGGCTGATTGTAGAGCACTAGTGCCTTCCAGGCTGATTGTAGAGACTAGTGCCTTGCAGGCTGGTTAGAAGGCTAATGTTGATTTCATATTGCATAATCTTTGATAGTATTCAGTCAGATGCCTTCAAGGCTGATTGTAGAGACTAGTGCCTTCCAGGCTGACCGTAGAGACTAGTGCCTTGCAGGCTGGTTAGAAGGCTAATGTTGATTTCATATTGTATAATTTTTGATAGCATTCAGTCAGATGCCTTCAAGACATCAGGGCCTGGGGTGGGTGTTAGGGCGGGAGCTGCTGCAGGAGTATCAGGGCCCGGGGTGGGTGTTAGGGCGGGTGCTGCTGCAGGAGTATCAGGGCCCGGGGTGGGTGTTAGGGCGGGTGCTGCTGCAGGAGCATCAAGGCCCCGGGTGGGTGCTGGGGCGGGTGCTGCTGCAGGAGTATCAGGGCCCAGGGTGGGTGTTAGGGCGGGTGCTGCTGCAGGAGTATCAGGGCCCGGGGTGGGTGTTAGGGCAGGTGCTGCTGCAGGAACATCAAGGCCCCGGGTGGGTGCTGGGGCGGGCGCTTTTTTTAGCGGGGCAGGGAGATAGGGCTCCACGACGGCGCTGAAACATTGTTTGAACTCCTAAAAAGAGTGTAAAAAGTAAAGACGATGTCAATATGCAACAACACCGCTGTCATTTTCTGAGGTAACGTGGTTGATTTCGAACTGTAGTAAATCTATGGGCTGAAAAATAGAAGATTTTAAATTAGCCTTGGAAGGCTCCAACTCAGTAGAGGCCCCCCTCAGTAATGCTGTGGGAGACTCTACTGTCAGCCTTGAAGGCATCAGAATTGTAAACACACACACACACACACACATATACAGTTGTATGCAAAAGTTTGGCCACCCCTGATCAAAATTTCTGTTACTGAGAATAGTTAAGCAAGTAGAAGATGAACTGATTTTTTGAATGGCATAAATTTAAAGATACAACACTTTTTTTTGGACATTTTAAGCAGTATTGGTGTATTACTTTTGTTTTGTACAATTCTAGAGCAAAAAAAAAAAAAAAAAGAAATGAGCACCGTCGAAAAGTCTGGGCACCCCAAAAGATTTGAGCTCTCAGGTAGCTTTGACTATAGTCTCAGATCGTATTTAGCTTGTTAGGGCTATGGCTTGTTCACAATCATCGTTAGGAAAGGCCAGGTGATGCAAATTTTGAAGTTTAAAAATACCCAGACTTCTCTATCCTTGGCCCAACAATCAGAAGCCATAGGGTCCTCTATGCAGCTGTCTAGCTCTCTGAAAATGAAAATAATTAATGCCCACAAAGCAGGAGAAGGCTATAAGAAGATAGCAAATGTGTTTAGGTTGCGATTTCCTCAGTTCATAATATAATTAAGAAATGGCAGTCAACAGAATCCGTGGAGGTCAGCTTGAGGTCTGGAAGACCAAGAAAACTGCTCATCGGATTACTAGAAAAGTAAATCAAAACACCCATTTGACAACAAAAGACCTTTGGCAGGATTTAGCACACCATGGTGTCATGGTGCACTGCCCTACGGTTCAGCGACACTTGCTCAAATATGACCTTCATGGAAGAGTCATGAGAAGGAAACCTTTCCTGCATCCTCACCATGAAATTCAGCATCAGAAGGTTGCTAAGAACATCTGAACAAGACTGATGCATTTCGGAAACAAGTCCTAGATGTCTTTGGCTGCAATGAGCAGAGGTATGTTTGGAGAAAAAGGATACAGAATTTCATAAAAAAGAACACCTCTGTAACTGTCAAGCACATGGTTGGATCAATCCTGCTTTGGGCTTGTGTTGCAGCCAGTGGCACAGGAAACATCTCACTGGTCGAAGGAAGAATGGATTCAATTAAATTTCAGAAAATTCTGGAAGCAAACATCTCACCATCTGTCAAAAAGCTGAAGATGAAAAAGAGGATGGCTTCCACAACAGGATAATGATCCTAAACACACCTCAAAATCCACAACTGACTACCTCAAGAGGTGCGAGTTGAAGGTTTCACCGCAGCCCTCAAGGTATCCTACCTCAACAGCATTGAAAATCTGTGTGAATGGACCTCAAAAGAGCAGTCCATGCAAGTCAGCCAAATAATCTCATAGAACTAGAAGCCTTTGAAAAAGAATAATGGGCAAAATCCCCCAAACCAAAATTCAAAAACTCTTAGCTGGCTCCTAAAAGTGTTTACAAGCTGTGATACTTGCCAAAGGGAGTGTTACTTAGTACTGACCATGCAGGGTGCCCAAACTTTTTCTTTGAACCGTTTTCCTTTTTTTTTTTTTTTTTTTTGCCATTTTGAAACAGTATAAGGATGGAAATTAAAAAGTAATCTTGCTTAAAATATAAAGGAAATGTGTCCTCTTTAACTTTATGCCTTTTGGAGAGCAGTCATTTTTTACTCGCTTAGCTATTCACAGTACCAGAAATTTTGATCTGAGGTGCCCAAACTTTTGCATACGACTGTGTATATATATATATATATGAAATCATTAGCCTACCAACCAGCCTGCAAGGCACTAGTCTCTACGGTCAGCCTGGAAGGCATCTGAGGCAATACTATTGAAGATTATACAATATGAAATCAACATTAGCCTTCTAACCAGCCTGTAAGGCACTAGTGCTCTACAATCAGCGTTGAAGGCATCCGAGGAAATACTATTAAAGATTATACAATATGAAGTCAACATTAGCCTTCTAACCAGCCTGGAAGGCACTAGTGCTCTACAATCAGCGTTGAAGGCATCCGAGGAAATACTATTAAAGATTATACAATATGAAGTCAACATTAGCCTTCTAACCAGCCTGGAAGGCACTAGTGTTTCTACAATCAGCCTTGAAGGCATCCCTTGAGGAAATACTATTAAAGATTATACAATATGAAGTCAACATTAGCCTTCTAACCAGCCTGTAAGGCACTAGTGCTCTACAATCAGCGTTGAAGGCATCCGAGGAAATACTATTAAAAGATTATACAATATGAAGTCAACATTAGCCTTCTAACCAGCCTGGAAGGCACTAGTGTTCTACAATCAGCCTTGAAGGCATCCGAGGAAATACTATTAAAGATTATACAATATGAAGTCAACATTAGCCTTCTAACCAGCCTGGAAGGCACTAGTGCTCTACAATCAGCCTTGAAGGCATCCGAGGAACTACTATTAAAGATTATACAATATGAAGTCAACATTAGCCTTCTAACCAGCCTGGAAGGCACTAGTGTTTCTACAATCAGCCTTGAAGGCATCCGAGGCAATACTATTAAAGATTATACAATATGAAATCAACTAACCAGCCTGCAAGGCACTAGTCTCTACGGTCAGCCTGTAAGGCACTAGTCTCTACAATCAGCCTTGAAGGCATCTGACTGAATGCTATTAAAGATTATGCAATATCAATTCAACATTAGCCTTCTAACCAGCCTGCAAGGCACTAGTCTCTACGGTCAGCCTGGAAGGCACTAGTCTCTACAATCAGCCTTAAAGGCATCTGAGGCAATTCAATTGAAGATTATACAGCCTTCTAACCAGCCTGCAAGGCACTAGTCTCTACAATCAGCCTTGAAGGCATCTGAGGAAATACTATTAAAGATTATACAATATGAAGTCAACATTAGCCTTCTAACCAGCCTGGAAGGCACTAGTGCTCTACAATCAGCCTTGAAGGCATCCGAGGAACTACTATTAAAGATTATACAATATGAAGTCAACATTAGCCTTCTAACCAGCCTGGAAGGCACTAGTGCTCTACAATCAGCCTTGAAGGCATCCGAGGCAATACTATTAAAGATTATACAATATGAAATCAACTAACCAGCCTGCAAGGCACTAGTCTCTACGGTCAGCCTGTAAGGCACTAGTCTCTACAATCAGCCTTGAAGGCATCTGACTGAATGCTATTAAAGATTATGCAATATCAATTCAACATTAGCCTTCTAACCAGCCTGCAAGGCACTAGTCTCTACGGTCAGCCTGGAAGGCACTAGTCTCTACAATCAGCCTTAAAGGCATCTGAGGCAATTCAATTGAAGATTATACAGCCTTCTAACCAGCCTGCAAGGCACTAGTCTCTACAATCAGCCTTGAAGGCATCTGAGGAAATACTATTAAAGATTATACAATATGAAGTCAACATTAGCCTTCTAACCAGCCTGGAAGGCACTAGTGCTCTACAATCAGCCTTGAAGGCATCCGAGGCAATACTATTAAAGATTATACAATATGAAATCAACTAACCAGCCCGCAAGGCACTAGTCTCTACGGTCAGCCTGTAAGGCACTAGTCTCTACAATCAGCCTTGAAGGCATCTGACTGAATGCTATTAAAGATTATGCAATACCAATTCAACATTAGCCTTCCAACCAGCCTGCAAGGCACTAGTCTCTACGGTCAGCCTGGAAGGCACTAGTCTCTACAATCAGCCTTGAAGGCATCTGAGGCAATACTATTGAAGATTATACAGCCTTCTAACCAGCCTGCAAGGCACTAGTCTCTACAATCAGCCTTGAAGGCATCTGAGGCAATACTACTGAATATTATACAATATCAAATCAACATTAGCCTTCTAACCAGCCTGCAAGGCACGAGTCTCTACAATCATCCTTGAAGGCAGCTAACATTATAGCAACTTGCAGTTGAAGTTTTTAAGAAGCTCAACTAGACAGCTTATTGAACAAAATATCTCTCCAGTTTTATGTCTCAAACAGAGTTACACTTGAAGATATTTTGTAGAAGTGTTTAAGTTAACGTGTATTATTTGTTTTGCTAAGGTTAGGTCTATAAGTTAACTGTAAGACAAAAAAATAGCACTTGTTTGCATTGGTTAACATAATCAAAATAGCTGAAATATCTAACGTTACCTCACTAATCAGTTTCTTTAATGAGAAAAGAAGATTGAACGCATTCGTTATTAACAATATTGTTGTTCTTAAGGCCACTTCCCGAGTAAAGGCTTCCGAATTGAATTGGCTGCCTCGTGAGCGGATTGGTTGTACTCTTGCTCACGATCTGATTGGCTGTACTTGGGGGCGGTGTTTACGCAGCCTGACAGGCTGAGCAGCCTGGAAGTCGACATCTGAAGGCAACTTTACCCTGCAGCCAAATGTGGCGGCCCCCAGGAAATTCAAGCCATGATATGGCCTTATTTTCAAGGTTAATAAAATAAAAATTAAAGGCCAGAAAGCAATAACTTTGCTTGAAAGTATTTATTTATGGTCTGACAAGTACAGTAGGTAAGATTTATCTAAATTCCAGAGGTTTCCTTCAAAAGTGACATTTTGTGACTTTTAGCACCGGGGTCTTCAAATGGAATTTCCAGTATTTTTCCGGAATCAAAAGTATATTTGCCTGCCACTAATTTTGGGCTGGAACTTTTATTGTTGTTTTTCTCATTTTAGACATAGAATTCACAAGAAGTAAGACCACAATTAATGTTTCCAGTTCTACATCATGTCTACTGCTAGCATCAAGGTGCTTTCTCCTTTTTTTTATTTTAGGAGAAAATGTGGGGATGGATCGCTCCCCCCGGTTCTCTGATAGATCTAATCTACCCCTCCTAGAGTGCTTCATATCGGAAGTCTTTCGCCATTCATCCTTCGTCCCTTTCGCCATCCCCCATTGGTGAGTAACAGCTCCTTAGAGTGAACATCAGCATTCTCAGTCTACGATCTCACATTTCGGGATCAAGGCCTCTCAAAATGTCCCTGGTTGGGTTTAGAGTGAGTGTTGTTAGGCAGCCCTGTTTTGGTGAGGTCACTGGCCAGATTACTTGAAGTACGACTTGGTCAGCCATCTGCTTTTCTTTCTAGCACCACTAAAGATACATCTCTGAATGGATTCTTCATCCCGAAAGACACCTGTGTCTTTGTGAACCTGTGGCAGGTCAACCATGACCCGTGAGTGTCATATTCATCCCTTCCCAAACTTCAGTTTTTTGGTGGTTTTGTCTCCAATGCGCGCCTTAACCCCTTAAACTCTGAATTTTCACTTAAGTTTGCCCTTAAGACGGTTCAAAGTCAGAAAAAGCATGTTTTTCATTTTGAAGGAAGATGTCACATACATATGAAGAGTAAGTTTCCAAAATGCAATAAGTGCCAAAATGACAAAAATTGAAATAATACCATGGAGCGATAGCCCTGTGCTTCTTACACATGGTGCAAAAATACTTTTTTAGAAATTCATATTATAAGGTGTATTTTTTAATGGTCAAAATTTGTATTTTTCTCTAAAATACAGTAAGCGCCAACATAGAAAAAGCTGACTTACTCAAAATGAGTAAAATGGATATATTGCATTTTGGAAACAAACTCTTCGTATTCTCTATCTGTTAGTTGCAGCACTTCATTGAAGCTATATCACAATTGTATTGGGAGAAATATTCAAACCCAGGATGCTATGTTTCAATGGCCTCAGGCAGCCTTACGTCAAATGGAAAATATCAATATCAAATATCTTGTCTATCATTTTATACACATTCCCTTGTAATTCAGCAGGATGTATTTGGGATTGTTGGAAACCTTTGGATCTTCACTAAAATTTCAAATAGGTATGAAGTTCCATAGGTTTCAATACAACAGATGCAATTGACCGATCAGTATATGGGTCCGTAATTTTGTCTGGGGTGAATATTGTTAACTGTTGCTCATTTGCTTAAAACGTGGGAAACATACATTAGCACCCTTGATAAACATGAAGAAAAACTATGCATACAAGAAGCAGATCATAATCCTTATGGTCAGGCATGTGGGAAAATATCAATTTGTTTCAATACATTTGTTCTCATTAATTCCTCTTTGAATGTCTTTCATCAAGTTACAGTATATTCTTTTAAAATTATTGGTGTCAAAATGATTGGCAAACCATGAATCAGTACATGGTATGGTTACCCCTGGCAATAATGACAGCCGTGAATCTTTTCCCATGATTTGCATTCAGAATATAAAACATTTTTGAAGAGATTTTTTAACATGCATGCAGAGATTTTCAAGATCATTAATATCCTTGGGTTTGAACTTATGGACTGCCCTCTCTAGTGTGGATCACTGACTTTTGATGGAATTAAGGTCCAGTGACTTAGATTGCCTTTGTGTGAGGTGGATACTTTCTCTTTGCCATGTCTCTGTGAGCACTGATGTGTGTTTGTGTTTGTGGGGATTCTACATGCATGCTGTGTCATAGTGCATTGTGTGTCCCCCAATGAAACAGTAAATTAGAATTCAACTTTGATATTATTTACAATAACTGTTTAGGATGCTAAACACTTATGGTTTTCAGAAAAAAATATTAATTAAAAATAGTAATGCTTAAAAATTCCATAATTCAGTATCTGACTAAAATTGTGCTTTTGTTTTGAATTGTGCTTTTGTTTTGAACAGTAAACTGTGGAAGGAGCCCTCTACTTTCAACATTGAGCGCTTCCTGAATGAAGATGGTATGGGCATCAATAAAGGGGAGATGGAGAAGGTGATCCCATTTGGCCTGGGAAAGAGGCGCTGCATTGGCGAGGCCATTGCGCGATCTGAAGTCTTTCTCTTTCTTGCCATCTTGCTCCAGAAGCTTTGTTTCCACAAACTCCCTGGGCATCAGTTGGACATGACTCCTGATTTTGCTCTCGTCTTGAGGCCTAAGCGATGCCAGTTATGCGCCAGACTGAGGCCACAAGAGTAGCAGAGCCCAGACATGGCCAGCCCAATGATTGTCATTTGTTTTCTGTAATTTGTGTTTGTTCCTAGATGTTCTTGATCATGAGCCCGGTGGATAATGGGGTCTCACTGGCACTAATGTGCTATGTTGAGAGTCCCAAGAAATTGAAAATCTAGTTGGATTGTATGTGGGGAAGCTTGCAAGAAATGTTAATTTTAACAAATCTCAGGGAAAAAAAATAATGTAATTCGGGGGAATATTTTTGCTGTCTGCTATATATCCTCAATTTTGTGGTAAATATAAGTGATCAAAAATGTCATTACCTTGTGATCCCACAAGTCACAAGTCTGTGTTAAAAATACCTGAAATAAGCTGAATGTTAACAAGACTATTTTGTGATAAAAATGTATATTTTTCTTAAAGTAAATTGAATTTTATGTATATTTTATTGGTACTCATTTCATTAACAAATGGATAAATAGTATCCAAGAGAGGCCTGTTCTCTTAAATTTCATGTGTCTTTGGAAGACCAAAAACAAATAAATTAATAAAATAAGAGATGCCACTGATTGGGCATTTATGAAAGGAAATTTCAATGAAAATGTAGGGTAATGTCTATTTTTGGCTCCATTGCTTTGGAACTTCACAAAGCAGTTATTATGTTTCATCTGTGAACTAGTAATCAGGCCCAGCATCATTCTGTACCTTTTCATGCACTTTTCTTGGATTTTTATCTCTGCTGAAAGAAACTATTATCACATGATGATAAATCTGTGATAAACTAAAAAACTGTTTGCGGGACACCGCAAAAACAGAGCAGCCCCTCCATTCCACCTGCCCTTGGAACACATTTATAAGTAAATTTCATGAAGAATAATCAAACATATAAAAAATATTGTGTCAACAAGACATTTTATGCGAGTACATCCATGACCATGAGCTCACTATGACCTTGACCACGAATGTGATTTGCCTAAAAGCTGATGGAGGCTGAGTCTTGTTCTATAGTTGCTATATACCAAGTTATAGCTTGGTGTCATAAAATCTTTTGAAGTGATTGTGTTAAGAAGTATTTTGAGGGGCGTAAGCAAATTTCATGACCTTGACCTTTGAAGTGACCAGTGATGATGCCAAAACAATTTCCCAGAGGTATAATAACTGTGACTTAAGTACTAAATGGGTACAAGATAGCAAGAAAGTTATGGATGCCTCAACAGTAATGAAGTTTTGCTGTGACCTTGACCTTGAGTGGAATGACATCCAAAGTTGGTAGAAGATTTACCCAGCTATACATTTGCTATATACCAAGTTACAGGTTTCTGTCATAAATACTTTTGAAATTATAGTGTTAACCAGCCTTTTGAGGGGTGTGGTCAGATGTCATCACCTCGTTGTGACCTTGATCTTGCATGGAATTTGCCCAAAAGTTAATAGAAGCTCAGCCCTGTTCTATTGTTGCTAGATACCAAGTTACAGCTTTCTACCAAAAATACTTTTGAAGCTATGATGTTAACAAGCCTTTTGAGGGGTGTGGTCAGATGTCATGACCTTGTTGTGACCTTGACCTTGCATGGAATTTGCCCAAAAGTTAATAGATGCTCAGCTCTGTTCTTTTGTTGCTAGATACCAAGTTACAGCTTTCTATCATGAATACTTTTGAAGCTATCGTGTTAACAAGCATTTTGAGGGGTGTGGCCATTTGTTATGACTTTGACCTTTGAGGTGATCAGTGATTGTGCCAAAACAATTCCCCAGGGCTATAATAACTGTGACTAAAGTCTTAGAAATAATTTGAAGATGGCAAGAAAGTTATAGGCAAAACAAAGTGGTCAGATGTAGTGACCTTGTTATGACCTTGACCTTGCATGAAATTTGCCCAAAAGTTAAAAGAAGCTGAGCCCTGTACTATAGTTGCAAGATACCAAGTTACAACTTTCTATCATAAATACTTTTGAGGCTATTGTGTTAACAAGCCTTTTGAGGGGCGTGGTCAGATGTCATGACCTCTTTGTGACCTTGACCTTGCATGGAATTTGCCCAAAAGCTATCAGAAGCTCAGCCCTCTTCTATTGTTGCTAGATACCAAGTTACAGCTTTATATCATAAATACTTTTGAAGCTATTGTGTTAACAAGCATTTTGAGGGGTGTTGTCAGTTGTCATGACCTTGACCTTTGAGGTGACCAGTGATTATGCCAAAACAATTCCTCAGGGCGATAATAACTGTGACTAAAGTATTAGAAATAAGTTGAAGATAGCAAGAAAGTTATAGGCGAAACAAAGTGTGGCGGCGGCAGCGGGAAAACTCGTGCAAATAGTGAAAGCAGCCCACCTTGTCAGGGCTGCTAATTACATGATGCTATTTTGTGTATTCTGGTAGCCTTATTAAATTTTTATATTTCTCATATGTTCATATACATATGAAGACCACAATGGAAAAATGATCAAAGTCACATTTTCAAGTTGTGGAGAAATGATGAATTAAAAATTCAAAAATGATGTTAGAAACAAAGCACAGAAAAAAATATGCAAAAAATATAAAATATATAAAATATTACAATAATATATAATAATATTATTATATATTATTATAAATATTATAATAATATATAAAATATACAATTATGCTACATTTGGACTCTGATCCTTTTTCCGTTGTGGTCTTCATACACACACACACACACACACACACACACACACACATATATATATAATATTTTTCGAATAGTACTTCTAGACTACCCACCTTTTTATTTGTCAGTCACCTTTAAAAATTTCAATGATGAAGGATGTTTTATTCAACTGATGTGTGAAATGCTATTTTGTTATTAACTATGTATTAATACATGCTGCTATCACTCTGTGTATGTGAATGTATTTTTTTTTTTTTCCTTGACTAATGTTTTAGAAATATTATTTTACAATGTGAATATAAAAAGAGTCTTTGGTCTTTTGTGGCGACCCCTATTTTGGGTGCTTTTGTATCATATACTGTTTTGCTGACCGTGTGAATCTGTTAATGTCAACAGTCTACTCATCTTTTAGTGGCTTCTTCCAGCGAGATAAAGTGCCATGTCTCAAGTGTCTCATCTTAGTCTGTTCCACTAATTTGACAATGAGTTCAATGTACCCCACTGTCTTCTACACCTTTTGGATACGGGGTAATTCACAGCATGAATCAGCAGCAAAAAATCTGCAGCAACCGTGTGATCCTATCATGTCAACATGACCAGAATCTCTAAGGAGTGTTTCAGCCACTTTTTAGTGCCATGTAGAGCTGAGGTTGCTCTGGGCTTTGGGGCTGGTGGTGTTTCTCTCCAGAGTTACTGTATATTGGTTGAAAATTTGAGGACTCAGCATTCTGTGTAAATAGTTTTATGATGCAAATAAGAGAGCAAAAAATGTATTTAAAATTGTTTTATAACAACCCTCAGCCTGCTAATGCAGTCCCATAGTTTCAATTGTATAGCATTGTTCAGATTTGTCAAAATGGGTTGAAATTGATGCTCTTACCTTGGTAGCAGTCCAGAGATAGAAACCTGTGATAGCTTTTAATCCACAAAACAAGCAAGCTTGGACAAAAGTCGCTAAATCGACTTTGAGAGAGAGGTAGTAGCTGCACATCTTTATGAATTTCACCATAATTAGCCTTTTCAACTCATGATGCAGTGTTTTAGATTGTACGGTAGCCCGTTAGGAAAAAACTAAGTGCACCCACTGGCTGTTATGTGCTGATCTGAAAGAACACTAAGTGTTTTAGTCTATCAGCCCACACTCCAATATAACAGCAAAATCAGAATCTTCTAGTTTACACAGACAGCCAGTAGTCTCAAACTTCCCAAAAAAAAAACCAAAAATGGATGCATATGGTAGCCAAGGGATTAATTCTTACGAGGAGGAATTCTTTCAATGGTTTCTGACAAGGTGGGGATTTTGTCAATAAAGCAAAGGAGTTTTGGAAGCGACTTTATTTTGAACATACAACTGCGCACCAGTGCAGAGAATTGGAAGGGTATATTGGAGTGAAAATTTAGCTATATATGGGGAAAAAACCTGACAGAAGGAAGTTGTACACTACAGGCCAAAAGTTTGGGGCCACCCTCAGATTTAAAAAAAAAAATCTAATCAAAGCACCGTGTTCTGCATTTCATTTCAGTGCATTGTGATTTAAGGGGCCATGACAATTTCACTACTTCATACAGTCACATGTCCAGCAAGGATACAGGCTGAACCTAAACAATTTTTGTGAGACTTTGCTCAGACTTTAGATTCATCGAAATAGCCACCCTTAGCCTTGATCACTGTGTCACAAATTCTTGGCATGCAATGCAACAGTTTCTTGAAGTATGCTGCTGGCAGTGATTCCCATGCAGATTTCAAGTGCTCAAACAACTGTTTTTCGTTGCTTGGGTTAGAGCACCGGACCTGCCTATCAAGTTCATCCCATGCCAGTTCAATAGGAGAAAGGTCTGGAGACTGTGGTGGCCAAATCATGTTTCTTAAGACATTCTGCTCCTCTTTTGAATGAATGTAGTTCTGGCAAAGCTTTGAAGAATGTTTGGGGTCATTGTCTTTTTTAAAAATTTGAGGGTGGCCCCAAACTTTTGGCCTGTAGTGTATAGTTCTACAATGTAACAATATATTTGACTGACTAAGTATATGTTTATGCCTAGCAGCCCGCCCTTAGGCCGATATTCATGAAATAAATGTTCATACATTAGCAGAATACTAGCATTTTATGAGCAAAATTGTTTCCCTTTAAGAGAAACAAAAGGACATTGATATTTTTTTCACCTAAATCCTGATGTATTATTGATACTGCATTTGTTAAAATTACAACCCCAATTCCAAAAAAGTTGGGATGCCGCGTAAAATGTCCAGTGCCGTGAAAAATTATTTGCCCCCTTCCTGATTTTTTTTTTTTTTTTTGCATAATTGTCAGATTAAATGTTTCAGATCATTTAACAAATTTTAATATTACACAAAGATAACCCGAGTAAATACTAAATGCAGTTTTTAAATGATGATTTTCATTTATTGGGGAAAAAAAGCTATCCAAACCTACCTGGCCCTATGTGGAAAAGAAATTAACCCCCCCGTTAAATCATTAACCACTTGATGTGTGGTTTATGTGTGATTAACCACATTTTTTTTTAGTGCAATTTCACTAGCCAAACCCAGGCCTGATTACTGCGAGACCTTTTGAACCAAGAAATCACTTAAATAGTACCTGTCTGACAAAGTGAAGTAGACTAAAAGATCTCAGAAAGCAACTTATCATTCCGTGATTCAAAGAAATTCAAGAACAAAGGAGAAACAAAGTCATTGACATCTATCAGTCTGGAAAGGGTTACAAAGCCATTTATAAGGCTTTGGGACTCCAGCAAACCATGGTGAGAGCCATTATCCACAAATAGAGAAAACTTGGAACAGTGTTGAAGCTTCCCAGGAGTGGCCAGCCTACCAAAATTACTCCAACAGCGCATTGACGACTCATCCAGGAGGTCACAAAAGAACCCAGAAAAAAATCTAAAGAAATGCAGGCCTCACTTGCCTCAGTAAAAGTCAGTGTTCATGGTTCAACAATAAGAAAGAGACTGGGCAAAAATGGCATCCATGGGAGAGTTCCAAGGTGAAAACCACCGCTGAACAAAAAGAACATAAAGGCTCGTCTCACATTTGCCAAAAAACATCTTGATGATCCCCGAGACTTCTGGGAAAATATTCTGTGGACTGACGAGGCAAAAGTTGAACTTTTTGGAAGGTGTGCGCCCCGTTACATCCGGCGTAAAACTAATACAGCATTTCATAAAAAGAACATCATACCAATAGTCAAACGTGGTGGTGGAAGTGTGATGGTCTGGGGCTGATTTGCTGCTTCAGGACATGGACGACTTGCCGTAATTGACGGAACCATGAATTCTGCTCTCTACCAGAAAATCCTGAAGGAGAATGTCCGACCATCAGTTTGTGACCTCAAGCTCAAGCACACTTGGGTTATGCAGCAGGACAATGATCCGAAACACACCAGCAAGTCCACCTCTGAATGACTTAAAAAAACTAAATGAAGGTTTTGGAGTGGCCTTGTCAACGTTCCGGACTTAAATTTGAGTGAGAAGCTGTGGCATGGCCTTAAACAGGCCGTTCA
The DNA here is from genome assembly GCA_029692085.1 of Gymnothorax javanicus. Taxonomy (NCBI): domain Eukaryota; kingdom Metazoa; phylum Chordata; class Actinopteri; order Anguilliformes; family Muraenidae; genus Gymnothorax; species Gymnothorax javanicus. The sequence goes on along the minus strand of CM056207.1, from coordinate 20,287,447 downwards.
TGCTTGAAAACCCTCCAATGTGGCTGAATTAAAACAATTCTGCAAAGAAGAGTGGGCCAAAATTCCTCCACAGCGATGTGAAAGACTCATTGCCAGTAATCGCAAACACTTGCTTGCAGTTGTTGTCACCGAGGGTGGCAAAACCAATTATTAGGTTTAAGGGGCAATTACTTTTTCACATCGGGCCAGGTAGGTTTCGATAGTTTTTTTCCCCTCAATAAATGAAATCATCATTTAAAAACTGCATTTTGTATTTACTCGGGTTATCGTTGTCTAATATTAAAATTTGTTTGATGATCTAAAACAGGGGTGTCAAACTGACCCCTAAAAGGGCCAAGAGGCCGCAGGTTTTCAATCCTACCAAGCAGGAGCACACCTGAAACCGCTGATTTAATCAACTGATCTAGGCCTGCACAACTGATTAGTTGTATCAGGTGTGCTTCTGCATTGTTGGGGTGAAAAGACCTGCAGCCTCTTGGCCCTTTTATGGGTCAGTTTGACACCCCTGATCTAAAACATTTATGTGTGACAAATATGCAAATAAAAAAGAAAGAAATCAGGAAGGGGGCAATTACTTTTTCATGGCGCTGTAAATAAAAACAATGCAATTATGTGCATATCTCATAAACCAATATTTTATTCACAATAAGACATAGACAACATATCAGATGTTAAAAGGGAGACATTTTACCATTTCATGAAAAATATTAGCTTATTTTGAATTTGATGGCAGCAACACATCTCAAAAAAGTTGAGACAGGGCCATGTTTACCATTGTGTAGCATCCCCTCTTCTTTTAACAATAATCTGTAAATGTCTGGGAAGTGAGGAGACCAGTTGCTGGAGCTTTAGGAGCTTTAGTTTGTCCCTCTCTTGTCTGATGTAGGATTTTAGCTGCTCAACAGTCCTGGGTGTTCTTTGCAGGATTTTCCATTTTATGATGTGCTAAATCTCTTCTATTGGTGAAAAGTCTGGACTACAGGCAGGCCATTTCAGCACCAGGACTCCTCTACTGCGAAACCATGCTGTTTTGATGAATGCAGTGTGTGGTTTAGCATTGTCTTGCTAAAATATGCAAGACCTTCCCTGAAAGAGATGGTGTCTGGATGGGACAATATGTTTTTGTAAAACCTCTATATAGTTTGTAGCATTGATAATGCCTTTCCAGATCTGTAAGCCGCCCACGCCATAGGCACTAATGCAATCCCATACCATCAGAGATGCAGGCTTTTGAACTGTTCGGCAATTACAAGCTGGATGGTCCCTTTCCTCTTTAGTCCGCACGACATGGCGTCCGTGGTTTCAAAAAAGAATTTAAAATTTTGATTCATTTGACCACAGAACATTTTTCTATTTTGCCTCAGCACTTTAGCATTTTTAGCATTTAGGAATGCTAAAATTCCCAAATCTAAGCCTCGCTGTGTTGAAAAGCGTGACATGAAACATTTCTCCTTGCAAGGCTTTATGCATGATTTATTTCATTATAACTGGGATAAAATTATGCTTATTGATGATGTTGAAACTGCTTGGAAATACTTTCATGATAGGTTTTTGCACCTTGTTAACAAACATGCTCCAATGCGAAAATTTTGAGTTAAGGGACGAGACAACCCTTGGCGCTCGCCTGAGCTCAGTAAACTATTACATGAGCGAGATATGTCTTGGGCGAAGGCTTGGCAAACAGAGGCAGAGGCTGACAGGCTTCACTTTAGACAGCTACGCAACAAATTTACAGCAGCTGTCCGACACGCCAAGTCTGAATACTATCTGGCTGCTACTACGGAAAATCTAAATAACCCCAGGGCATTTTGGAAGTCTATTAAGACTATCTCTACCACTAAAACACAAAATGAGCTGCCTCCCTGTATCATAAGGGACAACTCCTCTATCTCTGATAGATCTGTTATGCTGGAATGCTTTAACACACATTTTGTTGCCTCTGGTTCCCTGTTTGACCAGTCTCTGCCTGTAAACACCACCCGTCCAGACATGAATGTTGGCAATGGTTTTGGTGGCCAGCCTTTATGTCTTACCCCCTTTAGTGTCGGTGATGTACATAAGGCTCTCGCTTCACTGGACATCAAAAAGCCTGCTGGCCCAGATGGCTTAGAGCCATATTTCCTAAAGCTTGCAGCAGATTTTATTGCTGAGCCTTTGATGAACATTTTTAATCTTTCTCTGGTTCAAAATGTTATTCCATCTATCTGGAAATCTGCCTATGTCCTCCCCTTGCTAAAGGGGGGGGATCCTATAGGCCTATTTCCAATTTGTCTGTGTTGTCAAAGATCCTTGAACGACTAGTAAGTGATCAGCTAAAGGAATTCCTGAGTGTAAACAATATTCTCTGAGATTATCAATCTGGCTTCCGAAAAGAACACAGTACCATCACAGCTTCACTTAAGGTTGTCAATGACATAATTGAGGCACAGGACAACAAAAAATCATGTGCAGCTCTTTTTATCGACCTTTCAAAGGCATTCCATATGGTGAACCATTGTATTTTTATACGGAGGTTGCTTAGCATTGGTGTTTCCGAGAAGGCTGCTGGTTGGTTTGAGAATTACCTTTCGGATAGGACACAGTGCGTCACTTTTGACGGCGTCTCATCTAGCTTACAGCACGTTGCGTCAGGGGTCCCACAGGGATGTGTGTTGGCCCCACTTTTATTCACTATTTATGTAAACGAGCTTGGCTCAAATATTTTTAATGCACAGTGTCATTTTTATGCTGATGACACGGTCATTTACAGTTGTGGTGACACCCTTTCTCAGACCTTTGAGTACCTGCAGGCTGCTTTTAACACTATACAATCTCGGCTATCCGAGTTGAAGCTTGGACTGAATGCAAGTAAAAAAAAGATGGTCTTCTTCTCAAATATTAGAAGCTCCACAACCATTCTTCCGAACATTGTAACCCTGCAGGGAAGCCTGATAGAACGCGTGGCCGAGTGCAAGTACCTAGGATTTTTAGTTGATGACCGCTTGGCTTTCAAATCACATATTGAAAGTCTTGTCAAGAAGCTTAGACTAAAACTAGGATTTTATTTCAGGAACAAATCTTGCTTCTCTCCGGCCACAAGGAAGAAGCTCGTCGAGACTACTTTCCTGCCCCTTATTGATTATGGCGATTTATTATGTATGCACGCCTCCGCCAAGTATTTGGCCTTACTGGATTCTGTCTATCACGGTGCCCTGAGATTCATTACAGGGTTCAAAGCCTTTACACATCACTGCACCCTGTACAACCTAGTCCAGTGGCCCTCTTTAGCTCAGCGCAGGTTAACCCGCAGGCATTTATTTATTTACAAATCTATTATTGGGAAGTTACCCTCATACTTATGCAAATACATGTCCTTTAAGTCCAGCACTTGCTTTTTGCGTTCTAATGATACCTTCCAGCTCCTTGTACCAAGGGCACGTACAGAGTTGGGGAAACAAGCTTTCAGGATTGCAGCACCTACTTCCAGGAATCTTTTGCAGCTTGACCTTAAGTTAGAGAACCTGGTCTCGTTCAATCAATTCAAGGAACTTGTAAAAAATCTTGAGGCAAGCACAATTGGCACCTGTACCTGTTTTCCCAAGCTAGGTTAGATTTTATTGGGTTCTAGTCTATGATGCAACCAGTATTGTTTTGCTTTTGATTAGTTTTTTTCTGTTTTGTCGATTATGTATTTATTGATTTCATTATTTTTGGGTTGGTTAAATCAATGTACTGGTATTTTATCTGTTGTAATGTTGTATTGTATGTGTAACTTTTATTTTGCCGCTTTCTTGGCCAGGGGTCCTTCGAAAAAGAGACTTGTTCTCAAAGGACTTCCCTGGTTAAATAAAGGTTAAATTTAAAAAAAAAAAAAAAAAAAAAAATTAGCGCATTTTAAATGAGCTTTGGGCCAAAGAAGAAGGCGGCATTTCTGGATCTTGTTCACATATGGCTTCTTCTTTGCATGATACAGCTTTAACTTGCATTTGTGGATTGCATGGCGACCTGTGTTCATGGACAATGATTTCTGGAAGTGTTCCTGAGCCCAAGCAATGAATTCCAGAGCGGAATCATGCCTGTTTTAAATGCAGCACTGCCTGAGGGCCCGAAGATCATGAGTATGCAATATTGACTTTCGGCCTTGTCCCTTATGCACAGAGATTTCTCGAGATTTTCTGAATCTTTTGATGATATTGATACTATGCACTGTAGATGGTGGTACATTCAAAGTCTTCACAATTTTACATTGAGTAAATTCTAAAATGTTCTTTTTATACCAAGTCATTTTACTGACCTGTTGCCAATTAACCTAAGTTCAGTCAGGAAAACTCATGCATTGACAAAAAGAGGTTTATTAATGAAATATGAATAACATGAGATTGGCAGAGGTTCTGCTCAGGAGGTGTGCCCTACCTGGGCACAGCAAAAACACACAAACAACAATAGAAAAGCAGGGAGCAGAATTTAGAAACCCCCCCCGAATGAAAGCAGAACCGAACAGGTGGAGACCTGGGTGGAGGAGGAGAGCGAAAACCAAAGAGCGCTGAGCATTGCATAAGAAGGCATAGCAAAAGCAGCAGCAGAGGTGAGTGCAGTGTTTAAATAGACCACTACATTACAACATAGGATGTTGTCATACTCTGATTGGTTTACGCTTGCTGATGCCGACGTGGCTGGAAGCAATGCTGTCAGGTGATGTAGGCTTACTTGAGTTTCCTGCCTGAACTAATTTCACTTATTAGTCGCAAAATGCTTCTCCATCTGTTTTTTATTAGTACCACTTATTTTTCTAGCCTTTTGTTGCCCCTATCCCAACTTTTTTAAGATGATTTGCTGCCATCAAATTCAAAATGAGCTAATATTTTTCATGAAATTGTAAAATGTCTCACTTTTAACATCTGATATGTTGTCTATGCTCTATTATGAATAAAATATGGGTTTATAAGTTTTGCACATCATTGCATTTTGTTTTTATTTACATTTTACACACAATCCTGACTTTTTTGGAATTGGGGTTGTATAAGCAGGTGCGAATAATTATTTTAGTCATTAAGCTTGAGCGCCCTCTGGATGAATTGCAAATAGGGATGTCCGATATTGGCTTTTTTGCCGACATCCAATATGCCGATATTGGCCGACTCTTAATTTCCGATTCCGATATCCACCGATACCGATATTTGCGGGCTATACTTCCCCCCAAACTAATTTTAGGCAACATGACATAACTCCTGTCGTGGAATTAACACATCATGTCAACTTTTCTCGTGATGCCCCACTAGATGCATTCACAAATGCAACAAGGCTTACCAAATGTAAACAATAAACAAGAAAAAAATAAGAAAACAACTTCAACTTAAGTTATGGAAAAAGTGCGATATTTATTTTTTTAAATTTTGTCTCAACAGTTTGGATCACACTCTCCCTGAGATAATTCTGACAATGCCCCCTACACCTAGGCAATTTGACTACTTCACAGATTTTAAGATATTGGACCAGTACAACTGTGTGCAGCAAGTAAGGCAGACTAAAATAACATGTAAGTGATTAAATTTCGGCATATCTAGGCCAAAGTACATCTGAATATAAGCCAAAGTTCAAATCCAGCTATGCTGGCAGAGATTTAGTCTCCCCAATGGGCCAGATTTCCAATCGGCGTGCTTTTAGGTTTTGCTGCCCCCTGGCGGTGGAATGCAACAATACCCTACATCAGCCAACGAAAATAACTAATGCACAGAGTTCCCTTGGCGTGGTGCTGCCTCTCTAAGTGCTCTTGTTTTATCGGTTTTCATTATCGGCAAAAAATCTGATAATAATCTTTTCCGATATTACATTTTTAGGCAACTATCGGTCGATAATATCGGTCCGCCGATATTATCGGACATCCCTAAGTGCAAACCAAATCTGTACAGTGGCAAAATAGTGGACAGGCTCTCTGTAGAAGGTCTTTAGTCTTGAATAGAGTCTCAAGATAGAGTGATTTGGGACATGAGGGTTCCAGAGAAATCTAGTCTTGTGACATATGAAGCAATTTTGCTTTCATCACGTTATCTGGTGCTGTCTCAAAGTGAATGAGTTCATACGTGAATGAGCTCATCATTTTAAAAACATGCAGTCAAAATGTGTTAATATGACAGATTGCAGCAGGCTACTTATCAGTAAAGTTATTGATTGGAAAAAAAAGCCACAGAATGTTCAGGTTCCCTGCTGATCAGAAAGAACTAAAATATGGGTCATTAAATAAGTTGGGTAGGATGGAAACCAACTTCTTCATTGTTTCTTTGTGAGGTAAGTCCCTCCTCTTGCCATTAATTTTAATTATTAGTGGAAATACGTTTTATCTGTTTCTGACAAAATCAAATTAAATAAAATGAATAAATGCATTTTCTGCAGTTGACAAGTGATGATATGATGTAGCAAAACCAAGTGAGATTGAAAGACTCTGTGTCCATAAAATGTGTGTTTTGCTAACAATATGATGATGAATTGCGGATTTTCAAAAACCCAAATATTTTTTCCGTAGACACTGGACTGTTTAAACTATAGAGAATTCGGTAACACTTTACTTGAAGGTATCGTCATAAGAGTGACGTGACACTGTCATAACTGTTACATGACACAGCCATGAACGCGTCATACACATTATGTCAATGTCATAAACGTTTATGACTGTTGTCATTAAGTGTCATTCGGTTTTTGTAATGAGAAATTGACATTGTTTGGGTTGTCTTGAGTCATAAACGTTTATGACATTGACATAATGTTTATGACACGTTCATGACTGTGTCATGTCACAGTTATGACAGTGTCATGTCACTCTTATGACGATACCGTCAAGTAAAGTGTAACCGAGAATTCATAATTTGATATTATAAATGCAAATCTAAAGTATAATACAGTATCTATGGAAACACACTGGAAATGCATTTCTATTGTCACAACCTTCACGTGAATTCCTTGTGTGTCTCTTCGCAATTCAGCAGCTTGCACGTCTATTAGGTGTATGCGTGTTGTGAATGGTTTACATCTTGTGCGTCTCTCCTCACTCGGCTGAATCCTGTGATACAGTCATTTCTTGTTGAATGAGTGATGAGTATTTCAGCCCTTAAGTTCATGTTCAAGTTGCTGGATTGTGAAGTTGCATTCGTACTGAAATCCTAGTTTTATATATATATTAGTAGAACTTCTTTGTTTTTGTCTAATGTGATTAGTACTTTAGTAACAGCCAATTCCCTCAGTTTCTTTTGTTGTCATTTAGTTAATTCAAACAAGCTTCCAATCCCATTCAGGGTCCAGGATTAGGATCAAGTTCGAGTTAACTCTACTCAAACCTTTTCGTCAACTCCAGTTTTGAAGAACAAGCTTTTCAATCCTAGTCAGGGTCCAGGACTGGGAGCGCGTTCCTGTTAAGCTACCTCTTCCACCACATTGTGAGCAGTTCAGTGCGGGTGGGGCCAACAAAACATCTGACAACATCCTGGAAGCCACTGGCAGGCAAATGTAGCCCAGCAAAGCCTAGTTGTATACAACAGTGTATATAACAGTGTATTATAGTGTATAACAGTGTATTAATTTTTGTCCAGCAAGATGCACTTTTGCATATGTAAAGCCTAGTTTTGAAAATGGATGGTAAAGAGAGAACTTTTTTTGGCCAGCAGGATGCCGATGTTAAATTTGCGTGGATGTTAATTTAGTCCTTCAGCATAAAAACAACATTTGTTTGGACTTTTATTCTTTCTAATTTAGTCTCACCACACAGATATAAACAGGAGGTGTGTAAATGCTTCATTGCTTTCTAAAAGTTTGCATTTGAAGAGGTAATTCGTAGTATGAGTTAATGCTGATTCTGAATGTTACATAGTTGTTTGCCACAAACAAACAAACAAACTAAATAAATATAAAATCATATCATATAATGTAATATCCACATACATTTACAGCTTTTTGCTCAGGATATTTACTATTCACAGTCAAGGTTTGGTTGCCAAGTTGAGTACATTAAAGGATATCATTATGGTACTAGTAGTATTACAATATTGCACATTATACAGCATATCATTCATCCATCCATCCATCCATTATCTAACCTGCATGTCCATTGTTATGGCCGCAAGCTGGAGCTTATGCCAGCAGTACGGCAAGTCACCTGAGTGTTGCTGAGCTGGATTGTTTGACACTGAGTTTTCAATGAATTAAACCCGAGAAACTGAACCTCTGTCTGCATTTGAGTCCTGAGTTCGACTCTTGTCAAAATGACAATTTGAGACATGTTGATGAGCAAAAATACACTACAAAATACAATATAAAAATACACTCTGTGTTGCAGTATATATTGCAAAATCGGGAGAGTGCCAGTTTCTACTATATATTTGAGAATTCTTCGGCTATTCTGATTGCGTAGCTGTCCTCTGACACGTGCGAATGAAGATATGCATTTGACATGACTCCAGCCCCTTCCGTGCCGCCGGAGCTCCAAGCTCAGATGTTACTTGATAACAAGCAATGGGCACACACCCAAAAACTAGAGCAGCGCTCAGAGAGCGCGAGTACCTCCGCCAATGTACTCAATGTTGTTTTTGTCAGTATTAGCTAGCAACCCTGTGTTTATGCAGTCCTGTAGTCTTCGCGCAAAAAATGTTTTTAATGTTTTTTGACTTTTTGCATGCCCTTGACCTTGATCTTTGACCTTGACCTCCCAAAATCGAATCACCTCTTCTTTGAACAATACTTAATCATGCCACCAAATTTGATGAAAATCCATCCATTAACTTTTTGCGTAATCCTGCTTACAAACAAACCAACAAACCAACCAACAGACAAACGGTAATGATCACATAACCTCCTCCGACTTCGTGGGCGGAGGTAGTAATTCAGCAATGGGAACAGCCCTATAAATAGAGTGATAAGAGTTTTTTTTGACAACTGCCATCACATTTTATGCTGTGCACCAATCTGAATAGATCAGGATACTGTACATTTCTATGAACATTTGTAATGACAAATTCTTGTCAATATGATGATATTTGTGTGTGCATGCGTGCGTGTGTGCTCGTGTATTAGTCAGAAGAGTGGATTAGAGTGAACTCACCCGTCCGCAGTAGGCCATATAACTCGTTGGGCAGCCATAGCTCATAAAAACTATGGATCAGCTCACTGTGATGTCAGACAGTTGCTTTACCTGAGGGAATTTTGAGTGGCACCATGTTGTACAGTATCGGTGTTATGGTTCTGCTTTGTGTGCTTGTTTGTGCTTGTGCGTTTCCCCCGTGTCTCTCTTGATTTGGGTTTCAGCTCCATTCCCGCGGCCTGTCCATCTATTCCCCCTTGCCCTGGTTCCTGTGTCATGTGACAGCCTGCATGCCTGAGTCCTGTGGTCCAATCACGTTTCCTCTTTCGGTTTCGGCTGTGGTATTTCATTCATTGCTTCCACCTGTGCTTAATTCTGGGTCTCGCAAAATGGGTCGCAAACTCTGAGTGAATGCGTTCTGATAGGGCTATTACAAACCCGTAGTAACCTGCAGTTAAGGGTGTTTGTAAATATCTCGTCACATAATACTAACATTATTAACTCATTAGCGAGTGCAAGTGTTTCTAGCTTTTGTCAATTCCTTCCTAAGCTTTCCCTGATTAACTGCTTTTAAAGCTATGCTTTCCTTTGCTGTTCTCGTGGTGCTTTTTACTCGTCACGTTTAGATTACCTCAATCTAAACTGTCCAGTTTGATTGATCGTCTTAGCGCCTTGTCTCGAGTCATCATTGTCTACCCGGTCCTCGTGAATTTGTTAATTAATCCCATGTGTTTCTGTTTCCCCTTGAGATTGCCTGCCTTATCCCCGCCTCCTCCCTAGTGTATTTTAACTGGGAAGAGGGAAGAGATGTCAGACGGAACTTTGCGCGTTTTGACCTGAGTCTGTGCGGCATTGAAGATCTCTGTTCCTTCCGAGCATTTCCATTGTTTTTTAAGTCCAGTGTCTTCCCCTTGTCTAAGTCCCCGTGTTCCCACCAGCTTGTTTCAGTTTTATTCTAGCCACTTGTGGAGTGTGTGTATTAGTTTCCCCCCTTCCCTGCCTTTGGCAGAGTACCTTGGTTCTCCTGGTTCAGTGCATGTGCAGGGTGTTTCTTTTTGGCCTGTGTGCCACTTTTCCTGTGTCTGGGTTCCAAATAAAACCTCCTGGATCCTGCGCCTGGTGTCCACCTGACCTCATTTCCTAACAATCGGGCCATATTTTATGCTGCAGTGCTACCGATTTCGAGTCATCCACCAAGTGATGTAACCGGCTGCTGATTTGTCCACAAGACATTTCTGAATTGTTCAAATAACACTGTGACTGTACAAATAAATACACAGGGAGACGTTAAAATGAATAAAAACCATGTTTGGAGCGCACATTTACTTGAGTGAAAAAAACATGACTTTGTATTTTTACATGAAAGTTAGCATTAGTTGAACAGAGGATAGGGCATGCCTGTATTACTTTTTACTTGAGCCAGCCACAGTGGCGCTAGTGAGCAACGTCATTCAGGATTCAGGAAGACCCAAAATGCAGCTCAAAAATAAAATTTCTCTGTAGCCACTTGGGGGCGGAAGAAAACAGCAGGCCTTAAACAATCTCTCGGGAGTCCTGCTGCCACTCACGTATCGATACTTCATCCGGCATGCATGCGTGCCACCGACCTAGTGCTGACCTCTTCTGTTTCATCCCTCCTTTTTCAAATGCGATAAAGACTTGCGGCCGGTTATCTGATTGCATTCCTCGTAGGACACAATTCGACAGGCAATTTTACTCCTTTTGATGTTGGCAGTTGTCAGAGCAGTGGCAATTTTTCAAATGAACCTGGTTGCTCCTAACCAGTGCCTTGTGGGCTTGATGTGAGTATGGTTTATGGACTTCAATGTTTTCATAAACTGTTGGGCCAACGTCAGTTATGCTATCCTGTGTCCCTCGAAGATAAGTGCCACAGTATTAACTGAATTATAATACCTTTCTGTGCTAGTAACCTCCTGAAAAGAGGCTATGGAAATATAATTTGATCTCCATATCAGAGACTCCTGAATTTTCTGAAAGGAAATCCTTATGCTGCTTAAGTTCACCTTGTATGTCTCTTGTTCTACAAAAGAATTTGTGCAGCTGCTGGACTGTGCATGAGCTCTCTGTGCTAACTGTAGGTGACATAACCTGGCTATGGGCCTATCTGTGAAGAGCACATTGCCCTCATAGTCGTTAACTGCTAGTAAACGCTTGAGCTTTGGCTTAAACCTTTTCAAACAAATACATTTTAAACCTTTATATAAGTTTTTTTATTTTGTATATTTGGCCCATCCAATCCCATCTGCAATCAGTATGTCCAATTTTTGGATCAGGCACAAGCATACTTGCACACGGCTCCTGCCTCTGGCTCAGAAGACTAAATGAGCTACTCTATTACCTCTGTCCTATCTATGTCTCTACAGTCAATCATGCTACACACCTGTATGACTCATTCTACATTTGACTCTGGCATGGCTCATTTTCAACTGTCATTCTCACTTTCACTGTGTGAGCTTCCCAGAGTGAGAGAAGGGTGGCAAGGAAGCCTAGTGGGCGGTTGCTAGACTGACATCAGCTGATTTTTTTTGCTTTGAGCTCCCCGTGGGGCTGGATATATTGACTTGCACCTGGAGAGATAAAGTTGGGAAGAACTCTGCCATTGGATCCTTGAGGGAGGCCCTTTTCCCCAAAACCACTGAAGGAGCTTTACCCTTGTTTCTCGCGACAAAAACTTTCTTGCAGGTACTCTGTCTTGCCGTTCTCCCAGGGCATCCACTTGTGTTTTTCATTGGACTGTTACAAATATGCCTGTGTCATGGGCTGCACAAACCATTGCAAGAGCCAGGACTATCATTAGAGTCAATGACAGGACAAGGATGTGACACGCGAGACCTAAATGAAAAAAGTGTGGTGATCTCGATCTCTCTCTTCCTCCTTCCTACATTACTCTCTCTCTCAAAGACATACACACACGCACGCTCAGACTCTCAGCTGCTCACACAGACACACTCTCACACCTGAGTTCCTGCACGGAGTCAGCCTGCATGTCTGAGGTGTAGGTGCAGGTGTGGTCTGAAGCTGAGACTCTTTTGACACGCTAGTTCTGCTGGCTTTGAGCCAGAGCTCCAGTCCTGCCAAATAAACCAGTGATTTTGCTTTTTCCACCTCTCCTCTCTGTTCGATCCTGCAGTGATTGTTTATTCTGAAGTACATTGCAATGGGCTGGCAGTCTGCAAGGGGCCAGAAGTGCTGCTATATTCTAACAAGAGAGACCCTGCCTGATGGTCATTTGAGGGTTACATGCAAATTCCATATATGTTAATTCCACAATGCAATTTATGAAAAAGTGCATTGTCTGCCTGGATTGAAATTTAAAAAAAATGTTCAGAAGGAAATTACATCCGTGATCTGTCTTGTTAATATATATTGTAGAAGTAATTACAATTTAATTTGACTGACTATATGCAGTGCACAGCTAACAGCTGTGTTGAATAGTTTTTTAATTGCACTAAAATGAACATATAATAATACGCAATATAAAATGCATCATATACTGGCTCAAGAAAACAAAAAAAAAGAAAAATATGGTATGTTATTTACTTTGTCTTGCATATTTTATTGCATAATTTATGTAAGGTCTTCCTGTACTTATCACTGTTTTCAAGAGGTTAAAAAATATCTGACTGGCTGACAAAAGCTCAGAGTCTGTATAAACTCCCCTAGCTCCAGGTACTTAGTTTCTGCACCCTAGTTTCCACAGTCTTTTGAAAGCTGCTTGCACGTGCAGCACAGGGAAGTGAACAGGAAACTAGTTGGGCAGGTTAAGGGAGCACTCATGCTCACTCTTAAGGGCACTCTTTGTGAAAAATTTTTGAAAAATTAATTTGCTAGTTTTCTATTTGACAGTCTAAAGGCCCCATAAATATGAGTCCCTACCCATTGTATAAGCTAGTTGTCATCTTTTCAGCACATAGGCAAACAAAGAAGTATCAATCCGCACTGACTTTTTCATCTATGTGAATACATAACAAAGAATCTACAGGTCATCTAACAATTCAAGTCTACGTCTCTGGGGGCAATGGAAGTGATTAGTCCTTCAATCATCAATCAATTTTGATGAAGGTCCACTCCATGGAAACAGCAAAAGACTTGGAAATCCCAATTTTTTTTAATGAAATGCCCCTTTAAGTTTGATGACTGGCATGTGCCTGCCGGTGGACCAATCCCTTGGCCTCCCTGCTTCCACGATACAACTGTTTCATTTGTTTTTTCTAATGACATTGTTAAACTTCAGCTTCAGATCAAATTATTGATGTTTCTAAATCAATGTTATGCCATCATATTTTGTGTCTAAATCAATAAGACTATGGCAATACTAATTGTCATGAGAAATATTATGTGATACTTTTAGCAGTTACAGTTTTAAGCACAAAATTATATTAACAAAGATAAATGTAAATTCACTTGAAACATATCCAGCATGAAGCACTGCGTAATTTGTCCCATGGCAACTGGGTTTGATATTTTTGTATCACTGCTCTGCTGGTCAGCCGCTGTAACTTAGACTATTACGAGGCAAAAAATGGAAACTTTCATTTTGCAGACTTCGGGCTTTGCAGACTCTGCTCTGATCAGACAGCATGGCCACCAGTTCAGTGAAAGGATTTGATTTAGATTCTAACTTCACCTATGGGGGTATCTCATTACCTCTGCCAACGAAGTTGGGCGGAGGTTATGTATTCACCTGTGTCTGTTTGTCCGGACAATATCTCTCAAATTCCTCGTTCAATTTCAATGATATTTTGTGGAAGTGTGGGCCATGGCCCCAGGAACAATCTATTAAATTTTGGTGGTGATTTGAATCGCCATCCAGATTCAGATTCTTCACCATTGCAGGATTACATGATTGAAATAAATGGCTCACATCTTAAAATCTCCCTGACGGTAGAAAAGTTCCAAATATATTAGCGGCGGTATGTGCTCTCTGAGTACTGTCTAGTTTGAAATGTGGTCATTGGTCAATTTTGGCAGCTGATCAATGTCACTCTGTACTTTGGGCCTGTTTATACAATTGTTAATCTTATGCTTTGTGTCTTCTCCCTTTCCCGTGTTTATTCATCTTTCATATGCCAGTCCAGAATGTTATCGTGTTTGGGTCATCATGTAATTTGATGTCCCCTTCCTGTCAACAGATCAGTTGTAAAAAAATTTCTGAGTCACTGTCATTGAGACACAAGAGCATTGGGCCGCAAAGACTGCCTGCTTCAGTGCGCTGGCCAGGTGAAGCATTAACTACTGAATAAATTCAAGATAAGCTTTGGAAACAACATCAGAACTGATGAACTATGAGGCATATTCACAGCTTTGAATGAATACTACTTTTATATAAAGAAGAAACAATTGTTTTAATCCAGAATTTGTATGCTAAAGTATAATGGATAATGGCTGCAATAATTATTATAATGTTAAAGATAGCCAGTATAACAGACAGTGACTTTGTTGTCAGAAAAATCCATTCAGAAATGTTTACATTGGGTGAAAAGGCAGATTGTAAATTATTCACGAGACTAATTTGGCGATTTTGTTTTTTTGGGGAAAACCAAAGCTCTTTGTGGTCGCATAATGCAGGTGCGTGTTACCACTCAGTCCATAAACAATTAAGACAATCACTGGTGCTAATATATAACCTATACACCCCTGAGTACATAGGTTATGTACAATATCTGTGATTACCCATTTATGAATGGGTTTATAGGTTGGACGGTAGGAATGAGGGTGTGCAAGGCAATAGAGATGAAACACACCAAAAAGAAAACCCTGTAAAAAAAACACATAGTTAATGAGTGATGCGTGATCATAAAGGCCTCAGATGGCATGTAATGGAAATAATGAAATACAGCAACAGTTGTCCACGTTATTTTTATCTTCATTTCGCAGTGACTATAGGTGACGTTCTTCGTTATGCACCCATGCCTTAGCTGCATCGCGTGGCTTAGATGGCTGCATCTACATCACTAGGGATTTAGTTGAATGGGAGACAGCATTCTGAATAATATAGCCGTTAATGATAGATTTGAGTGAGAGGACCTCAGATTTAGCCTTGGGAGTCAGTGAGATATTTGATTCAGTCTGGTACTTAGTATTTATCTTGTTGCTCTAATTTTAGTAAAAACAATGTTACATCAGACTGAGTGGTGAAAAACTAATCGAAAAATGCTACATTTTTTGTCATTGCAGGTTTAGATACTGTCTGCAGTGAGAACTGCGTACTTTCAGAGACTTCGTCTCAAATCCTGGTGGTTTTCCTGAAAATTATCGCCTACACAACTGCTTGTTGAAAATAGCAGCCTTGGGTCAAGAAAGAGGGGACTAAGTCACCACATAACATGAGGAAAGTTGTTTCCTTGAGTGGCGCACATACTGCGTAGCGTATGGCAGGGTTGTGGCAACATTCGCCTGCACATAGCATCGTTTCCCCATCTTCGTTTTTCCCTTCCCTCCTGCACTCACACTCTCACCACAAGGTATGATTGACAGGCTGCACAGTGGCGTGAGAATCTCACAGTCGCTGTCACGGCAGCCGCTTCCTGTACTGCAGGCTGACAGGATGAGAGAGGCGCGGTGCTCAGGTGTCAAAACAGTGTCAACGTCTCATTTAGAACACAGCTGAGGCATCTCAATGAAGGGAAGACACATTCACAAGTGCAGCGCGATTGTTCAAAGTCCACTTAAATCAGGGGTCTCAAGCTCAAATCCTGGAGGGCCGGTGTGGCTGCTGGTTTGTTCCTGCACTTAATGGAATAATAGAAGGATTCGATTGGCTAAGGAGTCAGCACACCTTGTTAGTGAGGCCTGAGTTCACTGCTCATTGAATGGGAACTCCAAAAATCCCATAGACACTGCGCCCCTTGAGAAATGGAGTTTGAGACCTGTGGCTTAAAGTCTGGCACTATCCTCAACTTGACCTATGACAGGACTCAATGGCTGCATCTCTAAAGAGATACAATCTGAGAAAATAAAGTACATAATTTTACCGTTTGGGGGAGGTGGCTTGTCACTCTGCTCACATGGCTCAAAAGGATATAAGGGTGTGAAAATCAGCCATATTTTGAATGGTGATGGAGCTCTTCTACTCTCCTGCCACTGAACCACGACAAGCAAACATATCAGAGCCACGTACTGTTTACGCAGGGACACTTTGCTGCTTATTGTGCTTTGTAGCTGCAGATCAGTTACAGTGGCTGTTTTAAACTTGGTCCACTGCCATTAGTGCCTACAATGGGCACATGAGCATCAGGACTGGACCTTGATGCAGTTGAAGAAGGTGGCCTGGTCCAGTAAGCCCTGTTTTCTACTACTTCATATGCATCGGCCAGGCACTTGTGCACCATCTACCCAGGGATGAGATGGCACCAGGATGCACTGTGGGAGGAAGATGAGCCAGTGAGGGGAGTATAATGCTCTGGGAAATGTTCCACTAGGAAACCCTAAGTCCGGAGATTCGAGTGGAAGTAAGTTTGACGGAGCTGTTTTGGTGGCATGAGGATGACCTTCAAAATGTTAGGTGGGTGGTTTTAAAGTTGTGGTTGATCGATCGGCTTATTCCATAACTGGGCAACTGAACTGAAAAGGCCAAGACCTATGGTTAACTTCAGTGGCATGCTCCGCAAACCGCTGGACAACTAGGTATGCTCTTTAGACAGACATCTACTTATCTTTGGATGCAGGGTTACAATGCACATTCTTTCTGTTCGTTCATTTTTGCATGTTTCATTTGACTAACATTTTATCCTCTCAATTTTTCACATTGATTAATTCTCTCATGCTGAAAAAAAAAAGAACAAGTGTTAGAAATTTTCAAAAATCTCAGCCTTCCTCATCTATCTCTACTTTAGGGGCTCTCTCTCTCTCTCTCTCTCTCTCTCCATCTCTTAAACACAGTCTCTCTCTCGCACACACACACACACACACACACCCTAAAACTCACACCTGTCCTGGGTTGACATAAGCATGCCTCTTCATGCGTGTATGGATGCTTTATTTTGGTTGTGATGTTTTGATCTCACTGTCACGCAACTGCGCAATGAACTGTCTCCGCGGTAAAGTTGTGGGTGAGGGTGGGTGGTTCACATTTTCCTTTTGTCAGAGAAGCACTTGCATCTTTTTGAAATTTCATTCTTCCGCAAAGTGAACTGCACTGACATGTATTTTTTTGTAATTATTTTGTTTTACCTAATGGAGAGAGGAGGTATGATATATTTGGTTCATGTGATGAAATATGTACATGTGAGGGGATTTAATTTACTCTCACTGTAATTCCCCTGTCCTTAGGCATTCCGGATACTTGGCAAACTGCCTTCACCTAATTATTCAATTACCCCCTCTGGTCTCTCTGTTAATTATTACACCTGATTCTCCTTAATTCGTTAATTATCATTCTCCTTAATTAGTTAATTATCATTCCTTTTCCTATTTAAACCTTAGTTTTCCCTTGCACTGCCTGGTAGCCTTAGATTGTGACACTCTTTTGTTGAGAGCACTCACCTTTCATCATTCATCCATTCATCCATCCATCCATTCTCTAAAGCGCTTCTTCCTCACTAGGGTCACGGGGGAGCTGGAGCCTATCCCAGCTTTGCTCGGGCAAAAGGCAGAGACCCACCCTCGACAGCTCGCCAGTCCCCTTTTGTTATTCTCCTGAAGTTTTGTATTTGTGTTGCTTATTCACTTTGCTTATTTAATAAATCAACATTCCTGCACTTGGGTCCTTCATGATTCCACCATCCTCCGGCTGTCGTTTTAACACCCTTTGGCACCAGGTCGTCACGCTCACCACAAACACATTCTTACTTTCATAGATTTTATATTCCCAAACATATTATTATTATTATTACCATAATAGGCAGGGGCAGACTGGGGCAAAAAAGTGGCCCGGGAATTCGTACCTGACCGGCCCACTCTCCGAGGGGCAGGGATGGGGAGGTAATGGCTGGCCGAAAAAATTGCACGTTATTTGGCAAAAAAATATGCATTTTAACGTCATATTGGACTATATTTCCCATAAAACATTGATATTATTAGTTTTTGAGTTTACATAATACCAGTTAGCCTACAACAAAATAATTGTTGCATATATCTAACATACAAATCCAGTGGCTATATGCATTTGTGATTTTAGCAGATGTTACCAGATCACCAAGTCCCTCCCCAAGTCCCTAAACCAGGTTTCGTAAAAGATGCCATCCTCAACAACTTGGAAAAAAAAAAAAAAGTTAGTTCAATGCTGTAATGTCTTTTTAATGTCTGTCTTTTTAAATGTTTCTAAAAGATGAGGGTTTAATGCTTCCAAAACAGTCCAAGTGTTGTGAAAGTAGAAAGGGTAGCCTCGTGAAACACCAACGTACACATAATCCGAGTCACCATTAAGTTGAACTTATGTACGTGTGTGAATTTACTATTCTGTTGGCAGGGGTTGGGTGGGTAATGTCCAAAAACAAACAATCATATTTATATTAGGCCCGTTTCCACCAAAGAAGTTCCTGGTAGTATTTGTGGGGCAGGAACTACTACAGGAACGTCCTCTCACTCGGCCCTCTCAACTGCCGTGTCTCCACCGAGAGGGAGAAGTAGGAGAAAGGTTCCTGTAAAGTTGTGTGACGTCCTTTTAAAAATGCGACCCCTCATCGTCTGCTGAGTTTTAAAAATGCTGGCTATTTTGTCGCTTTCTGTTGACGTGACATCCCGCCCTGAGTAAATCCAATCAGCGCCAAGTAAACCCCAAGTCCCACCCAGGAGTTTTTTGGGGCCGTTCAGAGTACCTATTCCGAGGCAGGGACTTTTTTAGCCCCTGTAAAAGTTCCGGAACTCTGTCCTTCGGGGGTGGTTCCGGCAGTGGAGACACGCAACAACGGCCCTGGCCCCGTAAAATTACCTCGAAGTTCCTGAGGTGGAAACGGGCCTATTAAAGATCCTATTTATCCAAAAAATGTCCTGAAATACATTTAATACAATTATGCATTCCTATATTAAAAACATAACATTGTCAACATATAAACTAATGTATTTTTACGGAAATATTATTATTATTATTATTATTATTATATTATTTATATGGGCCAGGCTCACGAAATGTGCGCCCCCCCCCCGGTACTGAAAAATAATGAAAGTACCCACAGAGCTTAGCTGTGAGTGGTTTTTAATCTATAGGTGTTGTGGGATCATATTCCAAAGCCGTCTTTGACGGTGACGTTTTTTTTTTTTTTCGTGGTACCTGGTCAAAGTTGGGTCGCTCAACTCATTTTTTGGGCCAGGTTTCTGCCTTAGTTTCAAGACATGCATATCTTCTAAAGCTTCATACATGCATAGATATCTTCTCAAAATGCCCTGATATGTGTAGAAGGATAGTATAGCTGATGGAAAAATGATAAATAGGTAATATACTGTTGGGATTGTCAACCCTGCCATGGCCCTGCAGTCGGGGTACGTTTTGCGTACGGCTGCAAAATTGCTGCGCGAGTGCAAATTGCTCTCTAACACTGTATAAAATTAATTCAGGCAACCCTATGCTCTCAGCGGTAATTGTATGTGATAAAGGTATATGTCTACTCTCTGAATACCAAATATAATGGTCATTGGTGGAATATTTGGTGAGTTATATGCATTTCCCTATCCCCTTGCTCGTCTAAGTCAGAAACACAAAAACCTACTGTTTGCCTATAATCTATCCAGAGGCCTATAACTAGTGATAATAAAGTTATTTAAGCTTCCAATCAGTGTTATAATTGTATATAAGTGATGTCCAGAGGTATATCACCTGAAATTAGAAACCCTACAGTGATTTTTTTCCCTCAGGATCCCGTCGCTGCTGAAAAAAAGAAATTCTGGTCTGCAAATACCTGGAAAATGTTATAAAAACCTATATCAAAACTCAAAAATCTCCTAGAAACACTCCTTATGGCTTAAAAGTATGTAGCCTAGGCAATACCAAGCCAGAACAGGTGTCTATTAGCTCAAAATATCGGTATATCGGTCAGAAACCAAATCTAAGTCAGAAACCGTGACTAAGTCAGAAACCCGTCAAAGTGTACCAAACTCAACCCGACTGACTTGCTATTGCCATAATACTTAACTAATAGATAGAATAAGAGTCTCAAATAGGTAATTGATCACTTACCAACTCACCACACATTTCGTGAGCCTGGCCCATATATGTATATTTACGTGAATGAATGTGAAAAAGAAATGTGACTTTGGGGCCATTTAGAATTTTTCAATAAGACCATTGCACAATTTGGACTGATTCATACATAACTTTTTTTTTTAAAAACAAGGTTACATATCTTACTTACAGACTCTAAAGGGCATAGCATAGCTTTTATTTGGCACCGTAAAACAACGATTCAATATGCATCAAATAGTAGGCTAATAACAACTGGTCCATCAATGGGGTCCTTCTGTAAGCTCAAGCAAATTTTAACCGAACACATTCTTGCGATAGCCTATTAATTTAACGTCAGTCTTACCGCTTCCGTGTCTCCCTCCAAATGAAAACTGCTTGCCACGAGGATCATCATAGCCAAACAGCTGGTCATTTTTTTTTTTGCATTTGAGAGCCTGAGCCTCCAATATCTGTTTACTTTATTCTCTAGGCTTTTCTGCCTCTCCATTGCTTTCTGACATTTTCGTCTGATCTCGTAGTCGTTGAAACGCGTTTTTAGACTGTTAACGCAACAAGGGACAAGCAAGGCCATTGGTCAAACAAATTTCCCAGCAAGCCTGCCTTCTTTTAAGAGTTTAAAAAGTTTGAAAATTTTTAGGAGGAAAACAACAACATTAAATAAATTGAATACAGCTTAAGCCCATGAATCTTTTTATTTGCAAGAATGCAGTTTTTTCGGTCATTCCTATATCATAAAAATATATAAATAGATACAAAAAAAATGGCCATGACGTAAGATAACCGGAATAGTGAAGCATAACCAATAAAAGTGGTATATTAAACAAGAAGCACTGCTCGAAGAAAAAAAAAGTGTTACATACAGAATAAGTTTCTCAGCGTAAACGCCAACAGGTTTAGTGAATTTTGATATCACAACATGTACGAAAAATGTCCGCCATCGCGCCCCTGCTCGCTGTGAGCGACACCGTTTCCAGTGGGCCGAATACGCCTCTACAGTTTCGTTGTTCTTATTTGTTTTTTTTATTTTTTTTTTTTTTTGCCGGTTGGACCAGCGAACTGACCCAGTGGCCCACTGGGAAAACTCCCAGTATTCCCGATGGCCAGTCCGCCCCTGAAGCAAAAACATTTTGAGACCCAAAAGAGATTATAAAAGCCTCAAGAAATGAAAAGGGAAAAATAATGTAAGTGTGGTGCTATACACAACACCCAATCAGTGGCGTCTCTGGAAGTGATAATTGGTGGGGCCCGGACCATGCCTTTGCGTCAATGATTGTTCCTGGCTTGTACTCAGTTATTTTCCATTATTAACACGTTTTCCAATTATGACAATAATCCTCTGGCAATCGAAGTTAGGGTTTCTCTCTCCATGCGATCTATTGACGACTAAATAATGGGATAAATTCAGATCAGAAAAATTATTTAGGCCACTCAAAAATTGTTCGCTTTGTAAAAGACAAACTGCTCTCAAACGTCTGCGCTACCTTTTCCACACATCAAGTGATTTAACTGGCGTTTCATGATCGTTTTGTTTAAATAAAATAAAAGACCATTTGAAACGTCTGTGCGCAATTCTGAACAACGCTGATTTAAATGCACGAAATTACGCGTCCAGATTAATGATTGTCGTCGTACCGTACCGACGTGTTCTCGGAGTGAATCTACTGCTCAGTCCCTCAAGGAAGTTGCATGTCGCGATTGCAACTATTAAAGCAAATTCAAACAATCCACGCAAATTTCTCGCGGACAAAAAAATAAATCGCCAAGACATTGCAACTTTCATTGCCACTTTTTGAAAAAGTTACCGCAAAAAATCAATAAAACAATAAAAAAGACGGGAAAATCCTGGAGGGATTGTTTGTCAATTATGCGAATGATTGCGTGCAAGTCAGGGTTAGTAATTGTTTTAAAGAGGAGCTCTGGGCCCCAGCAAACGTCATTCCTAGAGACGCCACTGCACCCAATTACTCAACCCGCCAGTGAAATAGTCACTGTGGCTGTGTAGGGGAACTGCTGCTCAAACTTATCACAGGTTTTCTGTATTTCGAGGTTGATCAGATTATCACTCTGACAATTGAGCAATAACATCCTAGTTTAAATGATTCCGAAATGTGTGAATCCGTCAGATTGATGAATGGAGTAGCATGGGCGCAAATGGGTTGGAAGAGGAGCAATTCAGCACGCAAATATTTGGAAGTACTACACTGTCAACCAATTGCTCTGTGACTGGCCGTTGTTGACAGCTCAGCTCAGCGGCACAGTGAGCTTTGCTCTTGCAAATAGCAAGAAGGTTGTGGTTTTGAATTCAGCCTGGAGCCTTTCTTTTCTTAATTAACTTTCTTATTGGTAGCCATTTCACAGACAACAACACAACAGTGCAATGAAAAAGCGAGGACTTCCCTTAGTTCCCAATCTTTTTATCCCTCCCCACACCAGGTTTTGCTATGAATTGCGTATCGAGTAGACATTTTTGTTAAGGATAGTTCACTCTCGGCAAAGCTTGTATGTCAAGCTGCCTACCCAAGCATTTACAGAACATTTACCTAGTGTGCCACCACTAAAGTAGGTTGTTCTGATAAGGGGGTGACCCTGCCATGGACAGCCCTGCAGTGCTCTCTCTGCAACTCATGGCTCTTGGCCCAAGTAAACATGGTCTGCGTGCAAAGTTGGATTTATAGCAAAAATTATTAACCTATCATGCATTTGGTCTTTTTCTTGCAGTGCTCTGTGGGTCAGGTATTAAGTAGTCATCTGCAATTTACTTTAATTACTTGCTAAAATCGTAGTGTTAGGCGGTTGAGTTTGTTGTCTGTTTGTATGTTTGTTTGTTTGTATTACTGTCTGTTTGTTAGTAATGCGCTTTTTTACCCTTTGCATATTGTTCATGTTAATGAAACTTCACCATATGCTAGATGAGGTTCCTCGCCAGCAGCCTATACTTTTTTTAGTCCCTAGGTCAAAGAACAAGGTCACCAAAAACATTAAAACCACATTTTGCTTCACAACTTTGCTACTATTACAGCTAGAGACTTGAAACCAACTCCATTCTCTTCATTCTGTTTCAGTAATCTGTGCACAATTTTGGCAAGTCGTCATTCTATGAATGACCATTCATGATTGTATGTTTGTTTGATTGCCAGGTCTGTTTTACTCGTCCAATTATGTATTGATTATGGCTTCATTTCTCTCCCTGCAGTTTTGGTTAATAGATCAAAGGAATTCAAAAAGGAAGAGGTGATATGAAAATGGATTGTTGTGATAGGTGTCTGCACGCAAATTAGATGTGGCAGTGTTAGTTCACTCGCTTTCACTGTTTGCTCATGAATCAGCTCACGAATATCTGCTCATCCACCTGAGGTTTCGTGTGTATTAGCGGGTAAGGCCATCGGCTTGTTCAAGGCAATTATGGAGCTTGTTTTTTAGGACAGTGTGCATTCTATTTTCTGTTTCACTCTCTCCCCCTCCCAATTCATCTCTCCTACTTCACCTGCTCTTATATTCAAGAGGGAGTTTTCCACATTTCATTTTGCTTTTTCCATTTGAATTTTATTTTTAGTAAAACATTTTCTAATTTCACACTAATCCGGGACCACAAAATGTAGACCCTAGACATAAACCCTAGACATAAAAAGTGTAGAACTCTAAAATGCGTTTTCAGGAGAGCCCATTCCTGTGTTTGGCCAGGATATGGTACACCCTGACAAAAAATGCAAGTGCATGAGAGGTTAACTGTTGAGGTCATGGGCAATGTGTTATAAGTGGAACCCTGCATAATCTTAGTAAGCCTAGCCATGGTCAGAGTACACACAAGGATGACTGAATGCAGCCAACAGCCTTAATGCTGACTTCTAATCACAGCTTGCAGTATATCCTCTCTAACTCTGATGTCTCGCATAGGGCCTAATGAAGGGTATATCTCCTACACTCCTTATTAGCTTTGTCAGACTTTCTGCATCTTCACAAGTATTAAAGAGCAGGAGATTGGACTTTGACTCGTAGGTTAAACATTTCTGTCCTAGGGCAAGTTGTTCTGAAGTGCAGTTCAAGATTAGAAGGAGATTATTGAATATGTATCATTCAAAGATACAAATTGCTAAATAATTGCACTTATCTGTGTGATGGAGCTGAATCCGCAAATACTACTGATACTACTGATAGCAGTTAGTATAAGAATAATTATCGCTTTGGTGCCATTTCCCGCTTCTCAGATGTTTTCTATATATTTTTTTTCTCCTAGGAAACAGGCCCAGGAAATAGGGATGCACCGATACTACTTTTTTTAAAACCGATACGACTACGAATACTTTATATTGTGTACTTGCCGATACCGAGTACCGATACCGATATTTCTGAAATGTTTTCCAGGAAAATGCAATGACAATTTGGAGTGCAGGTTTTCTTTATTTATTTATTTTTTTATAACAAGCCTAAAAGAGGCCAATATCAAACGATTCACAGATGGCTATTTCCAAAAAAAAAAAAAAAAAAAAGAGCAGGCCTAACTGCTAAAAATCTTTCTGTATTTAGGCCTGACAAGAAGCCTGTAAACCAGCACTGCCATCAAATGAGGCAAAACATTACTGAAGCTTGACAAATGAAATTAAACTCACTGCATAGGCAAGGTAACACATCCGACTTCATAAAAAGTCAGTAGAACTATTAATTGGCACAGATAGTTTCCACACACATACATAGGCATTCTCAATCTAACTAAAGTCAATAATAGCTTTCAAGCAAACAAGGCATCACTTAAAGTGTGTGGTATCGCCACATTTCAATTACACAAATGACAAATTAAAAATTTAACTGAACCACAACTAAAATATTGAAGGTAACCATATGTTACTAATATATTTGTAGTAAAATAGAAGATTCACAATTCTAAGTCTCTGTGTGTGTGCTTGTGCGTGTAAGTGCTTGTGTGAGCTCGGCTTGCTTGTGGATATTCAATAACTGATCCGGGTGTGCGATCTAGTGATAGAATATTGTAACTGCGTGCATGAATTTGCAGCTCCATGTCCGCTGGCAGAAACATCTGCACAAAGATACCCTGCCGAGCACCGTTGTTCTTCTCGAACACGCCACATCCAGATAATCCTTAAAGGACCAGTGTGTAATATTTGGCATGGTTTATTGGCAAAATCTGAATATACTACCTATTAATATGTTTATATAAGTGTATAATCGCTATAAAATAAAATTCGTTTGGTTTTCGTAGCCTTATAAATATGTGTTTATATATACATATAGCAAGGGCCTTGCTTTAGAGACGACGCCATCTTGCAGCACCATGTTGGTACGGCAGCCCGACCGGACAATCCAGCCAGCTAGAGAACGTGTTTCGCATGTATAAATCCCAGTCGTGGAAGACGCCATTTCCGCAAAAGTGTCTTGGTCCTCGGAGGCCACCGTCTTTTTGCCGACGGGAGGGGTGAGCGTGAGTGAGTGAGTGAGCGCTGCAGTCTAGAATCTGAACGCTGGATGTCACTGTTTCCCCCCCATTTTACACACTGGTGCTTTAAATGATGAATTACATACGTAATGAGTAGCAAAGTGGCCAGTGTCAAAGTAACGAAGTAAAAGTATGCTTTTTATCTTTTAAATGTAGTAGAGTAAAAGTAAAAGTCCCGGTTAAAAAAAAAAAAAAACACAGGTAAAGTACAAATCCTCAAAAAAACTCCTTAAGTTCTGTAAGTAAGTAGCCTACGTGTACTTCGTTATTATACACCTCTGGTGTTTATGCGCGTATGCCTGCATGTAATGTGATGACTATAAAGCTCTCTTTCTCTTATTTTTTTCTAGCTCGCTGTCTCCCCCTAGACATAGAAGTCAGATTGTACATCATACTGTAGCCTATGCGACCGTGAACAGGCAGTTACCTTGCGTCTTACATTTAGTGGTATCGGTGCGTGGTATCGGCAAATGTGTCAATGAGTACGAGTATGAGTATATTAACGAGGTATCGGGCAGATACCCGATACTGGTATCGGTATCGGCACAACACTACCAGGAAATGGCAGCACTCAAAGTGTTGTTTTGAGGTTATAAAATACAGAATGTGCATACTGAACAGATACAAAGCTGAGGGACCAACCTTCCCAAACACCAACATTTTGCAGTTGTTTCCAATCACGTACAAATGGCGAGTCTCTCCGAAATGTCATACATCACATTTCTCAAACTATTTCACTCGGGTATGTGTCTGAAGAGGGCATGAGTGATGGTGAAGTCTCTCTACCTAACTTGTCATGAGTGGGCAAGACTGACCTCACAACCCTCACCAATACAAGCACACACCTGGTTGAGAGGGTGACAGAGTCAGGTGCTGGGCAATTGCGTGCTGGAGCTTTAATTGCTTCAGCCATTTGAATTTCATTCATCTTGCATATTTAGTACAAGCGATTTCTCAAGAGATCTAGGGGCTCAACTTGTCAAAGAAATTCAGTGTGTGAGAGAGTATGTGTGTGTACATGCTTGCATGCCTGTACTTTTCAAATGATCACACGAACAATTCTATTTCTGATCCAGATTTTGTATGACTAAATTATTTCAAATTATAAAATACTGGAGCATATACCCAGTGACATGAGCAGTGATAATTAAAATACAACAGTCTCAGATCATAATTTATTGATTAGAGCATAACTTTCACTCTCGTAATCTCTTGAGCATAGGCCATCAGTAAACAGTATATATATATATATATATATATATATATATATATATTAGCTCCATTAAAAACGCACGGATGAGGTATGTACTGTATCTGCGGCAAATTGAAGAATCGATTGATTTTTATTGCTTTTCCAGTGAGGCACGAGAGGAAATAAAGAAAAAGCGCGTGGTATTGTAATCCTGACGCCAAGACCACGTTACACGCCGCCAAGCGCTTCAGTAATAATAAACATTGAGCTGTTCGTGATGTGTGCAGTGACACTTGACTTATTCTTTTTGGTGTGGTCAATAGCCTACATAAAGCCAACAAAAAAAACGAAAAATGCTACTGCATCAAAAAATGCAACGGCTTGTGACACAGGGGAGAGAAAAAGAGCCTTTGGCATGTTACGGGCAGATCTCAGCCGCCGAGGGGTGGTGCGTCATTTGCACTGTCACCGTTCAACAATCAGTCAGCTGTCTATCCGAGAATGGAACACAGGCACTGTCACTGACCGACCCCGCTTAGTGCAGCCAGGAGTGACAATGGCGGCTCAAGAGCGCCACATCTGGTTACAGCCTGTACGTGACAGATTCCGGACAGCAACCAAAACTGATCATGAGATGAGGGGTCCAAGACGATTGAGGGTGAGCGCAAGTATCGTTTGACGCCATCTATGTGAGCAACACATGCGTGCACGAAAAATGGGGCAAAAAATGACCATGTCACCAGTTATTCATCTCTCTGAAATTTTTTCTGTGCAATCTCATAAATGTGAACAGTGTCTGACAAAAAAAATCAGAATGATGTTTGGCTTACTTTTTTTGTTATGAATTTTTAAAATATGTTCCAAAATTGTGTATTTTTTCATTGACTAAACGGATATAGGCCTGCTGCAAGTGCTGTTATCTACTAAATATAAAACAAAACATTGATTAAAAATATTTTTTGAACATGATACACCATCTAAAAGTACAATACATGATAGAAGTCTTGTCAGAATATTTAGGTGTTTGCTAGATTCCACAGATTTATTGCTCAATTTGATTGGTTTCATCGTTTTTGTTGGGGATGACTGTTTGGGGATGACATCAGTGCCTCAAACATGCCATGACTTGACTGATCACAGGCTTCTGAAGTACTCCTAAATGAGCCCAAACTTGTATTACTGAATTGCGCAATAATAGTTCGCTATAAAAGGAGGCAGTCCCACTTGGGGATTATTAGATCATCATGAGCACTGAAATGGAGGGGAGTAATTTACCTTGGTGCAGTATTGGAATCTATTTAGATGATGCATGTCATTCAAGGAAATTTATAAGAAAAACTGGACTATTGGGACTAGATACTTTCTTACGTGAGGATACTGCCTTAATGCAGTGGCGGTCTGGTGTTCCGCAGATTGATTCTGTGTGTTGTCATCATGAGAAAATGTTTTTAACTTGCTATGAGAAGAATCAATGGTACTGTGCAGATCCCAGAAACATTCACCACAAAAAAGCAGCAGGCCTATACCGTTTAGGTCACGAAAATTTTGGAACAATTTAAAAATTCATAACAAAAAAAGTAAGCTGAACATCACTCTAATTTTTTTGTCAGAAATTGTTCACATTCATAAGATTGCACAGTGAAAATCTCAGAGATGAATAACTGGTGAGATTATCATTTTTTGCCCCGAAAAATGGCATTTTGGGGCAAAACCGGAAAAATTTACTTGGAAATTATTTCATTAAAAAACTTCTACAAATGATATTACTTGAATTACTGCATTTTTATAGAAAGATATATCATAAAATCATAAAAAATGAATTCTAGCCTTTTATCTTACTTGGTTCCCGAGTTACAGGTCATAAAATGTGGTCTCGTTTTTGGGCATTTTGTGTTTTCGGCTGATTTGAGGCTTTACCATACAAAAGTGGATCAAGATACACAGAATCGAAGGCCATTTTCAGATTCTAGGGGATGAATATGGTTAGTATACCCAATTTCAGCCTTGTATAAGCAATCAATTTGGTGCAATAAGTTGCCAAATTTGGCTGAAAATGGGTTCGCCAAAAAACTTAAAATGGTATTCAAATTTCAAAGGACTATAACTTGAAAACTATTTGAGATACTGGCCTAATATTTGGCGTTTTTTCATTTTGTGTGAATATTTACTCGTGAATTTTTTCAAAGAATTTTGAGGAGATGACCTGGCAGCCCCTGGATGATTCGACGTGAATGACCCAAATAGCCTATTTCTGTTTTAAATGTCACACATACAGCGGAGAAAGTAAGCATTGAGCGCGTCAACATTTTTCTCAGTAAATATATTTCTAATGGGGGCGATTGACATGAAATTTTCACCAGATGTCGGTAACCCAAGTAATCCACACATACAAAGAAATCAAAATAAATAAGTCCATAAATTATGTGTAATAAAGTGGAATGGCACAGGGAGTCAGGATGAAGAAAAGGAGGTGCAAAAAGGCATGGAAAGCCAAGAAACCAGCTGAAATCTGTCAGTATTTAGAAAGCAATCCTGCCCCCTATCAGTGCAAATTAATATCAGTTGGTTTAGTCTTAATTGATGGCCTATAAAAAGGTTTCTCATTACCAAGGTGTCACACAAGAAGCATCTCATGATGGGTAAAAGCAAAGAGCTCTCTCAAGACCTTCACAACCTTATTGTTGCAAAACATAGTGATGGCATTGGTTTCAGAGGTATTTCTAAACTTCTGAATGTTCCAGTGAGCACCGTTGGGGCCATAATCGGAAGTGGAAAGAACATCATTTCACCATAAACAGGCCATGACCGGGTGCTCCTCTTATTTCAAAAGAATAATCAGAAGAATTGTCCAAGAGCTAAGGACCACTCGTGGAGAGCTTCAGAAAGACATTGAATTAGCAGGAATACAAGTAATGCACTCAACCGCCATGGCCTCTATGCACGCTCACCACGCAAGACTCCATTGCTGAAGAAAAAGCATGTTGAAGCTCGTTTAAAGTTTGCTGCACAACATTTGGATAATGAAATACTGGGAGAATATAGTCTGGTCATATGAGACCAAAATTGAACTCTTTGGATGTCATTGTACACACCATGTTTGGAGGACAAACGGCACTGCACATCACCCCCAAAACACCATACCAAAAGTGATGTTTGGAGGTGGGAACATCATGGTGTGTGCCTGTTTTTCCGCATGTGGTACTGGCAGACTTCATATTGTAACGCTTCGTTGCTGGTATATGATACCATGAGTCAGTGCATGGAACATACTTGAACAAGATATCAGAAGGGCAGACAATTTGAAAGACTTTAAGTATCTTCTGAAATGTGCATGTTTGAATAACTATGAACTTATCCAACAAAATGGCATCGGATAAATTAAACAGAACCATAACGGGCATAAACAATAGGGGTTGTTTATAGACACTCAGCTATATTGTGATTAAAACTCTTCATGACTGTCATAAATCTCTATGATTTTATGTTGTGACGTTTAAATCGTAGTATAAATAGACACTCAGCTCTGTTGTGATTTATAAATCTTTATGATATCTTACCCATAATCAAACTGTTTTTCTGGGAGTTGGGGTCGGGACTTTGACAAGCGATTTCGCTTCTCCCGCGACCCTTTCGGTCATGATACATGTTGTGTTGAAATTGTCATGGAATGACTGTACAATCATGCCGAAATGAAAAAACAAATAAAAAAAAATAAAAAATAAAATAAATGATGGCGGAGCTCAATGAAAATGCGAGAGCTAGCCAATCGGGGTTCACCATAGCTCTTTACTCTATCTCCCACATTGACCATACAAGCCTGGTCTCACGGCTTCTTATATTCATATACATAGGATGAAATATTACCACTTACCAGAATAGGATTGGATAGAACATTACCTGGGAAGCGTCACTGTTGTACACAACTGAATTCTAACAAAGGAGTGGATGTTAATACGACTTTCGCGTGGGCAATCTCTGCATCAACTACATTATGCGCCAGGCGCAGGGTAGTGACGTATGCCTTTCCCAAATACAGTATTAAAGGAACATCTGACATTTCTTGACCGTTACAATATACTTGAAGGAAGGATTAATGGAGAAATGTACCGAGACATTCTTGATAAGAATCTGCTGCCATCTACCAAGATGCTGAAGACGAAACGAGGGTGGACATTTCAGCAAGACAATGATCCCAAAAACACAGCCAAGGAAACTTTCAAATGGTTTCAGAGAAAGAAAATACAGCTGCTAGAATGGCCCAGTCAATCACCCGACTTGAATTCAATTGAAAATCTGTGGAAACAACTGAAGATCAGTTAATAGAAGAGGCCCCCGGAACCTTCAATATTTGAAGACAGTTTGTGTGGAAGAATGGACCAAAATTACTCCTGAGCAAATCATGCGACTAGTTTCTCCATACAGGAGGCATCTTGAAGCTCATTACCAACAAAGGCATTTCTTCTAAGTATTAAATAAATTTCAGTATGCGTGTTCAATACTTTTCCCCTTTGTCATTCCACTTAATTCCACTTAATTTATGGACTTCTTTGTCTTGATTTCTTTGTATGTGTGGATTACTTGGATTGTTATCTGGTGAAAATGTTATGTCAATAGCCCCATAAAAAAATATATTTACTGAGAAAAATGTTGATGCATTCAATACTTATTTTCCCCGCGGTACGTACGATCTTGTTTTATAATACGTCTCCAAAAAATATGCCGTTTTGATCGCAATTAATCTGAGTTCGTCATGACGCGCCCTATAGCACTCCCAATCACCAGAGTTCTGAAAAACCGGCCTGCTTCAAGCCCATCAACTCCACCATGTGCATAATGTCATTAATCAATTAGCTTGTTAAACTGGTGCGAAGTCTCATAAGCCTAATGTTTAAGCTCTTCCTGTAGCACAGGGCTATTCAACATTATCCAGAAAGGGCCGGTGTGGGTGCAGGCTTTCATTCCAACCAAGCAGTTACACTCCTGATTCTACTAATCAATCCCAAGAGTCTTTGCTAAAGACCTTGATTAGTAAAATCAGGTGTGTAACTGCTTGGTTTGAATGAAAGCCTGCACCCAACACTGGCCCTTTCTGGATAGTGTTGAATAGCCCTGCTGTAGCATATTTGTGTGTGTAACTTTTACTTTGATATAGCAGACTGACGTAAATCTCGCAAACTCCTTTTTGTAATTATAATTGGGAATCTGTTTCCTGTTTGCTGTATTTTTGCAAAGTGACTTTCGAAGCGCTGCTTTAAAAGTAATAAAAGTCATTCCTTTTTCTCTGCATTTGGATCCAGTCCACACCTATGCAAGTTCAGTGCACTTGCAAGCGTGCACTGAAAAGGCCTGACAGGGTTTGTCCTTATGGATGAGATAAATTTGATTTTAAATATTTCAATCATGTTTTTCGTCCTTTGTATTACGGTGATTAATTTTTCTGGTGCTCGAGCACTGTGTGTTGAGTTCCAGCATAAAGATCTTTTGTCATATCTCACTGGACACTCAGATTATATTGTTTGAATAATTGCTGAAATATTTCCATATTGTGTGAATGTTTAAAAATGCAAGTAAAACATTGATAGCCGAGGCATCGCACAAAATGGCAAAATTGCCAAAGAGACCATCTACTACACTAATGTTGTAAAGAGAGTGGCAATGATACTGATGTACCTTTTTACAGGGCTAATTGCAGTCACTCTTGATCAAAACCACAAATGATCTAGATGGTACTCTGGACATGTCTCGTGATATTCATATTGAGAAAAAATAGACCTATATATAATAAATCGAGGTTGTGTTTAGCTTTTGCATTTAAGCTTGCATATCACACACAGCCATTCTCATGGCATGAAGGGCTTACAGTGGGCTCCAAAATCACTGGCACCCCTGACTGGCAATGCACAAACAACACAAAAATAAATAAAATTATTTATTTCTCTCTCTCTCTCTCTATATATATATATATATATATATATATATATATATATATATAATATGCATACACACGCACATACATGCACAATATAATTATAGAGAAACAAAATATACCAATGTATGAAATACTTTATTAATGTTTCAATGAAAAAACAACCAAAATAATGACAACTATTTGGGGGAATTTGGACCATTCCTTTGTGCAGATCCTTTCAAGATCCTTCACATTCTTGAGTTTGCATTTATCAACAGCCCTCTTCAACTCAACCCACAGGTTTTCAATTGGATTGAGGTCTGGCGACTGTGATGGCTATTGCAGAATGTTGATTTTGTTGTCACGTTACCATTTCTGTGTGGATCGTGAGCAATGGTTTGGGTCATTTTCTTGTTGGAAAGTCCACCAATGGCCTAGTCCCAGCCTTCTGGTGGAGGCAATCAGATTATCAGACAAAATATCCTGATAATTGATGGAATTAATTATGCCATTAATCTTAACTAGTGCCCCTGGACCTCTTGAATTAAAACAGCCCCAAAACATGACTGACCCACCATCTTATTTTACTGTGAGTCTGAGGTGCTTCTCCTTGTATACATCTCTGTTTTTACGGCAAACATGCTGATGCTGTATCTGACCAAAATGGGAAATTTCATCTGACCAAATCACCTTGTTCCAGTCATAATTAAATGAATTTTGGTAAACTCCAAGTGCTTGCTTCTGCGTCTGCTGGTCAGAAAAGGCAACCCATCCAAAGAGCCTGTGGTTGTGGAGGTGGCGCCTAACGGTGCTTTTTGAAGCCTTGTGTCCCCAAGATGCCACCAAGGCCTGCAGTTCCTTCACAGTGATTCTGGGGGATTTTGTTGATCTTCTTCAGTATCTTGGGGGGCAAAATGCAGTTGCGTCCTCTACCTCAAGAAACTTAGTCAGGTAAAGAATTTTGACCAATATCGCTGTTAATTTCAAAAAGCAACTGTCTGCGGCAAAAGACAAAATTTTATTGACTTAAATGATGCAGTGGCTGTAGTGAGCAGTAGCAATGGTATGTTTGGTAGCTTTATTGTATTATTAATGTTATTAATTTTATTAATGTTCTGTGAAAATATGACTAACGTTAAGCCTGCCATGAATTATACCAGCGGTCACAATTCCAATGTTTACCAGCAGGGGACAACAGTATGGAAGGAAAAGGCCAGGGGTGAGGCCAAACTTTGCAGACATTTTGGAGAAATAAAGTGACAGCGCTTACTATTATCATTCCCGCATGCTGTGATACTACTGACCATCAAGGATAAACTAAATGGTTACGAAATGAATACAAGTATGCCGCTGACATAAACAAGAAGAAAACTTCACGGAAACTTTAGGGAGGTAGTTGCACAGCATGTAAAGAAATACGGAAAATTGCCTATTTTGGGCTAGGTGACGATTTCCCCACCCCTCATCGTTCAATACGTTGAAGCTGAATATACAGCTGAGGGCTGTGCTGTCGCAAAAAAAAAAAAAAAAAAAAAAAAAAAAACGTGATATTTTATTTAACTTCCAGTTTTGTTTTATTTCCAGGTTCCAATTTTCATAGAAAGCCTACGTTGTTGTACAAAAATGATCATATTTTCATTTCGGAAAAAAGCATAATGAACTGAAATGCAGAAATCGTCTTCCCCGTGGTGTTTTGTATATTCTTGAAGTGTTACGTCTTTGCGCATGGTTAAGCGAATATTAGCCGAATAGTGAACTGCGGATCGATCGCCTATGTTCAAATGGACATATGTATCGATTCATTTTTATAGGTCCTGATGTAATTTACCTTAATTGCTTCATAACATAGCATTTTATTGACAATGAAAACTCCTCTGACCAGTGCGTTTCCGAGTTTCCCCTTAGAACACAACTGGACAATTCCTTAACAGCACTCGTTACGTCATTTTAAAATGCACCATTACAAATGAATAGCGCTCTATAAAAGAAACTGTCATTCGTCATTCGCTCAACCGAAGTTTTGAAGAAATGAATGACTGAGGTCACCTCCTTTCAATTTCTACATCCTTGGCGAGCACTTGGACCATTAATATTTGATCAACAGCGCAAAGGTAATCAAATCAACCTACATGTCTATTTTCTTTCGTGGCAATTTCACATACGCAATCCTTTATCTATGTTATGGTCGACAATTCTGACAGTGAAGCCTATTCTTATTGCGACATCTTACAGATAGAGTTGTGTATGATAGCTGGAATAAATTCACGAATGAGTGCAATCTTTCATTCATCAACGCGCATATTCAATAAACAATCAAATAAAAGAGACATCTTAAATTTAAAGACAATTTTCAATGCTATTTTCGATAAGAAAACAGGCCCTCAGTAGTTTTGGTAAACGGGGTCAGCCCGCTGTTGTCATTATTATGCGTCAAGCTTTTTTATTCCAAATTTATTTTGTGGACTAGATGCACCTGATAATTTTAAATGGCAGCTGTTCATGAGCCTCATGTTGAAACTGTGCAACGATGTACAACCCTCTTTCCAAAGAAGTGGGGGCACTGTATAAAATGTTGATATAAACAGAATACAATAATTTGGAAATCATTACTGTATATTTTACTGAAAATCATACAATGGCTACATATCAGGTATAGAAATAGAAATTTTATTGTTTAAAAAAAAATTTGCTCAGTTTGAATTTGAAGTCAGAAACACGTCTCAAGACTTGGAACACGGCCATCTTTTCCACTCTGTTGCATCACCTTTTTTAAAAGCACTCTGCATGTGCTTGGGGACCGAGTAGACCAACTGCTGTAGTTTGAAAAGAAAAACGTTTTCTCAATTTTGCTTGATGTTGAATTTCAGCTGCTCAACTCTTCCCAGCCTCCTTTGTCTTTTTTTTTGTTGTTGTTCATAATGCACCACATTTTTTTTCAGTGGCTGACAGGTCTGGACTGCAGGCAAGGCAGTTTAGCACCCAGATTCTTTTACTACAGAGCCATGTCATAATATGTGCAGAATGTGGTGTTTGGCATTGTCTCGCTGAAATAAGCAAGGCCTTTCCTGTAAAACACGTCTGGATGGTAGTGTATTTTGCTCCAAAACCTGTATGTATTGTTCAGCATTAATGGTGTCTTCACACAGATGTGGAAGTTACCCATGCCAAGAGCAATAGTGCTACCCCAAACTATCATGGATGCTGGCTTTTGAACAGTGCACTGGTAACTAGCTAGATAGTCTCTCGCCTCTTTAGCCCAGAGAACGTGGCGTCCATGGTTTCTAAAAACAATACCACATTTTGATTGGTCAGACCACAGGACAGTTTCCCTCTTAACCTCAGTCCACCTTGAGCTCAGGCCCAGATAAGGCAGCAGCCTTTTTGGATTTTGTTTATGAATGGTTTAATCTTTATCTGGCAGAGTTTTACCTTGTATTTGTGGATACAACAACGAACTGTGCTCACTGACAATGGTCTACAGAAATGTTCCTGATCCAATGCAGTGATTTTCACAACAAAATCTTTAGTGCTGCCTGAGGGCTTGAAGATCATTGCCATGCAATATTGGTTTTTGGCCTTGTCCCTTGCATTCATATTTTCCTTCAATTTTTAAATGATATTATGCATTATAGAGAATTAAATGCCCTAATTATTTGCAATTTTACATTGAGAAACATTATTCCCATATTGTTGTATTATTTGCCTGTGCAGTCTTTCATGGAGGGGCGAAGTCCTCACCATCTTAAATTCTGAAAGACTTTTTATCCAACCATGTTACTGACTTGTTACCAATTGGTCTAATTAGCTCTGAGATGTCCCACAGGTGTATTATTTAGCTTTATACAACTTTTCAGTCTTTTTTGCCCTTTCCAAACTTTTTTTGTGTTGTGTTGCTGCCATTGAATTCAAGATGAGCAGATATTTTTCAAAAAAATAATAACATATCCATTACAACATTTAAAATATAGTCTTTGTTCTATTTTCAATTAAATATAGGGTTTAAGTGATTGACAAATCATTGCATTCTGTTTGTATTTACATTTTAGACAGTGTCCCAACTTTTTTGAAAATGAATTTGCATATCTTAACTTATCTTAAAAAGCTTCTACATATCTCTCTGCAGGCAGGCAATCAGGAGAAGACAAAGCTCCCACCTTCATCTGTCAAGAAGAAGATTCAAACATTTTCAAAATGGCACTGATGAATTTGCCCGTGGTTGGCTCACTCTCGGTAAGCGAGAGTTTGGTGGCTATGGCGATTGTGTGCATGGTGTATCTCCTGTTACGGGTGCGACAACCAGTGATTCCGAAGGGGCTGAAGCAGCTCCCAGGGCCAAAGCCGATCCCCATCATTGGAAACATTCTGGAGTTGGGCGCTAACCCTCATCTCAGCCTGTCTGCCATGAGTGAGCGCTACGGCCCTGTCTTCCAGATCCAGATTGGCATGCGTCCAGTGGTGATAATTGGCGGTAATGAGACTATGCGACAGGCCCTAGTTAGGCAAGGAGAACACTTTGCTGGTCGACCGGACCTGTACAGTTTCCAGTTCATTGGTGATGGTAAGAGTCTGACCTTCAGCACTGACCTGATCGGGGTGTGGCAAACCCGCCGTAAACTAGCTATGAATGCCCTGAACTCCTTTTCCAAAGTTGAAGGAAGCAGCTCTGAGTACTCTTGTGCACTGGAAGAGCACATTTCCAAGGAGACTGAGAATATGGTGAAACAGCTCATTACTGTAATTGAAGCTAGTGGGAGTTTTGACCCTTTCCAATATATTGTGGTGTCAGTCGCCAATGTCATCAGTGGCATGTGCTTTGGCCGGCGCTTTAGCCGTGATGATCAAGATCTTTTGGCCATAGTGAATACGACCGAAGAATTCAACCAAGTTTCCACTATTAACAATCTCGCAGACTTCATCCCCTTGTTGAAATACCTGCCCAGTCGCACCATGAAAGCATACATGGACAACACTAACCGCTTCACTACATTTGTGCAGAAGATTGTCTGTGACCACTTTATCTCTTTTGATAAGGTCAGTGCATTATTGCTCTTTTCTATGTGATATCACTGTCTTGAAAACATTCCTGCATTGTTTTCTCTGGTAGCCACATCGTTCACCGTTTCTGATTTGTTCCAGAATAATATTCGTGATATCACCGATTCCCTTATTGATTACTGTGATGAAAGGAAAGTGGATGAAAACTCCCGTACCCATATATCTGATGACAAAGTTGTTGGAATTATCTTTGACCTTTTTGGAGCTGGTATGCTGTTCATTATGTGACTTCCTGTGGTCTAATTATAAATTTGCATACTTGAATTTACATTCTGCAGTGGTTCATGAGTAAACTTGAGTGCAGTTGCCTGTATGAGTGAAAGTCTGCTGTGCTTGTTCAGGATTTGATACCGTCAGCTCTTTTTTGACATGGGCGGTAATGTACTTGGTTGCCTATCCGGAGGTTCAAGAGAAACTCCATCAAGAAATCAGTAAGTTAAAGCATCATCCAGGTCTGGAATTCATCAGATGACTCTGCACCCTCTTGTTGAATGATGTCATTAGCTACTAATACTCTTTAACAATGTTACCCAAGTCGATTTTCTCAATTTTCTCAAAATGGACATTTTGTGACTTAAGTACTTTGAGTCTTCAATTAGCAGATTTTATGGATCTCTTATATATTCGGACCCTTATTTCTTAAAGGAAATCTCTGGAATTAAAGTACATCTTACCTATTTTACTTTACAGACTATAAATAAATACTTTCAAGCAAAAGCATGGCTTTCTGGCCTTTATTTTTTATTTTATTTACTGTGAAATTAAGGCCATGTCATGATTTGAATTCTCTGTGGGCCATTACAATTGTAAGCTCGCAATGCATCTTGGGAGTGTGATGTCATCTGGTTGCTCGACTACATAAAACACAGCGATCTGTGTTCTAAGCATTGCTAATGTCATTAACCTATTGTTCTCAAAATAAAATTGATCAAATAGATCCTATGCATTAAAGATACATTTTTCCAAATTTTTTTGAAAATCCACTTTATTTACGATTTTTGAACAAATCCTGAATTTGTGAGGTCTAAAGCAAAAAAATTGAGGCTTGATTGCCTGAATTTGCTGCATTCTCTCCATTCACCAGAACTTCTGAACATCTCCTGAAAATCTGCAGACTCTAGGACAGGGCTATTCAACATTATCAATCAATCCCAAGAGTCTTTGTGGGTGCAGACCTTGATTAGTAGAATCAGGAGTTAACTGCTTGGTTGGAATGAAAGCCTGCACCCACACTGGCCCTTTCTGGATAATGTTGAATAGCCCTGCTCTAGGACATATACTTCAAGAGATATGGACATCTGAAAGTGGCATCTCGTTCACTTTCCAATTCGCGAGTGATTTATTGAAAATTTCCATTGGGTGAAAAATTATGAAAATGTCTGAATTTCAGCTAAAAAAAAATTGGCAGATCTCAGTTTCAGATGCCAAAGATCATTCCTACAAAGTTTCAGGGGATTCTGAGGTGGTCAAGCAACTGACCTCCCCTTTTCTCTCTGTGTTGACACAGAATCACCCACCTTTTCCTTTACCTTACGACATTTTCCACAAAGCTTAAAGAAAAATGGTCAGGAATTAGTGGACAGGACATAATTTTTTTGAATATTCAGATGCCGCCACGGCCTTACTTTCGAAGTTAATAAAATCAAAACTAAAGGCCAGAAAGCAATGACTTTGCTTGAAAGTACTTATTTATCGTCTGACAAGTACTTACAATAGGTATGATTTATCTAAATTCCAGGGTTTTCCTTTAAAATTGATATTTTGTGACTTAAGTACTTATAGTACCAGGATCTTCAATTGGAATTTACAGTATTTTTCCCAGAGTCAAAAATATATTTCCCTACTACTAATTTTGGGCAGGAAGTTTTGTCATTACTTTTTTCATTTTAGACATAGTATTCACAAGAAGTAAGACCACAATTAATGTTCCAGTTCCACATCATGTCTACTGCTAGCATCAATGTACTTTCTCCTTTTTTTTTATTTTAGGAGAAAATGTGGGGATGGATCGCTCCCCCCGGTTCTCTGACCAAGCTAATCTACCCCTCCTTGAGTGCTTTCTATTGGAAGTCCTCCGCCATTCATCCTTTATCCCCCTCACTATCCCCCACTGGTGAGTAACAGTTGTTCAGAGTGCACATTAGCATTCTTAGGGAACTAACTCACATTTTTGAATCAAAGTCTCTCAAAATGCCTCTGGTTGGGTTTAGAGTGAGTGTTGTTAGGGAGCCCTATTTTGATGAGTTCATTGGCCAGATTGCTTGAGGGATGACTCGGTCAGCCATCTCATTTGCTTTTCTTTGTAGCACCACTAAAGATACATCCCTGAATGGATTCTTCATCCCGAAAGACACCTGTGTCTTTGTGAACCTGTGGCAGGTCAACCATGACCCGTGAGTGTCATATTCATCCCTTCCCAAACTTCAGTTTTTTTGGTGGTTTTGTCTCCAATGCATGGTCTTAAGCCACTTTTTTTAGGAATGTATGAATAATTACTTCCACAAGAACATCCAACCAGTAATGATGTTCTTTAAAAATACACATTTAAAGATGCTTAACCCCTAAAACTCAGACTTTTTACTGAAGTTTTCCCTTAAGACAATTCAAAGACAGAAAAAGCATTTTTCATACTGTAGGACAATGTCACATACGTATTCAACTGGCATATGCCAGTTGCAGCACTTCACTGAAGTTACATCACATTTATATTGAGAGAAACATTCAAACCATAGACTGTATAAAAAGATGAACGAAGTAACTGTGACATCACCCATTGGTTTCAGCATACAATTTTGAAAGCCTCGATTTTGGAAATTTGAACAGCGCCATTTTGTCATTTTGAAACCGGATGTGATTCTTTTTGGACAAGAGCATGAATTGAAGATCCAGGCAGGAGCAAGGGGTGGATCTACGGGTGGATCTGGCCGTGTCTGACGAGGACCAGAGGATAGCCATGCTCCTAAAGCATATCTGGCTTTATCCTTTATTCTAGTCTATTTGGGACCGTAATTTACAAAAATGAACATCATGATATATCGAAGGAGACTTGAAACTTGCAATAGATACCATAAAATAATGTGGAAAATCATTATTGAAATGATATATCAGGTGGGAAAGTAGGGTCATTTTCTCATAACTTCCATGGCATTGAACCTCTCTCTGCAACCACCAATGTCACCATCTGTTGGCCATTAAATAAAATGCAATTTTTAGAGATTTCTGCATTGGCCTCACTTTTCAGACCCGGGTGCTGCGTCCATCTTTTTATACAGTCTATGATTGAAACCCAGGACACCATCTTTTTATGGCCTCAGCCTTGCATCAAATGGAAAATATCTAGATCTTGTGCTTCATTTTATACACATTTCCCTGTAATTTAGCATGACATATTTGGAATTGCTGGAAATCTTTGAAACTTCACTAAAATTTCAAATAAGCCTGAAGTTCCGCGGGTTTGAATACAGCAGATGCAATTGACAGACCCGTATATGGGTTCGTAATTTTCATGGGGTCAGTATTGTTAACTGTTGCTCATTGTTCAGTTAAAATACAGTCTGTGGGAAGCATACACAGGCACCCTTGATAAAAATGAAGAAAAACTATGCATATAATTCATAATCCATATGGTCAATACATGGAAAAATATCAATTTATTTCAATATGCTTGTTGTCATTAATTCCTCTTTGAATGTCTATTATTAAGTCACATTCTTTTAAAATTATTGTTGTTAAAATGACCTGCAACCCATGATTTAGTACATGGTATGCATACCCCTGGCAGTAATGACAGCTGTGAGTCATTTGCTGTAATTTGCATTCTGCATAAAAAACATTAATGAAGAGTTTTTTTGTTTTTTTTTTTACTTGCGCACAAAGATTTTCAAGATCATTGATATCCTTAGTTTTGCACTTATGGACTGCCCTCTCTAGTGTAGATCACCTGATGGAATTAAGGTTTAGTGACTTAGATTGCCTTTGTGTAAGGTTGATACTCTCTCTTTGCCATGTCTCTATGAGCACTTGTGCATGTTTGTGTTTGTGGGGATTCCATATGCGTGCTGTGTCATGGTTGCATTGTATGAACCCCAAGAGAAACAGGAAATTAAAATTCAACTTTGATATTATTTACAATAATTGTTAAAGATGCTAACAATTTTTACACCCATGGTTTTCTGAAAAAAAAAATGTAATACTTAACAATTAAATATTTCAGTATCTGACCAGCTATTGGTCTTTCGTGTTGAACAGTAAACTGTGGAAGGACCCCTTCAACTTCAGCATGGAGCGCTTCCTGAATGCTGATGGTACGGGCATTAATAAACTGGAGATGGAAAAGCTGGTCTCATTTGGCCTGGGAAAGAGGCGCTGCATTGGCGAGGCCATTGCGCGATCGGAAGCCTTTCTCTTTCTTGCCATCTTGCTCCAGAAGCTTTGTTTCCACATACTGCCAGGGCATCAATTGGACATGACTTCTGAGTTTTCTCTCATCATGAAGCCTAAGCGATGCCAGTTATGTGCCAGCCTGAGGCCACAAGAGTAGCAGAGCCCAGACATGGCCAGCCCAATACTTGTCATTTGTTTCCTGTAATTTGTGTTTGATGTTCTTGGTCATGAATCCAGTGGATAATGGGGTCTCGCTGGGACTAATCTGCTATGTTTGTAGTCCCAAGAAATTGAAAATCTAGTAGGGTTGTATGTGGGGAAGCCTGCAAGAAATGTTCATTTTGTCAAATCTCAGGAAAAACACTAATGTAATTAGGGGGAATATTTTTGCTGTCTGCTACATATCCTCAATTTTGCGGTAAATATAAGTGATCAAAAAATGTAATTACCTTGTGATCCCAATTTATGGCCAAGTTTGTGTTACAAATACCTGAAATTCAATTTATTTTTAAGCTGAATGTTAACAAGACTATTTTGTGATCAGAATTTATATTTATCTTAAAGTAAATTGAATATCATGTACATTTTATTGGTACTCATTTCATTAACAAATGGATAAATAGTATCCAAGAGAGGCCTGTTCTCGTAAATTTCACGTGTCTTTGGAAGACAAAAAACAATTTAATTAGTAAAATAAGAGATCCCACGGCCATCGCGCTACAGGGTTTCAAATTGGGAAGGGACTGCCGGGAAAGGGAAACAAATATATAGCTTTGTTCGGTGCTCAAGCGCCTCCTGTTGGCCAGACGGGCGCTCGTCAGGAAGATTTTAAGTCTGTTCATGTCCGGGTATCCTCCGCCCTCGTTCTGAACTTGCGAAGATTCAACCAATGAGTGTATAAGAAGCAGTGGCTGACAGGCACGTGCTTCGGAGGAGAGCCATGAACTGTCTTCGCTCTCCTGAGTTGGCAGCAAGGGGTCGCGTACGAGCAAGCTTTGTACATAGTTCACCAATTGGGCATTCCAGATTCGGGTGGGATTGGAGATGCCAAATTTTAAAAAAAAAAAAAAAAGAGATCCCACTGATTGGGCATTTATGAAAGGAAATTCCAATGAAAATGTAGGGTAATGTCTATTTTTGGTTGCATTGTTTTGGAACTTCACAAAGCAGTTATTATGTTTCATCTGTGAACTAGTAATCAGGCCCAGCATCATTCTGTACCTTTTCATGCACTTTTCTTGGATTTTTATGTGTACATCAAATTAATTTTTGATTTATATCTCTGCTGAAAGAAACTATTATCACATGATGATAAATCTGTGATAGATTTCGTGATGCTATTTTGCATATTCTGGAAGCTTTATTAAATTTTTATATTTCTCATATGTTTGTATATAAATAAATATATATATATATATATATATATATATATATATATATATATATATATCTTTCAAATAGTACTTCTAGACTACCCACCTTTTTATTTGTCAGTTACCTTAAAAAATGTCAATGATGAAGGATGTTTTATTCAGTTGATGCGTGAAAAGCTATTTTGTTATAAACTATATATTAATACATGCTGCTATCACTCTCTTCATGTGAATATGTGAATATATATATATATATATATATATATATATATATATATATATATAGTGCCGTGAGAAAGTATTTGCCCCCTTCCTGATTTCTTATGTTTTTGCATATTTGTCGCACTTAAATGTTTCAGATCATCAAACAAATTTTAATATTAGACAAAGATAACCCGAGTAAATAGAAAATGCAATTTTTAAATGATGATTTCATTTATTGAGGGAAAAAGCTATCCAAACCTACCTGGACCTCTGTGAAAAAGTAATTGCCCCCTAAACCTAATAACTGGTTGTGCCACCCTCGGCGACAGCAACGTTTGCCATAACTGGCAATCAGTCTTTCACATCAGTGCGGAGGAATTTTGGCCCACTCTTCCTTGCAAAATTGTTTTAATTCAGCCATATTGAAGGGTTTTCTGGCATGAACGGCCTTTTTAAGGTCATGCCACAGCATCTCAATCGAGTTTAAGGGCTCTAAATTCGTAGACCAGGCGCAGGCGCGGCGAATGGGGGGTGCGCCGCGCCAACGGGGTGTGTCCAGGCGTATGTTGCAATTTCGTGCCCGGCGTAGCCTGGCGCAAGTACTCCTCTGTCCCGCCTCGGTCCCTCCTGCCGGCGCAAGTGGCAAAGAAGGCGTGTTTGGGTATAACACAGCCGAGTCAAATCTTCACCAATCAAATGAGCTCCTCTCCTCACCTTTAATATGTTGGAATATAGAAGCCTCTGTCCTATGTCTGCATGATGCGTTAATGTTGCATTTTACTTTGCTGCTTCAGGCATGTTTTCTGCACCGCTTACGTCTATATTAAGCATTACGAATATGAGTTAGCTGGCTAGCTAGGGCATTCTCGAATTATTACCATTAGCGAACTTGAATGGAATTTCAAAAAGCG
Organism: Gymnothorax javanicus; assembly: GCA_029692085.1. NCBI lineage: Eukaryota > Metazoa > Chordata > Actinopteri > Anguilliformes > Muraenidae > Gymnothorax > Gymnothorax javanicus. The sequence continues at coordinate 20,242,789 of CM056207.1, read as the reverse complement.
AAACTCGTCAGATCATTCAAACTTATGAAGTTGGAATGAAATACGACGTTGCTCATTTATTTCTTCTGCCTGCATCATTGGGAAGAGAAACGATGGATAGCCTGTTCCTATTATTACACCCTGTTGCTGCTTAAAATTTTGGGATTAACATGCATGGACAACAATGCAAGATACGTTACACATTTATTTTCACTATGTGATCTTAACTCAGTACGAGATCATAGCAATCAGGCTGTATTCCTTTCCCCCACTAAAAACGATAAAACCTAAGTGACAATAAATAGTAGCGTAGTATTAAGCCGCTTGCACACTGGACGCTTGAACGCGATTTTTTTTCGCACGACAGATTGCGTTGAACGCAGTGTCTACGTGTCCGCGAGTCTGACAGGGTTTTAATATATCTCCGTGTCCGACAGTCGATTATTTTTAATTTCTTCAAATCTACTGAATGTTTTAGATATTAAAGGTGAATGTTTTGATAAGAGGGCTCAGTTCTTCAAGATGAGTACCGAGAATTTCAATCAATGTTTCTGTTTAAGCTCTGCTCAATAAAGTGAGTCGACATTGGCGCGGGACAATGTACAATGCCTGGACATTAAATGCAAAATACTCCGTGTCTGACAGCCAAAAAAAAGAGGACGATTAGAACAGATTGATAACGAAATAAAGAATAAAAAGAAACATTTTAACAACAAACAGAACATCCAATGAACACAGCGATTTATTTATTTGCGGGCCATCTTTTTTGGATGCTCTGTTTGTTGGTGATGTATTTTTATTCTTTATTTCGTTATAAATCTGTTCTCATACTAATACTTTTACTTTTTGCTGGCTGCCGTACATGGAGTATTTTGCATTTCGCCTCGGACAGTCTTGATCGTGCATGCGATAATTTATTCTCACTGTCAATGGTCATGGAATTGATTTGCTCACTGACTACAAGCACTATTTTATCTCTGGTGTGGAAATAAAGCGTGAATCTGTTCGATCCATCTGACTAATTTTCAAAAGAGAGACCGAATAAAGACTGTTGTATATCTTCAACGGAAGAAAACACACAAATAAAAAGACCAAGAATAGTCGATAGCTATCAATTTGCATTTTGTGAAGGTCGAACACAAACATGGCCAAGTTTGCACGTCTAATAATTCCTGGAATACTCGAAAAATTAGAACTTTTATGACTTTCGGACACGGAGATATATTAAAACCCTGTCCGACTTTCGCGTCTTTGCATTGACTTTGACTGTAATCAGTCGTGGGAAAAATTCGTTTCGCGTCCAGTGTGCAAGCGGGTTTACTGAGCATAGAACACAAGCATTATATATAGGGAGTTTGTGGTTGCCTGAGAAAGATGTGAAGTCGTTAGTTTGCATCACAGATTCAGCTGCGTTGATTAAGCCAGGTGGAGTTTCCATTACGCGTGCCAACCGCCTTTAATCTGACATCAGGACAATCGATATAGATACTATAATTTATGTCCTGATTCAGATAGTTACATTAAATAGTGGTTGCTGTAATTATTTATTGCATTGAAATGTGCCTGACATTCCGGAAACCTGCCTGTGAGGTTTCGGTGGCGATGTGTCGACTGTGCGCCGTCAGCCAAATTACCACTGCACAGAAAGTAAACCAGGTTGGAGCTGGCGAGCTTTCTGCGCAACTTCAGCAAAGACTTTTTCTCTAAAATTGTCACTGCGTCTTGATGAATATGTGACACCTCCCTACTACGCCGCCACACCCATCTCGGCGCACGTCCGTCTACCAAATTGCCAAAGTGGCTGCGCACGGTGTTGCACCGGACGAAATTACCACTGCGTGGCCTGCGCCACGCTACGCCACGCTGCGCCACCCTGCGCTGCGCCAAGAAATTAGAGCCCTAAGTCCGGACATTGACTAGACCACTCCAAAACCATTTTTTTTTTTTTTTTTTTTTTTACCATTTAGAGGTGGACCTGCTGGTGTGTTTTGGATCATTGTCCTGCTGCATAATCCAAGTGTGCTTGAGCTTGAGGTCACGAACTGATGGTCGGACATTCTCCTTCAGGATTTTCTGGTAGAGCGCAGAATTCATGGTTCCATCAATTATGGCAAGTCATCCAGGTCTTGCTGCAACAAAGCAGCCCCAGACCATCACAATACCACCACCATGTTTGACTGTTGGTATGATGTTCTTTTCATGAAATGCTGTGTTAGTTTTACACCAGATGTAAGAGGATGCACGCCTTCCAAAAAGTTCAACTTTTGTCTTGTCAGTCAACAGAAAAAATTTCCCAAAAGTCTTGGGGATCATCAAGATGTTTTTTTGGCAAATGTGGGAGGAGCCTTTGTGTTCTTTTCGGTCAGCAGTGGTTTTCGCCTTGGAACTCTCCCATGGATGCCATTTTCGCCCAGTCTCTTTCTTATGGTTGAATCATGAACACTGACTTTAACTAAGGCAAGTGAGGCCTGCGGTTCTTTAAATGTTGTTCTGGGTTCTTTTGTGACCTCTTGGATGAGTCGTCGATGCGCTCTTAGAGTAATTTTGGTAGGCCAGCCACCCCTGGGAAGGTTCACCACTGTTCCAAGCTTTCTCCATTTGTGGATAATCGCTCTCACCGTGGTTTGCTGGAGTCCCAAAGCCTTAGAAATAGCTTTGTAACCCTTTCCAGACTGATCGATGTCAGTGATTTTGTTTTTAATCTGTTTTTTAATTTTATTCGATTGCAGCATGATGTGATGCGCTTTGAGAGCTTTTAGCTTACTTCACTTTGTCAGACAGGTTCTATTTAAGTGATTTCTTGATTCAAAAGGTCTCGCAGTAATCAGGCCTGGGTGTGGATAGTGAAATTGAATTCAACAAATGTGGTTTATCACAGTTAATTGATGATTTAATAAGGGGGGAAATTACTTTTTCACATAGGGCCAGGTAGGTTAAGATAGCTTTTTTCCCTCAATAAATGAAATCATCATTTAAAAACTGCATTTTCTATTTACTTGGGTTATCTTTGTCTTATGTTAAAATTTGTTTGATGATCTGAAACATTTAAGTGTGACAAATATGCAAAAACATAAGAAATCAGGAAGGGGGCAAATACTGTCTCACGGCACTATATATATATATATATATATATATATGTGTGTGTGTGTGTATATATATTTGCTTGACTAATGTTTTAGAAATATTATCTTACTATGTGAATGTGAAAAGAGTCTTTGGTCTTTTTTGGCGACCCCTATTTTGGGTGCTTTTATATCATATACTGTTTTGCTGACCGTGTGAACCTGTTAATCTCAACAGTCTACTCATCTTCTAATGGCTTCTTCCAGCAAGATAAAGTGCCATGTCTCAAGTGTCTCATCTTAGTCTTTTTCACTAATTTGACAATGAGTTCAATGTACCCCACTGTCTTCTACACCTTTTGGATGTGGGGTAATTGAACATTCACAGCATGAATCAACAGCAAAAAAATCGCAGCAACCATGTGATGCTATCATGTCAACATGACCAATGTCAATGTCAATGTCAATGTCAGCTTTATTTATATAGCGCTTTAAAACAGCCAGTGGCCTACCAAAGTGCTTCACAGTAAAATAAGCAGAAACAATAAAGCAATTAAAGCTATAAAAAACAGTAACACCATATAACATATAAGAACACAAAACAACAATATGGAAAGCATAACAAATAAAAGACCCAATAAAAGAGACTATACTCTGCCAAAGGCGAAAGTGAACAAGTGCGTCTTAAGTAAAGTTTTAAAAGTGGAAAGGCTATTCGCAGTCCGCACAGGCAAAGGTAACGTGTTCCAGAGAGTGGGAGCCACAACTGCAAAGGCTCGATCTCCTCTAGATTTTAAAAAAGATCGAGGAACGTCTGAGACCACCTGATCAGCTGACCTAAGGGCTCTGGACGGCTGACGCAGCTTAATAAGGTCAGACAGGTATTCCGGGGCCAGCCCATTCAGAGACTTAAAAACAAATAAAAGAATCTTAAAATTAATCCTGTACCTAACCGGCAGCCAGTGAAGTGCAGAAAGTACCGGAGTTATGTGCTCGCGTTTCTTTGTTCCGGTTAGGAGACGAGCTGCTGCATTTTGAATGAGCTGCAGGCGGTTGAGCTCTGACTGGGGAATGCCGACATACAGGGAGTTACAATTGTCCAAACGAGATGTAATAAAAGCATGGGTAACTTTTTAAAGATCTTTCTGGCTCAGATATGGTTTAACTTTGGCTAAAAGCCTCAGCTGAAAAAAGCTAGACTTGACCACTGAGCTGACCTGTTTATCCAGTTTAAAGGCACCATCAATAATCACACCAAGATTCCTGGCATGGGATCTGATGTAAGGTGCCAGTGAGCCAAGGGAACTGGCAAGGACCTGAACCCGGTCGGGGCGACTGAACAGGACAACCTCTGTTTTGTTTTCGTTTAATTTTAAGAAGTTTAGATCCATCCATGTTTTTGCATCATTCATGCAGTTCAGCACGGCCTGAAGGGAATCTTTGGTAGGGACCTTTAACAGCAAATACACATGCACATCATCAGCAAAGCAATGAAAAGGAACACGATGCTTCCTAAAAATCGACCCCAGGGGTAGCATATAAAGGGAGAACAATAGAGGGCCCAGAACTGACCCCTGGGGGACCCTGCATGTCAGAGGGGGCACTGTGGAGGAAAACTGGCCCATGTGCACGGAGAATGATCTCTCAGACAGGTACGATCTGAACCAGCCTAAAGCAGTGCCTTGAATGCCTACACAGTGTTCAAGACGTGATAGGAGGATTGTATGATCCACCGTGTCAAATGCCGCTGTCAGGTCCAGAAGAATTAAAAAGGCACAGTTACCAGAATCCAGGTTTAACAAAAGATCATTAAAAACTTTTAAAAGAGCAGTTTCAGTGCTGTGAAGAGACTTAAAACCATATTGAAACAATTCACAAACGCTGGCTCTTTGTAAAAATTCTTGGAGTTGGTTAAAAACGATCAGAATCTCTGAGGAGTGTTTCTGCCGCTTTTTAATGCCATGTACACCTGAGGTTGCTCTGGGCTTACGGGGTGGTGGTGTTTCTCTCCAGATTAATAAAGCAGCCAATCACTTTGCTTTGTTGCACTCATTAAAGTATAGAGAACTGCCTGGCTCATTGGCTTGCTGGCTAGACCTGGGTCATGTTCAAGATTGCGGCTTCTAGTAAGAGCCCATGAGTTCTTGCCTCATGAACAATTAAACTACATTTGGTCTGGCATAGAGGACAAGAATGTCTGCGAGCTGGCTCTTCTTGCTATTCAAGATGGCACCAGCATTCTCAACATCAGTATCCACACTTTTATACAGCTTGTTCAATAAAATTCGACACAAAACCTCGTTGGTAGCCATGTTGGAAAACGTGCAAAAACTTGCAGTCATACAAAACTTGGGCGTCTTTTTCTTGCAAGACCCTTTGGTCATAGAATTTCAAAATAGGGCAGAACTCCCACTCTCAGAATTTTCGGTAATTTTCATTATGTTTTTGATATAAGGTTGCTGAGGCTATGGAACTATTTGTTTTTTTATATTTTTATTTTTATTTTTTTCTCTTTTAGAAATTTTTAATTGTAGTAAATACTTATACTATTAGTGAGGACATGCATTGCAAGCCACTTAATGTCATTCGTCCAGCCACTTTGTAGCAGTAGACCACTAAGCATATCAAAGTGTTTTTATTTAACCACACCTCTAGCATTTGTTGTCATTATTGTTTGGAAAACACATAAAGAATATAATTCCTGTATCCACAAGAGCCAAAACCATAATTATCATGTTTATGTTCATGATAATTGTCATAGGGTTAGACTAAGTTAGGCTAAGGTAATGTTGCTTGTAAACTGAAAACTCCCAGTGCAGTATATGGTGGGTGTTTGTCGCTATCAGTTGTAAATTAACCCCTCAAAGTGCAGTCCTTTTTTGAGCAAATTTCCTCCCATACTAAAATGCTTGCACAGGCATAATCATGGTCTCATTTGAATTTTGACACTCAGCATGTTGCCCTCAAATAGTCAGAATTGCTTAGACTACCACCAAAATTGAGCAACAACGCTGGAAATATAAGTTTTGTCTGACAGAAATAAGTTTCTATGTTTTCTGCCCCTATGGCACTGTGACCAAGTCTTATGAGCCTAGAAAAATAATACAACCATAGCTAGATGCCGAAACAAATGCAGGTTCAAATATTATGATTCTGTAACCAAAAATGAGCATTTTGCTAATTTTTTCTTGGTTATGTTCGTGTGCATTTTAACGAACAATTTTGGCAAGCCCAAATTTCCTTGTTTTCCTAGCCATGTTCATGTTCTCTTTTAGATTAATATTACAACTTCCTTCTGTCAGGTTTCTCTCCTATATATAGCTAAATTTTCTCTCCAACATACCCTTCCAATTTTCTGCACTGGTGTGCAAGTGTACATATACTGAACAACAAAAGAAATGCAAGTTGATTAAAGGCAGACTGGAAAATACGTTTGCGCATAATTATTTTAGAAAATCTAATTTATTAGTTGCACGTGCACATTTAGACTCGTTTCATCAAATTTTTCTTTATTTTGCCGTCACTTTTACTGAGTAACCATATGCATCTTTTTTTTTTTTTTTTTTTTTTTGTAAATTTGAGACCACTGGCTGTCTGTGTAAATAAGATGATTTTAATTTTGCTTTTGTAGTGGAGTATGGGCTGATAGTCTAAAACACTTAGGGCCTGATCTACTAAGATCCCAGATAAAGAGCGCTAAATTGCGTGCTCGTGGTTTGCTTACATTTTGCAGGTGATCTAGTAAGAGTAATTGCCTAAATGACTGCTGGTGCAAACAGCATTATTTAAATGAGGACTTTGCGCGCTGCAGCCATCTCCACCATGGACAGTTTGGAGGAAAAGGACGAATGCAAACGCAAAAGGGAATTCGACTCGATGGAGTTGGAGGTGCTTGTGGAGGAAACAAATACACTGTAATAAATGAACTGAATTTTACAGCTAAATTACTTCATTGTCTCCTTGTTATTTTCACTGCAATTAGAGTCCTGTGCGCATTTAACTGTGGTTTACAGTTAACATACATACACGCAACCTGTCTTTTAAACTGATTGTAAATTGACTGTTAAAATGACTGGCAAAAAAGGTGCAAGTTTATAACTGTGCATGCTCAATGTTTGAGGGGGGAACAATTTGCACATGAGTACAGTCACTCGCTCCAATTACTCTTGGGAAGTGTGCAACCGTGTAAAACTCGTGTTTGGTTTCATTCAGTGCTTCCCATGTGGATGGAAACTTTATGTACCGGCCCATCCTGTGCAACATGGCATCCAGTATTTGAGACAGTACACACGAGAAACTGTTTTGTGAGATCCCAGCAGTGAGAGCTACCGTACGCTGGAATGAACCAGTTGTGAGAAAATGGGGAGTAGCAAGAAGTTTTTTCATTGCAGGTATGGCATGACTTCTTCTTGTGACTGGCTCCAAATCAGCCCTTATTTCGTCTAACAGCTCCAAAATGGCATTACTGGATAGGCGATATGGCTGGATTATTCTCTCCTCTGACATCCCAAACATTGTCACACGGATGGAGAACACCCGTTCTCGGCGTACTCTCCGCCTGTGTCTTCTCCTTGCGGCAATAATGGCAGCCATGTCTGTGCGCAATTACTTGGAGCCATTTAGTACCTACCCTTCAAAGGTATTAAATAGCAAACGCAATCACCATCGCTTAAATTGTTTTCAGCCTTGATAAGTCACTATGCATGTGCTAAAATTTTGTATTTGCATTTTCTCCTCCCATATTTTGCACTCTAGGATAGACAAGCCCCTTATTATATATTCATTAGGGCCAAAAGTACTAACTGCATAGAATGTGCAAATTTGCACACTTCAAAGAGGCAATCCTCAGTGCACACCCTTAGTAGATGAGATTGCAGGTTAATTTGCAGGTGATCTGGCATTTGCACGCGTTTCTATTGTTGGGAAACAGGATTTTTGGGTATTTGCAATATGAGGTGAGCCAGACGGTTTGATCAATGGGTGATGAATGTGTATTAGGAGATAAAGAGAGGCCGTCTGGTCCGACAGGGCATATCGCCTATTTGCTAATTCCAGCTGGGATCTCCATTGTCTTCAGTTCCGACAGACAGTACGCACTAGCACCTCTTAGTTGGAGGTTCCGTATGCCCACATATGGAGCTCACTTCCGAGGGTTGGGAGTCTATTGAACCAATTAAGTTGAGTGGTTCAGGAGAGGCCCAATTGTAGAGTATTCCTTTTTATCACTGTTTAAACCCCAGGACCAATCAGCAACAACTTCTGATAACATTAAAGAAATCATATGCAAATATCAGTACTTTAACATGTATAAAGTTTCTTATGAAATTAGGGAATTTTGAACTCTGCATCATGCTGTTGTTCCCACGGCCGGCTATATAATAAACTTTTTCCTGCTTTTGCTACGAACATCGGAGTCTGCTTCTTCATCGGGACAACGTTCTTGGGTTTTTATTAATTAACCAACACTATACAAGCAAAGCTTTAGTAGATCAGGCCCTAAGTGTTCTTTCAGATCAGCACATAATGGCCAGTGGGTGCATTTATTTTGTTCTCATTATTCAATGTGTGTAAGATTTTGATGAAATTGTTTTACCAGTGTTTTATTGGATCTGTCCTGTCGTTCTGTATTGTGGCCTGGTACGGTGGTCTTCCCATGCTCAGTAAGGGGAGGCTAACTAGGCTAGTTAAGGTGGCATCAAAGGTGGTTGGGCTTCAGCTAGCTAATCTGCTAGACATATACATTAAACGGGTTGTGAGCAAGGCCAGACAAATTTTAAATCACCCTGAACACCCACTCTTTGGGGAGTTTGATATGCTTTCCTCAGGTCGGCGTTTTAGAATGACTAGCTCATGTACAAGGCGTGTCAGTGAGTCTTTTATTCCTGTGGCTATTAGGAATCTTAACCCTCTTGGGTGCTGACAGCATTACATGCACTATTGATGATATATTTTTAAAGCAACAAAGCGTAGTGGGGGGCTTGGAGCAGTGGGCACATGGGAAATCGAAGGGGAAGAGCGTTCGTGATAACCTGAAATGTTTTTATCTAAATGCAAGAAGCATTAAAAATAAATTTCCAGAGCTTGAGGCCGTTATGATTAGTGAAGGCTATGACATAGTTGGGATTACAGAGACATGGTTAAGTGAAGAGGATGGAGATGAATATAATATAGAAGGTTATAAGCTCTTTAGGAAGGATAGATGCCATAGGAGAGGAGGGGGTGTAGCACTCTACGTGAAAGAAAACATAAATGTGCAGGAAATTCCTGAAATTGAACATTCCTTGCCCTGCAAAGATATCTGGGTCAGGTTCATTGGCAAACGCGAGACAGGTTTAAACATAGGTGTATGCTATTGACCACCAGCTTTGGACAGTACAGTCAATGAAATGCTCTTTAAGAGGCTTACGCAAGTGTTATGGCCCCAATTTGTTATGGCGTCAATTTGATATGGCCCCAATTTGTTATGGCGTAGCGGACAGCAAGGGATGACAGACAAAATTTTAAAACTTCAACAGATTTAATTAAACACAAACTTTGAACTAATCTACAATCTACTCTACTGACCAAGATTGAAATAAACAAAAAAAAAGAGATATTTACAGTTCCTTGGTAATTGAGATGGGCTGCTGTGTTGCAATGTCCTGGGACAGGAGAATGCTCCAACGCAGGCAAAAATCCACAAAAAGCTTCACAGGTCTTGAAAAAGAGTGACAGGTCTGGTCAAATGTATCCTTCCACAATTTCTCCTTGCAATTTCTCCTACTACCTTTCACTCTCTCAATTTTTCTCCTTATATACTCTTTTCCAGCCCCTCCCACCTTCCAGACTTTTCTCCAATTCTCTGGGACATTCCCCTCTGAGGCATGCCCAGGACATGCCCCAAAACCTAGCTCCAGACTGGGCCTAACAAAAAAAATGTCAATACTGCCATCTAGTGGCTTTTTTTTCCCCACATTACACCTCCGTTCCAAAAGGGAAAAATTTTGACTCATAAAGGCAAAATTTTTCTTTTCAATACAAAAATGGTTAAGTAGACACTTGTATATATATACACATATAATACAATATGCTAATAAACACGTGATATATATACACATACTCAAACACGGGATAAGCAATCAGCAATTACATTGTCAGTACCCTTTACATGCTTAATTTCCAAGTCAAACTCCTGTAAAATCAAACTCCAATTCAACAATCTCCGATTCTTGTTTTTCATCTTACTCAAAAACATTAACGGATTGTGGTCAATATATACAATCATTGGCTTTTGCCCTGTACAAACATAAACCTCAAGTGTTGTAAGGATAGAACCAGAGCCAACAGCTCCTTCTCAATTGTGGAATAGTTCTTTTGGTGGCGATTGAACTTCCTGGAGAAGTATGCCACGGGATGCTCAATGTCAACAGAGTCACTTCTCTGTAGGAGCACAGATCCACAAGCTTGGTCGCTAGCATCGACCGCCATGGAGAACGGTTTGTTGAAGTCAGGAGATTTGAGCACGGGGAAGTGACACAGCAGAGACTTCAGGCGATCAAAGGCTCTTTGGCATGCTTCATCCCAAGTGAACTTTACGCCTTTCTTCAGTTGGTTGGTGAGACTGAGAGCAATCTCAGCAAAGTTCTTGCAGAACTTGCGGTAGTACCCGATCATTCCAAGGAAGCGGCGCAAAGCTTTTTTGTTGTCAGGAACTGGAAAGTCCATGATGGCTTGGACTTTAGCATTTATGGGTGCCTCCTTACCCTGGCCTATGACATAGCCAAGATAGGTGACAGTAGCACAACCAAAGTCACTCTTGTTCAGATTAACAGGTTAGCCTGGGTCAAGCGCTGGAACAACGTCTCTACATCTTTCAGATGTTCTTCCCAGGAGTCACTCCATGTGATCAGGTCGTCGATGTACACACCCGTGTGTGGCAATCCGGCGATTGTGGACTGTATCATCCTTTGGAACATCGCTGGGGCATTTTTCATGCCAAAGGGTAGGACTTCATACTGGTATAACCCAGATGGTGTGGCAAAAGCAGACATGCTCTTGGCCCTCTCAGTTAAAGGCACACACCAATAACCCTTCAATAAATCAATCTTGGTCAGAAACTTTGCTTGCCCTACTCTATCGATACAATCATCAATCCTAGGTATTGGAAACACATCAGTTCTAGTTACAGCATTGACTTTGCGATTATCTGTACAGAATCTAGTACTTCCATCAGGTTTTGGAACTAGAACACAGGGTGAACTCCAATCTGAGTTAGAGGGTCTGATAATATCATGTTCTAACATGTACTCCACCTCTTTCTCAACAATCTTTCTCTTTTCAGGATTCATCCGGTACGGATGCTGTTTTATCGGTTCGGCATCACCAACATCTAGATCATGAGAGGCTATAGAAACTCTCTTTGGAACATCAGGAAATAGATCTTTATATTTCTTGATCAACCTCTCAAACTGATCTTTCTGTGAGGGTTCTAAGTGCTGGAGTTTTACATCAAGATTTTGCAACACTTCAGAATTTGACAATTTACATGAAAGAACCTCAGCTTTAATTCTAGGTTCATCATCTTGAAACTCCCCCTCATCTTCACAAGTCTCGGTCATAGGAGGATCTGAAGTGACAGCTGCAACCCTAGCATTCCTATCATGATAAGGCTTCAGCATGTTAATGTGACACAGCTGTTTTGGCTTTCTCCTATCTGGAGTCTTCACAATGTAATTGAGATCATTGAGCTTTGTCAGAATTTCATAAGGACCATGAAATCTAGCCTGCAATGGATTGGACTGCAGGGGAAACAACACAAGGACCTTGTCTCCTGGTTTAAACTCACGGCTTCTAGCCTTATGATCATACCAAGTTTTCATTTTTCCCTGACTTGATTTCAAGTTCTCTTTGGCTAGGTCACAAGCTGCACGCAGTCTTTCCTTGAACTTGCTAACATAGTCTAACAGACTGATATGCGGCTCTTTCTCTTGCCATTGTTCACTCAACAATAGCAAAGGTCCTCTCACTTCATGGCCAAACACTAGCTCAAACGGACTGAATCCAGTAGACTCCTGCTCTGCTTCTCTAGCTGCAAACAACAGCAAATGAACACCTTCATCCCAGTCTTTCTCGTGGTCATAACAATAAGTCCTCATCATTGTCTTGAGAGTGGAATGAAACCACTCTAAGGCACCCTGACTCTCTGGATGATAGGCACTGGAAAGAATCTGCTTCGCACCTAGTTCATACACAACCTGCTGAAACAATCCGGAAGTGAAATTGCTACCTTGATCTGACTGAATTTCCCTGGGAAGGCCAAACAATGTGAAGAACTTTATCAAAGCCTTTGAGATTGCAGTTGCCTTGATGTTGCGTAGAGGGATGGCTTCAGGGAATCTGGTAGATGCACACATGATTGTCAACAAGTACTGATTTCCAGATCTAGTCTTGGGTAACGGACCAACTCAATCAACGATGACCTTGGAGAAGGGCTCCCCAAATGCTGGGATAGGCTGCAATGGAGCTACAGGTGGGTCTAACTGGTGTTTTCCAACTACCTGACAAGTGTGACAGGTTTTGCAAAAGTTGGAAACATCTTTCCGAAGTCCAGGCCAGAAGAAGTGTTTCATGATCTTGTCAACAGTCTTGTTAACACTAAGATGACCTCCTAAAGGCAAACTATGAGCTATTGTTAAGATCTCATTCCTGTAGACCTTCGAAACAACAATTTGCTTGACCACTGCCCAATCTGCATTGGCAGGGATATCAGGAGGGCGCCACTTCCGCATCAACACTCCATCCTTGAGATAATACCCAACTGGAACTGTGTCTATTTCTTCATCAGGAAGGGCTCTCTTCTTTAGTAAACAAATTTCAGGATCATTGGTTTGCTCCTGAATCAACCGCTTTCTGGACAGAGACAAGTCTCCAGACACATCAGAATCACCAGACCCATCTGGCTGGCTGAACAGAGAACTGATAAAAGTGTCTGATAAGTCCTCAAACAGAGAAACCATAGTAGGCTGAACAGAGTCATGAGGCGAACCACCTGAGTCATGACTATTCAATGTGCTGGACGGCACCACATCATCTTCTTCTTGAGCCTTCTTGGCCATAGCACGGGTCACTGCACAGGAAGGATACAGAGATGGGTCTTCATCGCCATCTTCAGTGCTCGGCTGTGAAGTAAGATGAACAGGGGGAACTACATTGCCCCCAGCCAGGTCATTGCCTAGCAACAGAGAAACACCCTAGATAGGTAGACTTGACATAAGTCCCACCTTTACCTGTCCTGTAACTAAATCTGACTTCAAGAATACAGAGCGCAGGGGTACAGATACAGTCCTCCCTTCAATACCTTGTACAAGTATGAAATCCCCAGAAGCAGTCTCATCACGTAACTCCAAGGAGTCCATCAACAAAAGTGACTGAGAAGCTCCGGTATCCCTTAGGATATATATGGGTACAGGAGGAGAATGCTCATTCAGAGCCACAAATCCCTCTGACACAAATGGAAGAAAGTCCTCCCTCACAAAGTCAGCAGTATCAGGCTTCTTAGCCTCACAAGGAGCAGGCAATTTAGCAGATCGGTCATCTACTACAGGGGTTTCTAACCTTGTCTTCACAAAGGCATTGGGTTTGGTATCCTTTTCTTTTTCTTTCTTAGCTTTAGGGAACCAACACTTAGTTGTAACATGACCAGATTTCTTGCAATAATTGCAAACTAGACCACTTTTGTCACTGTCAGCTTTCACACTTTGATCAGACCTTTGACTGGATTTCTTAGCACCATCACCAGATTTGTCTTTGTCTTTGGGTGAGGAATCTTGGGTATCACCATTACCTTTCTTCTGAAATTGGGACCATCTATTTTTACTGCTAGACTGAAATTTGGACTTATGTGTGACCACATATTCGTCTGCAAACTTGGCAGCTGATTGCAAATTCAGTGCTTGCTTCTCATTAAGGTAGGTCTTAATATCATCCTTGACACAGTTCTTGAATTCTTCAACTAACACCATCTCTTTTAGTGAGTTGAAATCATCCTTGACCTCCATAGAAGTACACCAGCGCTCAAAGCAAACCTTCTTCTCGTTAGCAAATTCCACATAAGTCTGATTGTCAGATTTCTTCAGACCTCTGAATTTCTGTCGGTAAGCCTCTGGAACCAACTCATAAGCTGTCAAAATAACCTTTTTGACAACCTCATAATCAGAGGAATCGTCTGCAGACAAAGCCGAATAGGCTTGTTGAGCTTTACCCATGAGGACAGTTTGCAACATCAGAGGCCAGTGTTCCTTTGGCCACTGACAACTCTTAGCTACCTTCTCGAAGCACTGGAAATACTTATCAACCTCCTTTTCCGAGAATGGAGGCACCAGCTTTACCTCCTGGCTAGCATAAAATCTGTTTTCAGCTTCCATTTTGAATTTTAGTTGCTCCATTTGGAGCCTTTCTTCTCTTTCTAACTTCTGTAAATTGAAATCTCTCTGTCTCTGTCTCTCTGTTTCTGCTCTTTCCTCAATCTCTTTCTTTTTTCTCTTCTCTTGCTAATTTTTTAACTCAAACTGCCTTTCTTTCTCTCTTTCTGCTCTCTTGAATGCTCTTTCCTCTCTTTCAATCTCTAGCATTTTTAATTTAAGTTCCATTTCTACATTTGGATTTTCCACTGGAAACTGTTCCAGATCTCCTGGTGCAAACACATTTTCATCAATTTAATATTCAACAATCTCTCTAGCCAGTCTTGCTTTTTGCATGGCTGGTTTTACATCTGTCAGCTCTGTCTGCATATTTCTAGCAGTTCTGTCTTTTTAAAAGGCTTCAAAACCTCTACCGTTGGTGATGCCAAGAAATCATCCATTGCTGTCGATCTGTCAATATATATCTAGGAAAATTCAAAAAACAATTTCAAAATTTGAAATTTTAGATTTTTAATAAATGACTCACACAATGGTCTATCCCGGACCAGCCCCCAATTTGTAATGGCCCCAATTTGTTATGGCGTCAATTTGTTATGGCCCCAATTTGTTATGGCGTAGCGGACAGCAAGGGATGACAGACAAAATTTTAAAACTTCAACAGATTTAATTAAAAACACACTTTGAACTAATCTACAATCTACTCTACTGACCAAGATTGAAATAAACAAAAAAAAAAAGAGATATTTACAGTCCCTTGGTAATTGAGATGGGCCGCTGTGTTGCGATGTCCTGGGACAGGAGAATGCTCCAACGCAGGCAAAAATCCACAAAAAGCTTCACAGGTCTTGAAAAGAGTGACAGGTCTGGTCAAATGTATCCTTCCACAATTTCTCCTTATAATTTCTCCTACTACCTTTCACTCTCTCAATTTTTCTCCTTATATACTCTTTTCCAGCCCCCTCCCACCTTCCAGACTTTTCTCCAATTCTCTGGCACATTCCCCTCTGAGGCATGCCCAGGACATGCCCCAAAACCTAGCTCCAGACTGGGCCTAACAAAAAAAAGTCAATACTGCCATCTTGTGGCTTTTTTTTTCACATTACACAAGCTTGTAGAGGCGGAGGGACTATTATTATGGGAGACTTAAATTATCCTGGTATCGATTGGGAAATGGTGAAAGGACAGGGTAGGGGGGAGGAAGAATTTCTAGATGTTATAAATGATAATTTTTTGGCGCAGTATGTTAATAAACCTACAAGAGAGAAGACAATTTTAGACTTAGTGCTCTGTAATAACCCAGATAGAATTAGCAATGTTGAGGTACTGGAGCCACTTGGGACAAGTGATCACTCTACTGTTAATTTTAAGGTTTCATGGGAAGTTTAAAAAGGTGTCTTCAAAAACAAAAATTTTCAATTTTAGGCGAGCAAACTTTGACAGGATGCGCTCATATCTAAGTGAAATAAAATGGCAGACACTCCTGGACTGTGAGTCTGTAAATGAAATGTGGGAAAGATTTAAGGGGGTTTTACTTGATTCACAATGCAAATTTATTCCAAAGGTGTCCAAAAGTAAGCTGAAAAAGCAGAATCCTCAGTGGATGACCACAGCTATTCGTAGGAGTTTGAGGGGAAAGAGGAATCTTTATAAGATGTACATAAAGGATAACAATGAGAACACCAAGGCTGAATACTGTAAAATGCGAGCTGTGGTCAAAAAAAGAACTGAGGAATACTAGAAGACTGTATGAAAGACAAATTGCAGAGGGGGCAAAAACTAACCCTAAGCGCTTCTTTCAGTACTGTAGCAGAAAAAGGAAAGTCAAAGAGCAGGTTAAGTGCATAAAGAATAAAAATGGATCGCTGCTATATGATAACAAGGATATTGCGGATACCTTAAACAGTTACTTTGTTGAGAATTTTACCTCAGAGCAGGTCTTTATTCAGCCAGAGGGCATGTCCAATGCTCAAGATTATTTAGCGGAAATTGAGGTTAGGGATAACTAAAGGCAGATAAGGCGGCGGGTCCTGATGGCCTATATCCTAGAGTGCTCAGGGAAGTTAGTGAGATCATCTTTAAGCCACTATCCGCCATCTTCAGATGGTCTTTAGAAACTGGAGAAATACCAAATGATTGGAAACAGGGCAATATAATAACAATATATAAGAAAGGGGACCGTACTGAGCCAGAAAATTACAGGCCAGTCAGTTTAACTTGCATTGCGTGCAAAATATTGGAATCTATCATAAAAGATGAGCTGGACTTATTTCTTGAACGTAACAATATCTTGAGGGATAGCCAACATGGTTTCCTTAAGGGAAGGTCATGCCTGACAAACCTTCTGGAATTTTTTGAAGAGGCCACCAAGACTTTTGACCAGAGCAGGGCTTATGACATCATATACTTGGATTTTCAGAAAGCATTTGACACAGTACTGCATAAGAGACTAATTTTTAAAATGAGCTCCATTGGAGGTACAGGAGGTATTTTGAAGTGGATTCAAAACTGGTTGCAGGACAGAACACAAAGAGTGGTGGTCAGTGGTATCTCATCTGAGCTAGGTATGGTGGGGAGTGGTGTCCCCCAGGGATCGGTGTTGGGACCCCTGCTGTTCCTCATCTACATTAATGACCTTGATAGGAATATTGAGAGCAGATTAGTTAAATTTACAAATGATACTAAATTGGGAGGTTTGGCAAATAGTTAAGAGTCCCCTAAAGTGATTCAGGATGATTTGGATAGAATCCAGAATTGGGCAGAAATGTGGCAAATGAAATTTAATGTAGCGAAATGTAAAGTTGTAGCCTTCATGTAGGTAATAGAAACATTAGACGGGATTACTTCATGGGAGGTTTTAAACTGGACGGTGCTCCACACGAAAAAGATCTGGGAGTGATTGTTGACCAAACCCTCACAGGCTCTAGTCATTGTGCCGTAGCAGTTAAAAAAGCCAATCGGATGCTGGGATACATTGCCAAAAGTATTGAGTACAAATCCAAGGAGGTGATGCTTCTTTTGTACAACGCATTCGTCAGACCACATCTAGAGTATTGTGTACAGTTCTGGGGACCATACTTTAAGAAAGACATGGAGGCTCTAGAGAAAGTTCAGAGAAGAGCCACTAAGCTAATTCCGGGTATAAAAGATGAAAGCTATGAGAAGAGGCTGAAGATCCTTAATCTCTTTAATCTTAGGAAAAGGAGACTAAGGGGTGATCTGATTGAGGTCTTTAAATATGTTAAAGGGATTAACAAAGTGAATTATGTAGGATTCCTTCAACCAAGTGTTGTTAGTAGAACTCGGGGTCACAAATGGAATTTGACCAAAGGTAAATTTATCACTGATATTCAAAAATATTTCCTCACCCAAAGAGTAATTTCGATGTGGAATAGCTTGCCTGACCATATTGTTGAGGCAGAGACCTTGGGAGTTTTCAAGAGCAGGCTTGACTTAAAGCTAGATACCATTGAGTCATTGAGTATCTGAAGTGATACTCATAATAGTATAAAGAAACTGGCGAGCCTAGTTGGGCTGAACGGCCTGTTCTCGCCATTCATGTTATGTTATGTTATGTTATGTTATTATTTCATCTCCCTCACTTCAGTGTCTATTACACTTTTCTTATTTATTGTCGTTCTGGAAGACTCAGCTGGCCCTGGGTGGGAAGGAGGGGGTATCTCCATTGAGCTTGTGGATGTTGCATGTTTGTCTGACTCTGTGCTGTCCTTGTGTTGTGTTTTTGATACCTGCTGCACAAACAATTTCATTTTTAAGGATGATAAAGTACAAACTTAAAGGGCTACTGTGCAATCTAAAACACTGCATCGTAAGTTGAAAAAGCTAATAATAATGAAATTCATAAAGATGTGCATCTACTACCTCTCTCTCAAAGTCGATTTAACAACTTTTGTCCAAGCTTGCTTGTTTTGTGGATTAAAAGCTATAACAGGTTTCTATCTCTGGACTGCTACCAAGGGAAGACCGTCGATTTCAACCCATTTTGACAAATCTGAAGAATGCTGTACAATTGAAACAATGGGACTGCATTAGCAGGCTGAAGGTTGTTATAAAACAATTTGAAATACAATTTTTGCTCTCTTATTTTCATCATAAAACAGCTTACACAGTTAGAATTCTGAGTCCTCAAATTTTCGACCAATACATAGTCCTACAATGTAACACACTATTTGACTATTAGTACACGTTTATGCCTAGCAGCCCGCCCTCGGGCCGATATTCATGGAAGTGTTCATATATTAGCAGAATACTAGCATTTTATGATCAAAATTGCTTTCCCTGTAAGAGAAACAAAAGGACATTGATATTTTTTCCATCTAAATCCTGATGTATTATTGATGCTGCATTTGCTAAAATTATAAGTAGGTGTGAATAAATATTTTTGTCATTAAGTTCCATTCACTTTCACACATTAAGAAGTAAATCTTGAGCGCCCTCTTGATGAATTGCAACCAAATTTGTACGGTGGCAAAATACAAAATGGACATCCTCCCTGTAGAAAGTCTTTGGTCTTGAATCGAGTCTCAAGATCGAGTGATTTGGGACATGAGGGTACCTTAAAAATCTGGTCTCATGACATATGATGCAATTTTGCTTTCAACACGTTATCTGGTGCTGCCTCAAACTGAATGAGGTCATACTTGAATGAGCTCATCATTTTGAAAATATGTGGTCAAAATTTGTTAATATGATAGATTGCAGTACTTATCAATAAAGTTATTGATTGGAAAAAAGCCACAGAATGTTCAGGTTCCCTGCTGATCAGAAAGAACTAAAATATGGGGCATTAAATAAGTTGGGAAGGATGGAAACCAACTTCTTCATCGTTTCTTTGTGAGGTAAATCCCTCCTCTTGCCATTAATTTTAATTATCAGTGGAAATATATTTTGTCTCTGTTTCTGACTAAATTGAATTAGATAAATTGAATATCATTTTGAAAATATGTGGTCCAAATTTGTTAATATGATAGATTGCAGTACTTATCATTAAAGTTATTGATTGGAAAAAAAGTCACAGAATGTACAGGTTCCCTGCTGATCAGAAAGAACTAAAACATGGGGCATTAAATAAGTTGGGAAGGATGGAAACCAACTTCTTCATTGTTTCTTTGTGAGGCAAGCCCATCCTCTTGCCATTAATTTTAATTGTCGAAAGGTTTTATCTGTTTCTGACAAAATCGACTTAAATAAATTAAATAAATGCATTTCCTGTTGTTGACAACTGATGATATGATGTAGCAAAATCAAGTGAGATTGAAATACTCTGTGTCCATAAAATGTGTTTCTAACAATATGATGATGAATTGCAGATTTTCAAAAACACAAATCATTTTTTTTCTGTAGAGACTGGACTGTTTGAACTATAGAGAATTCACATTTTAATATTATAAATGCACATCTATAATGCAGTATCTATGGAAACATACTGGAAATGCACTTCTATTGTTACAACCTTCATGTGAATTCCTTGTGTGTCTGCGCAATTCAGCAGCTTGCATGTCTATCAGGCATGGGTCCGATTACAATTATAATCATGATAATGGATTACGATTACGATTATCGTGTAATCATAATCATAATCAGAAAATCTAGAAAGTGTGTAATCGTAATCATAATCGTAATCAGAGATTTTGACAGCTAAATAATCGTAATTGTAATTAAGAGTTTTGTAGGATGTGTAATCATAATCGTAATCATCCTTCGTAATCAGACCCATGTCTGATGTCTATTAGGTGTATGTGTGTTGTGAATGGTTTACATCTAGTGCATCTCTCCCCACCCGGCTGA
Organism: Gymnothorax javanicus; assembly: GCA_029692085.1. Taxonomy (NCBI): domain Eukaryota; kingdom Metazoa; phylum Chordata; class Actinopteri; order Anguilliformes; family Muraenidae; genus Gymnothorax; species Gymnothorax javanicus. Next base: position 20,222,544 of record CM056207.1, on the reverse strand, counting down.
ATCTTGTTACACAGTAATTTCCTGTTGAGTGAGTGATAAGTATTTCAGCCCTCAAGTTCATGTGGAAGATGCTGGATTGTAAATTTGCATTCGTACGGAAATCCTTGTCATATGTACAGTATACTACAATGTAGTTGAACTTCTTTGTTTTTGTCTAATGTGACTAGCACTTTAGTAACAGCCTATTCTCTCACTATCATTTGTTGTCATTTAGTAAATTATTAGCTCCTGCATTTCAGTTACAGGCTCCTAATATAGAATGGACATGCATCTCATCCTACTAATGACATGCCTAAAGGTGACCTTGGCCAATTTTTACAAGGTCACTGGCCTCCGTCAAAAAACACATTTTGCTTTATCTCATCAACTATTTCAGTTACAGGCTCCTAATTTCCACTGGACATGCATCTCATAAAGGCCTACTAATGACATGCCTAAAGGTGACCTTGGCCAATTTTTACAAGGTCACTGGCCTAAAAATATCACCAAAAACTTCGACATTTTGCTTTATCTCATCAACGATTTTAGTTACAGTCTCCTAATTTTTCCTGGACATGCATCTCATCAAGGCCTACAAATGACGTGCCTAAAGGTGACCTTGGCCTATTTTTTCAAGGTCACTGGCCTAAAAATATCACCAAAAACTTTGACATTTTGCTTTATCTCATCAACTATTTCACTTACAGGCTCCTAATTTTTTATTGGACATGCATCTCATCAAGGCCTATAAATGACGTGCCTAAAGGTGACCTTGGCCTATTTTTCAAGGTCACTGGCCTAAAAATATCACCAAAAACTTTGACATTTTGCTTTATCTTATCAACTGTTCCAGTTCCAGGCTCCTAATTTTCACTTGACATGCAGCTCATAAAGGCCTACCAATGTCGTGCCTAAAGGTCACCTGAGCCTATTTTTTCAAGGTCACTGGCCTAAAAATATTGCCAAAAACTTTTAAATTTTGCTTTATCTTATCAACTATTTCAGTCAGAGGCTTATCATTTTTACCACACATGCATCTCATAAAGGCCTATAAATGACTTGCCTAAAGGTGACCTTGGCCTATTTTTTCAAGGTCACTGGCCTAAAAATATCGCCAAAAACTTTGACATTTTGCTTTATCTTATCAACTATTCCGGTTACAGGCTCCTAATTTTCACTGGACATGCATCTCATAAAGGCCTACAAATGACCTGCCTAAAGGTGACCTTGGCCTATTTTTTTAAGGTCACTGGTCTAAACATATCACCAAAAACTTCAACATTTTGCCTTCTCTTATGAACTATTTCAGTCAGAGGCTTGTAATTTTTTTTTTACCATGTATGCATTTTATACAGGACTACTAATGACATGCCTAATGGTGACCTTGGTCTATTTTTCCAAGGTCACTGGCTGAAAAAAAAATCACCAAAATCTTTCACATTTTGCCTTACCATTCCTACCCATATTAAATTTGACCGAATGTGATGATGTTTCTTATTTATGTGCCACAGCAGCCAGGTGGCCATAGAACTAATAAAAATATCACCAAAAACATCAAAATTTTGCCTTTAACCATTTATCCACATGTTCAATTGAAGCAAATGTCAATATGTTTTTTTTATTTATTTGCCACAGCAGCCAGGTAGACATACAACTTATTGAACTAATATGAATAATTGTATAATTGTTGTTTTGTGTTGGCAGATGCATAATTAAAAGTACAGTTGATATATTTCAGGCTTTGGAGACTTATGGCCTAGTGTTGTGAGTAATGGACAGAAACTGAATTCTAATATGTTATTGTTATATTAGTCTAACAAGGTTGTTGTATATGATTTACACTGCAATAAAACAGGAAATCAACTTTTCAAATTCCTTTTTGTTGCTAACTTATGTAATTAAACATTTTGCATACAGTGTACACAATTTAAAATTATGATAGTATACTTATTATACAAGCTATAGTATTCAAAAAATTATCAAAATACCAGCATTAATTATTGTTAAATTACTCTAACAAGGTTGTAGTATATTATGATAATGAACTGTTATCATTTTCAGCTGTATACAAATAATACATTTTGCTGCTGCTGCCATGTATAGTGTTAGCAGGAAAATATCTGTTTCTTTGAGGATGAGTTTCTTTGGAAATGGAAACATCACAGGCACTCAGGATGCAAAGAAATTCTGTGAGATTTTCATCCTGAATACCAAAATAACAAGGAAATTCCGGCACAGTATTAAAGGACCAAATATGTCATTAGCTCGAGCGGCATGGAAGCTATAGTTTCGGGCTCCATCCATGTGTGCGTGCATGCGTGCATCCGTCAACAAAAACTTCAACATTTTGCTTTATCTTAACGGCGGGAGCTTCTGGGGCCGTCAGTGCCCTATATTTCAAAAAAGCTTCCAATCCTAATCAGGGTGCAGGATTAGGATGAAGTTCAAGTTAACTCTACTCAAGCCTGTTCATCAACTCCAGTTTTCAAGAACAAGCTTTTCAATCCTAGTCAGGGTCCAGGACTGGGATCACATTCCTCTTAAGCTAACTCTTCCGCACTGTGAGCAGTGCAGTGTGGGTGGATCCGACAACATCCCGGAAGTCACTGGCAGGCAAATATAGCCCAGCAAAGCCTATTACAACTGTGCTGAACTGTCTCACCTGATCTGTCCCTGCCTACTCTCCCCGGGTTTCATCCCCATCATTACCGTGCTGCTGTCAATAAACCACCAGTGGAATTGCATGTCTGACTTTTCACTTGATTCCTGGTCTGGACCATAGCATTTACAGTATATTATATATGGAAATATACTGGAAATGCACCTGATTTTATATATTACACCAATATAAATACATGCATTTTTATCACACGGAGTACTTAGAGCACAGTACAGAGACCCAAGAGGGCAAGAGTGTCCCCTGCTTTTTTTGCTTCACTGTGGACTCGTGCATATCATGAGTTCTACAAAATGGTGGCAGACCAGTTGACTACAGGAAGTCCACTCTCTGCCAGTGCCTGCATAGTTGCTGCAAGCAATGCAACATCCAGCTTTCAAGAATTCTTGGTCCACAGGTACAGCTATCCAAGTGTACAAAAACATTCATCGACACAATTAAGTGATGAATTGCCCTGTGTCCCGTCTTTTCAGGTTGCATATTCTGACTGCCCATCAACATACTTTTGTTCACGTTGATAGGTTGAGAAGACGTAGCCGCCTTTCACACAACAGGTTTGCGATATGAATCAGGTAGTGACAAGGCCATCAGCACTTTTGTACTGTCTATTCAGTAGAATGTTGCACAGCGTTCATCTTCCTCTTCTTTGGTGTTCTTTGCTTGATAATCTGTAACCCTGCAATCATCACTCTTGTCTCAGCATTATACATGTTGCATGGACATAGGACATGCTCCAATGTCTCTGTCTCTGTCTCTCCCAACTCTGTAGACAACGACTAGTTGGATGTTTACCTTAAATAAAAAGGGTGCAGTTCAAGTTACTGTGATTGACTCTTAACCTACTTATTATTGTTTGTTCTTTCCCATTACTTCCATTATTCCTTACCACTCCAACTGTATTTTGAATTTCATGCAAGTGTCTTCCTCCTGTTGCCGTTTCTCATTGATGTTGCCATTGTTTGATTATTTTTCGCCACACAATGCTTTTCCCTTCCAATTATGGCAGTTTAACATTAACAACCACGTATTACCCTTTGACTGCCTCCTTTGCCAAATTTTCTGCCTTTTCATTCCCAAGGATTCCTGAATACCCTGGCACCCACATGAATGCTACATTTCCCCCCTGCCTAACTAACCTTGAGTTAGCTTACAACAGTTAATATTCTATCTCCACTTGATTTCTGGAGGATCCTGCTTAGTGTTTGACAAGGCCACATAGCCGTGATGCTCAAACAATCTTATGCAATATTTAGCAGCCATCGCAGGATTTAGATAACATATCACGACTCTTCAGTAAGGTTCTCGCATAAGTTGTATTGGGACATTGATGATACAGGAAGGCATCTTTATAGTATCCAAAAGCATGTGGGTATTGGTAGGAGGGCAGGATGAAACCACAGGGAAGAAACTGACATTACCCATCTCACAATAGGGCACACAGGACTTGATAAATTGTTACAAATCATTGGCAGACACCCAACCGGATTATTTGAATACTGTAATCAGTCGGCTCAACATACGTCAGTGGCATATAGTGTATATGAGGAAAAAAGGAGGAGATTAAAAGAAGCTCTTAAAGAATCAAAGATTAATCTCACACGCAAGAATCGCCTTGGAAAAGCATCGTCGCGCCCATATGTGCGCAATTAATTATATTTCTAAGAAACACGAGGGTATTCGAGACTATTTACTTTTTTTCTGCCAATCTTTTGTTCTTCACTCCAGTCCAGTAGGTGGCGAAAATGCACCTTAAGTTATGAAAACACAAATGAACTCGAAAGAAGAAGTTGTCGTGTAATTTTTCAGGATTGCCGTGCAGGCACGCTTGATCGCAGCCGCTTTTCCACAGCAATCACCTTTCCAGAAATAGGCAGGGGGGTTAATATTTGCTTCTGAAGTCTTACACACGTACAGTCTTTCATAATTCGACGGCAGGTATGTATCTTTCCGATTTCTTGTGTTAAACCAAAAAGTATATGTAGTCTCACAGCTAGTTAGCTATCCGTCTTGCACACAGGGTAGACATGGGACTGCGCTGGAAATGCTAGCGAACTAGCTAGTTAGCTGCTGCTGGTGAAAATCCAACCCAGTTCCCGACTTAGACGAATTAGTTAGCCAGCTAGCTAGTTAAGAAACTGTAGTTAATCGGAACCGGCTCGCTAGTTCATCTGCTTTTAAATCTGAACCGATAACAAGCCCGATACGTAGGCTAAGGTAGCCGCGACTTAAATTTTCGTTTTAAGTGTTCAGTAGGTCTCCAGATCGCTAGCGACTGGCCTAAAGTAGCCAGTTTAGAGCGAACTGGTCTGAGAAACGTCATGGGTGACAATTCTCTGGCTAACGGTAACCCGTGAAAGTGTAAAGCTGCTTTCACACCGGACGCGAAACGAATTACAGATTAATTCGGGCTCAGATTTACATTGAAAGTCAATGCAAAGACGCGAATACACGTTTGCTGGATAATTGCCCCAAATTAAGCCCGGAAACCTCCCAAGGCTGGATAGATAGACTATATTGAACCCTGTGAGGTAATTTGTCTTCAGCATTTGACCCATACTGTAGTCCGGAGCAAAGGGCAGCCACAGACCAGCGCCAGTTCTAAAGCCAGATCCTTGGTCAGGGCCGCTGGTAGATATGTTCCTATAACGCGTGTTTTTCTGGGTGGGGAAAACCCGGAGTATCCGGAGGAAACCCACGGAAATACGGGGAGAACATGCTAACTCCATGAAGACAGGCCCTTGCCGGCTGGGGCTCCAACCCAGAACCTCCTTATTGCGAGGCAGCAGCTATCGTGCCGCCCATGGAACATGGACTGAAGTAAAAAATCTTTTCCAGGTTTTACTTTAAACAGTTACCTGACTATCTCAGCAATCCTGCTTTGTGAAACAGGCCCCTGGTAGGCACTGTGCTGTGAAAAACTATCCCCCCCCCCTCCTAATTTCCTCTATTTTTCTTATTGCTTGTGTGCTTCGGATCAGTGTCCTGCTGCATAACCAAAGTGCGGTTGAGTTGTAGGTCACAAACTGATGGTTGGGTGTTCTTTAGAATTTTCTTGCCAAGAGCAGAATGAATGGCTCTAGCTGATGACAAGTTGCATTGGTCCTGAAGGGGCTAAGCAGGCCCAGGCCATCACACAATTACCACCACTGCTCTTAGTATGACGTTCTGGTGGAAAGCTGTGTTGGCTGCATGTCAAATGTAAAGGGGCCCATATTTCCATATTTTCCACTTTAGACTCATCAGTCCAAAGGATATTATCCCAAAAGTCCTGGTGGCCATTTTTTGGCAAATGTGAGATCAGCCTTTGTGTTCTTTTTGATCAGCAGTGGTTTTCATCTGGCAGCTCTACCATTTTTTTATTTTTTATTTTTTTTGCCATTTTTGCCGAGTCTCTCTCTTATTGTGGAATCATGAACACTGACCTTAACTGCGGCAGGTGAGACGTGAGTTCTCTTGATGTTAGTCTGGGTTCTTTTGTGACCTCGACCTGAATGAGTTGTTGATGTGCACTTGGAGGAGTTTTGGTGGGCTTGCCACTCCTGGGAAGGTTTACCACTGTATCTAATTGTCTCCAATTGTAGATAATGGCTCACTGCTGTTTGCTTGAGTCTCAGAAATGGCTTTGTAACTCTTTCCAGAGAGGTAGATGTCACTGACTTTGTTACAATCTGTTCTTTAATTTCTTTAGATCACTGCATCATGTGCTGGTTTTTCCCTACTTCACATCGCCAGACAGTCTATATTTAAATAATGTACCCATTCAGCTGGGCTGGTAGTGGGACCTAATCATGCCTGGGTGTGTTTTGTGAAATTGAATTCAATCTTCATTCAGAGGTGGAGTCCCATTAAGGGCGTTTACTGGCCCCAACCACTGATTTCAAAATAATTTTCAGCATTGATAAACCACCCCATAGGGTTCATGAATCCACCAGAGAAACCTGCAATATCAATTGTCTTTATGACAAAAACTTATATTTTTAACATTTTTTTTAGTTTGGCCCCACAAAGTGTCACCATTGATTATAATCATGTGCTTATTTGCACATTGTATCTGATATATTTTCCTAATGAATGAAAAAATAATTTGTTGAAATTGATGTCATACTGCCGAGATAGGAAGGTATTTGTTCAAAAAATATGTTCTGAAATGGAGATTTCCAACGGCCACGTGTGTAAACAACAGTACATTTGCCAGAGTTCCTGGCCACGACACACTAAGGGAATTCTGAAATTTGCAGAAGGGTATGGCCAACATTCAATGGAAAAAATCTGGAAGGGGGCAGATAGTCTTTCAGAACACTACATGCTAACTGGCCTTATTTACCAAGTTATGTGTGCTTGAAAACCCATTATGTACGTAAATTGGATGATAGTAAGGTGCTGAATAATTCTGCTAATGAGACTGTGTTCGATTTGATTACAATCCTGACTATGAGATGAAAATTCACCAATTAAAGGCAAGAAAAGTTAGCGGGTAGATCATGCACGATAGACTAAAGTGATACAGATTTTAGTATGAAAAAGCATTTTTTTTCCACTGCAAAATATGCCTAATTTTATGTATATACTGTACGTGTGTGTTTATTTAAGAGCCAGTTTTTCTAAGATTCAGGCAGTTTCTATTACGGTGTGATACACCATATCCCAGATCTTGTCCAAAGTTTTTTATGAGGTTTATGTGTGGCTGCAGATGGGGAAAAAGCACAATTCTGGTAGGGAATAACGCCTCTTTTTTTTTTTTTTTTTTTTTAAGGGGGTCATCAGGGGTCATGGTCTAAAAGCGACCATTAGCATAAAATGCATAAATGTGGTTTTAAAGTGTGATTTTTTTTTTCAGTGCGCCCTCAGTCACCCTCCATGGTCATTTGGAAGATGATAGTAGGGACCAAAGTATTTACCATTTTGATGAATTTTTCGAGGGTTATTCAGGGCGCACACACAGGGGGCGCTGCATGTCAGTACTTTTCTGCAATTTTCTGTGTATTTCCACAGTTTTTGTGACTTGCACCCTGAGCGACCCTGGATGTTTCATGCTTTCATGGATACCTTTGCTTCTCTAGGGTACACTAGTGTGAAATTTGTTGAGGGGTACTCGGGGCCCTCGACTATAGGGGCGCTTTGTTCAACAGGAAAATGAAAATGGCTCCTATATAGCAGCCTGTCTCTTGACGCGGCCTCTGTCAAACCTGATAACACTTACTTGGTTATACTCTTTGACATGTCCTGCATATCAGATTGGAAGATCACCCAGGGGTCTGACTTTGTTAACCCCCTACATCCCGTTTTGTTGTGGTGGGTTTTGATTAATTCTGGTATTTTCTGACAGCATTCTCAAGTCACATTCAGGGTGTGCCCTGAGCACCCCTAAGTTTTTCAGGCATATACTGAAAACATAGTACCTGCCCCTTTTTATTCGGAAGCAAATATAAACAGGGGCTACTTAGGGCGCCAAGCCATAGGGGGCGCTTCTTTCAAAAAAATTTGAATATTTCATTTTTCTCTTGCCTGGTGCTTTATCTGATTTCCGAATAACAGAGTGACATCCATGGAAAGCTAAGGGTTGTTTGCAACGTGATCAGCTTTCGATTTGGCCATGTTAACCCTATCCAAGCCATGCAGGCCCAGGGTTTCCCAAAGAAAATCAGTTAGTCATGGTGGTGACCGGGGGGGGGAGATAACAGCCTGCGTTTATTTACTCTTTATAAATAAACAAAGCAGTTAAAGTGCAATAACAAAGTGACAAAGTCAACAGTCTTGTAACTTTATTACAAAGTTTTTATAGTGTAACACTTGCTTGTACACAGTGTATTTTAGCCTTACTGTAAGAGCTGAGCTGGAAATAACAAGATCAAATAAAAACACACAATCTTACCAAAATTCATGCTACATGCATGAACACAGGCAAAATTATCAAAAAAAAAAAAAAAAAAGAATGAAAAGCGCGTAAAATGTGCACAACCGTCCCTAAGGGTTAAACAAAAATTAATGTAAGAACAGAAAATGTATTTGTTATCTGTTTTGACTTCAATTCCCCAAATGCTTTGCGGTTGTGGTTATGTTTGGGGAGAGGAGAACGGTATTATGTATGGTAGCGCGTTGCATTCGCAGGATTAAAAAAATATATGCACCTTATAGCGTAATTACGAGATCTTGAGAAAAGATTAATGCTACACTCACCGTGTTCTGTGTGATATAGCCAACCTGAATATTTCGGGTCCACAGCCCACTCTGGGTTCCACCCACTACCTCGATGTTTAGAGGACTGGGGCTGTGGCGGGGGGTGGTGGTGGAGGAGGCGACGCAGATGGTGAAGTAGGCCGGTGTTCTGACGATTTGTGCTGCCTTGTCAAAAAATGTTACCGTAATGCAAAGCGATCGGAAAGTCTTTGTTTTCGCCTAAATATTGCAATATGAATCAGTTTACAGGAGTAACTTTGTTATTTGTTTGCTTATTATAACATAAGCAGATGTTATAATGAGTTGGGTAAGTTTGTTTAAAGATCTATGCCGCATGCCATTATCATCCAATCTCTGCGTTTTAAGGAAAACCCAGCGTGTACATGCAAATGTGTATACGCTTACAGGTCGAAAGGTGCACCGAAAAAAGACGTATATTTATGATATTTGAAGATACTTGAGATGTGAGCGAAGAAATGGAGCCCAAGATTTTAGGTTTGCGCAAGCGCAGAACCGCGAGGTAGCATATTTTGATAGGTTGCAAAATTTGGCAGAACACCGGCTTCTTTGAGTAAAGAACCCTGATATTTTTGACTGCTTTTTCCCATCCATTACTGTACACTAGAGAAAACCATGTGCAATTGTCAAACATAGCAGAAAGCCACACGCAAACACATTGGTAGCTTTGATAAGAAACTAAACAAATTGCATATAGCATATCTTAATGAAACAGAATATGTGGGCAAGCAGTTGATAGGAGACACTATTCAAATGTTTAGTTTAGCTGAATAATTATCTTACCTCCACATGTCCTTCCCACGATGACGGCAGGTTATTGTATATCCGGATAATTAGCTTCTTCCCGATACAAAAAAAAATAATGCTGGCATAGCAACAGGTGATAGATGGGGCAGTAATATATTTAACCAACAGATGCTGGCCGCTATTTGGCCTCATCGCGATGCGGCCTTATTTTACTGTCTATGCATGTGTGGATGCAGCAGAATTTTTTTTTTTTTTTTTCGGGGGGACGTAGTCAAGGCGGGGGCCATTTGTTGTCAAGGCAGCCGCCCCAACTATAAAGCGCTGCGGGAAACCCTGAGGCCATACAAATCCCTAAACAGGCCATTAATGGTCCCCAGTCACTTTGTTTTGGACTTAAAACTAAATTAAAATTTAATGAATCTTCATTGATTTTACTGTGCCTTTTAGTTATCAAATAAACCAACAGATGTCCCTGTCACAGCCTAGATAGGTGGCAGCACTACAAACAGGCCTAGCCTGGCTGCTGGCAGTTGGCATCCATTTTTGCTTTGTAATATTATCATCATTTATCACTGCCATCCTGTGATTTGCAAGTGTTTTTGACGCAAAAATTACTTCATCGGCACTGAGTTGTCGATTACATTGACAGATTTCCTCTTCCCAAGGTATTAATGATTAAAAAAGTAAAAAAAAGACATGCGAGCATGCATGCATGTACATGTATGTACTGATGTACTGTGTATTTTGCGCTAGTTGTACTGTCGAATTTTGGCATCCTAACTGAAAGTTACCAGTACCTTACTAGGCTCTTCTCATTTCCAGGTTGTGAATTGAAATGGCTTCTCTTGAGTACAAGAAATGTCGATTCTTCTCAACCCTCCATGACTGCGGAGAACACAAGAAGAGCAGGAAGACTGGCATGTATAGTATCGCCGATTTGCAGGGGAGCGTGACAAATCATTTGTTGAATATTGGACTCGCTGTCACTGAAGATGGATCAAAACTGACTGAAAAGCAGCTGATTGAAAGCAGATCTGGTATTTGTCTTGAGCCGCATGATGTTGTTTGTGCTTTCCATCGTTTTAAATTTGGAGTCTACTGGAAACGCCCGCGACAGTGTCAGCATCCTGACCATACTGAAAGGAATTTCCGTTCAACAAAAAAGCACACGCTACAAGACCTGCAACATTAGTAATAGCCCGCAACATGGAACGTAAATACAGCACCCACTTTCCTATTGGTTCCAGTATATGTGATAAACATAGACGAGCTGTGAGCCAGAGTGTGATGGTTAGTGACGAAAATGATGTACGTGATGTCACCTTTGAGGCACTGCCACCTGCGGTGGCGCAAGGCAGCAGTAGTAAGGAGGACTTGAACGTTTTCTTAGCCTCTGTGATAGACACTGAAAAAGCAAGCCCTGTGAAATTTCAGGTAAAATCACCTATTTAGGAACTGGCATCTTCAACTGTGCGATACTGAGGATGCAAATACAAACAATACAAGTCTTATTTCAAAGACATTTTGTGAAAAAAATTGCTCCTGGACAAGGAGAGAAGCTATCAGAAATGTTATCCAGCTTTGATGATTTTGATATTAATCTGGTGTAGATGAGTTCAGGTTACATTTGCTAATACATGTAATTGTATTCTTTAATTTTTTGTTAATAAACTTCATTCTGTGACTACAAATCTTGACTTGCCTTACACTGACTTGCATTCATGATAGTGAACTAACCAAGAATAAAGTGAAAAAGGCGAAAGCCTAGGTGGGGTCAATACAATAAGTACCTGACTGCTCATATTGCAAATGTTACTTAGCAAAATAAGAATGTAATCATCCTTAATCGGAAATTAGGAATTCGCAAAGAAGTGGAAAATGGTGAACTTTTACATTTTTTGATAGCAGCGCCCCCCCATGTCTTGGTGCCCTCAGTGTCCCTTGTTTATTTCTTCTTCACAATAAAGGGTAGGTAAGATGCTTTCTATATATGCCTGAGTGACTTGGGGTTACTCGGGGCACACCCTGAATGTGGTTGGGGAACACTGTCAGAAAATACTGGAATTCATTGAAACCTACCACAATGAACTGGGATGTAGGGGGGTTAACAAAGGCAGACCCCTTGGTGGTCTTACTAGCAGATATATATGACATGTCTAGGAATATAACCAACTAGATGTTATCAGGTTTGACTCGAGGCGCATTGAGAGACTGGCTGCTACAAAAGGGCAATTTTCATTTTCCTGTCGAACGAAGCGCCTCCCTATAGTCGTGGGCCTTGAGTACCCCTCAACAAATTTCACACTATTGTACCCTAGAGATGCAAAGGTATCCATGAATGCACGAAACATCCAGGGTCGCTCAGGGTGCAAGTCACAATACCTATGGAAATACACACAAAATTGCAAAAAAGTACTGATATGCAGTGCCCCCCGTATGTGTGCCCTGTGTAACCCTCGTAAAATTCATCACTATGATAAATACTTCGGTTTCTACTATCATTTTCCAGATTACCATTGAGGGTGATTTAGGGCGCACTGAAATAATCACACTTCAAAACCACATTTTTGCATTTCGTCCAAATTGTCCCTTTCAGACCATGACCCCTCACCACCCTAAAAAAAAAAAAACGACTGGTTATAGAACTAAAATTGTGATTTTTTTTTTTTTTTTTTTTTTTTTTTGTCCCTACTTGTAATCATATACCTACCCTAGAAAAGAGTTTTGACAAAATCTAAGGTGTGGTATATCCCAGCCTGCCTGAATATAAGAAGAACTGGTTCTTAAAATGTAATATAAAATATTGTTTATAATCTTCAGAGCTACAAACTTTTAGGTTTTGTTTGTGGAAGCTTGTACACAGAAATCGGTGGCGTAACCTTCAGAAATTGTGCTAACGTGATCTAACCCATGCGGAAAGCATGTGAATGAAAAAAAAAGTTATTCATACAGATTTGATGAGAAAACGCATGCTAGAAGGTGCTGAAGGAATGTTGGGGGGGGGGTCTATTTCGTGGAACACTGGGTTTGTGCTAAAGCAGTAACATCTCACATTTGTGTGCTCATCGACTGAAACAGTTCACTTGGAAAATTCCTTCAATACTGTTTACACTTCATTCTCCATACAGTTGTGACAAAATTTAACTCAGTGTTTTGAGTATGTAATAAATATCTGATGTGCCACAATATATTTCACCTGACATTACTACATTCCTGGTACCAGCCTTTAATTTTCTGCTTGTTTTTTATGGTCAGTATGGCTGCAGACTGGTTAGGGAGTCTGGTGTCCATTAACTGTGGAGTGACACTAGGGGTGTACCAGGGGGAGGTGTCGTCGGTGGACCAAGTCAGCCAGACCATATCTCTTAGGCAGCCCTTTCACAATGGGATCAAGTGTCCAGTCCCAGAGGTCACTTTTAGGTGAGTATTGACATGTCCTGTTTTTCAGAGTATCTGTAACTTTGCTTGTGTTGTTAATTTAGTTGTGTAGTCAGAATGACACAATTTCATAGTTACTATGTATGAAGGCCTTGGACCATTATCTACTGTAGTCAGTGGTTTAGCTGTTTGGTGATATATTTTGCATAAGAGGTCTGCCGGCTAGCTTGCTGCGTCAGTGAAGGGCATTTCCGCTGCATTACATAAACTCATGTCTGGTTTTTGCTGTGTTTTTGCAGTGCCATGGACATCAAGGAGTTGAAGATCCTGGACATTAGAAATGGCAGCAGCCAGGTGGGTGTGGCTGAGTCAAGTCCCGCCTCCTCGGGGCAGTATGGTCGGAATGGCAGGGGCGGGCCCAGTGAGGCTCCGGTCAGCAGCGCACCGGTGGCAGTTCCACGTAAAGGAGAACTGAGGTCACATGAGCGTCTCAGCTCCCCGCAGCAGTGTTCCAAAAGCTACGGGGAGCGATACTTGGAGACACCAGGCCAGAACAAGGGCTTTCGCCGCAGGCACAACTCCTGTAAGTACCACGGCCTGCATAACCCCATAAAACGCACGTCAAATGCAGCTGCTGTATTAAAACTTCGGGCGTATTTTTAATTCTAGTGGAGATACCAATGTTTCCAACAATCATGTCCTGTGGGGTTTCAGGAGAATGTGTATTAAACAAAGCACAACAAAAAGATATTTCTCCATTTGATGTAATGCTGTGCCTGTACAAACATGGCGCTCTGGATTCGAATATATCTCTCAATACAAGTGTGATGTAGCTTCAGTTAGGTGCTGCAGCTAGCTGTAGAATATGCATGTGACATTGTCCTGTAGTATGGAAAAAAAATATTTTTTTGGCCTTGAACCTACTTAAGGGAAAACTTTAGTGAAAAGTTAGTTCAAGGGTATAACTGCAGCCTGGCTTTGTCTTGGTAAATGTGCCATGGTGGAGATTTTCACAGGAGTCCCAGCTGCGTAACTGCACCCCAGTAAATGTCTGTGAATTCGTAGCACAGTGCTGCTCATGCTTGCTGCAGGCAAGAAACCAAAGCGGAGAAGGGGGCAGGGTTTCATTATCTGTTGCTGTGATGCTTTTAGCCTTTACGTAGTTTACTAATGATCTGGATCAGAGGTGCCTTTTCAAGTGCTTTTCAAAGGTTTATATGCATCCTCCCTTTACCCACTTAGAGCCATCTGAAGAGGTCTTTCCATTATTGCTTTAAGTTACCCTATCATGTCACCAGGTTCACAGGCCATTAACAATAGCAATTACAAGCATTTCTATTTTTTTTTTCTTTGTGACATCACATGGTGAAGCTGGAAAGATTGTTAAATTTGCCCCCAGCAAGTGCAGAGCTGCAAAAAAGATAAGCTGAGTTTTCATGCGTTCCTTGCATGGCACGTGTATTGACCCAGGCATGAATCACTTCGTTAAATGTGCGCCTGTTTTTGTTGATATAATGAGTCTATCCCGTAGTTTCTTACCCAGGACAAATTTACCCTTTTAGCATTGTTTGGAACTGGCCAGAAAAAAAGAAACAGTTGGTTGGTCAAGGAATTCGGAATAATAAGCTGCAAGTAAGACTAACTTCGGCCTCCGGCCGACCTATGCATTTAATGCTCGCGCAGATTTCAGAGCATATTTTACCAGTGATGTCAGAATTAGTATTCGGTACATTCAACAGTTTGTCCATCTTATTTAATGATTTATTTAAACTTGAATCCATGTATCATCACCATTAAGTGTTGACTAATGAGCACTCATATACTTGCTATAGTGACTGCGTAGCGTAAAAATGTGCGATTTTCAGAACTAAGGCGCATGAAAAAGAACTTTTGTTTAATGCCAAATTATCTTTGCTTGCCACACAAGCACTGAGCTAATTAAGAGGTGTGGTGTTTACTCAGGTTGTTGAGACAGCGGTAGCTAGACGATTCACCAAATCACTTCACTTTAGTTACATTAGCTAATTTCGTTATTGCCCAGACGACCATTCTTAACGCGTTAGAGTTGTATGCATTTTGTGCCATGAGTATTAAAATAATCTCTTGGTGCAAAACTCTTGAATCCTTCATATGACACCGTGAATGTGTGAAAACCATTAAAATTGTAAACACGCCAGGAAACGTACGTGTTTTCTGCATTTAAATCTAAGGCTAAAATAACCAGCGTCCACGTCATCACTGCTTTACTTATCTCCAGTTAATTTTTGCGGGGACTTGGCTCTTGTTTCCTTTGCCCTCTTTGGTATATTTGTCTATATGTTATACGCAGGTCTTAAAAGTTCCATACATGTGACGAATGCTGCAAAGCAGTACAGAACAACTGCTGTAAGGCTTTTTCTCAAGATTGTGCCCTTCAGAGATGAAATATAAACAACATGTTTGCATTTCGCAATATAGAATTTGTGACTATTGAAAATGTTATTCATCTTCATGATGTTTATTGCCATATCGCCCACCTCTGGGCTGGTGTGGCCAGTCCTGTTCCTGGATGCTGGTCATCCTGTGAGTTGTCATTGTTACCCTAATGCTGGCAAGCCTCATTGAGTTGCTCAAGATCATTGAGCCACTAATTGATAGAATCAAGTGAGCCACATTAGGGTCGGAAATGGAAACCTACAGGAGGATCACCAGCACTAGATAGCCTTGCTCTGTGTTGGTAATGGGAAGGCTGTAAGAATCTGCAGCTTATTGATTGAGACGATGGTTAGAGCCCCCCTATTCTAATCCTCTCCTCAGGGTCGTCCAGCAGCCGAGGCCCGAGTCAGGTCACGCCCAAGAAGAACGGTCTGAAGAATGGGGGAGGGGTTATGAAGAACAAAGACGACGAGTGTTTTGGCGACGGAATGGACGAAGGCCTGGACACGGACTTTGACTTTGAGGGAAATCTGGCACTGTTCGACAAGGCTGCGGTCTTCTCAGAGATCGACACGTCGGAACGCCGCGGAAACGGGGTGCGGTCCCGCGGAACTCCCGGGGAGCGGACGCCTTCCCGATACCGCCACGATGAGAACATTCTGGAGGGCAAACCCATTGTCTACCGCCAAATCACTGTGCCACAGCATGGGGGAAAGGAATATTGCACTGGTAAGACTGGGCAGTTTGACAGTATTTCAGCCCCTACAGAGTAGGGTGAAATCATTAACAGTATGCATGTGTATGCAATGTACAAATTCCATGTAATGTTCTTCTACACGCGGACTGTCCTCTCAGCACCCTCTGTACCCTCACAGTTTTGCATGTGTTGCTTGCTCCCCCCCAGCTTCCAGACATTAATACATCTCTAATATGTAGTTCATACATATTTGGTCAGTGACCTTTTTCCAGCAAATTCCAGAAATTGGAGCCATTTTTATTGCGCAGGATAGGGCAGGGCGATGAAATGAGCATGATCATTTTAATTGCAAAGAGAATAACTGCCGCCATAGGGAAAACAGTCAAGCTTCCTCCTTTTTTTCCACAAATCATATCTGATGAAGTCTTGAGCAAAGGGCAACCAAACATCAGAGGCCCTGTGAAATGCATCCGGAAGAGAACGTCACTGATTTCAGTACTTACAGTACCAGTCAAAAGTTTGGACATACTCACATTTTTCTTACAATACGAAAGGAAATATTCTCCCATCATTTAGCAAAAAGAAGATCTAATGCTTGAATCCATCAAACTAACCTGCATTTATGGTCATATTTGCTCAGCATACTCAATTTTTTTTTTTCTTTACAAGGGCAGTCATGGTTACAATGAGTTTGCAGCTGTGCGGCTTTCTAACTTCCCAAAGATTTGCTGCACTTGTGGTGTGCTTAGTTTTCTTCTACCTTTTTTTCCCAATAAGGCACAAAAACAGCTGGACTTTTATTTGCCCGTTGGAAATGGAAGGAGCTTGTATGTCTGTTTACTTTGTAAAATAAGGCTTCTTTGAAAATTCCAAAATTTTGGACACTATTCAAACAAGTAAATTATTCTCTTTTAAATTCTAACTGTTTACCTTGATTCCAGTTGAGATTATATAGAGAAGTTAAGCTGTTTAAATTTCTCAAAACAGAGTGCTGTGACATTAGCAAAATGTGTCCAAACCTTTGACTGGTACTGTGTTTGCAGCTGAACCGCAAAGTTAAGGTCTGCAGGATCATCACCTCAACAGTTGCTCTCACTTCCTTCCCGTTTTTTTTTTTTGGGCTCAATTAGCCATCTAGCAGTTGGTTGTCCAGTTTATTTAGATGCATTTTTGTTCATCGCATTTTGAAATTTAAATGGCATGAAGCAGCACAGATTTGCCTGGGTGTGTTTGCTTGATTTTTAGTTTTTCAGGCTTACATTTTGGGCAAATTCATTCATGCTTCCTATGTTTCCTTAAATATGCTTAAATGTCCTCCACCTTGTGTGCTTTTTTCAGATGCTTAAAATCCAGGGCCATCTTGGAATGAATTTCTTAACTTTAGATGAATAATATTAAAAAATGCTACAATTTCAGATGGAATTCAGCAGAAGAAATCTTGCTAATTATTAAGATTACTGGCATTTTTTTCAATCAAACACAGTTGCCTATTTAGTTCTGTCTGCTTCTCAACATCACTTCTCATTTATTATAGGCTGCATGTTGGTTTTGATTACCGTGTTCGCTAAATACATTACTCGATTGTTAATTTGGCAAAGTACAAGGGAACTGATTTAGAATAGGCTAACTATGCCTTAAAAGGTGATGGAAGTTTTCCAACCTCATTGGTAATTGGCTGGCTTTAAAACACAGTTTCCTTACTGAAAGCATTTCAAATGGTCTCTGGCATTTTTTCAAGGTCCCACCAGGTATGAGTTACAGAAAAGAAAAGGAGGGAGCTTGTCTTTTAGCCCCATGGCAGCAGTTACTCTTGCTGCACTTAAAATTATCGTGATTTAAGATATTGTCTATCCCTAGTACAGGTGGCTTTCCAAACACTTATGCAGTGCACTGCAATAATGCAGTTGAGTGTGAGCTCATAGCATTAAGGGTTATTCGTCCTGCTGCTGAGCGTATCCTGCGGCAGTGTACGAGTAGCTTGTAGGTGGAGCATAGGATGAGTGAAGTGGTCTCTCCTCTCCTCCTTTGCCCGCGTAGACTCAGGTCTGGTGGTACCCAGCGTGTCGTACGAGCTGCACAAGCGGCTCCTGTCCGCGGCGGAGCGCCAGGGCCTGTCCTTGGAACGCAGGCTGGAGATGACGGGGGTGTGCGCCAGTCAGATGGCCCTGACGCTGCTGGGGGGTCCCAACAGGTGAGTGGAGGAGGGGTGCCTGACGCTGATGCACGGCTTGAAATATTTTTCTCTCTGTGGGCCAGTCAGAGCTGATTTTCTGCGTTTCGGCTTCATTTTTGTCCCACTGTCTGCTGATGAGGTCATGCTTCAGGTTGGCAGTTCTAAGTGGTGTAGAGCTGGGCTCTGACACAGCGTCAGCCTAGCGTTGGACAAGCCGACTCCCGAGGAGTCCGGAATTACAGGGCGTTGCCAGCGACGTCAGCAAAAAGCAATTTCTGACTCCTCGGGAGTTGGCTGGTCTAATGCTAGGCTGACACTTGTTTTCCTCTTGTGCTGTGAATTTTATTCCTGGGATTGTAGATCAGTCCAGACCTTGATCTGACCTAAAGAAGTGAGATCTGGGCTTTGTAGTGTTGTTTATTCAGGGACTGAAAGATGCTAACTTGACACTCGTAGTTGGTCGCATGTTGTAGCCCTTCCCTAGTCCCTTATCTCTGCTTTGACTGTGCAGGATATAAATGTCAGAGTGCCGAGCTGTGAGCTGGGTAATTCCGGGCGTAAAAATCAACAGCCTTTTTCCCGTTTTTGTTCATTTACTTTGACATCAGACTAATTTTTTTGAGCTTGACCTCCGTCTCCGAGGTGATTGTCAGGTCTTTCTGTGAGTCTGCACAGTTCCCACCTCTTTTATTGTCTATTTCAAAATTTCTTTTGCTCTCTCCGTAGGTGAGGACTGTGACCAGCTTGTGGGGCCTGCTCAAATACTTTAAAAAGTGTAACATGGTTAGCCCCACAAAGAAGTAATGAATTTGATTGTAATTGAACTTGGAAATAAGTTACTTAAACTGGACTAAAGTGGCAGAGATACTGAAGAACATATCTGCTAAATACTGCAGAAATCTAATTATTAGGCACTCAAGGCTGCTGGGAAATTCACTGCAGTTTCATCTTGAAAGCCTAGCGTTGTAATCTTGTGAGAATCCTTTTGATTTGCCTTTTTAAACAGGGTTTAGTTCTAAAAGTGGTATTACATGTAGCACAAGGGTATATTGGCTGCTCTTGGCACATATGAGAATTTATCCGTAGCTAAGTTGGAAAAGAGAACAATTTATCCTCTAATTTTTAGGTGTATTTCAGTGTGAAAGTTGCTTGTCCATCCCTCATGGCGGACCTCGTGTGGACACGGTTTTCTGATCGATGTTCTCCATCTTATAGATTGACCCCGAAGAACTTGCACCAGCGGCCCACGGTGGCCCTCCTGTGTGGCCCCCATGTACAGGGGGCTCAGGGCATCAGCTGTGGCCGCCACTTGGCCAATCACGAGGTGGAGGTCGTCCTCTTTCTGCCCAACTTTGTCAAGATGCTGGAGGCCATCACCAGCGAGCTCATGCTCTTCAGCAAGACGGGCGGCAAGCAGGTGTCCAGTGTTAAAGGTAACCCCTGCCCTGCAATCTCCACTGCTCCTCCTGCCTCCGGTCAGGAGTCTTTAAGTCCCATTGCATCATGGCCTGGTGTGGGATTTAACTGAGCTGAGCATTAGCTGCCAACTGCTGTATATGGTATGAAAGTTGCACTCCCGCAATGGTTCTAGCAGTTGTTCCTGAGCACCCCTTATATGCTTGTTTTCGTTCCAGCTGCAATTGCAATCCCAGAATTTAAACAAGGTGCTAATTTTTATTATTTGCTCTATTCGTATCTGGATGGACTACTCACAACTTGTTGGCTTACTTTGTGAAGTTGTTCTACCTTGAGTGCCGCTAGGAAATAATTATATCCTAAAAGTTTTTTGAAGGATCTTTTTTGTAACAGTTCCCTGAAATAATTACCTCCGCCAGCGAAGTTGGGGCGGAGGTTATGTTTTCGCCCGTTTGTTTGTTTGTCCGTTTGTGAACAACATAACTCAAAAAGTAATGCAAGGATTTGTCTGAAATTTTGTGGGTGGGTCGCTATTACATCAAGGATGGACCCTATTGATTTTCACCATGATCACTGAAATAATATGGCTGCCACGGCAGCCATGTTGAAATCTTATCACACGCGATAACTCAAAAAGTAATGCACGAATTTATCTGAAATTTTGTGGGTGGATTGCTATTACATCAGGGATGGACCCTGTTGATTTTGACAGCGATCAGTGAAACAATATGGCCGCCACGGCAGCCATCTTGAAATCCTATCACACGCAATAACTCAACTTTTCTCTCACTCATGCACATTTGGATTGTGCTGCCTTGGTGGAGGTTTGCACTCTATGAGTGCCTCTAGTTTTAGTATTATTATCACAAGCGCACTTGAAACCTCTTGAACTTCTGTTTTAATCTAGGGTTTGTAGTGTTTTTTTTTTTTTTGGTAATTTTCGATGTACTGATTATTCAGATGCGAACATGATGTAAAATCCTAACAGGCTACCTCTCTCACTGCATTACAGACCTGCCAGATACTCCTGTAGACCTGGTCATCAACTGTCTGGACTGCCATGAAAACGCCTTTCTGCGGGACCAGCCCTGGTACCGGGCAGCAGCGGACTGGGCCAATCAGAACCGGGCCCCGGTGCTCAGCATCGACCCGCCGGTGAGCGGGCAGGAGCAGGCGGTGGAGGCCAAATGGTCCCTGTCCCTGGGCCTGCCGCTCCCCCTGGCGGAGAGCGCGGGCCGAGTGTACCTCTGCGACGTCGGCGTGCCCCGCCACGTCTTCCAGGAAGTGGGCATCAAATACCACTCGCCCTTCGGCTGCAAGTTCGTCATCCCCCTGCACTCCACGTAGTGGGGCATCCAATCGACGGGCCCTTCACTTGTGGCCCCTGTGTCCCCGAACGCAGACATAGCCTTAAATTCCACATAGCTTGAATGCATATGAACAGTGAGGCTAACCTTTTTTTTGAAGGTTGTAGCCAAAACAGTGCATATCTGGAGGAGAAGTAAAGCATTTGCCTTGAGGGAGCAATGCTGTCCTTGAATGGATGGAAAATGTGAAATGATTCCTGCTGGTCTCATGAATTTTGGTGGTCCTCTTGCTAAGTATCATGCTTGGTACCACCAGGTTGGCTAAGAAAATCACCCTGAGGTGAAATTTCTCTCTTGAGTGTATGTGTATGTGCATACTTGCATATGCTTAAGCATAAAATCTGGTTTCTCCCCCATCTATGATTGTGTTCACTGAGTGCTCCTCTTAAAAGCTACATTTACACTGGCTACTGTAGATCAGTGGGCAGGACCTGATTTGACCTCCTGTTTTGTGTTCCACTTCCTGCTGGACTCTGAGCCAGGCCTATGACTTGGCCTTTGACCACATATGGATGTGCTTGTGAATTCTCTTCTTTCAGAAGAATTTAGACTTGGAAGAGAAAATTGCTTTTAGATTATGGAAAGCCATGAACAGAGCTTATGAATGGAGCTAGACTGAATTATAATTACAAAATTTCTTTAAAATTGTGTAAAAACTGAGCTTTTGAAGAATATTGTTGGGATTTATTTAAAATGTCCTCATAGATTGGTTGCTCACTGATTACAGTCTTTGGCACCATTTTCTGCTTGCCGTCTATAGGGATAAATTGGCTGTCATTCAGAGTAATGGATAGACAAAGGCTGTGTTTCAATCATTTCTGCTCGTGAGTTTTTAAACGGAGTGTTTGTAATACAACATTGATATGCATACATACATGCTTGAGTATATTTTGCATAGTAAAATGCAGGCAACGCTCCATTTTTTATGAAACACAGGCCAGAAGCTGAATCTCACACGCTGTTATATTTTTGTGCCAAAATCTTCAAATTCTTTGTGTTTTAATGGCTGAACTCATGCTCTGAAATGATCCTCTGAGTAAACGAAGGTCATTCATTGCTCTGCTTAGACCTTCAATCAAAATCAGGTCTTGTTTGTAAGAAAAAAAAACAGTAAATTCAGTCTCTGTTTTTCGTGCATTAATGTGAACAGGGAGTGGGCAATTATTCCAGCTATCTTTCACATTTTTTTTTCTCACAGTTCTAATCCTAGAGATGTCTGAATGTCTCTGAGGGTTATACCAAGGAAAAGGACATTTTTTTTTTTTTTTTACCATTAATCTGTCTCAAAATACTGCTAGACTTCTTATATTTAAGAAGAAATTTTTTTTTTTTTTTTGGTTTGTTTCGCTGAACCTTTTTTTTGTTTTTGTTTTTAAATACTTCAGTTGTGGAAGGAGACTGGCTTAACCCAATGCAGTAACTGTTCTACACATCCACTGAGAGCAATGGGCAGTACATCTGTTCTGTTACAGAGGTTGTGTCACTGTGCTCGTTGCATTTAAACTGCTCTGTGCTTAAAATGTCTGTTGGTAATTCCATGTAGAGGCGCTCATTGTCCGCTTGAATTTGGATCTGTGAATGTGCATTTGCCTGCATATCAGTGGGTGGTCAGTGATCTACTGTGCAGTGGATGTGTCTGGTCATAATGAGAAACTTTTTTTTAGTTTTGTCTTTTTTTTTTTTTTTTTTTTTTTTTTTTTTTTTTTTTAATTGACTGTTTGCTGTAAATTATCGCTCTTGTAAACATCAATTACTTGACTGGACTGCTGTAAAGTTTCAGAAATGTAGCAATTTCGTTTGAATTGTAGTACCTTGTCTGTTCCTTCTGTACATTTTCAGTTGGTTTTGTTTATTTTGCTTTTCAAGTTCCAAGTTTGTGTCATGGAATGCATATCTTTGCTGACCTGTCCCTTCGTACCCCACGCCCAGGAATCATTAACAGAGCTGTATATGTGCATTGGGTCTGTCTGCATGGACATTTTTGCTTCACTGTCTTGGTTCATGTAGGGCAGGTCTATGTCGGGCACTGGTTCTCTTTGAATTTGGCCAGGGGGTGTTGAGCATTGTTCCTGGAGGTCATTGTGTGTGCCTGTCTGTATCAGTGCCTCTGACGGGGTTGGTGAGAAATATTTCTATCCACACCAGCTTTCTTTTAAATACTGCACTTAGTTCTTTGTCCCCCCAACACATGAAGGGTACATTGGGGGATTACTGATTTAAGCCACATCAATGTGTTCTCGCTTGCATTCAGTTTTTGGTGGGGGAATTTTGTGGCCTCTGGCTTGTTTTGTTTTTTTCTCCCCCCCCCCCCTCTTTTCTTACTGTTGGGCGGTGTAGATGTAACCATGTTCCTGGATAGTGTTTCTGTGCTTTGTGCTCACTGAAGCCGTGTTCCCGTAATAAGGAGTGCAGAACTGGATATTCAGTCTGAATGGTGAAATGGTAGATGTGCGAAGCGCTTGCTCATGGTCAAGACCCAGATTGCTGGTTTGTGATGAGGCTTGTGAGATGGAAAGGAACTCATGAATAACGGCAAGAACACAATGACTTGCTTTTATCAACCCCTTGTGCAAAGCTCAGGATGTTTTATATCTAACAAAAAACCATTATAAATGTTGGGAGCTAAAAAAAAAATCAAGATTATGCATTGATGTATTTGGAATTGGGCTGAGTACTGAAATTTGTTGGGTTTTTTTGTGTTGGCTCTGAATGATAGACTCTATAAAGTGATTGTCCACTGCACTGCTCAAATACACGGTTTTTCGGTTTAAGTTGATGTGAGGTACAAGGAGGTCCCGCTCCTATCGTTTTGCCAATTCCTCATATCTGTTGGCTCCCCCTGTTCGTGTCTGACCTCTCCGTATGCGGACTGCTTTAATTGTGGACTGGCGATGATGGGCTGTTTGCTTCAAGGGGCAGTGCCAGCATTTCCACCTCTCCTGCCCTCCAGCTGCAGTTTAACCCAAACAAGCTCTGCCGGCACCTCTCGCTCAGAGCTTAGCTTGTGTCTCTCTATGCTGTCCAACCTTCTCACGCCACAGGTGAGGCTTTTTGCTCGATTCTTACCAAGGGAACAAGTCATTGAAGCAACTTGCACTCGTTCCATCATTTTTAGTCGGAAAGCGAAGAACTGCTGTAAGAATGCTGGAGCAGCTTAATGCTCGAAGGTTGTCGTGGTTTTACTTCAGCATTCTCAGTTTGACAGTGGGGCCAATTTTGAGATGCTGTGAATGTGATTTGAGGAACGTTATTGCCAGCTTAATGGAGAAGTATGCCTGATGAATGGGGATTTTTAGTTTGACTACTTACACCTTGAAACTGTCGACTTACAAATCTTGATGCTAAGAAATGGAGTTGATGTTTTCTTTTGTTCCACTCCGTATTTTAGGTGGAAGATTTTGATTGACTGGTGGCTATTGAGACCTCTTGGCCTTGATGTATTGAAATGTGACTCTAGGGTTCACACTTAACCATTGTTGCATCTGTATCAGATGTACTGTGGTGTATCTGGGTCTCTGGTGAGTCAGTTGGCTCCCTGTGAGAAATGATGTGCGCTTGCTGAAGTTTGGGTACTTTGTGGTTGTTGTCCTCTGACTTGACTCAACTACCCAGTCAGGCCTGGGGGACATTTGTTCTGAGAAATAAATTATCACACTTGGGTGTTTTGGCTGTAACCAGCGTAACTTTTTCAGCTGCCACTTGCCACAGTACTTTTTTCTTTTTTTTAGGGTTTATGGAACTGGTAAGTGGTTCATCTGTATTCATTTGGCTTGAGTTAAATCAGCCTAGATCTTGCTCAAATTGGTTTAGTTACTTAAATTTGGTGTGATGTAAGCATTAAGGCTGCGGTTCTCAAATTTATTCCTGGGCGACCCCCATGTATTGCTGGTTTGCGTTCCAGCCACAGTTACTATTCCAGAATTTGAAATGGGCTGATAATTTTTCTTAGTCAGGCGTCTTTGATGTTCAGGTGGGCTATTTGCCATCCTAATCCGTATTATGTTAATAAAGCTTTGCAATGCAGTGAAGATGCTTAATTGAATGTTCAGCGTATATTGTACTCTATGAATAAAAATAGTCAAGAAAGAGGTAACATTTGAAAGATTGAGGTTAAGGGGCCAGCTGAACTCATTAACAAGGTTCATTTTTTTGTGGTAAAGGTAATGATTTCATTCATGATTCAACAGTGTATGCATGTCACTTTATCATTTACTTTGTCATTGAATTCTTCATTACCTTCTCGGTTAGGTTTGGCGGCCAAGAGTCCACTGCCAAATAAATGTTTGATTGACCGGTCTTAAATTTGCTGAGTTAATAGGTAAATTATCCCTTGATGAAATCGTTTACTTATTGAAATATTTTTTGCAATCTAGACCGATAATTATTACACGTAGCATGCACAGATATTTCTTACCGAATGTAATTTTAGCGTAAAGGTAGTCCCGCCTTAAATGTGTGTTGTCATGAAAAAATTAACAGCTTGTTAAAATTCTGGGATTGCCATCAAAGTTAGGAAAAAAACAGCATAAAAGGGGGTCCCCAAGGGCCGTTTTTGAGAACCACTGCACATAAGGGGTCTCTTGGAGTTTGTTTCAGTTGTAAAGCTTGTGCTGGTTTTACATGCCTGTATTGAGCATTCCTCTTGGCTGATTTTTTTTTTTTTTTTTTAAATCCAGCCTGTTGGAATGACAGCCAGCTGGCAGTGCACTTGTTTATGTTCACTTTGAATAATTCCAATTATTTTATTGACCTTATTAGACCTGACTTAGTGCTTGAAATAAAGATACTCTGTTTCTTGGTAGTGCTTCGGTGCAGTTTTCTGTGCCCAAGTAGGTCTTATTGTGGGATCAAGGGAACTTTTGTGCATTTCAAATATCTCAGTGGCTGAGGTGATTCCTGCCTTCGTAGTTGCTCCTGTAATTATGAGTGCAATAACCAGTCAGTGAACTTGGGTTTTTTTTTTTTTTTTTTCAGAAGGAAAATGCAGTATTGGGAGAAATATAGTGCACCCACTTGAATTATAATTTAATTGTTTCACGAAAAATAAATGTTTCAAAATTTTAAATGATTAAGACGTGGCTACCACTGTAAGAGCTGCAGTAGGATTTTTCCAGTGGCCTATTTTGCCGCTGAAGTGCAGACACTAGTATTGCAACTGAACCCATGGCGGAACTGTTGTTATAGATGCTGGGTTTCAGGTGGAGAAAAGGGTGCACAACAGGGCTGCTCATGAGTTGGCCATTCTTTCTGGGAGAAGGGCAGTACGTACCCAATCCTTGTGATGTGTATTCCTCTTCTGTTCCCATTGGACAAGCTATGTGAGAGCCCCCAGTGGGACAAAGATCTGCTGGAAAAAGTGGTTTGCCATGTAGACTTTAGCATATGTCAGAATGGAAAGTAAAGAACTTAAATAAAAACCATGAAACGTTTAAGCTCTAAATTAACGTGTCTGTGTGTTTTCTGACCATCTCCGTATTTGAAAAGACAGTGTGAAAACCTAATGCAGATGTTTTATGTTTATTACCTCAGCCAAAGAGGTTATGTTTTCAGTTTGATTCGTTAGTTGCTTGTCAGCATTCTGTTTTGGAAAGCTTAAGTTGGTTTAGTTGCTTAATTGCTTGCTCATATCCACCATGTAACTTGCAGTACAGTGCAAGTCCACCCTAAACTTCACAGAAAAATAAGCTTTGGTCCACAGTGGAAACCTGATGATTTTTAGAATGGTCGGGTTGACTTTAAACTAAAATTCATTTTTGTCCTTTAAGTGGTTTATCGTACGATTTGAAATGTAATATCGGGGTCACTCCCTTTTCAGCTGTAGGGGAGGGGGGACGGGGGGACTAGAGAGGTTTCAAAATGTCCATAGAATTGTCTATTCATCAGATTGTCCTCAAATTTGAGCATGATTATATTTCAGAGCTATCTTGTAGCAGAAATCCATTTGTTCAAATCTGGATTTTGGGACAAAATTTCCTTCAAAGCCCTGGGAAACTTGACAATTTCAATTATTGTTTACTTGAAGCCACAATTCAGGAAATTTTTCTATATAAACTGGATGATAGAAATGCATTGGTCATAGCTACTTGAAGGGGAAATCTAAACAATAATCAATTTTGGAATAAGGAATTGCCTATATGCTTGATGTAACAGATTTGGTTTTTTTTTTTTTTCAGAACAAGTGTCTTTGTTTTTTCCACATTTTTTTAAATATATATTTTTTCCATTTCTTTCATTTCTGAGCCACCGTACATTTGGCCTTGTTAGAATAAACGCAAAACATCTTAAAATTGGCCGATGGCAAAGTTCATAAGCGACCTAATGGCAAGTTTTTTAAGAGTGGACTCTTGGCCTTGGCGGAGGTCTTCTCTATCCGACCGCCCTTGTTCTGCGCATATTATTGAGCGAGGATTTGACTTGTAGGGCAAGTTCCATTGGTTTAACCATAAGTTAGGCCTACTTGCTGATCTATTCAAGGGTCTCCCGTATCATTCTAATTGCTTTTTATGTGATGGGGGACAAACGTGACCAGTTATCGGCACTTCTGTAATTTCCGAAGCCTACAGCCAAAAAAAAACTTTAATTCAGTGAGCCGTCTGTTCTGGGCTCGCGACTACCGTTTAACGCTAATAATTATTACCATTTGTAATCAATCCACAGGGCGGCGCTAGTCTACTACATTTGTACTGCAACGATTTCTGTTCTTCGCCGTGGTGTTGTAGCATGGGTCACAAAGAAGCGCATGCGCGCTGCGGTTATCAAAACGTAGCTGGGTAGGACTACTTCCCTTGTAAGGCCTGTGTAGAATTCTCAATAGACAGTGTAACGTTGCGCTCGGACTTCAGTTTTGATTGTGGCTGCATTTTTGGCATTTATGAACGGAATGCGCAACGTTGCTGCCGTCTTACTACTTTCTGTCGCGTTTGATCTTATTTTGCTTTTTTGCGTTATAGCTCTCGGTTTGCAAGAAACCAACACTATTTTTTCCTATCAGCGCTTTTTACCACTATCATTGTAATCGTATCACCTTGGGATCAGTTTCTCTTGGAAAGGAAGGACGTGTAAGATTGCTGATCATATGGAATTCCGATCCATCATTTTGCTCAGTCGCTCATTTCTGTGATTGCTGAAGGACTCTTGTCTTCTAGTCAGTATTAAGCCTCATCCGTGCTCTGTAGCTGCATACGATTGACCGTGTTGGCGAGAGCAGTTCAGCCCATCGATGGAATATCGACAGATTTAGACTGACTCGGAGATCCACTGTGGAATCCAACTGTATCTATTATTTCTGCATTTCCAACGCAACATCAAGGAAATCGGTTTCAGATAATTTCTTGTGGACGAGGTAAGGTATCTCGCCGGCCATAATGTTAATACTTTGTGGTGGGTGAATTAATGCTTGCTACATCAGTAACATCGTCGGAACTGGTGCTGCGTTGTGTTCCTGAATTGGACGATGGCCGAGGTATTAGCGTTTCATTGTTCCCCTCTGGTTTGGCAGTTCATTTACGCCTGTGATTACAAAAATGCAACTATTTGTTGTGCGTCTAACGTTATGTTACATGTTCATAGTTTATACGCTCTAGTGTGGTTTGATTATTTGGCTATGATGGGTAATGCTGTAGCTATGGTGCAAAAATTTGTTGCTGTAGTTAAACTAAGCTTGCATTGGTCAGTTCCGCTGCCTCAACGTATCAATCTGTGGCAATTGTTGCTTAATGCTTGCGAGTGTGTGGTTAGCATCTGGCTGGTTGATAAAAATGTTCTACTACGTTCAGGGTATTGGTACCGTGGACAATAAGTCTAGTGTGTCCGATGTGCAAATTCATAATTAGGTCATTCCACAGTTTGGACAACGTGTCGTGTCCGCTATAGAACTACTATGATTTTTCTTAACAAAGGAAGGAAGAGTCGTTTCTCTTGACATCTACATTAATAAACTAGTTACACTATTTCACTGTTAGAGTAGGTTTAACTGTGAAGGCCAAATTACCTGGCAGTTCATCAGAGATTTCAAAACAAGCTTTGTATGACTATTAAATATGCAGTTCTTACTTGGTGCGCGTATCACTTAAGATTAACAAGTGTAGCTACTTAAATGGGCTTAGCAGTGTAAGATGGGGGTTTGTACCGCCTGAATTTCCATGATTCCCGAATAAAGATCTTATTAATCTGGTGTGGTATTTTTTTCTGTCAATGAGGCTTGAGATCAGTCAATTTGATCTCTTGTGCGGTGTCAACGGATATCATTGCGCTCAAATTTTCCTGCGTCCTAGTAACCCATATATGGGTTTTTAGACACAGCTGCTTTATTCTGACCTGCGGACCTATTTTAAATTACTGTAGAAATCCCAAGGTCTCGATTCCAAATATGTCCTGCTGATTTTCCGGGAATGTTTTTAAAATGATGCACAAGATCTTTACATCTATAATTAATTCAATGCTGTGTTCATAAAAGCAACGGGTCCTGGGTTTGTATATTTCCCTCAATTAAAGTGTGATGTAGCTTCAGTGAAGTTCTGCCACCAGCAGATACATAATATGTAATGGCATTGTCCAACAGTATGAGAAAATGATTTTTTTTTTTTATGACTTTGAACCTACTGGAATGGGAAATTGTAGCAAAATTAAATTTTGTAATGAGAAAGAATAAGCTTGACATATGTTGTTATTGGAAGACAGTGCCTTTTTTTCCCCCACAGTTGTTTGCTTCATTGTGTATCAACCAAGACGACCTCCGCTTTCTTGTACCTTTACCTGCCCCTCAGAACACCTGTCAGATTAGGTATCAGGTACATGTAGTGCTTCATCCTTCATTTTTAATCAATTTTTGAATTTGGACAGAGTTCCAGTGTTTTGTATGTTTCAGGATTACATGTATGCCCTGAACTTCTGCAGAAAATAATTTGATCTAGACATTTTCTTTCCCTCAGGAATTAAGTATATCAGACAGTGCCCTGTGTATTCTTGATTCTTGTTGTGCCTTCTCTGTTTCTGAAACTCTAGTACTAAAGAATGTGTCTTGGTTTTCTTTAATGTGAGCAAATGACCAGAACACACCCATGCTCGCCTCAGCTTCAAGTCTTATGCCATTACCGCACATTATCCTATAATAAAAATGTATCGCGGAAAGTCTAGCTTTGTGATTTTTTTTTTTTGCATACACCATTCATGAATCGTTGTGTTCTTTTTTTTCCTGGATGTCCTGCATTGGAGGCAAATTGATATTTTGGTTAAAGTAGTCAAAGTTGCCCTGTCCCGCAGCAGCCACCTGGATCAACTGATTAACACACACACACACACACACACACACACACAGTTTGCACAGCTATCCTAATTAGGACTTCTATTAATTATCGACAGCCAAACCCTAACCCTTCCCCTCGCAGTAACCAAATCATGCCTAACCATAAACTCAACCTAACCTCAATTCACACCGGGTCCCTAACCTTAACCATAGCCACAAAAATGAGGTATTGCCATATTAGGACCAGGCTATGGTCCCCATAGGGACTACTTGTCTCGAAAAGGTCTGTGTTCATACTATACTGGACAAAGAAAGTTAGGGATCACTCTGATTTTTAATATTGAAATATGATATGGAACATAATTTGAACTATCAAATATTTCAAATTCGAAAATTGGGGTGATCCCTAATTTTCTTTGTCCAGTATAGAAAAGGTCCTCAAGAGGTAACAAGAAAGTACCCCCCAACCCCCAGACATGCACACATACAGTACAACTGGTGCAATCTAAGCTGCTACAGAAAGTGTGCTGCTGAGCTTAGGATGATTCGGCCTTATGCCAGTTTGGCTGCTGTTAGACAAAAACACCATAATTTTTTTCAAAAATCTAGTCTATGGTGAAAAAGTTGAGACATTAATATTTTTACCAAATATTGCCAAAAAATGCATGTTTAAGTGGTCAAAATTTCATTAAGCTGTCTAACCATCTACATGGTCAACCGCCACCCTGAATGTAGGGGTACCGCAGGCATTTTTTTTACACATTTTCAGAGGCCCATAACTTTTTCATTGAACATTTTGTGCTGCATTGCTTTTGCCTGTAGTTTTTTGTTTTACCTAAATATTGCTTGTCTATTTGATATTTGGGTCTAGGTATAAAGCTGACCACAGTGAGCCATCAAAATGTGAAAAAAAAAAAAAATTCTGTCCAACCAAATTCCAATTTTCAAATGCTCATAGATCCCAAGTAGTTTATCACAGTGCAGTTTTGATGCCAGATTCTGAAAGCCAGGGCAAAAATGAACAAGAGTAGCAATTTTTAGCTTTCTGTCTTACTAGAGAAGATTTTATAGCCTTCCAAAAATGCTTATGAGCCATTCGCGAGTGCAAAAAAACGTGGGCAACACCTCAATCTAAAATGGCTCTCACACAAAAATTGTTTGAGATATTGAGCTAAAACTTGGGAGTCCTTTGTTTGACACCCCAAGGTATTTTCAGAAAAAAAATTGGCTACATCGGAGACGGACCCCTTGGAGGCTCTGGTTCATTTGGCATGGAATGACCCAAATTAGAACCTTGTATGGAGCTCTGGTTTGCCTTCACCCTGGCACTGGGAGGTTGTGGGCTCTGTCCTGAGCCAGACTGTCATGCCAAAGCTGGTTTGATGCTGTGTATTGAGGGCTGGATGTGCCTTATGCTCTGAGAGTACACTGCTGTGTCAGGCTCTTTTCTTAATTGTTGAGTCTGGTTTCTCTGTGTGAGAGGTTGGTTTTGGCTTCAGTCCCGTACAGTGAGCAGAATTTAGTTAATCCATGATAAAGCTGTTCGTAGGTGGACATAGGCCTGCTTTTGAAACTGCACTTTCTTTGCTCTTCATTCATTTCATGTTGTAATGTTTATTGGCCGCTGACCACACGTATCAAATTGGGCCATTCTTTGTCAAGTCGACTCATCAAAAGCATCTCACGGGTTTGGATATGTCTAGAGGCCAAATTCCAGGTCTGTGCTTAATTGTTGAATCTGAATCGATAAATTAAGCCCAGATGTTGCCAGACCAAATACAGTACACTCCTAATTGATGCCTACTTTGAATTATTCCTTGGCATGTTTGGAATGTGAACTCTTTATCAGTGCTGCAGTTTGTGAGTGGAGGCTTTTTAATCAGATCTTTAAACTTTGTCAGGATCCCCATGTCCGCAACCATACCGCTACTCGACCTGCTCCAGCTGCGTGGCTTAAGCTAAGCAGGTGTGGGCTTGGTTAGAACTTGGATGGGAGACCACCGGGGAAAATTAAGTTGCTGCTGGAAGAGCTGACGATGGACCAGTAG
Organism: Gymnothorax javanicus; assembly: GCA_029692085.1. Classification (NCBI taxonomy): domain Eukaryota; kingdom Metazoa; phylum Chordata; class Actinopteri; order Anguilliformes; family Muraenidae; genus Gymnothorax; species Gymnothorax javanicus. The sequence continues at coordinate 20,190,208 of CM056207.1, read as the reverse complement.
GTGGCAAATCCCCCCTCTGGCGTGATATGCCAATGTGGACACCGTACTGAAGGAGACGTCTTTCGGATGAGTTGTTAAACTGAGGTCCTGACTCACTGTGGTCATTAAAGAACCTATGACATGCTTCGACAATAGTAGGGGGTTCCCTGGTGTCACGGCTAAATTCCCACCCTGCCACTTGATTATCCCCTGATCTGATGAGTTGTGCAATTTGTCCTCTCTCTCTCCACCTCAAGCCCCAGAGCTCCCTTAGAAAAGAGATTTTGATCTCAACGGAACTTCCCTGGTTAAATAAAGCAGAAATGAATAATGTGTTTTCCCATGATTCTTGAGGATCCCTAAGGATTTTGCCAGGATCCTTAAGAAACGCTAAGGATTTAGCCAGGGTACTTAAGAATCCATAAGGATTTTGTCAGGATCCTTATGGATTTTCCCAGGATTCTTCAGGATCCCCAAGGATTTTGCTCGGGTCGTCAAAGATCCTGCCACCAGATCCTTTAGGATCCTGAAGGATGTAGTCTTAAAGGATCCTGTCACAGGGTCCTGAAGGATCTTTGCAAGGATCCTCTCAGAATCCCTCACACGATCCTGCTAGGATCCTTGGAGGATCCTTGCGAGGAGGGAAGGATTTGACTCACTGTTATGCAGTGAACATAGCTGTAACATTTTGTGGTATAATCATCTTCCCTGTTTCAGTGAACTGAGTGTGTACTTTTGCTATCATGTGACCTTGTCATTTGTGTTTTTGATTAGAATTGAGTCTTCGGCAATCATCTCTACTGCAAACCTGATGAGCCTGATCACAAACCTATAACAAATCTGACCTATGAAGGGATTATTAGTCCTGATGCATATCTTCACAAAATATCGGTCTTGAAATGTCTTGTTTGGTGGCATACTGAGAATTTTGATGAAAAAATAGTCTAAAAATTGTCTTTGTGCAGTATCATCTGTCTGGTCATTTTTAGTTATATTCTTGTGTTTTGCTTATCATTAGAATACTTGGACTGCTCGGCAACTAGCAATTACAAATAATTAGTTTGAAGCCGTTTTTGCGCAGTGTTGTCTTGGTGCTTCGCTGCCCGTATTGCATTGGCGAGGTACTTAAAATGACTGCGAAGTACAGGTCTTGGAATAGAGGAGTTTGAGCTGAAATTGTTGCTGGAATGGAATTGGCTCTTCACAGTGGTTTTCTTGAGTTCATTTACTGCAGTAGCTGCTGTGGTGAGGGCTGTAACGCCCCGCCCTCTGCAATCTTGCTTGTGTCACTTACCCTTTTCCTTATTGCAGCACAGAATAAAGGCATTGTGGTCTGTGTCTAGGGCTCTTGTGAAGTGGGCTTGGTTCATCTTGGCATGGCCCTGTCATACAGGCTGTTTCTGAAGTGTTTCACTGGGCTGGTGCCACCACATGTGGGACGGGCCCAGGCTCCCAGCTTGAGTCGTGTCGGTCTAGCCTCCTCCTCAGCTGCCGTGCAGAATAACTCGATAGGCGGGGGTTTTTTTGAGTTTTGAGTTTAATTTCAACATGAGGTAGCGTGCGTCTGTCCCTCTATGTGTCTGTGAGTGCACACGAGCCTGTGCTTGCATTTTTTGGAGTTTCCTTGAATCTGGAGCTCCTCTGTCTCTCTTACTCTCCACTCTGGTGGTAGCAACCGAGTCAGACACAGGAAATGATTTGTCGGAGATCAAATGTGCTCTGTTCAGAATCATGGCACAGAAAACGCTTTCGTCAGCGCTGGACAATCGGAAAAGAAAGCCTCGATTTACAGCAGTGACCCCTCGAGTGTGAGAGCAAGTGGACGCTTGTCCACTTTGCGCTGAAAGGCAGCTGTTATTTTGTGCCTCCTGTAAGGCCTGACTGTCTTGAGTTTATTTCATAGGCCTCATGCCCCTATGGAAGAAATGACTGCAGTGTTCAGTGCCTCTGCAGTAGTGTGAGAGATCTGCACAGGAAGCCGGAAACAGAGGAGCACCAGTGCATGGGATGGGGGGGGGGGGGGTGCGCCTCTTTCTCTGGAACTGAAAAGGTACAGGAAGGCCATAATGAAAGGGGGATAAAAGTGATGAAATGACTGTATTTTCAGTTTTTCAAATTTTGGGCTTTATTATTTTCAGGGAAGCTCATTTTATTAAATGGGCTAAAGACAACGGCAATCTTGGGTCACTTCCTCCATCATACAGAACCAGGCAGCAGCAGGTAAGCACCCCTCAGTCATGAGTACTGCTGCCTGTAGTAGCCCTGAAATGGTACTTTCCATCCAGGACCAGGTTCCCAGCCCTAGACCTGGATGTCAGGGTTAAATTCTGTTATAAAATGTGATCTTGTCATGCTTAACATCAGGGCTTTTCTGATTAATATATGGACAATAAGGCTAGTGCTTTTGTTGAATGAATCTGGAGTCCAGTTGCTGGGAGGCCCCAATAAGGACCCGATAAGTTAGCTTGGCTAGATTGCTGGCTGAGTTGCAAGTGTAATTAGTCTGCGACATAAGATGGCAAATTAGCTTAGCTTGCCTAAATGGTGAGCTTGCTTAACTAGATGGAAAACTTGCTAGCAGGGAACTACTGATCTATAATAGAAACCTATGCAGTGATATCCAAATAACCTATCCTGAACTTTGTAGCCAACACCATTGAGGTTGCTCATGTTAAGTTGTTGCCACTGTGAACAGCTTACCAGAAGTAGCGATGCTATTTCACATAATGTGGAAGTCCATGATGCATGTAGTGTGTTGTAATCCACTGATGCAAGTGAGGCTAAGATGCCAAAAAGGAAGTCCCATTCAGGGAATGAGGTAGCGATGAAATCTGTGGGATGAGTGCTTTAAATAAAAAAAAAAAAAAAAAACCTATTTCAGCCATTGAAATCCAGTGCCACCTATGAGATTAAAATGGCCTATGCCACGAAAGTTCTCGATTGTGCTTTTCTCAATTCTTTGTGAGAGATTGAGGTTCTGGAAATGGACACTACCGCCCTTACTATCCGATCCTGTCCAGTGGGTGAGAAACAAGGAATCTGACTTGGGATTAGTGCTGTGGGTCATTAAGTGCAGTAGTGACCAGATTGAGCATACTCCCACAATAACCAGACCTATGCCTAGTATAACCAGGTAAAGTAAAATGAGCCCAGGCTCACCTTGTAAATATCATCATTTGGCAGAATCTGCATTAATATTATACTGAGCATCAAAAGAAACACAAGTTTGCTTGTTAGTTAATGTACTCGTATGGTCACCCAGTCAAGGTGACCTCAAAACAAGGAAATGTTTGAAGATGTGAGTGTAAATGCGCACGTGCTAATAATAAGATTTTTATAATAATTACATGCATACCTGGCGTCCGGTCAGTTTTGTATTAACTTGCGTTTCTTTTGTTGCTCTGTTCTGCTCACCTGCCAGCTTTAAAGTAAAATTATATAGTGCTATGAAAAAGTATTTGCCCCCTTCCTGATGTCTTATTTTTTGCATATTTGTCACACTTAAATGTTTCAGATCATCGAACAAATTTTAATATTAGACAAAGATAACCCGAGTAAAGACAAAATGCAGTTTTTAAATGATGATTTAATTTATTAAGGGAAATGGCTGAAAGCAAGTATCTTACTTGCTCCAGTTATTTGGCCAGCAGTGTTTTATTTGCTTTGATTTTAATTTGTTTCATTAATGAAATGTGTTTTGCTTGACTTGCACTACGCCTTGACTATTTTAAGTACATTGATGTGCATCAGTTTGCAGAATTTGCGCATAACTTGCTCACCCTCGTGTTTGCTCCTCTTCCTAGCCTACAGTCCGAGTGGCCTGACTGGTTATTTAGTACACTACGGGCATTGTAGTTGATTTGAATGATTTTTTGCATAACTGACCTGTGAAAACTGAGTAATGGAATGATCTTTGTCAACCTTAACAGTTTTTCATACAAAAATGGACAGATGTCTCTCCTGATAAAGTCATCTAATGTCTTATTGAAAAAAAGTGACATTTTCAAATTTATTCTGCTGTTACATTCAGGATGGTTTTCACCCTTCAGGCAACACGAAGATTACATGTAAATGAAAAGGTTACATATTAAGGACCTTGTTTAGGATCTTTGAAATCCTTAAGATTTGTCACTGCCCGTCTTTTTCATTTTATTTTATGTTATTTTATTTATTGACTTTCGTCACTCTTTGAAATTAAGCTTCGCATCATTACAGAAACTCTTCCCAGCTGTCTAACGTCATCCATTTCCCTGTTTGTGACTGCTGCATTGTTATTTTATACTGATCATCTGATTGCAAAAGATCTGTGGTTATTAGCTTGCATATAAGAACAATAAGATAGGGTGATGTAATGTAGGGAAATGGTGACAGACAATCGCCTGCTGCCAGATCCAGACACCACAGCTTCGGTTGAGACAAATTCATTTTGATCTGGTAAAGAAGATAAAATGAATCCAATATGCTAAAATAAATGACTATTATACCCTATTTAGAATGGTGGGTTTACAAAGTCACAATGAGAAAAAAATTTGGAACTCAAGTCAACTGAATAGATTGTTTGATATTAGGCTAACTGATGCCATAACCTACTCCTTAGTTCCCTTCGTAACACTCATTACTATTCCAAAATGGGCAATGACTAGGTCTGAAGTTTTATTGCCTCAAATTACATGTATTTTGCTTACATAATCTCCGACATTATTTAAGGAGTTCTGAAACTGTTGGTAAAACATTTATAACATGATTTTATAGAACTCAAATAACTGTCCGTCTGACGCGGCACAGACTAGTGTGAAGTTGGTTTCTGGCTTTGTGGTTCACGTGAGCTTGTTCTTCCCCTGGTCTGTAGCATTTACATCGTACCCTGTGTATTTTTCCCTCTCCCTCCCCTCTCTATCCCTGAGAGCCCCTCTGTTGTACATGTAAAATTAACAACCAGGATGTGTGCTACATGCAGTCATGGAAATTATTATTTGCATTTGGTTTGTATGCGGTTGCTCACTGAAAGTATCCTGTGTTGTTGACCGTCATAGTTCTGTAGCTTATCACTGGCAGCGCGTTTGTGTTTGGTATGAAGTGGACTGACATGGTTTGGGATTTTCAGTGCATTAATTTTCACAGCATGCTTTTCTACGCAGGTATTATTTTTTTGTAAAATTGTACTGTCAACGATGATGCATGTATGGTTGGTGTATTACTCTAAATACAATACGAATTGCATGTAACGGTAAGGATGCTGTTTGTCATATAAAAACATGACTGCAGTCTTTTGTGGATGGTGAGTTAGGCGAGTGAAGTTTCTCTGCAGAAAAAAAAGGATCCTTTTCTAGCTGTGGATCATCAGCTTTTGTCTTGTGAGCGATAGGTGTTGACTTAATCACTTAATGGAAATCAAATTCTCTTAACTTCAGTCAGCTGATAATTGTTAAAAAGGTATTGGTTTGAGTTGTTGGTCCTTTATTTTTCTCTTTGTGTAATGATGCTCAGAGTCTGTGGAAACACAGCCAGATTCTGCTGCAGCGGGGACTGGGGAAACAGCCTGTGGAATAAGCATGTATTCTCCACAGTCTATGCTCTTCCTCTCCATGCTGTCGCTCAAAGGTTATCAGTGTGATGTGGCCCCTGCAGAGGCTCTAAATCCCCCCGACCCATGATTCCTCGGAGGCTCTGCTCCTTCCCTGTCAATCATCGAGTTAACCCCACATCTGTCAGTCACTGAGTTAAGCTCCCCTGCCTGTCCTCGGCTCTGAGATTAGAGGTTTTCTAATGCCTTTCATTCTGGTTTTAATGTGTGCTGTCCCATGTCAGGTGAGGCTGAAGGATGGTGGAGTTTCCAAGCAAAGCAGAGAACTGTTCATTGTGGCATTGTGTTCTTACAGTTTGGATTAGAATGAACCAGGAAAAGCTCTCTCCTTTCCCATATTTGTCTTTCAAGGCCCTGATCGCAGTGATGCGTCCTGGGGCTTTCTGCGGGCGTTATGGCATTTTGCATGCTACTGGCTCCCCATGGGGCCAACTCCGCCCCCGCTTCCTCTTCCATGGCCCCGCAGGAACGTCAGGGGCTTTTCGTGACGTTGGAGACGAGGCTCTCGCACGCTCTGCGGGCTCCTGTGAGCTGCCCTGTCCCCCTGCCTGCTGGGTTTGTAATGTTTCAGATGACAGAGCGGCAACATTAAAGCTAGCTGCTGTATCTGTCCTGCTTGATGGCCTAAGCTTTAACTCAACAGGCTGTGGAACCGAAGGGCTGAGTGAGTACAGGGGCTGAGTGAAGTGCACTGCTCTGATTGATGGTCTCAATCAGGAGGTGTCACGACTGCAGGGCAACCAGCAACCTCATATTCTCTCTGATGTAGCCCACGCACCTCAGGTGTCTGACGATACAGGAAACCCACCTCCCTGTAAAATTAGCAACAGGTTCGGTGCTACCTTTCTCTGGGTTTTCGGTCTGCCACATAGGCCTCATTAGGTAAAGCATGCAGGCAACCTGCATCATTGCAGTGAGCCTTTCTAATTTTCGAAATGTAAGTGTGTGTGTGTGCGTGGGTGTGTCTGTCTGTGTGTGTGGGAGTGTGTGTATGTGTGAACGCGTGTGTATGGTAGTGTAGGGAGGTTGCTCACTGTCAGTCATTGCACAGTCGCAACTGCTGCTGGTTTGCACTGCATCTGCAGAAATTTTATCTGCATAACGGATCTCTTCATTTTCAGTATCGCTCCTTCTCATATCTGCTGCTGAGACCAATTCTGATGACAGCAGTTGATAGCATCTTATTTTTTGGATTTAAAATGTACATTAAAAAGCATGGCTGAATGCAAACCTACATCCTCCTGTATGGTTAAAATAAGTGGGCTTTATGCAAACTGCAGTCTTTCTGCTGCACCGTACCCCCTCACATGGACTGCATTTTGTCTCCGCTCATTGCTGCTCGGCTAACTACGTGCACTTTTTTGCAACCTAATCTTCCTCTGTTGCACACAAGTGGTGCGGGCTTTGGGTTCAGCCTCATTGCTCTATTCCCTTAATGGCATCGTACAGAGATCTCCTTGCAGCGGTAGCTTCTGCTGCCGTTAATGCTGAGCTCGCTATACGGTTTCCGCTATAGCCTTCGGAACCTTTCTCTTCGCATAGTGCAGAATTCTGTTGCATGTGCGGCTCGTGATGCGTAACTGAGTTAAGCATTCGGCGCTAATTAATGCTGTGTTTCCTCTGAGCTGAAGTGGTGTCCAGCTCTCCGCCAGCCTTGGGTCAAAGGGCGGCTCGAAGAATTAGGAGTGTGCGTGTGCAGCCTGGGGCCACTTTTTATTGTTAAATTCAGATGTATAATGCTCAGGCCCATGGCTGCTTTCCTGAAAGAGACAGGAGGCTAACCATGAGCAAATAATTTGCATACTGCAGGTTATGCAGTATTTGTTTTCACAGCACACATTTGGTAGTTGCTATGAACATCTGCTCCCTCCAAGCAAAATCTTTCTTGGTCATTTTTGCATTTCATTCCCCTACTTATGATGTTTATTGCTTGTAGGCCTGTATATAGGCAAGATGTCAGTTACGCTTGCCTTTTTCATGACTGAGGGGTTATTTTTTTGGTTTGTGGAGAATGTGGAAGACTTTTTCTTTTTATCTCCTCTTTTCACCAAATGTTTCTTAGGCTGCTGTGGTGGAGGAGGCTTCTTGCTGGGAGCTGCAATGGTGCTTTCATTCGGTATGAATTATTCAGTGTCTTTACGTGGGCTTGACTGCTTCAGGGAGGCAGTTGGTGGTGAAAGCGAGGACTGAAAGGTGACAAAACAGCCCTTCCAGCGCTGATATGTACTTGTTTGTGTGTTTGTCCATCTGAGGCTGCGTGAAGGACATACACGGGGTTTCACATGGCAGCATTTATTAAAGAACCGCCTAACTACCTCTGCTAGGGTTCCTTTGAAGCTTAGGACAGCTGGGATATGTAGTACAAGCCACTGGAGTGCATTGCTTCTCCTAGTACTGATTCCCACCCATCAGCCCCTGTTCACTGATCTGCTCTTTTCTGTTGGTTCACATAAAATGCATTCATGATAAACCTTCTGACTACCTTGAGGCTGTGAACTGCTGGGATATGTGGTCCATATATTTGTTTTTGAAGCCAAAGGAGTGTGGTGTTTTTCCTTGTACTGATTCTTACCAATCAGCCCATGTCCATTGATCTGCTTCTTTCTGTTGGTTCATACAAAAATCTTCACATAAATCTGCAGCTAAGAGTATAGAACATTCTCACAAAACATGCTTGTGGATACATCAAACATGGAGTTGTGTATATATAGAATGCTGTCGTCCTTTGTATCTAGCTCTGCGTCCAGTGGAGCTTATGTTGGCATCATGACCAGTGCTTGAAGTACATGCCTTATTCTGGTCTCCATTTTTGCGCTTCTTACTGACCCACCACTATAGCTGCCCCTCATATTGTGGTGTCCTCAACCTCGTCTCTGTGATCCACATAAGAAATGCACAGTTGCTCCTGTATTCTTGGTTTCACTGAGATGCCTGAATTCTCACCACCTCTGTCCAGGGGCCCCCAGTCAAACCCGGCATTCAAATGTGGCCCTCGTGATGTCTAACCGCACCTCTGTTTGGAAAGGGAGCCACCTGTCAGCTGCTACCACAACATTCACTAATACAAACAGATGATCTAATTATTTCTGTCATGATTCCAATTCCTTGCTTATGTTTTCTGTTGTAGGATTAGTGATAAGACTAGTGCATCCATAGTGGATTAGGCTCCCTTATTCCATATCTGACAAGCAGTATGTGCTTTTTGTGAAATGGGGGACCTCTATGGAAGCACAGACACAATTTCTCATTGAGTGTAAAAACACTTCAATTGTGTTCTTCCTTCCGTGGACACACAATCCAGTATCCAGTGTTTTAAATGGACCGTTCCTCACACACATCGGTTCAGATTGAGAAATAGCACAGTATTGCTGCAGTCAAGCTTATTTGAAGACTGCTGTCCCCATGGTAGATTTGTGGACTTTTCCATGAAGATTTGTGTGTGCCCTTCCTTCAGAACAGTACAGTTAAGTTCTGTGTTCTTGAGAATCTCAGTGACAACCCCCCCCCCCCCTCCCCTTTTCACCACCCACGTTCGCCTACAGAATATCCTCTATAGCCTGGCTGTTGTGACATTGACGCCTTTGGCAAAATGCGCCCCCTCTCCCTTCAGCATGCACCATCTCTGACGAAGTCAGCCATTCAAATTTGTGCTGTCTCTCTTTGCCTGAATCCATTTGATATTTATGAAATGAGATTAGCTAATTGCCAGTGTGTGCTAGCTGCACTAGAATAATTTTCCTCTGTTCAGACGTTGCTGCAAATTATATATGGGTCATTGTATATGAACTCAACCAAAGTACAAGAATCTTCCGTGGTCACGGAATCAGATTTGGCTCAAATTTATTTTGGGAGTACCTCTATATTTGTAATGAACACATGCAAAATTTTAGGGTCCTACTCCAAGGGGTTTCCAAGATGTGGCCCCCCAAAAATCAGGGGCCATGCCCAAGCAAATCACTAACATTAATTTATAGGGATTTTGGAGGCCAATATCTTTGGAACAAATCAAGGAATGGGCTGAAAATTACTATCCAGGGTGAACTGGGTGCAGGTTTTCAGAATCTCTTGTCAAATTTTATCTATCTCCTTTCATTTTCAAGATATTGGCCTCAAATATGAAAATGTTTATTGGTGGAAATCAAAAAATCAGTTTTCAAGGGCCTCCTATGAGGGCAGGATCCCCTACAGAGGCTAAATTGTGCTGTATTCCTTCTATTTGAGGACAGGTCTGTCTGTACAAGGAAGATTGACTGCATCCAAGGCATAATAGTATAGTTGGGAGACCCTGAAAAGGGTCCTAGCTGAAAGTCATTTTTTTGACAATTTTGGATTGGCAAGTTCACCATGTGGGCAGTTACCCATGGTAATGAAACTTGTTCCACATAAATGTATATATCTTGGCTTTATTTGTTCAAAATTAACACTTGTTTTCTCATCTCCTTCACTATTTAATCATGTTATCAAATATAGGCATTTTGGGGTAAGAATGCCCGTTATTATCCCCTTTGCTCTGCTACTAGAAGTTTTGAATAGACAGTGCCTACTCATAAAAAAAATTACATCATTTCCTGAGATAATCTGGCATCTGACATGATGTTGCGTTCCCTCCCTAGGATCTTCCAGGTATTGCATCATCTTCCATGCGTATTCCATCAGATAACCCGTATATTGCATCATCTTCAATGAGTATTGCATCACCTCTGTTTAAAACAATGGGGTAGCTATTTAATTCATTCATTGAAGCTTCAGCATGGCTTCTGACAGGTGCAAAATTTGGATTTCTTTGGATGAGGAATGCGACTAACATACATACTGCACAAAGACTTGACAAATTTCATTCGGTGACCTTAAACCAGCTGACAGACAACTTTTGATTTGGCGGTGCAATGTCCTATTCAATGAAGATGACCAAATCTGTTTCCATCACAAAAAAGTGTATTTGTCACACTTTGAAAGTCAGTTACAGCAGTCCTGTGCCGATACATTTAACCATCGTAAGAAGCACATCACAAGTAAGTTTATGGTGGCATCATCCTGCGTTCCTTTTCGCATAACAGAGAGCGGATGTTATTAATTTACTGTAAGGAAGTTCACTTCTCTCACTGTGATACATTTATTTTCAGAATCCCTGAAAACTGTTGAAGAGGAAATGGCTACGAAGTTCAAATTGAAACCAGGACAGAAACTGCCCTAATTCAAAAGAAGTTACCATCATTTTTATAATAAGCTCTTTTGTTGTGATCAGTAATCTTGGTTGACAGTTCTTGGAGTCTAGCTTTCTCGCATTTGTGATCATTATAGGTCAGTTGTGGGCAGATGGCCATATACTAAGCATCTCACTTGACCAATAAGGTGAAGGGTCATTCCATATGAAATCACCCAAAATGGGGGGTGCTCCCAGCTTGATGGTTTCAGAATTGCTTCATTTGGTGATATTTTGTTGCATGTGATGAGCAAATCAAATCGCAGGTGGTTTCAAGTTGATATCTCGTTCCGTTCTCATTTTATGGGCCCCCGAAGAAGGGGGCGTGGCCCACGTTAACCCTCTGGTCACAGTTTGTGACCATTTTCAAAGGGTTATAACCGATGAACTAATAAGGATACAAATTTTATTCTTTCAGGATATGTTTATTCTGTCTAATAGTCTGCAACAAAGCTTTAACAATAGTGTTTAACCCTTTGTGTGCTTTGTAATTAACCCCTAAACATTGAAATTTGGTTTACGCATGTGCCATACATGTCGATTTCAAATGAAGTATTATGCAAGTATCCTTAGAATGTTCCCTTTGCCATTTACATTGTTGATAGTATACCTGATGGAGTTTCAAATGAAGGTAAAAACATCTTTCTATCTTCATCCAATCTGGAGAAACATTAACCCCTTTTCAGCTAATTACCAAAAGGTGCACTTTTTGACCCTCATTTTGACCATGTGGGTCTGTTTTGATTTTCAAAAAGTTGGCCTCAAATGAAAGCTCAAAATGCTACACAATCAAACTTGGAACAAATACTCCTACTTGGAAAAATAAGACCCCCTTTAAGGGCTATTTGCACATCGGCACAACTACTCTCAGTGTACGTAAATGTACAATAATGTACAGGGAATACTGAACTCCACTCTTTTATTTCTACTTTCAGTTGCATGCTCTTTAATCATTTGCAGCCTGTGTCATTTTCTTGTATTTGCTTTCCCAGTAATTTCAAGATAATTTGATAGACTGGGCAGAATTGTTACTAATGTGGATGAAACCCTTCAAACCGTACCTGCCCCTTCATGCCCTTTATTTGCGAAAAGGACGATCCTGTGGAGCTTAAATATTGTACCCCTGGTCGATATGTTGCCTGCTTATATGATGGCCAGTGGTGGTTGGCCAATATCTTGGAGCAATCCCTTGAAAACGAGGATGTTAAAGTATCTTTTATGCATCCTAATGGCCCTGCACCACGATTCTCTTGGCCACGAAGGCAGGATCTTTGTTGGGTACCACTGAAGCATATCATGTTGGTTGATGCTCCTAGCACGAGTGGCATGGGCAGGAAATGTATATAAATATATAATCGCCAAGAAAGAGTTGGACCAAATCTCAGTGTGGTTTGAAAAATTGGATTTAGGAAAATAATATGCATTAAACATTTGTATCATGTTTGCCATATCTGCCTTTCTTCTCTACATTTCCCTGTCCATTTATGTACATTTACCTGTACACTGAGAGTAGTTGTGCCAATGTGCAAATGGCACTTAAAAGGGGTCTTATTTTTCCGAGTAGGAGTATTTGTTCCAAGTTTGATTTTGTTGCATTTTGTAGTACTTCTTATAAGCTTTCATTTGAGGCCAACTTTTTGAAAATCAAAACAGGCCCACATGGTCAAAATGAGGGTCAAAAAGTGCACCGTTTCGGTAGTTAGCTGAAAAGGGGTTAATGTTTCTCCAAATTGGATGAAGATAGAAAGACGTTTTTACCTTCATTTGAAACTCCATCAGGTATACTATCAACAATGTAAACAGCAAAGGGGACATTATAAGGATATTTGCATAATATTTCATTTGAAATCGACATGTTTGGCACATGCCTAAACCAAATTTCAATGTTTAGGGGTTAATTGCAAAGCACTCAGAGGGTTAACCACTATATTAAAAGGTTTGTTGCAGACTATTGGACAGAATAAACATATCCTGAAAGAATAAAATTTGTATTCTTATTAGTTCATCGGTTATAACCCATTGAAAATGGTCACAAACTGTGACCAGAGGGTTAATGTGGGCCACGCCCCCTTTTTCGGGGGCCCATAAAATGAGAACGGAACGAGATATCAACTTGAAACCACCTGCGATTTGATTTGCTCATCACAGGCAACACAATATCACCAAATGAAGCAATTCTGAGACCATCAAGCTGGGAGCTTGGGTGATTTCATATGGAATGACCCTGAATCTTATGATGGATGGTACTAAAACAATAGCATGCAACTTATATTAGCTTCATCTTATGGCATTCTTTCAAAACAAAAGCCATAATGTGGCGGGGTTTTTTTGCAAAAAAAACCCCTTTATTTAATAGCACGAATAAATAGTGAAGGACATGAGAAAACTAGTTGTAATTCTGATCAAATAAAGCCAAGATATATAAATTCATGTAGAACAAGTTTCGTTACCATGGGTAACTGTCCACATGGTGAACTTGTCAATCCGAAATTGGCAAAAAAAAGTGACTTTTTCAGCTAGGACCTATTTCAGGGTTTCCTAACTCCACTATTATGCCTTGGATGCAGTCAGTCATCCTTGTACAGACAGACCTGTTCTCATATAGAAGGAATCCAGCACAATTTAGCCTCTGTAAGGGATCCTGCCCTCATGGGGATCCTTGAAAACTGGATTTTTGATTTCCACCCATAAAAATTTTCATATTTGAGAGGCCAATATCTTGAAAATGAAAAGAGATACATTTTGACAAGAGATTCTGAAAGTCTGCACCCAAAATACCCTGGGCAATTTTCAGCCCATACCTATGACTGGTTCCAAAGATATTGGCCTCCAAAATCCTTATAAATTAACGTTCACGATTTGCTTGGGGCATGGCCCCTGATTTTTGGGGGACCGTATCTCGGAAACCCCTTGGAGTAGGAGCCTAAAATTTTGCATGTGTTCATTATGAATATACAGGTACTCCCAAAATAAATTTGAGCCAAATCTGAGTCGGTGACCTGGGGACCTCTCGTTGACTTCATATGGAATGACCCATATGGGCCAGATAAATTTTTTTATTTTTATATTCTTAGTCTCTGTGGGAGGAAGCCTGTAGTTTGTTACTATGTTCGTAATTCATATGGGTTCTTCCTCAACCCTTGCCAACTCCCTTACTGCACGGCAGCTGCTGTCTTTTTTGTGATGAGCTTCGGAGGGCAAACTGCACCGGTACTTGGTGGGTAGTTTCAGCAGTGTCACTGGTTCTCGTGTATTATATCTCTAGTGGTGTGTATGATTAGCTTCAGCAGTGTTGTGGAGCATTGTGTATTGTCTCTGTGGTGGTGTGTATGATCAGCTTCAGCAGTGTTGTGGAGCGTTGTGTATTGTCTCTGTGGTGGTGTGTATGATTAGCTTCAGCAGTGTTGTGGAGCATTGTGTATTGTCTCTGTGGTGGTGTGTATGATCAGCTTCAGCAGTGTTGTGGAGCGTTGTGTATTGTCTCTGTGGTGGTGTGTATTATCAGCTTTAGCAGTGTTGTGGAGCGTCGTGTATTGTCTCTCTGGTGGTGTGTATGATCAGCTTCAGCAGTGTTGTAGAGCCTTGTATATTCCTTGTATATTCATCTATTTTCATCTTGCCATCTTTATTTTCTTCATTTCATCTTCATTCATGTAGTGAATTTGTTACTGGTCACCGGTGTTATTGTGAAACATGGCTTTGCTGCATAAATGATATGTTTTCTTTTAAAAATAGTATGTATGTTCAGTCTTCCCTTTTTTAGTAAAGGACTAATCTTTGAAAGGAAGGCTTTGCGGCTGATTTTACTTTAGGTGACTTTGTGGGGTGGTGGGCTTGTAGAAACTGAAAGGCTGCAGCTTCACTTCTGATATTGAGTTCTGGCCGTGTTCCAGGGTGCTCAGCCCCAACCGTATCAGTACTGTGAAAATGCACCTGTTTCGACGGAAAGCAGGCTAAATGCGTGCTGCTATTATCTCTGTATTAGTGTATATGATCAGCTTCAGCAGTGTCACAGAGCCTTGTGTATTGTCTTTGTAGTGATGTGTATAATCAGCTTCAGCAGTGTCGCAGAGCCTTGCGCATTGTGTCTGTGGTGGTTTTTATGGTCAACTGCAGCAGTGTTCGAGAAATACAATTTTAGACTCAGTTGTGCTGTACAGTGATTGCGCCATGTCTGTGGTATATTAATAGTTTCAAGAGGGGAATGGCCTTGAGTGGCCAGACTCAGAGCCTGTCTCATTTCGCTGAAGAAGCCAGGCTAACTGGTGACAGAAGCGCAGGCCATCTTTCTGCTATTGCTCTACAGAGATGAACACAAGCCCCAATGAAAAGCACAGGCTGCTAATACTGTTTTTTTTTCAGTCTGGCTTCCTGAATTGTATGATTACCAGTGCAGAATAATGTGGCACAAAATCTGTGAAATATTGCTCATGAAATAAAGTTCCACTTGCATTTCTCTCACTAGTTTTCAAAAGGCAAGACCACAGGTTAAAAGTTGTGAAATATTTGCTGTCTGAGACTGTAGGCATTGTCTCGTTGTGCAAATTGTGTTGCAAAGCTGATAAGCTGGCCAACATGTATCTCAAATATGTTTTTGACAGTATTTCACCCTGGTAATCTCTTGTAAATGTCTGACCTTTGAATCCCTGACCAGTTTGTCTGCTCCCTTACCTGAGAATTCTATGTTTCAGTGCCCTGACTCTGGAGGTACCATAGAGAGAACGTGTTGTAGAAGATTGCTTGAAGCGGCTTCAGTTCATCCAGGTGAGCCATCCAGATACAGATTTTAATATGTCCATGATGCCACTTATTGGCCATTTGAGTCCATGAACATTTGGGTTACTCTCGGGGAATTTAGACCTATTGTATTATGCTGAGAAAATGAAGCCATTGCTCTTTGTAACCATCTTTGAACTTGAAAAATGTCATTTTTCATCTTGCCTGCATTATTTTCTTCATTTTATGTAGTGAATTTGTTCCTGGTCACCGGTGTTATTGTGAAACATGGCTTTGCTGTATAAATGATATGTTTTCTTTTAAAAATAGTATGTATGTTCAGTCTTCCCTTTTTTAGTAAAGGACTAATCTTTGAAAGGAAGGCTTTGCGGGTGATTTTACTTTAGGTGACTTTGTGGGGTGGTGGGCTTGTAGAAACTGAAAGGCTGTAGCTTCACTTCTGATATTGAGTTCTGGCAGTGTTCCAGGGTGCTCAGCCACAACCGTATCAGTACTGTGAAAATGCACCTGTTTCGACGGAAAGCAGGCTAAATGCGTGCTGTCCCGGATGAGTGGGTCTCCTAAATAGATACATCATGCAAATAGCACTTCAGCCAGCACTGGTGATATAACACAAGCCCCAGACAATAGCACACATGCCCAGCTTAGTCAATTTTAATGTCCGTTTGCAGTGCTGGCATACATTATTCATGGCATAAAGCTGCTCCTGAGGAAGGATTTGCATAGTTAATAAATGATTCTGATTTTTTCCACTGTTTTGAGCCTTGTTCACTGGATGAGAAGATGTGCATCAGTGTTTTGCAGACAGACGCTGCCCCTTTCTTCAAATTCTTAGGGTGTGCAGAGATGTTGATTAGCACCAGTTTTGAAAGTCTGTGATCCGTTGCCTTGGTTGCACATTGACGTTGTCAGCTGTGCGTGGTGAAGTTCAGCAGTAGAGCGCTCGGTCCATCTGTGTTTTTATTTATTTATTTATTTATTTTTTTTTTGCTGTTTTGAAGCCCTGGCTGACGTTGCCTGTTTGATGTAGATGAGGCAGGTGGAGATCCATTGTGCAGCTGGCAAACTAGAGGGAACTCGGTGGTTAGCCCTGGAGCCTCGTGGTTTGTAGAGCTCTGCTGCTAGTCAGAGAAGGGGAAATGTTAACAGGCTTTATGAAGAAACCTGTTAGGACCCTGTACCTGATTTATATGGGCCGATTACTGAGTCCCCACAGCTGTAAATCAAATGAAGTGCACGATGAGGCAAAATGAACTCCGTAAATGAGAGAATCAGAAGATGCGAGGTAAGGCCAAGATGTGCGCTAATCTTGCTACAGCGCTGAATGAGTTGTATGCATAATTGAAGCAGAGGATCACCAGCTGTAGGCCAACACAAAGCTGTCGGACCCCTCAAGCCTGTATCCCTCTCTCTCTCCCTCTCTCTCTTACTCACACTCGCACTCGCGCTCACACACATACACGCAAACACACGCACATACGCATGCTCATGTCCCATGGGCCCGCACTCTTAGACACTGTTATATCTCTGTTGCGTAACAGAGATGCGCTTTTTCTAAAAACTTTATTTCGCCCCCAAAACTTACACTCCCACGCGTCTCCTTAAAAATAAAAGGCCTTGAGCAAAAATTCTCTGAGGCGTTTCCTTCCTATCGACCGTGTGGCATCATCGCGGCGCATTTAGCTGTGGGTAGCTATTATTTTTAGTGCATGCGGGCGTCTGGTAAGATGATATGGTTTGAGGTGGAGCTCTAGGCTGTAAAAACAACGCGATCATAATCTATAAACTGTGTAGTGATTATCATCCTTATTTAATGTTATATTTAACTTAGATTGCAGTATCACTCAACTTGCCATTCCCTATAAGCCATCTATCTCTGGCACTGATTCACGGCGTTACTGTTCGCACAAACCAATCACACCACCAAAACACTCTCTGTCTTGGTAACAGAAACAGATGTGACCTATCAGCTTTTTCATAGCTGAAGCGCTGTGCTGCCTCAGGCTTCCTGTCCCTTGGTTTTGGGCTGATGGGAAAATGTTGACGCAGGCATATTTCAGCATATTAGTCTCTTTAGACTATTTCTGATGGGAAGCGTACGTTGTGCTTCTCGGATTTTAATGCTCATTTTGGTATTCTCTTTGAGTGAAACCTTGCCTTCCTTTCAGCTTTTCTAAAGTGTACTTTGCGGCAATTGTATTACCTCGCACTCAAAAAGACGTGGGCGAGTGTCTGCAATTTTATAAATTCAATTTTAATGTGTTGGCAGCGACCCCGTGCCCCATTTGAAAGTGGAAGGCAGTCGCTTACTGTATTGGTTCAGGCGGATGATGAAGTACCCAGAGACTGGGTGCAGATTCAGATACTCTTCTTAAACTCCTGCTTCTAAGAGAATATTACATATCATGCTGAATGCTTTATTTGAAGCAGTGCTCCGTTTTGCCTTGGCGTACAGCCATAGTGTCTGTGAACCCGCACAAGTATCCTTTCTGGAAATTGCCCTGAAACAAAATACTTCTTGTTTCCCAGCATGCCGTAATAAACCACCACTTGGGTGTGAGTTTGCTGTCCGTTTGCCTCCTGCCTCCCACCAGTTTCATTTGAGGTCTTTGTGTAAAAACTGTACTGTATTTCCACATAGAGCCAGGTGCCCTTGCAGCTATTAACTCCTTGAGCCAAAATGGCTCCTGACCTGCGGAGGAGGGCGACTTGTGCTCTTCCATTAGTGGTTTGCACTGCAGGTCCTGCAATACTGGCCTCCACAAATGCTGCATAATTATGCTTTCAGCCCCAAGGGGCTAACGCCTGCTTCAAGGCAGCCCAGGGGCAGACTATTCTCTATAATGTTGTGCATCAGGCTTGCATTAGTTAGCAGGCAGGGCTGTGCATCTGGATGTAGTGCTGCAGCTAGTGTATGGAACAGCAGCAGTTAGGTCAGGCCATTGTTGGTGGGTGGTTGGAGGCACGAGAAAGCACTGGGAGGGTTTTGGCTGGGGCCATTGAGTGCTCGTGGGGCAAGGGAAGGTTAACGTGGCAGAGCGGTACATTTTAGGCCCTTCAGGGTTAGCTTTATTAGCATAGCAGCATCAGCGCTCGCACCAGGCCCTACATCTGCACTCCTCAGCCTGCCAAACAGATTGAGACCAGCGGGCCTGGGAGGCGGCTGCACAGCTGTGCTGTGGGTAATTACAGTCCAGCAGCACGCGCAGTGCTCATCGCCCTCCCACTCGACGAGCCTTCGGTGCTCCGCGAGGTTGTGGCTTTGCTCTGAGGCAGTAGATCCAGGCTCTCTGTCGGTGTTGAGTTTTGCTGCAAAGTTTTGATCGAGTACTGGTGTAATGCTAGCATTTAAAGTCGGGTGAAGCTGGCTTTGTAGTTCAGGATTTGGCTGTGGCTGGTGGTCTGGATGGTGTGGTGGTCTGGGCCAGATGGACTGGAGCATGCTTAGACAGCTTAGCATTTATCGAAATGTATGCAGAGCTCAATAATTCGGGAAGGTTTTGCCCTCTCCCCTCACCCTTTGGCTGACTTTTTCCCTTTTTTAAAGGGAAGGGTGGCATATTCTTTGGCGATGACCGTTAAGAAGAAACTTTCCCAGAATTTTGTGGAACAGTTCTTTGTGACCCATTCCTTCTCCTGCTTAAGTCAGTCATTCATCGCAATGGCAGTGGGCTGCCAGTTGATTCACTGCTGAATAGGAGGTGTCAGTAGGAAGTGGTCAGCACCACAAAGACGGGTCTTTTGTGCGCTGTATGGCTGCACATAGGACTGTGGTACAATATGCCCACTGTTGCATGCTGTCTGTCTGTCTGTCTGTGGTTGTGGCTGCATCAGTAGCATTTGGTTGGTGCTGCAATGCTGTGGTACACGAGCGGAGCCATGCTGAAGGACCGACATGCTAAAATCAACGCGCTGGGTGGAGGTCTTTGTGTGCGGCCCCTGTGCAATGATGTCAGTCTCCCTTGGAGCATCTGATCAGGCACCACACCCATAACCCCATTATCCGAGCACGTCATGGGAACTAATTTCATTTAGGCCAATTTCATTATTCTCGATATCAGCTTACCCACAGATTTCTAATATCTAATCTAATATAGTAGTTAAAACTAGGCTTCTTCATGGACAGAGAGCCAGGTGTCCTAAAAGTGGTTGTTGATCGAATTAGTCTCTCAGATGTGAAAGGTCTGGCCTCTCCTGTCATGGGTTATATCAACTCTGTATGATGTCAAACTGTCGAGGCTGAGGCCCTCTTTAACTTTTATCAGGCTGGATCTCTGACGGTACGCTGGCCAGTCCACCACAGTTCTGAAGCACCTCCACCTCCGATGGAAAAAGACATGTTTTTTATCTGCGGGTCACTGTGCCGTTGTGTGGTTATTTGCATGGAGAGCAGGTCTTATTTCCATAATTCCGTGTCTCTACAAGGAGGCTAGTCTCTCGGTCTGTCTGTGTCTGTCTGGGATGTTGGCGCACTCCACATGTTCTGCTGCGTGTTGGAGTGAATTGCTGCTACAGTGCCCTCCACTAGTTCTAGCAGTGTTGGCAAATATGAACAGAAGTTATGAATTGATGCCTTCATAGAGTGATTGAAAGAAAAAAAAATGCCATGAAACTAATATTTCTTCCAAACAGGAGTGCCCTGTTATTAGTGGCGTCACCAGACTTTTTATTCTGGGGGTGCACAACAGTTTGATGAGGGGGCACGCACAAAAAAATTAATTTCGCGTTTATTTTGTGGGCCGGGGGGGAAATTCGTCTTCATTTTGTTGACGGGGGGGCGCCATAAGCAAGATACTCTTTATTTATTTATTTACTTACGGATCTTAAATGGGGGGGCACGACCCCCCTTGGCAACGCCACTGCATGTTATTGGATAGTTATTGGATACCCTTCATTTTATACTTTGTGCTGCCTCCCATTGCTAAAATAACAGCTCTGTCTCCTCCAGTACTGTGTAATGAGGTTGGAGAAGACATGAAATTGGGTCTGAGCCCGTTCTTCTGTGCACAATCTCTCCAGGCCCTTCAAACTCCTCAGTCCAGGTTGATGAACTCTCCAGCTCAGCTGCCCCCATGGCTCTCCTATTGGGTTTAGATCAGGGTACTGGGGTGGTCATGGCAAAACCTTCATTCTGTGGGCTTTGAATCATTTTTCCATTGATTTTGATTTCTGCTTTGGATCACTGTTTGAAGCTCCAACCATAGCCCAGTTTAAGCTTTCTCGCAGAAGCATTCAGGTTTTCAATATCTGATGGAATCCATTATACCATGACTCCAAAGCCTTTGGAAGGAAAACAGCCCACCAACATCAAAGATCCACAACCATAATTCACAGTGGGGATGAGGTTTTTTCTTTAATTTTATCCAAAACCACCTCTCATTATTGCCAGAAAGCTATATTTTGGTCCCATCTCACCATAGAATGCAAATGTATTGCAAGTGCCAATACCGTTTGGCAAACTGTTGATTCGTGAGTTATCTGGCAACATTCTCAAACATCTAGCAGTTTTGTGGATGGCATCTGATTGTAGTTTAAGAGAGTTTTCCCCAAGGAATAATGTCTAAAATTTTCCAACTGTGATTGTTGGAGTGTCTTTTACCACTAGAACCATCCCCCTCCAATAGTATGCTTTCAAAATTGGCACATTTCATTTTCCTGGCAAATTTTTACCATTGCTATAAGCTTTAAAAATGTTTTTTCCTTGACTGTCCAAATGGTTCTTTCTTTGTAACTTTCTCAACAGTTTTCTTGTAATCACTTCCACATTTGCGGTGCTCAAAAACTTACTGTTGCACATCACTGATGTAGGCCTTATCTTTATTTTCTCTGAAAAAAAAGGGATGACTCCAGGAAATTGATGTATATTTGTACCATTGGGAAATAGAAAGTCATGGGTGACCATTTTAGCTTTTCATAATGGTGAACTTATGTGTAGAAAAGTAAAATATGAATGGGAATATACTTGAAGTAGGGTTTTCTTCTTAATTTTTGTTTGGGTACCAATGATTGTGGCAAACATGTTTTTGGGAAAAATTTTTATTTTTAAGATTGTTTTTCTTTTTTTTGTTCAATACATTTTTTTGAATTCAAGGGTAGATTTCTCAATTATTTTGATTATAAGATTGGAAAAACTCACAACGGCCACTTTTTCATAGCCTTTGCAATATTTACCAAGGCTGGCAATATCAGTGGTGGGCACTGTATATTGACATTACCACTCAAGTTATCATTACAGGTCCGGAGCCAAAAACAAAACCAGGATGGTGCCAGCTTAATCCGGCATGAGCAGCTTTTGCACCACCTGCATGCTCACTGATGCGTGTTATTCGCCCAGTTGCTGGAATATGAAGTGAGTGTGCCTGGGAGGAGATGAAAGTGATGAGGTTCAGATTTCATTAGCTTTCCCTCTGTGCTTCATAGAGCACCATCTCTGCATCCTCACGGAAAGCTGGGAGTTGTGTTCGGTCGCAGCCGCAGTGTCCTGGGGTGGGTTACTGTAGGGAGGCGAAGGTCAGAAACCGCTGGGTCGTCATGGCGATGAGAAACATGCAGTACAACAATGTTCCCCACCCCAGCAGTCCAAAACCTTGGGGACTGCATCAGTGGTAAATTGAAAGAGTTTTTCAGCCAATAAAGGAGTTGAGTGAATTGATGCCAGGACTGGACCTCAGCTATTGGATGCTTTGTGAGAAAAAAGCTGGCGTTCTCCACCACATGACTGCAGGAGTGTTGGCCAGAGATAGATAGTAATTTCTCAGGGATAGCAGTAGACTTCATCTGAAACATATCCTGTTAGCTGCTTTGTGGTTCACATGGCCAGTTTTGTAAGCACAATTTATTTCCATCCAGTATGAATTGGTAGTTTCTAATTCTGAATTAACTCAATGAAGCATCATGCATATCCTTATATAAATGTGCCTTCTGGGTCCAGACAGCCCAAAAGTTCTAAATTGGCATTGAGTGCCTGCTTCTGAAATAACTTAAATAAACAAAAATGAAATAAACTTGTTTGTTTGGGCTCCCACAGGCATTTTGAGACACCATTGCCCTGACCAGGCTTAATTCATCCTGTCCGGATATTGAAGACTTACTTAATGAATGTGGTGGTGGTGGAAGCTTAGCTGTTTGTGTCGGGAAGTGTGACATGTTGTCGCTCTCTGGACTCCTGCTGTGTTGAGCTGTCAGGCTTTGCTGCTGGGCCTGTGGGCCTGGGCATTCATTACAGTTCTAGCCGAGATGCAGGAAGCCCTCTCTGTAATAAGAAAGGGAGGAAGTGATGTCACGCCATTATGGCACACTGTACGGGTATTGCCCTGACCCTGACTATGTTCAAGTCCCCTCACTTCCTCTCACAGCAAGTCCCCTGGCACAGAGGTTGGGGGAGGAAGTTTGGCTGGATAGATAGATTTTTAGGAGTAAATTGGCCATGTGTCAGTCCGCTCACCCTCCCTCCCCCAGCTAACAGCTTCTCCCTGCCTCTCCCTGTACGGTCTGTTATACTGTCCTTAAAAAGTGGAGTCGGACTGTATTACCCATGGAATTAAAAACAGCAGAATGGACAACGTCTTGGGATTTTTTTGATCTGGAATGTGCTAATATTTGATGCCACTGTGTGAAAGACTTAATTCCTATTGTGAACTGCAGTGATATCCGAAAAGTAAGCCCATAGAATTCTACATTATGTTGGTATTGTGTGATCGTCCGGGTGTATAATATAGTCTTGAAAAAGACTGTTGTTGGCATCTGACGTTTCGACAACCTGAGCGGAAGTCATCTTCATCCTCCTCACTCTGAAGATGACTTCCGCTCAGGTTGTCAAAACGTCAGATGCCAACAACAGTCTTTTTTTCAAGACTATATTATACACCGACGTTCACACCAACATCGTTTACACCTGGGTTCAAACCATTCACTCTCAATTCTACATTAGTAGGCAAATGGTAGACAGCAGCAATTGAAGTCTCACCCAATTTGGCTGAATGTTTGTTGCATTCTCTCGATGGTTAGGTCCCTTCTATTGTTTTAGAATTCTACGGTATTACTGCTATATGCCCTTCCACAGCATTGTGCACTTCAAATGCCTGTGACATCATAGACTGTCCCACCCTGCTGTGTGATTGATGCACAAGCGCAGCACTAAAGCTTGGCCTGTTTGTACGCTTCTGAGCATGTGCAAAACAAATGCTCTGTAGAATGTATGCAGTGGAGCTTTAGTTGTGAGCGCATCCGAAAGAACAGTCAACATCAACAGAGCTGGAATGAATCAAGTGAGCGGCCCAGTGCCAACAGTAATGCCGTCCCATCGAGCGGAGGGCTCCCTGCTGCCGACGAATCATATTTCTGTGCCGAAAATGAGCGTTTTCGTATGGTGGTCAAGCCATTAAGAGCTGTGCAGAATAAATAATTGGATTCTTTCTAATAACCATATCAGCACGGCCGCACTCAAATCCCCAACACTGCCCTCTCAAAGCCATTTATTCCACAGCGGCCGAAGACTGGAGACTGGTGCGTGGGTTTACCTTTTCCCTTCTCTGATGTGATTCGGCTCCGGGGCTCAGGGAAATAAGCTTCTTTGTGTTTCAGATGTGCTAGGCAGCATGAAAATAGCCCAACATATTAACTGTGAAATGCCAAACAGCTCAAGCCTTCTCAAAAGCCAGACGGAAAGCTCAAGGAAATCGCTCAGCCAGACTCGGATTCCAGAGAAGGGCTTATTCACGCTGTTGTTTCCTAATTGCCGTCTGCTGTTTTATTTATTTATTTATTATTTGGTCGGATACAGAGTCAGGACTGTAGTGTGTTCCTGAATATGTGTGTGTGTGTGTGTGTGTGTGTGTGTGTGTGTGCAGCCCTCATAATTTTAGTGGTCATTACAGCCATAATACACTTTTATAAGAACAGCTGCGGCGTCATCTTTTTCAGAGCAAAATGCAAAGATGAGAATCGTCGATTCTCAGACTTGTCGACAGTCTTTCGTTTTTTTTGCTGACAAATTTACCCTCTCCCATACGTCAGCTCCAGTTTGTAGGCTCAGGTTTATTTATAGTCATCGTCACAGTAATTTGCGTCTGTAATAGCTGAATATTTTGTATTCTACAAATGGGTACATTACGCTCGTCGCTATGGAGACCCTTGCAGCGGCTGTATGTGAGGGATCCTCAGAGACTGCCCTAATGATCTCTAATGACTCTCCGCGGGGGACAGGAGAGAGGAGACAAAAATGGCGAGGTGCTCATGGGCGGGCGTTATGTAAGCCTGCCTGTTGCCATGGCGATGGCGGCGGCAGCAGCAGGCTTCCGTGAGTAGGAGTGGGGGGGAGAGAGAGAGGGGTGGAGGAGAGTTGGGTGGTGACTGAAGGAGAGAAGGTGGGTAGCAGCTGGTGTCAGGTGGCAGAGCTTTGCTGATACAGCCTGTGTGCTGGGAGCACAGTGAGGCTCACAGTTGCCTGTCTGTGCTGACCTGAGGGCCCGTACAGGGGGCCCGGGGTCCATGCCGCGGGGTTAATTGCTTACAGACCTATATGGGGTATTTACCCACGGTCTCATTTCCCTTCACTGTGCTGCACAGACAAGTGTTCGGACTTGAGATTCACCTTTTTTGACTGTCAAAAAAAATTTGGGCATGGGATGTTGGGCCTTTGGGTGAAATGACTCGTCTATTTCAGTCTATAAATTGTGTTCTGCTGACCAGATTTTCATTAAATTTGAGAGCCACAAGCAGTAGTGGTACATCTATTTTTTCTTTATTCTGGAAGTGCCGTATCCCGTTGAGCGTCTTCTCGTCTCCTCTGCGAGGAATGAAGTGTGCCACGTGGCATCTCCCCACGTGTGTGTGTGTGTGTGTGTGTGTTGCTGTCTGAGACGGGCGGATGACAGGCTGTGTAATTAAAGGCTAGCATTATTTCTCCTCTTAGTTTGCTCTTGCCCAGCCGTTTGTGTGGCACAAATCCGTCCAGAAAACCACTCTGCAGAAAAAAAAAAAAAAACACTCTCCCTGCTGTCACGGCCATTTTGTCTGGTTATCATTCTTCCTCTAAAGTTTTGCACGAATGTTGTGGTGTTACAATGTGTCTCGTATGTAGTGTCATTGTCCAGAAAATGTTCCACCGCGAAGTGCTTGCCAAGTATGAAATGGTAAACGATCATTGGCAGGCAGCCTTGCTATTCACACTTGTACAGCCCTTTTATAATCCTCAGCTCCCTTTCCCCCAGTACAGTGTTTAGCGGCACTGAGAGGAACATGGCAGCGCAAAGTGCTGATTGGACAAGAAGAAGATGAGCTCGGTTTCCTTCCTGACACGGCCGCATTTCTCCCTCTCTCTGTGGTTGGGGATGAGAATGCGCCTATCTGACAGCCCTGAGCCGTGCGTACCCACCGCGGCTAAATTTGGCTGCGGAGCTTTGCGTACATCAGATCTGCAGCGGTCTGCAGTTCCTCTCCTTCCTGTTTCGACACAGGATGCGTCTGCGCTCGCAGGAGGCTCTGCCTCCCTTCCCTCCCCCCCGTCCTCAACCCAGAAGGCCATGCTCTCTCGATCATGCCGTACTGCGGTTCATGCTTCACTCTTTGGTCTGAACATTGATTTTTTTAGAAAAGGTCTAATAGTTGGGCTACAAGCTGGTGGCCGCAGGAGGGTTTGTGAAATGTGTTGGATGAATGCAGTAGATGAATAGGTGTTTGGAAACATGCATGGACTGAGGATCATTACGATGTGGGATAGGAGGATAGATTTAGGTGAAGTCTGTGTGCAATGTAACGTCGAGCTGCCATTTTGCGATGAGAACATCTGCAATTGAGCCTCCCACCCCCTGAACAGTCTGTCAGTCTGTTATGTATGTCGTCAGCGGTGTTGAATTAGATCAGAAATAAATGCCATGCCTCTAATTTCCCGACTGCAGTGTCTGCGAATGAAGTTGCTACCCTGTTTTGCGCTAGCTGAAAAAGAAAAGGCCATAAGGCCGCCCACTCCCCCCCTCTCCCCTCCCCTGGTCCGGGCTCTGGAAAATCTGCTTCACTCTGCTTCCTCTTTTTAGTTTTTTTTTTCTCTTAACTTCCTGTTAGCAGGCTGCTGTGTGTGACCTGATCTAGATGAAGAACTAGGCTGTTCTGTAATTAGGCGCCAGCACTTCCTCAGGGTCAGTGAAGCCTCTCACTGATCTCAGAACAGTTTATGCAGTTCATAGTGGCAATCATAGACATGAAAGATGCCCCGCGCTGGGTGGCACAATGCGTGTTTACAGCTGCCAAATTGGAACGGTGCTGTTCAGCTGTTTGTGAGAACTGGCCTATTGTAATCTGAAGTGAAATCCCAGAATGCCTCCTTTTAATGCAGCTTTTGGCTGTGTGAATAAGCGCACAGTGGAGACGAAAGCGCTGGGATGTTATAGCTATGTTTTTTTTTTTCTTTTTTTTTATAGCCCCACCATCATCACCCACCCCTCCCCACCCCTCTCTCCAGAGGTCAACTTTATGTAATACCAAAAATTTTGATGAAGGGAGAAGAAGGAAAAAAAATGTCATTTGAAACCTCAAAGAGGGAGGGTTATACCAACACATATAAGACAAATCTGTTTCAGAACATGTATATTTGTGCATATGTGTGTTTGTGTGTGAATGAGTGTATGTTTTATGTGCAGTCAGTGAATTTTTTTTCTTCCTAATTACAAAATGCAAACAGAAACAGCAACACAATATTAAAACAACAAACAGTGAGATTAAGACAAAACAATTTAACCTTAGCAATGCAGCCCTCAAACATATTATGCCATAAATCTGCTACAATACATGCACAGATGTGTGCTCCATATGATGGAAATTTCAATATGTACATTAATTAAAATATGCAATGAATAGCAGGACTTCCGTACATTGACAGTATCTTCAGAAGATAAATGATTATTTTTCTTGCCTGAAAGAATGTAATCAAGCTCTAGCATTTGTAATGCATTAAATAAAACAACAGCAGGAATAGTAGGGCAAGCTCCAGCATCGCTCAGGTAGGCCTAAGCTATCCTGTTGGTTTGATATCACATTAGTCGGATTTGCAAAGATTTTTCGCAGGAAACGTTCAGATATTTTGGAAAAAGCAATATATAAATTATTTCTCTCTGGGCTACCTCGTACATTTCACCTGTTAACACATAGTCGCAAGTATACTCATTTTCAAAGGGAAATCCATATCTTCTTGGCTTCCTTTACATGTGTCTCTATGGCCGTCTATGTAGACAAGTTCTGCTCCAATATGACGCCCGTACACACGCATCCGTCACAATGTTCGAGATTGTGCGTGCAGAATATAGTTTTTTTTTTTTTTTTTTTTTTTTTTGATTTATGGTCGTGCCCCCTGGGTCAAGCGGGGCTTTGCACTGATCTCAGAACCATTAATTGCACTGCTTTCCTGGGAGTGAGCGAGGCCTCAGGCCAATTACAGAGCAGTGTCTCTGGATGCACACAATTCCCCCTGGGGCTCAGTTCACATGGAATCCAAAGTGAGTGACAGCAAGAGCTAACTGTCTCAGTGGATGAGTGCAAACGTTGCTGTCCGATCTCTTCAATGTCTGGAAGCTAATCCCCTCAAGCACAGTTCTGCCTGTCCAGTTTTTCAGGGCAGCATGGCTCCATGTGGGTTATTTCATTTTTACAGAAGTAGCCAGCTAAGTGAGAAATCCCTGTCTGGTTGATTGCTTGTAGGAGTTCCAGCCTGTGTGCCTTTCAGTGTGTTCCTAATCGTCTTCTGTTGGCCTGGCATATTATCTAATACGAATTTAAACAGCACCATGCGATGTTGGGTGGGCAGTCACCACTTTACTGGGAGAGTTCTGATCTTTACTGCTTTTTAATTTTATGAAAGCCTGATGCCATCTTCAATGAATCAGCTGACCTGCTGAGTCCAGAGAGATGATTACTGGGCAGGAGGAACTATGAAGGAGTTTTCTTTGCTGTTACTGGAGAAAGGGGCCTGTTCTAAAGGTGTTCTCTTTGGCGTTACTCCAGATGGGGATCTATATTGTGATCTTTGTAATGTTAGGAGAAGGGAGTCTGTTCTAAGCGTGTCCCCTATGCTGTTACTGAATGAGGGCCTGTTCTAAAGGTATTATCGGTAATGTTTGTGAGGAAAGAGGCCTCTTCCAAGACGTCTTCTGTAATGTAAGTAAGAACCTGTTGTAAAGGTGTTATCGATAATGTTGGTGAAGAAAGAAGCCTGTTCCACGGTGTTTTCTGTAATAAAAGTGGAGAAAGGAGCCTATTCTTTGTGTGCTCTGTGATGTACAGAGTAGTAGAGAAACAGACCTGTTCTAAAGTCATTCTCTGCTCTTGCCTCCTACAGCTCTAATGGTACCAGCTCATCTGTGACAGCAGCTAAAGGACACCCTGCCCCATTGCCTTCAGCATGTCTGGTCTCCAGGTGAGAGAAGGCCTATCGGCATCATGTAAAAGCCCATCACGCCTTCACCATGGTTTGCTGATTCAGTTTCATTTATTTGTTTTATGAAATTCCACTGTATGTTAAAATTATTTTACCAGGTATTCCATGCAGTCAAAAATGCCACTGATATGTGTGATAATGTCTTACAGCTCTTGTCACATTACTTCATATTAATTGGTTAATGACCCTTGTTCATTCAGTTAGACCAGCTGATTAACTGATGGTGGCTTGTCATGGCTCACAGTACATTACAGACTTGTGACCACGTTGCAATTTAACTGTTATCAAAAATTATATTAACGCTATTGGTTAGCTTCCCTGGCAACTGGTCCTATTTTACTGTAATGTAAAGTGAAATCTAACAGCTTAAATGTGTTTCCCCGCGAGACCATGGAGGCCAGTTATTAATGTTCAATAAAAGTGACTACTATTGGTACTTTGGGACACCTGCATCATGTGTTGCTGATGGGAATTAAAGGTTCACCGGTGAAGGATCTGTACTTACTTGCTGCCAGAGAACAGAATATCATGACAACACTTATCTACATATTTATCAGTATCACTGTCACATCTGTTCAAAGTGCCCATTTACCCATTTGCTCTTT
The DNA here is from genome assembly GCA_029692085.1 of Gymnothorax javanicus. Taxonomy (NCBI): domain Eukaryota; kingdom Metazoa; phylum Chordata; class Actinopteri; order Anguilliformes; family Muraenidae; genus Gymnothorax; species Gymnothorax javanicus. The sequence continues at coordinate 20,160,674 of CM056207.1, read as the reverse complement.
TCTTCTGGTTTGTCTATCCCTTGCTTGAAGAATTTTAATGCAGAGTCAGTGCTGTGTTTGGACACACGGTGTGTGTCCCTTGTGACTTGTGCTCCTGTCTGTCATTGTGCGGTCTGGTGGGTGTTAATAGGGATTGTTGCTATGTTGTTGAAAAGGAAACTATTTTTTAAGTATAAATTTGACATCTCCAATCCTACGCTAATCTGAAATGTCCAATCAAAAATTGCATACAAGCGTGCCAGCACTCGACTCATACTGCCATCTTGGCAGAGTGCAGTCATTTTGCTCTCCTCAGAAACACGTGCCCATCAGCCGCTGCTCCTTTTGAGTCGTGCTCATGGGCCCACCATGCACAGAACGGGGGGGCGGAGGAGAACCGAACATCTGCTCGTTCAGTAAGCAACCGAAGAACGCCCAGATGGCCTGTGGGAGGCGAACTCGCGGTGTGAAGACCCATATGGACTGTATCCCTCCCATATCCCTGAGCAGCACAACACAGAATACGGCTACTCTCCTGAGGCTGCTAGCCACAGCCTGGGACAGAGCAGAGTCGGTCACTGTGGAAACGCAAGCGGTGCCTTTACCACGTGAGCCCACCCATCAGCCCGAGCGTTCGGTCTCGACCAGCTTGCCCCCTGGCCAGCCGCAGGGGGCAGCCGTGAAGCCGCTCTGAGGTAGCTGGTAAAGCTTCCAGCCGATGTCATTAGGAAAAATATGTGCTGGATGGAATGGCATAGTGAGAAGCTGTTGCCAAGCTTGCCTCTTTGGGTACGTTTGAATAGGCGCCTGTGTGTGAATGTGTGCACGAATGAATGTGACTGTTGTGCTCTTGCCTGTCGTGTTATAGTTCAGCTCATACCAGCGCTCGCCGTGTTTCTCTTTTTCCCTTTCTCCCTCCGGGCGGTTCATTCCTCTCGCATATTTTTCTCTCCCTCCATTCCCTCCTTGTTCCTGACCTGGAAATCAATCGAATTCAGCCCTCACTAAGGACTTTCCAGTTTGTCAAGAAGTTATGAAAAATGAATGGACATTTCCTTGAGGTGACTTGGGGTAGCCATCGTGGTTGGTTGCTCGGCAAGCAACTGTAGGGCTGGTGGTTTGAGTTCACTGTGTGGCCTGGGAAACTGACTTGATCAGGAGAGATGGAGTTGGGAAGTTAGGCACTTGAGCAGGGTCCTTAACCCCAAAACTGCTCCAGGGGCTTTACCCCCGCCTCTCTCTATCCCGCCCCAGTTACAACTGTGAGTTCTGTTATTTAAAAACAGGAAAAAAAAACCAAACTCCTGCACACCGTCGCACATACAAAAATTATTTAATCGTGATGAATAGCAACGTTTCAGCCCTCATCAGGCCTTGGCAATGAAACTTTGCTATTCATCACAATAAAATAATTTTTGCAAGTGGGACGGTGTGCAGGAATTGGTGTTTTTTTTTTATCAGCTCATGCCTCTTTTACGCACTTGTCCTATGTTACAGATGTGCGGAGCTTTTTTCTGTTTTAGGTCTGTGATTTTTCCCAGGACATCCTTGAAAAAGAGAAACATTCCCTGCAGAACTTTACCCACTTAAATAAAGGTTAAAAACATATAAATAATTCACCTGTAAATCATCAGCCTATCTACCCCCTACCCATGTACCACACCGTAACTGTATGTAATTGATGTTATTTGAAACTGTTGTTTGAAGACACAAAGATGTTCTGTTTGCATATTCACGATTCTTCAACTCCTTTCCTGTCTTCTTATTTTCTTCCCTGTCTGTTGGTTGAAAGTGAGGGCAAAAAAGGTAGAAGGAGAAGGCAGAAAAGCTGGGAAAATGAGTTATTGGATGAGCCCTTTGTCTGTGACCATACTGGACTCTTCCCGTCTTTCTCTCAGACTCCATCATTCTCCCTCCCTCTGTACCTCTTTCTCTCTCTATTCATTCATTCACTTTCTAAATCTCTTCTCTTGCCATCATACTCTTTGTCTTGCACCCGCACCTCACTGGACATTCACAGCTTTTCCTCGGAAGATTAGGCAGGTTTTAAGCTTAAAGCAGGTGTATTGTGAATTCATAACCCTTTCTTGGGTCTAATTAAAACCAACAGGCCTTGCCACTTTGAATACGGATCACACCTGCGCTGGCTAAACTTCTTCAGCTGTGTTGTCATGCCTTTACTGTGGAGTTCACCTGTGAGTAGAGACCGTGTCTTCCTTCTTCCTCTCAGATAACATGGCCGCCAGGCACAGAGTGCGTCGCTAAGTACAACTTCCTGGGCACCACGGAGCAGGACCTGCCCTTCTACAAAGGAGATGTCTTAACCATCATTGGAGTCACCAAGGTAATGGGCTACTGTTCATGAAATGGCGGAAATATAAAGTATTAAAGTCTTAAAATGTGTTCCACTTGAAGTGCAGAGAGACACAGTGTGCAGCTGCATATTGTATGATTGTACGTTATACTGGTGCTAAGGACAAATCTGTATATTGAATGCAGTGCAGTGTAGCTGCTGGAATTATTCCCAGTGGTGGGTTCATACAGTGCGGTTTTGCAGATCCATATTTAATGATTGCAGACATAAGCAAATAAGCAACGAATGCACATGCTCACTGTGGACTGCTTTGTGTGTAATCGGCTGTATCTTATCTATGACCCTGCCCTTATTGACATACAATGTAACTTGTGTGGTGTTGGCAGCGAGTGTACTAGTAATCAGAGTAGTGTTTATGTCAGTGTAATCTGCATTATTTACTCTAAGTTCCCTCTACCCTGACAATCTCACAATCCATTCAGTCCCCTCTCCCCCCCACAGTGGCCTGTGTTGGGCCCTGTTGTATAACCAAATAATTAAAGCTGACAGCCTTTTCTCAGAATGATTATGCTGGTGAAATTCTGAGGAAATAATTCAGAAACTAATACTACCAACTGCTGAAGTTTGTGGCCCCCCATTACCAGACAAAATATCCTAGAACGGGCACTTACAAATGTATACCAGAACAAAGTGGGTTGTTCTTTACAGCAGAGTTCTTATTGATTGGGCACAGAAACATACATGGAGGGCAAAACCAATGAATGGCCTACAGGAGGTTTTGGAGGAAAACTCAAATGATAACAATGAATGGGACTGGGAGTAGTGAGTAAAGGCAGGTACAAGAAGTGTGGGGAGAGGAGGTGAGAAATGCCTCTGCGGTACATGTGTCTCCTCATTACTTTGTACTGCTCTGCTGCAGCTCTTAACGTGCCTGTGTTCTCTGCAGGACCCTAACTGGTACAAAGCCAAAAACACCGTGGGGAGGGAAGGCACTATACCTGCCAACTATGTCCAGAAGAGAGAGGGCGTGAAGTCAGGGGGCAAACTCAGCCTCATGCCGTAAGTCTGTTTGTGTTTGTGTACGCGTATATGTGTGTGTGTGTGTGTGTGTGTGTGTGTGCGCATTCTCTCTTGCGTCTGCAGCAAAAAGATCTTTCTTGCTTTTGCAAATATTTAATACCAATGTGATATGTGGACACTCTCAAATGCGATGTCGCGTTTCTTGAGTAGATGTTCCTCCTCAGGGTGAAATCATCAACTCGTCTTCAGATTCCCTTCATGCTTATGACTGTGCATTTTATTGAGGCTCTAAGGATCCAGACTTAAACCCACCATATGCCTGTGGGCTTCAGCCACAAAAATTCCTGATTGGAATGTGATACAAGAGCACTTATTTCTGAATTTAGACTCCAGACAAATGGGACCCTTATCTGTGCATGTACATGTGAATGTGAGAGCTGTTTACGTGTTCTCCTGGAAGAACCATCCTTGATTCTCTGGTGTTAGAACATTGCCAGGCCTGGCTGATATGGTTTCGTTTGGTACACCACAGTTCATGAACTCAGGCTTATTTCAACCACCATTGACACCTTTTTGTCCACTTGAAATAAAAAAGTGTTCATTCACTTCTAGGCTATCATTTGAGAATCTCTTCCTGTCACCCACGGCATCTGAAAGATAACTAGTGAACAAAGAAGGTGTAATTTGAACATTTTATTAATTGCTGTCTGTGCGTTAAATCAGTGATGAATATGTGTAAATGGACAGGGCTGCTTTTACAGCAGTTTGCATTTTATTTGTGTGTGTGTGTGTGTGTGTGTGTGTGTGTAATTATCCTACCAGTGTGTGAGCGTGTAATGGCAAGACTGATTTGTCAAGGTAACTGCTCAGCCCAGCATGCACTCTGTCTTCGTCTGCATTTGTGTATAATTGTCCCAGCAATAGTGGACTCCTCAGCATGTGAGACAAATGCGGATGTACCGTAGGTGGATGACATCAGTGATCATCAATGGTAAATTTGCCCTCCATTACTTCCTGCCATCAGTTTACTGGACTGACTTCAGAATTAAGAGGGGGAAACGGAGGGGAATTTCAGAAATGGTGGATAATTGATGTTTGCTACACCATGTACATTTTCATTTAGGAGGAACCTCTGTGTGTTTAGAGATTAATGTCAGTCCAGATGCTTGCTAAAATTTCTACATGTTTATTTTATGCTCGATAGTATTAAAAATGGCAGGGCCATTGAGAATATGTATTAACTGGATTGAGAAAAGATCATCCAGGCAGAAGATGATATCTGCGTGTCCTCTTCACCAACGCTAATGCCGCGCTTTCATTCACCAAAAACATGTATTTGCGCAGGTCTGCCCCCTGGTGTCTGAAGGTGGTATGGTAGACACAAGCAGTGTGAGGTGGCGAGCTAGCACTGATGTAATTGGTCCTCAGCATTTCACTCTGTCCGGGAAAAGACGTTCAATGGCAGATATTTGCTTGCAACACACATCCACTATCATCCTTCTCTCACTCTGTCTCACTTCCTCTCTCTTTTCATTCGGACTTTCAGTTGTTTGTTACAGTTTTCTTTATTCCGCATAGTTGGATTGAGTGCTAGATTAGGGGCTCAGAACTGACTCCTGTGATGGTAAAATCTGATGGATTTCAATAGGAGGTGGGGTTGTTTCTCACCTTTAATACTGTTAGAAGTGTTTTTAAAGCTTTGGTCTCAGTAGATGGCCTGGGAGTGTTTTACTGTTTGATTACTCTTAGAAAAACAACAGCCCACATTTTTTCACAATCTCTGTTTTCTGTTTCGTGCAGTTAAACTGCTGTCTGCTGTGAGGGACAGCTCATCCACCCTGCTTCAGAATGGTGCTGGCTGTCACTTTACCCTATTATAAGCCTATTAAACATAAAGGTTAACTGTCATTTGCCTGGAGTCTCATCTGCTGTAAAATAAGCGTCATTTATGCCCATTATAATCCGTGCTAATTTGCAGGGTTAAGTACTGGCAAATGACTGGCAGGCCGGATGATATTTCACACACGTATGTTTGCCCCTTGGCAATGTGTAGGCCTCTGTCACATCTAGATTCCTATCGTAGTGACTCGAACACAGAAATTGGAGATGGTGGGAAATTGAGCTCTCAGGTCCTGCAGAGTTATAGCTCCCAGTTGGGACATTGTTTTAGAAATAGATTGAGGTCCATCATAAAAGGTTTGGTCTTTAAGTTGGCAGCTATTCCGGAATGATGTATGAAATGAAGTCATGGTGGAAGGCATCAGTATTTGTGTACTAGTGTGCTTTTCTGTTTGCGAGTTTGTCATTGTGGGTTTGTGTGTGTGTATGTTTATTTTCCTGACCTTTTGGGGACCAAATATTCCCTCAAATGATGGAATAAAAGTTTTTTTTTTTTTTTTAATCAAAATCAAGGAATCCCTTGCGCTTCAGCCCCTCTATTGACGAAGGTCAGTGCTCTCAGAAAGGACAGTAAACGCAGATGATAGGACGGGACTGGAGCACTCGAATCACCTGCATGAGTTTATTGAGGTGCCATGACTAATGTTTCGATGCACTGCGTCTTCCTCAGAGTAAAACTAGTACTGATGAAGTTAGGACAACTAAATAGTCTCGTCCTTTCGCAAGTTTTTCATCCTGATGGGGACATTTTTCAGTCCCCACAGGGTAACTGTGGTACTCTTAGATTAGGGGTTAAGTTAAGGTTTGGGTGAGGTAATTGTTTAGGTTATGGACTGGGTTGGGTGTAGGCATGTTGTCGTGTAGTGTGTGCGGTTCAGGCCTGAGCAAGGGGTTAGGGAATGAATGCAAATCTATGGAATGTCCCCACAAAACATGAAAACAAAGCATATGTGTGTGCGTGTGTGTCTACTCTGTAGGTGTGAGTGTATTTGTATCTGTATGTGTTTGTGTTTGTGTTCATATGTGTATGTGTTTGTGTGTGAGTGTGCATATGTGTATTTATGACCTGTTTTGGTCATGGTTGCCAGGTGGTTCCACGGTAAGATCAGTCGGGACCAGGCGGAGAGGCTGCTTTACCCCCCGGAGACGGGACTCTTCCTGGTGCGAGAGAGCACCAACTACCCTGGGGACTACACCCTGTGCGTCAGCTGCGAGGGCAAGGTGGAGCACTACCGCATCATCTACCTTAACGGCAAACTGACCATCGACGAGGAGGAGTACTTCGACAACCTCATGCAGCTCGTCGAGGTGAGGCCGTCTGCGGAGAGGGAGGCACAGAGAGGAGGAGAGGGAGCGGGGGAGAAAGGGAGAGAAACTGAGGGCAGGAGTAGAGAGAGAAATGGAGGGAGAGGGCAAGAATGAGAGGGGGAGATGGTGGAAGAGTGCAAGAGTGTGTATGGAATGGAAAGAGAGGTTTTTCGAAAGTGGAACTCATTCAAATAAGAAGAAAATAATGAGCCTTTTTCATGAAAGAGATGCAGAGGTTAAGAATGATGGAGAATAATATGAGTGGGTGAGAACCAGAGGCTACTATCTAGCATTTGGTCAAAAATGAGGGAGGTGCATGTAGCGCCCTCTGACAAGACATAACTCATAAATATTTAACATCAGTTTCAAGTTCTTATAACCAGAAATATGAACAATCTGGCAAACATCTGAATTTAGAAAAGCAGAAACTTTGAACCTGGTTTTCTCAGAACTTTCAATTTGTGTGTTAGGAGACTCTGGTTCTCACCCACTCGTGGGGGTAAAAGTGTGTATCTGAGCCCTGCTGTATTTCTCTGAACGCTCTCCACTCGAGTCCTGCTGCCTGTCCTGCTCCGACACGCAGGAGAAACACTACTCCTCTGCAGAAATCTGCTCTTACCTCGTCTGCATCGCGACTTCCCACTGCATCGTCTGCACTACACAAACGCACACACGCTCACGCACATACTTGTACTATCCGTGTTCTATCCTTGTGAGGACATTTCATTGACTTCCATTCATTCTTTGCGAGTCTCTGCTGTCTTTCCCTAATCTTAACGGGAAGCAACGCATTCCTAACCCAAACCCTTACCCTAACCTTAACTTATGCCAAATACCAACCTTACCCCTAACCTTAACTAATGAGTCACAATTTGCTTTTGTAGTTGTGAAGACAGGTTGAAATGTCCTCACTTCCCAATAATGTCCCCATTTCATAGGGAAAAAAAAACTTTTTCTAGTCCTCACTGTGTAGCACAAAAACAAACGCACCAGCGCATGCGTGCATACTCCCGCGCTCAAACAGACAAAACAGGAAATGACTGAGAACAAAACACAAGCCAACGAAGACACAGCAGCCGAGCTGGGCTCCTGAACCCACCCCCATTCCTGCTGGATCTCGCTCACTCAAGACTTACCGCGAAGTAATGCTGATCTCAGGTCAGTTTAATATCCTTTAGTGCCACTGGTGTCATGAGTTTAACCAGACTGATGGTCAACCCCATTAACCAACGAGAACACATTTTGCTCCAAATTCTCCTGCCGCACTGACATTAGGACTGATGGTTGTAGTTTGGTATGCTTAGGGCAGCGATCTCCAGCTCTGGTCCTGAAGAGCTACCATCCTATTGGTTCTTACTGCATCTCTTATTCATCAAAGTTTATTTGGCTAATTATCTGCTCATCAAGATCTCTGACTGGGAAATGAGGTGTGCTTTGCTTTGACTGAGGTGAAAAATTAAGGACGGTATCTCTTCAGGTACAGGGTTGGAGACCACTGGCTTAGGGCTAATAATAGAGGAGGAATAGAATTCTTACAACGAATCTGTATTCACTTCAGGGATGGTGTTTCAGTTCCTTTACCCGTTAGTGAGGTCATAACTTTTACCTACTTTAATGTTTTTGTACTACCTGTTTCTTCTGTGTGGTTGTGCGCTTGTGTTTATGTGCATGTTTGCTCTATGTATCACACAGCCTAGCATTTCTTCACTCTCATGTACTGTATATATTGAGTGAAATGTTCACAGTGGTTGGACAGCCATGTTTATATTGCTGATTGATGTATGCTGGTGGTTAGTAGGGTGCGGCCTCTGTCTGTAGAGGAATGCTCCAGCCTCCCACCACGAGCCACTTTACACCCCCTCCAAACTGTCCCACTGAATGTTATTAACAGTGATGCTGCACTTGAGGGCATTTGAAGGGTTAATTTACAGACCGTTGAGCAGTAGGTTCTCTTCATTCATATTCTTGAGGTTGAGTCGGGGTGGTTTGCAGGAGGTTTGTGGCCACTTTGGCAGCAGGAGTTTTCATGGAAGGAAAGGGAGTGATGAAGTAGGAAATGTCACTCTCCTGGTGTTATGAGAACGGTAAATCGCCCACAATTACACTCTAATGAAGGCTGATCGGTCTCCCAGAGGCAATGAGAGATGGCTTCAAACAAGCTGCAGTTCTTTCTTTGTTCCTCCTTCTCCTCCAATCTTAATTTTCACCATTTTACGCTATCTGCCTCTCTCTCTCTCTCTCTCTCTCTCTCTCTCTCTCTCTCTCTCTCTCTCTCTCTCTCTCTCTCACTAATAGGCCTATTGCCGAATTCCTCTCATTCTTTAGTTTTTTATTTTTTTTTTTTTTTTTTTGAATGCCATTTCCCTTCTGCCTAACTGGCCTGTCACAGCAAGTTCACATGTTTTTAGGCATACTTTAGGTGTCAAGCATATGTACATACATACATACACACACACACACACGCACGCGCGCGCGCGCGCGCGCACGCACATGCCTTTGGCATAGATATGAGTGTGGACTCAATCACTCTGCGCTTCTACCGTGAAAAGTCTACCTGCAACTGGTTAGCAGAGACTGGGATGTCATTGTAATGACTAGTATGTCTGAATAACTTTGATATGAAGTAGAAGTGTGTATGCCACATATTGGTGGGCCTTTTCTGTAGTCCTTCATTGTGATTTCAGGGCATTAAGCAGTGACCAGAGCATTTCAACTTTCTACATGAAGTTAATACTAGACATTCAAATACATGCTTTGAGTTACTGTGTTTATTTTGCTTTAAACCTACTTTTTCTGTCCAAATAATATTTATGAATTGGTGAGCAGAATATCTGTGGCATGAGCGCAATTTCTGTGTTTGACAGTTTTTATGTGTTCTAAGATTGTTATGTTTTTAGTTATTTCCAGGGAATTAATGAGCAGGAAATGTGAAGGGCAAAATTCCAAATCTGAACAAATTTTACTGACTGATCAACTCTGAATGTCACTCCCCTTCCGCTCCTGTGTGTGTGTGTGTGTGTGTGTGTGTGTGTGTGTGTTTGTGTGCGCGCGCGTGCGACCGTGTGCGAGTGTGGGGGTGTGTCCATATGCGATCTTATTGTGGTGTCAGAAGTGTTCTCACATGCATAGAATGATCTTATTGATTAATTTTATAAAGAAGTTATTACCATATATTTCATGTCAAAGATTTTTTTCTTTAGAGAAGAGGCTAAATATACATTTGTAGAAAAAAAAATGTGTTTTTAGCTTCACTGAAAAATGCTTGCGTCTGTAAATTCCCCGAGTTGTCTTTTAGCTTGGATGTTAGTTGGTCCTCGGTTTCCCTCTGCTGGAAAATACTGTTAATTACATACATTGTTGACTGGTCAGATAATTTTTTTCTATTTACTGAGGTACTCATCCCTAAATGCAACAAAAATTCCAGTAGCGTGGGGTCAAGGCCGCTCCTCTCTGTGGAGACGATAGAAATTGAAATCTCTCACACCCACGCGTGTTCCTGGCGGAGAATTCTCTCAGAGCTCATGCTGGGCGGTTCTTACACTTCCCACTCAGTGTCGGCTAATTGGCTTCAATGCAGAGCTCCCTCCTCCTGTACAGTGCCTGTCTCTGTTCAAAGCACTCCTCCAATCAGAAATCAGATCTCGGCGCCATAAACTACTGTCTTTCGGGTGCAGTACACCAGTCAGAGCTCTGCTTTCTAAGCCTGCATCTGTCTGTTCGGTGTGATACGCAAATAAGGTCTGCTTTATAAACCTGTGTCAGCTTGATTCGTGAATTACACCACTCAGTACTCCCCTCTATATGTGTCTATCCATTTTTACATCAGTCTGAACTCCACTTTATATACCTGTGTTTAGCTGCTTGGTGTATCACACAAAGTCTGCTTCAAAAACCTGAGCTTCCCTGTCAAATGCAGTGAACCAATCAGAGAACTGCTTTATAAACCTGTAGTTGCCTGGCTAGTGTATTGCAGCAATTAGAGACCTTATGTCCAGCTCTGCCTGTTTAGCGCATTAAACCAGTTGGAGCTCGGCTCACTGACCCATGTTTTTCCTTTTGTAGCATTATACCAAAGATGCCGATGGCCTCTGTACCAGACTTATCCGGCCCAAACTCATGGAGGGAACCGTAGCGGCTCAAGACGAGTTCTCCAGGAGTAAGTCCTCTTCATTAATGTTGCAGTCGGGGATTTGGTAATGAAGGGACCTCATAGTCATTCTGGACAATGAGAGCAGCAGTAACCTTACAAATGCACTAACGCTTACACTAGCAGATGTCTAATGCATTTACAGTACTCAGTGGGTCACACGTGTATTGGGCTTCACTCACCGGCTGTTACTTGCCGACTATAGTCGTCAGGTTACCAGCTCTGTTCCCCGTAACTCTCACTGACTCTCCCCTCTGTGCCACAGGTGGCTGGGCCCTGAACAGGAAGGAGCTGAAGCTCATTCAGACCATTGGAAAAGGGGAGTTTGGAGGTGGGTTTTACCGGCCATTTTGGTGTATGTGGAGTGTGAGCTTTTTCTTATTGCAGTCTTCAGGGCTCTGTTTGAAAGTACACCTGAAACCTGCCCTTTACTATGATGGAGTTGGCCAGTTTGGATGTGGTCAAACGGGAGTGTTGTCAGATGTTAGGTTTCACTGAGTGATGAGCATTGCTGTGAAACAGAGTGATTGAAATGTCTAGAGTGCTTGATGTCACCATGTTAATACCAGTTCCATAGCGCACCCCTGTCCACACATGACAATTCAGAGTAATGGGTGCGTGTGTATGTTTGTGTGTGTGTGTGTGTGTCTGCCCCTCTCAGACGTGATGGTGGGAGATTACAGGGGGACCAGAGTGGCCGTAAAGTGCATCAAACACGACGCTACTGCTCAAGCGTTCGTCGCTGAGGCCTCCGTCATGACGTGAGTCTTTCTCATCTCCCTGCGATATACTGACCACTCATGACATGAGTCTTTCTCATCTCTCTGTTGCGATATACCGACCACTCATGACGTGAGTCTTTCTCATGTCTGTTGCCATCTACTAACTCCTGAGGAGTCTTTCAGAATTGAAACTATGAAAAAGTATTATTATTGTTGTTTGTTGAAATTATTTGTCATCTGTTTTAGCTGTTCTGTCCCTATATGGTCCCTATATAGCTATGGTGTAGTTAATATCCTCTGCCACATAGTCGAAGGGGGATATAGATATGAGACTTTCTGCATGTCCACCTGTCAGTCAGGCTTCTTTTCCAGGCCAGAACTTCAAAACCATTCAGCAATTTTCCATGAAATATAATGTACAGATGCATTTTATGGTGTTGATGTGCCTTTCGTACTTCTGTCCATCATCGTATCCGTCTGTCTGTCCCTCTTTCACATTTCATTTTCATGCCAGAACACCAAAACCATTCAATATTTTCCGATGGGATTTGATATGTAGATACATCATATTGTGTAGATGTGCCTTCGCATAATTCTCTCTGTCCTCCATTTTTGCAAAAGGCTTTATGCCGTTTCTTGAGTTTTGTTTTTGAGTATCAGCCATCTCATGGTGGGGATCTGAGTATTTCATACTTGTTATAGTAAGCTCTGGAAATGGATGACCGTTTGCGTGTCTGGTGTTGGTAAGTTAGTAAATTCATGTTGTCCTTTTGTCACTCAGGCAACTACGACACAACAATCTTGTGCAGCTATTAGGGGTGATTGTGGAGGAGAGGGGCAGTCTGTTTATCGTCACAGAGTACATGGCTAAGGTGGGTGATGTGCACACCTGCAGGCACACACACACACACACACACACACACACACACACACACACACTCAGTTACTGAATGCACAACACATAACATAAATGAAATTATGCATTTATGTTTGTGTGTGATGTGTTTTGTGTCATTGCACCAGAAAGTAGAGAGGGAGGAGCATTTTTAAGCCCACGTCTATCTTTTGTATCTGGAGCAGAAGTTCTCAGATTACTGGTTAAATACCTGCTGTACTTGTTAAGAGCATGCCGACCTCCCTTAAAAATGTGCTCTTGTTGTTTCTTTGCTAGCCCCTGGAATAAAATGCTGGGAGATACAGCTATCTCACTGTCTGTGGGTGCATCTGTCTGTTAACATGTTATTAACCTGAGCACCTCCTAAAAACAGTTTGATATTTCATAAAACTTGGCGCACACATTAACCATATGCTGAAGTAGTGCCTTTCACTATTGTGGGCTTTTTTACATTTTTATTTATTTTCCATTTTTATGGAAACATGTTTTATTTGGGTTACTTTGGCTGCGCAGTAGGTGCCGGAGGGGGAGGCGGGGGGGGGGGGGGGGGGGGTGTGCCGTTTCCTGGTGGCTCTTGTTCCGAAGGCCCCTGCATTAGTATAGTGTAACACAAAGCGCTCTAACTGCAGGATTGAGTCTTCTATTCGCGTTTCATTGTAACAGAAGTTGATGTTTCCTCTGCAGGGCAGTCTTGTAGATTACCTGCGCTCCCGAGGCCGAACAGTGCTGGGCGGGGACTGCCTTCTCAAATTCTCCCTGTGAGTGGCTCTCCTGTTCACTAACAGATTATCTCCACATTACCTGTCGCTCACTTTTTTGTCAATCACCCTCTCTCTCCCGGCTCCTTGTCTTTCTGCCCGCAGTGACGTGTGTGAGGCCATGGAATACCTGGAGGCCAATAACTTTGTCCACAGAGACCTGGCGGCCCGGAATGTTCTGGTATCTGAAGACAACATTGCCAAGGTCAGCGACTTTGGCCTGACGAAGGAGGCCTCCTCTACGCAGGACACGGCCAAATTGCCCGTCAAGTGGACCTCGCCAGAGGCTCTGAGGGAGAAGGTACTGTATGTGTGTGTGTGTGTGTGTGTCTGGATGTCTGTGTGTGTGTGTGTGTGTGTGTGTGTGTGTGTGTGTGTTCATTTGTGCATGTATGAGTGGACCCTTGGTGATTTTACTATGGCAGGGCTGCCACACTTTAAGATGAGAGAAAGGGATGGGTTGGTGCGTTTGGGCTGCACATAAGCTGTGTCTCTTCCACCTGATGTATGAATGAGAGTTGAAAAGAGCATCAGAAAACTAATTACAATCTCTCATCTCTTGAGCAGAAGTTCTCCACTAAATCAGATGTGTGGAGTTACGGGATCCTGTTATGGGAGATCTACTCCTTCGGACGTGTCCCTTACCCCAGAATCGTGAGTTTCTACCTTGATGGATTAACCTTTCTCCCGAGGCTGCTTGCACTTGCATAAATGAAATTTATAGCATAAACCTTGGTACAACTCCAAAATGAAAGGAAAGGTTATGAGGGTACGATCGATTTTCTTCATTTCTTTTCTGAATGGAAATCTTTTGACGAAACAAGATACCTCATTCTCCCTTGTTGCATTTTTATCTTCCACCATTCGCATTTTATTGGTGTGCCAAATAAGGTTAGCTTTAATATTTCTGTGGAAAACTCAGATATTGCTCCTTTAAGCCCAGGCACCTTCATCTGAACTGTAGCATTATTTACTATTTGAGGCTGGATCATGTGTTGGAAGACCCATGCATGGGCAACATACTGTATACATGGGTCATCCTCCCATTATAAGTTTAATACCCTTTTCCTCAAATATAAAATGCCAAAATGCATTCATGAGCGCTCATTAGTAAAGTCTTTATTATCAGTTTGATTACAAGCATGTCCTCAATGCGCACTTTATCTTTGTAAGAAAGTTAGTCACGTGTCATGATGACAGTTTGAAGTTGTTTCATCATATGGCCACTAGAGGGAGACCTTGTTAAATTCTTGCCTGGATTCCTTCCTCTCTCCTCCCCAGCCTTTGAAAGATGTGGTCCCACGAGTGGAGAAAGGCTATAAGATGGACGCGCCTGATGGCTGTCCGCCGGTGGTGTACGACATCATGAAGCAGTGCTGGACCCTGGACCCCGTGGTGCGACCGTCATTCCGTATGCTAAGAGAGAAACTGCAGCATATCCGAGCCAAGGAGCTCTACCTGTGAGAGGAGGGGTGGGGAGGGGAGGGTACTGCACCCAGGACCACGCCCCGACACCTGCACCAGCCAATCAGGACTATACACCCCCTCCCCATGACCAATGCTCCTCTCTGATCTGAGAAGGAATAACATCTGATCATCCCAGGGCTTTTGCCCTTCATTCTGCTTTTCTCTCTCCTCTCGCTCTCTTTTTTTATTTGTTTTTTTCTGTCTTTTAATCTTGCTCCTTCTGTTTTTTTCTCTGTCTGTTTCTCTCTCCTCTTCCCCCTCTCTTAAGCTGCTTTCACACTGGACACGAAACAAATTTTTTGCACGACAAATTGCATTCAAAGTCAATGCAAAGAAACGTGCGTATTCGCGTCTTTGCGTTGACTTTGAATGTAATCTGTCATGCGAAAAATTAATTTCGCGTCCGGTGTGAAAGCAGCTTTAAGTTGTACTTTTCTCTCTTTCCTATTCCTTCTGTTCTCTCTCTCTCTCTCTCTCTCTCTCTCTCTCTCTCTCTCTCTCTCTCACTTGATTGTGCTGTCCATCCATTTCACTGTAAGGTGCTGGGGGGATGAGGTAATGTCTTCTCCTCTACATCTTGACCCCTGACCCCAGTATGACATTCTGGGCCCTGGGGCCACCGTGCTGGTTGGAGCGTGCGAGGCCTTTGGTCCCGGACAAAGTGCCTGCAGAACTTGGGGACCCCAAGGCACTACACGCTCCTCTACGCGGACTGTTGTGTTTTTTTTATTATTATTATTATTATAATTATGATTTTTTTACTTTTTTCTTTTTATAATTTTCTGCAACCGTCTACATCTCACTGTTATCAGAATGGAGACAATTGAAATGAGACTCTTAGAGCTGATCTTTGTGGAAATTTGGGTGAGGCTTTTAATTCCAAAACATGCTTTTTTATATGAAAATCTATACACAAAGGACACAAAAGAAGACAAAAAACAGGACTGGTATGACATCTGAAGAGACCTGGGAAAAGAATCTGTATATTTGGGGTGGGGTGGGGGGTGTGCATGCAGTGTTTGCGGCCTTCTGTTACTGTCAGTGCTCTTAATGTTTGTTACGTTATGCCACCACGGTTATAAATAAATCATTCCATCTGAGCAGTTTGGAGAGAAAACAAAACTAAGGGAAGAAAATACAAAACAAACCTGAAAGTGCACATGTGCTGCGTTCTCTTTTCAACATGATCATACACATACCATTTATTGGTCAATATATACATGTGGTCACAAAGGGTTGAGATTTTCATTTTAATGCTGAAGTTAACTGGGGCATTTTGCACATGTGTACCTCTATATGCATGGGTGTTTTTCTCTTTAAATAAGTGTTTCCTTGAATGATTGTGTGTACTGTATCTCTGTGTGCATGTGTGTGGTCCCGAAAGAATATGTGTATCTGTGTGTGCATTTGTGTGTCTGAGTGCGTGTGTGTGTGTGTACCTGTTTGAATGTGTGTATCTGCATGTACATTTGTGTGTCTGAGTGCTTGCGTGTCCCTGTATGAATCTGTATCTTTGTATGAATGTGTGTATCTGTGAGTACATTTGTGCGTCTTGAGTGCGTCTGTAACCCTGTATGAGTTTGTACCTTTGTGTGAATGTGTGTGTCTGTGAATGTATGTGTGCCTGTGCAATTGTCTGTCTCTTTGAGCATGCCTTCTATGACGCTCTCTCACATTTTTGTATCATCAGTCTTCTGGATGAAAGGCCTGTGGAATGTGTATTTTAATCAGGCCCTAAACCAGGACCTTCTTGGAATAGCATTCACTGTAACAGTGATGGCCATACTAGGGATCACCTCTGTCTTCCTCTGTGGTATTTTAGTCATTTTAAATCATCAGCTTCACCATTTACTGTACCCGCTGTCTCTGAATTCATTTGATTGGTTAGAACTATCGGTGTGCGGATAGGTGTCGGATATTTTTTTGTACTGCTCTGCTATCCCTGGCTTTACAGCAGAAAAGTATGCGCTTTTCTCACATGGTTTGACTGTGTGCAGCTTGTCTGAGTGAATATTTGTCTTTATCAGCCTGCTTATAAAGATAGCCGAGGCTCCTTTCTGACTGCTCCTAGCTTGTCCTTTATGCCTATGAGCTGGGTCATTTGACATCACCACATGTCTCCATGCATGGATACACGCTCAAACTTCATTCCTGCTGACCTGGACACGCTCAAACGTGTGTGCTGGTTTCTGCAAGCATGGACACTCTTTACACATTAGGCCAATGAAAGGCTGCTCTTGTGAGATGATTTCATCTGCAGTGACATTCACTGCCTCCCTGTCACTTCTCCAGTGAGTCTGTTTCCTCTCACCTTATGCTATTCCGGTGACCACTGATCTCCAGACCACCTGTCCTTGTGCAATTCTATTTACATGGTGTTGCATAATATATCTAAGAAAAGAATGATGGTAAATTTGAAGAATTCAAACCACTATTACAAAAGGATCTATGCTGGCTATTCCTGTTTATTTGAGCTCTAATTAGCAGCATGTGTTTTTAAAAGCGCCATATTCGCCAGTACTTTGCTGGGTCAGTCTCCGAATGAGATGAAGATAATAATGGAATTTCAGAGGGGCCAAATAGAGGATGACCACACTGTAGCTGCATTGCTTACAAAAACAATAAAATCATTTAAGGTGGTAAGGGGAATGGTGTCTAAAATACGACTTAATATGGTAAATACCAAAATATGGTGACAGCCGAAAAGAACTCCAGCTGCTGGTCAAAGCGTCTCTGGCATCATGTACACTGTGAGCTCTGCAAATCTGGAATTTATATCGGAGTTTCTGATTATTTAAACACCCGCTGTATCTAAAGGCGGCATTAATAATGCAGAGTCACACACTCGTGTGCACACACACCCTCTCCTTTCTTAATGCTGTCCTGGGGGTGAGCTGTTGCCTTTTTCTTCACTGCTCTGTAGATCCCAGTTTCCCCTGGTTCAGAGCTCGATGAGTCATTCAGCCTACCCACAATACATTGCAGCATTCAACTCTGCTTCAAGGGAATGTTTATTTTGGTTTTAGTACTGTACATGGCAGTGGTGTCATTTATGATTCCACTCTCCATTTTTGTGGTTATGCTTTGCAGTAATTTAATGTATGCAAAGTTATAGCACATGTGTGAGTTTATGCATGCAACATAATATACACACACACTTGCAAACACATATGTCGCATGAAGTTTCTTTTTTGTTATGAGTGGTGGTCACTGAGATCCAGTGAGAGCCAGATGAAGTGATGGGTTACAGCAGTACTGTGTGAATAGAATTGTGTGCAGCCCCCTTCTGTGAGCGTTCTCTGAAATGAGAATTCAGCTTTGACCTTTGAGTCACCACCCGGCGGTTCGTACATGCCTCAGAAAGGATGCCAGTTTACTTGTTGCCAGCAGGTGGCAGTATTTTTCACAGTGGAAGAAAAACTTCAGGTTATAGCTTTAATTCCGTGTCTTCTGTTAGTAGGCAGGAACGAAGACTCAGAAAATGCTCTGAAGTCGTGATAATCCTGTTTTCCATTGACATTATTAAGGCACATGCAGATTTCTGCTCCTCAGTATCTACGATTAGGACCTTACAGCCGGAGATGCTGGGTGGCAGATCTGATGATCTCATCTCGGATGGTCAGCCCCCGGGTGGCTAAAGGACAACACAACAGAATACTGTCACTCACTGTCACATTAAAACTGTAATCCCGGGCATCACAGAGAACTGAGAGTTCACTTAGTATTATAGTGGAGTGAGACTTGGGCCTGCTAAGCAGCTTTTCGTCAACACGAGGGAGGGCGCTGACACACAGCATCACCAAAATACCTTAAGCCTGGAGCCTATAGCCCACCAGTGTTCTGCTATTTTTATCCACAAATTAGGCTGCATGTTGTTGGGGGAATTTAGGGTCATATATTGTGACATCAATTTGGTAAAAATGCTAACATAGCCTTGCACAGTTGGCTGTAGACACCAGATACTCAGATTCTTTTTTTTTTCTTACTTTTCTTTTTTATGGCGACCTATCATGTTGAATTTTTTCCTAAGTTAGAATATTCTTGGATGTCCAAAAGAGAAGTTAATAGACTTTTTTGCAAAAAAAAAAAAAAAAAAAAACATGAAAATTCCATGATTTCTAGGCAATTTGATCCTAAACCTTTGTAGTATGAGCTGTTCTGAGTGGATGCCCCCTCTATGGAATGACCATTGTTCTAATTGGCCAGAGCTACTGTGTTAACCGAGAGAGAAAATTTATAATCCCTGAGCTACTGGCAAGTCTCTGAATACTGATGACTGAGTAAGTAGCTAGCTAGCTTTCCATTAAACTACACAAAGAATATCAAAAGGTTGCTAAAGTCTACAGGCTAAGCAAGCATGGATGTTGCATTCGCAGAAGTGCAGCATGCAGTCAGCGTAATAGTTTTACCACTTGTAATTAAGTCTAATGTTTAGAATGAGCCATAGCCTAGCATTAGTATAGCAGCAACCATTAATTAACTTTTCATGTACTACTGGAGCAAACTAAAAATGGACTGAATTTAATTAAAACACTCACCCATTCTATCTGAGCCTATTGACACATCTCATACATTGCTTCTGAGTGAACTAGCAACGGTTTCTAAATGTCCATACAATTTAGTGGCTAGCTAGGTCACTAGCTACCTAGCTAAGAGTCCACACAATGATTTTGAAAGGTAATGCTTGGATACTAGCTAACTAGCAAAGTTGGTTTTGAGGGTAACACTTAGCTAGTTGGCTAGCCAGTTACATAAACTACCAAGCCGTGCACATTTAACTAATCTTCGTGAAACTTAGAACTCTGTTTGGATCTTTAAAAAAAAAAAAAAAAAAAAAATTGAAACATTAACCTCCCTTGCTATCTACAGACTCCTTGAAAATTAATCAAAACCACAGCTTCCTTGTGTCCTCCAAAAAGCATGGGTCCCCATAAATATTAATTTTAATTGCCTGTCCTGTGTTGTACTGATCAATGTAAGAAGTATAACGCAGTCTGACAAAAAGTGGAAAGTACACATAGGTTATAGCTAGTCATGGGCTTTCGCCAATTAAAGCTGGGATGTTTCCATGAGAAATGAGCCGTCGGTGGATATATTCAGATGAGGGGCAGAATCATTCCCATGAGCCTGCATGTGACATTGGAAGGGGAGCCAAATCTGAATGCCTTGCAGAATGCTGTGATTTATAAAAAAGGCAGCCTACAAAACATGACTCAGTTGTTTTACTTCACAGTTAGTGGCTTGGTAAGCACTCCAGACACCAAAATGTATGTGTACAAGTACGGAAAAAGTGAGTTTTTCATAATGTAAATTCTTTAAGTTGAGGTTTGGGTCCAGTGGTGAAAAACAGCTAAGTTAATTGGATGTACTGTAGTTTACAGTGAAGATTATACGCCATTAATTTTGTTTAAAAAGGGTCCTAATATATTACTTCTATATATATATATTTTTTTTTTTTTTTGTGAAAATGTATTGACAAATACTATTGTAGGCAATGAGAACCAAAAATAATAATTCCCACAAGTATATTGAGGTAAAAATATGGGTAATAAAAACTGAAAATATTCATTTTTATTACAATAGAAAGGTGTTGCAAGTTTTTTTTTTTTTTTTTTTTTTTTTCTTGCATATTGCATGTTTAAAGGCTCATTCCTTGATTATTGATGCTAAAAAAAAATGAATTCGGTTTGAGGCAACATTATTTTTCAAAACTACCTCAGTTGATCAGTTGATCTAGTATATAAGGTGACATGAACTTTGAGCGGTGTCACACTGTTCAACACAATGGCACAATGGAAGGAGATATCTGAGATTGTTCGTAGCCACATTGTGGCCTTAGATGATGCTGGATGGATTTCTGAAGACATTAAATGCTGCCATGGCATTCTAAAAAACCCCATCAAGCGCTTCAAAGAGACCAGTTCCCTGAAAACAAGTGGCAATAGAGGTGCAAAACGGAAGTTAAGTGCCTCTAATGTTCGTTATCTGTGTATGACAAGTAAAAAAGAATCGGCGGTTGACAGCACTACAACTCCGTGATAATATTGATAGCACCAGAAGTGAAAAAAATGAAAGTATCAAGATCTACTATTTCCAGATGCCAGTGTGAAAATGATATGACTGGTTGTGTTGCTGCCAAGAGCTGGCAACATCCAAAAAAAGGCTCGAGTTTGCCAAGAAATTCAAGGATTGGACACCGGCAGACTGGGAACCAGTCCTTTGGACTGATGAATCAAAATTTGGAATTTTTTCATCCAAATGCAAAACTTATGTGCACCATTGAGTTGGAGAACCTTTCAAAAATGACTGTTTAACCCCTTCAGTAAAACATGGAGATGGTAATATGGTTTGGGGTTCAGTCTGCTCGAAAGGAGCCAGAATATCTCATAAAAATGGACAGTATCATGGATCAGAAGAATAATCACAGCATCCTTGTAAGGCATGCATTGCCATCTCAAAAGTGACTGACTGGTCCTAGATTTTATTTTAAACAAGATAATGACCTTAAACACACTTCTAAGTTGTGCAAAAATTCTCTTAGTTGAGAAGAATCATCTGCTGACCTAAAATTTATGACTTGGCTGGCTCAAAATTTAGACCTTAATCCAATTGGGCAAATCTAGGATTTGCTTGATATCAAGATAAACAAAATGTTGTAACATCGAAAGAATCTCTTTTGAATGAACTTCAAACCATATGGAATGGTTTAGCAAGTAAGGAGATTAAAAAAGATATATGTGAAAACCATGCCTGACAGATTAAATGTTGTCCAAGCAAAGGGTGGCCACTCTAGATGTTGACTTTTTCTCAAAAAGACATTATTTTTGTTTTTACTATATATTATATTTACTTATTTTCATCTATATGATCCAATATTACATGAGATAAATACTTGAATAGTACTTGGTTTCTGATGTATCTTCATCTTGTTAAGTGTATAATCATTACTACACACTACAGTATGAAATGACCATAACTGCCTCTGTGTATACGGTATCTTATTCCATTCTGTATTGTGATGGTGAAACAGGGAGAGGTATATCCCTATGTATGTATCCCTTGTTATACAGAATACAGATGTGCAGTAAGCCAAAAAGCAGCTATGCACCAGGAGCAGTATTGCTTGTACTTTTAACCCATTCAATGGAGTCATTTTAGGAAAACTTATTAGTCTTCGCATGATCTTTAGGTTTTACTGTTTTATGATTGACAGTGCTTTTAATTGAATGTCGTAGCATGACACTCCATGTCCTAAGATGGTGTGCGGTAATGGGGAAGTGGTTGAAAATAAGACTGGGCGTGAAGGTGATTAGAGTAGGATATCATTGGCGCTATGATAGCAGGCTAAGAGCTAATATTTCCTCTGCAGTTCTGATGCTCCGTTCCCTGTGAAGGTTTCTCATTCCCGCGCAGATCTGCTCGGCATGTTCCTGCTAACTGCTGTTTTAATCCTTCCTCTTATAATCTCCAGTCAATCATTATTTTTCTTGCATCCTCTTCCTGTAAGATGGTAATACCCTCAGACCACATTTCTCATCCCTTCAGCTCCAGATCGGAACACAGGGATGTGTATTTGTACCGTGTTGGAGACATGACCTGCTTTCCATTTGGAATGCATGTAACCATCTTCACTTTATTCATTTCGCTGATGTTTTCCTCATTGATTTTCTTTATGATGTTCTTACCATCATGTGTTCCCATTATTGCTGTCTGTCAACCTATATCCATCATGAGATTTTCTACCCCACGTATTGGATTTTTGTGTGGTTTTCATATTTTTGTTGAAATGTATTTTGATGGATGTCTTATCCATGATGTAATGGCTTCATGCTTGTATATAGCTTTAGAAATAGATTTTTTTGAGGAACCGTAAATGAAATTAGTATTATTATTTTTACTATTTTAGTATTTGATTTTACATCTACATTGTAGGGTATAGAAAATAATGCATCAGTGCCATCAGTACACAAAAGCTGTAGGCTTGGAAAGAAAGGGAAAATGATATAAAATCCTATTTAAGGTTTTTTCTCCATATTTCTAATGGATATAATAACCGGATGTATATCGCTCCTGGCTCTCCTGAGACCTGTCATGGATTGGTGCCCAAAACGTCAGGGTAATGACTGAATTGAGTTGCCAAAATGGATTGGTGCGCAAGCATTGTGGTAATGACCGTCTTAATCATGAAAATATGTGATGGGATTAACCACACGTGACGATGCAGAGTAACTGGTGGGCCTCTGTTGAGAAACAAAGAGGCTGACATTTCTGTGGGGATTTGGTGATCATATTGTGTTTTTGTTAGTTGCCGACAACTGCATCTGATTGCTACAATTGCATGACGTGTGTGTGTGTGTGTGTGTGTGTGTGTGTGTGTGTGTGTGTGTGTGTGTGTGTGTGTGTGTGTGTGTGTTTGTTTGTTTGTTTGTGTGTGTGGAGCTGCCTTTGGTGTAATCTTTGTTTGGGTGAGCGAGTTGGAAGACTTGGTGAGAGGGGTAAAGTAATTTCTCCTATCACTTCTAATTCAAATCTTTTTTGGTTTCATGAGATGTATAACCTATAGCCCATGGGGATTAATGCACATTGTTGTATAAAAAATTCAATCCAGATGGTCTTAATGGTTGTATTGTAAGTGAACCATGCAATATTTTATAATCTGAATCTACAGTATGCAGTGAGAGCAAATTGTCTGCAGGGAATTGAAGATCAGGGTTAAAAACATTTATTTCTGAGACATTTGCATATATATCTTTCTCTTTTGTAGTTGCACAAGTTGCCCATATTTTGGAGAGATCTTTAAGAGACCTATTAGCGATTTAACAAGGAACCTCAGTGAATTCAGCGTTAAAGGAAAATGTGTCTATTATATTAGCTTATGATTATTTCTTTTCCGAAGTGCTGATCCGTTGTGGCGTAACCAGCAATGGGACTAGTCTTTTACGAATTGGCAGATTAGCTCAGTAAAGGCTGGAAAGGTGCATGTGATCTGATCGGAAGTGAAAAGAATTACTCTGACATGATCATTGTAATGTGCTGCGGCACATGTGTGCGTCCCACTGCGGCTGACGAGCCCTGTTTCACGCATGTATCTCTCTCTTCCCCCACGGCCTCCTGTGAGAACCTCCCGCTTCACCACACAGCCTAAAAATAATCTGATTCAGCCCATGTGTCTCCACTGATTCCTTCTCTCTCCTCTGTGGTCACTCATGCAGATGGGAGGAGCTGCATTGTGTGTGTGTGTGTGTGTGTGTGTGCGTTTGTGTGTGTCCAGTGTCATGGCTCAGCATGAGTCTGTGTAGTTTGACTGTACAAACAAGGCATTCATCTCCCTTAGCTGCATTTTTACGCTGCTTTACCTGCTTTCTCAATCATAAGGGGTTCCAGTCCGCAAAAATAAAAGAAATCAATCTCAAAACAATAGGGTTAGTTTTTTATGGTCTCTCTGAAAATGTTTTATTTTATTTGAACAAATCATGGAATCTATTTGTGATAATAAATACATAGTCTTGATAAAATATATAATGTGAAAGACGACCTTCGAATGAAGTGAACTGGAAAGGAAAGAGCTGCCCCTGAGATGTAACAAAATGTGTTTTCGGTCATTTTTTCAGTCAAAGCTGAACTGAATAATAAGTACTTAAACATCCTGATCAAAACACTCATGGAATCCAACATTTTGCCTTTAACAGTGACGTAAAATGTCCTACAGCTCTTTTACAGCTAGAGCTCAAAAAAAGCTCTTGCCGAAGACTCGAAGTGTCTGCTTTTCCTGTGAGTGTTCTGACTGCCAACAGCCGAACACACGGGCAATTTCGTGATCTGTGAAGAATCTTATCCACCAATACAACAAATGCTCTGTTATGTAGCCTAAAAACACGATTATATGTGTTAAACAACCTATTGCACATACACTGTAATCTAACAATGATGCCAGCTAGGCTAACCACATAAGCTTAATCATTAATTAGTTTGCTGAACATGCTAGCAGTGTGTAATGGTCAATTCTGCGGCAAACATCCTAGATCCCAGAACTATAAAAAGGGCGTCATACAGCAGTTAACGGTAATACCTGCAGGAAAGTAAATATCTGCGCAATATAATGAATGCAAAAGACAACACGCATTTCACTCTCACATTCTTTGTAGAAAAGAAACTAGCAATAAGAGAAGGAAACATCATAAAGAAACTGCTCAACACCCAACACAGAAGGGGAAGGGGAGCACTAGCTCGTTCATTAATCAATTTCAGCCGACAAGACGGCTCAAAACAACTGGGAATTTTGTTCAAAATGATCGACTTCAGTTTAGCTGCGGTCAGTCCATGTCACTTTCACGTGATTGCCAAAGTGTTCCTGGGCATCTCGTTGGCTAAACCTTTTCAAATAATGCAAAGATGGCAACGTTCACTTTTTTTTAATTGTTCAATCACTTTCTCGTGATTTGAGGCATACACGTATATTTTTAGAAAAACAAATTGCAAAATATCCAAGTCATAATATCTGGACTCCATTTGGGTAATTCTTTTACATAACGGTTTCGTCTGAAAGTTCTCTTTCGCTTTAAGATAGTAGTGAGGCTTTAGTATATAGTGCTGGAGCTCTAATTGATGATGAACATACTGAAATGTATTTCTCTCTTGAATTTTACTCTTTCCCTATTCTATTTTGATGGGAGTCAGGGCAATAGGAGAACATGCACGTACGCATAATGGTGAGATCCACTTTTATTCTGTTGTAATTTTGGCCGCATTATGTATCTTTGCCCCGAGGATGTGGCCGACTCGTCACGTTTTGCGAGACATTTAAGCTTCCCGCAGTCAGAGAAAACGTGTTTTCTGCACCAGATGTCTGATTTCATTTGCGTTTTGTATGCGAGGCTTTGCCCTTCCGCTCCCCAGCACCCACCCACTGCCATTCTGTTGGGCACACAGTGTTAATGCAGATCTCAGTCAGGCCTGATTGTGCGGCCCATGGGCCCCTCTGTGCTAGCAGACCCCTCAGTCCACTCCTCTCTCCCCCTTCTTCCAGCTATGCTCCTAGGCTAGGCTAGCTCTATTCAACAGTGTGTGTCTTCATCTACAGAATAATGAGCTTCTATTGAGAGAAGCCATAGATCACTTTCAGAATATTTTCTGCCTTCCTCCTCACCGCTGTTTTCACTAGGGAGTAGCTGACTTGCCAAACGGGTCAGCACCCATTACAGCAAATGCCGCTGAATCCGCCATCCCTGCTGCTGGTACGCCGACAGGCGAATTTCCGCCCACGCACACGGGACGCCTGTCAGCTTACCGGTGAATCAGGATTAAGACCAGGCTTTTCTGTCTGTGCTGAATCCTCATGGTATTTCACCGGGCGGTTTAAGATGCTCTTGTACGCGGTAAACCTCACCGACTGCATGCCTAGTGCGATCCGACTAACTCGGCCCGGCTTATATTTTAATCCCCACCATTATTTCAAAGCAAAATGTGGCATCTGTCTTTGATTTGCGCTTTAATTAATGTGTGTAGGGGGTTTGCAGCCTACAGGCCAGCCCTGAGTCAGAGCCACGGAGGCCATATGCACTGGATTTCTTAATTTATTTCACACACGGATGACAGGATGCTTCCCAAATTAAAAAAGATGTACTTCTATTTTGGGTTTTTTTTTTGATTTTTTTATATTGTCCAAACCTCTGCATTTTGGTTATGTCCCCAGCACAGAGTTGTTTTATTGTGAATCAATTTGCTGTGAATGCAGTGTTGTATTTTTAACTGCCTGCCAGGGTAGAGTAATTACTGTACATTACATCAAATAACCAACTATACGAAGTCTTCCCCCCCCCAAAAAAAGAAAAAGAACTGTATCTTCATAGTGGTATTTGTACCACCCACAGCCCCATATAGAGTAAGAATTTTCTGGACGCAGCCATGCCACCCCTACCTTAGATTCTTGAGCATTATGACCTGTATAAATGAGTCAAACTTCCTCGGCCCTGTTTCTCTCCACACACTTTGCAGTCCAGGAGACGTGTGTGGGGCAGGACAGAGTCCAGATGGAGCCCTAACCTGAGCACAACCTTTCAGTCCATGAGTGACAGGGGAGATGTGACCGTACACCGTGATGCGTGAAACATTTCCTTCTGCAACCCTAGAATGGAGTGAGAGACCAAACAAAAATGTGCACCGCCTGCGGCAGAAATAAGTGCCACTTCAGAGTGTGTGTAAATGCACGCGCACACATGACAACCGTAGGAAGCGTGCGGTGGTGATGTAACAGCATCTGTACCATAAACAGGAATGACTCCAGGCTTCTCTGGGCAGTGGCATGTCAAGACTAAATGTGGCAAACTGCATGCAAGGAGACGTTTGCACAGATACAAAAAAGCAATACAAAAAAGCCATTTTCTGCCCGCTCAAGTTAGAAAAAGTCAGTGAATTAAAAGTAGTTTCTGTCTTTATCTGGTTTAACTCAAACATGCCCTCGCAGCATCTTGTTTTTGTCCCTAAGGTTTTTTTTTTTTCTCCTCTGTCAGACATTGGAGTGCTTTGGGCTATTATCTGGATGATTTTGCATGATAATATATGCCAAAGCATCGAGTAAAAATTGATATTTCATGACACTCTGTGCTTTTGAGATTAAGGCTGTTTAAGTTGGGCACTTTTTACTTGATCTGCAATAGCAGTTTACTTCTTACATGATTCCACTGAAACTAATGGGTGAATCACTTTTTTTTTTTTGACATAAAATACTTTATAGGTACATACAACAAACTATTGCAAACAGTCCAAGTGTCATGAAATGTCAATTTTTACTTGATACATTCACGTTTGTGAAACCATAAATATTCTCTTGAAGTCTATAATAATGACACTGGTTGTAGAGCTGGCATTAGAAGAGCTGATTTGCATATTCACCACAAGACCTTATGGGACTGGACTGCTTGACTGGCATTATCATAATTACTTATAATGTTCCCCTGTTTGTAATTAACTGCAGTGCTTATTAGCCCATGCCATTGTCTGAAATGTGCAGCATTTTAAGTAAGTGGTGCTGCCAATGTGTTGTTCACAAGCACGAGAGAATAAAACCAAGCATTAGCGTAGGGCACAGACTGTGCGGATGTGTGTACGCGTGTGTTTGTGTATGTGTGTGTCTGCATGCTTGTGCATAATTGTGGCTGACAGGGCCCTGCCTAACCCCTGCTCAGCATCAGCTGATGAAGATGACTTCATTGGGAGGGTAAAGGACTGCTGGTAAGATTATTCATTGTCCAACTGCAGTGGATAGAAGGAGGAAGAGGGAAAAGAGGGTGGAAGATGGGGGAGTCTGGGGTTATTCAAAAAATGCTTTTCAGGCTGCGGTTGGATCCCTCAAAGCTGAAAAGGAGGTAAATTATCAAAAATCTTTAGCTGACAAGTTCTTTCTCCAGCTGAAAACTGATCAAATGTCCCTCTCATTTTTTTAGATTGTGATAAAAATGCTAGATGTTTGGTTTGAATTGCTACAACTGGGCACCGGTGTAAATTCGTCCATCTCCAGAACAGGTCAGTCAGAACTGAGAAATCAACTCGTAATGAGGGCGGAGCATCATGGCTGTGGTAAGTGATGACATAAGCATACTGACGTGATGGATTTCCAGTCCAGTCATTCATGTCTTGACCCGAAACTGCTGCTGGTGTCCTGTCTCTGAGCGTGAAATAGAAATAGAAACAGGAGGCTTTGATAAGATGTCCTTTTTTGAACCCTGTGGGGTAATTTGTCCTCTGCATTCAACCCATCCTAGTTACTCAGGAGCAGTGGGCAGCCACAGAGCAGCACCCAGGGATCAACTCTAGCTCTAAAGCCAGAGCCTTGGTCAGGGGTGTTGGTAGAAGTGTTCCTCTTGAGGATGTCTTTGAGGTAGGGGTAAACCGGAGTATCCGGCCTTGGGAAACTCACATGTACACGGGGAGAACTAACTCCACATGCGCAGAGAGTTTCTAGCAGGCAGGGACTAAATCCCAGAATTATTATTGCGAGGCAACAGTGCTAACCACTGTGCCACCATGCTGCCCCACCTTGTCTCTCCTTTTTACCATAAAAAATAAATAAAGCTGGAACCACAAAGTCAATCTCTGCTGACCAGTCTTAGGGACCATCTGAGGAAAGGGAACAGTAATGCCATTTAATTATTCGGTGCAGCAGGACAGGTTTGACTCTGCTTGTGTAACCATTCTGTTTGAATCAGATAATGTGAGATGGGTTGGATTGGGCTTTGAGTGACAGAGCTGTGTGGTCAGGTGATGTGCGTCTATGGGCAGCTCCTGCGTGATAGTGAAGGAGTGTCCCTCTACATCAGTGCACTTTGACCTGACATAAACGCACCTTGGCAGCTTGTCACATACATCCATGGGCTTGTCTTCGGTGAAAAGCACAGCAAGGGTTCCTGACGCATTCTGCTACCTCCTGCTGTGGATCTCAATTGTTGACCCCCAACAAGTGATCACTTGGTTGCAGCTTCTGAACCAAGCTTCTCTCATGGGGAAAATTTGAGTCCACTAAGGCAAGTTATGGAAATGAAGCTGGTTTAAGCTGATCCTGGTCTGAGGGCTCAGAGGAATGGCTTATTTTGCATATCTAGCTAGCAAATATCAGTCACTTTGATTACTCTTTCACCTAATATCAATTACACTGCTATAATGGAGAGTGATAGTTTGTTTAGACAGAGCTTTGCCAGTGGCCGTCAGGGAGAAAATACAATAACGGGTTTGAAGCAGCAGCTGAGATGCAGTGTATGGATAGCTGGGACTGAATACTTTGCCGCAGCTCAGGAGTGGCTGTGGAGTTGGACATTGCGGTTCCAGCTTTGTTTTCAGGTTAAAAGGTAGAGACAAGGTGATGCTCCCTGTTTCTAAAATTGTTCACGCCAGAGAAAGGATTGCCCGCTGAGTGGAGAAATGGAGATTTTTCTCATTAAAGACCTCATTACTCTTCTGGGCTGCATAATTACTCCCACAGCTTCCGCTCTACCCTGAGAGGGTGGCAGATCAGTGGAGCTGACAGTGGAGACCCGGGGGACAGAAGCCACAGATTTCCACCCCTCCGACCACAGGCGATCACACAAAGACCGCCTCTCCGCAACACTATCCCCCGCCCAAACCCTGCCCCTGTCTGGATGCACTATCGCACCTGTCTTCTGGAATGATCTGGGTAGAATATTATACTGTAATCTGTTGAATGTTTCTGCTTACGGCTGTTTTGTTAAACCCTGATACAGCTTTGAGTAAATAATCTGTGTCTAAGCATTCACACTTCAAAAGAATAGCAGTTCCCCTCCCTCTGTTCTGCTCCTCTGTTTATGGCCAGTGGGCAGATTTGGGGTTAAACAGTCATTTTTGAAATGTTCTTCAACTCTACGGAGCAGATAAGTTCGGTGTTTGGGTGAGAAAATTTTGCATTTTGATTCATCGATCCAAAGGACTTGTTCACAGTCCATTGGTGTCCAATCCTTGAATTTCTTGGCAATTTCAAGTCTTTTTTTTTTGATGTTGCCAGCTCTTGGCAGCAACACGACCAATCAGACCATTTTCACGTGTCTGGAAATAGTAGATCTTGATACATTCATCTATTCACTTCTGACGCTGTTAATATCATCACGGAATTGTCGCAATGTCAAACGCCTTTTTTTTTTTTTTTTTTTTACTCCTATACACAGATAATGAACATACTGTAGGAGGCACTTCCTTTTTGCACCTATATTGCCACTAGTTTTCAGTTGACTGGTCTCTGAAATGCTTGATGGTGTTTCTTACCGTGACTTGGCAGCATTTAATGCCTTCATCGTCATATAAGGCCACAATGCTGCTAAGAACAATTTTAGAGAACTCCTTTCATTGTGCCATCGTGTTTAACACTGTGACACTGCTCAAAGTTCATATCACCTTATATACTGTAATAACTGACCATCAGAGATCATTTTGCAGAATATTATTGCCTCAAACCAGTTTCAAAAAATTTTTTGCCATCAATAATCATGGAATGAGCATGCATTCAGGCTATGCACACGTCAAAAAACTAAAATTTGCCACACCTTTCAATTGTTATAAAAAATTGATGTTTTCAGTGTTTTGGTTGATTACCCACATTTTTACCTCTATATAATTATGGGAATTTTTTTTTTTTTTTTCTCATTGCCTAAAATAGTATTTTTCAATACATTTTCACTGAAAAAATTGTAGAGAAGTAATATATTAGGACCCCTTTTAGATGAAAGTTGTGGTGTATAATCATCACTGCGCACTACTGTACTTTTCACTTTAAATGCATTCTTTTTAAGTGTTCCTAACAAACTGGACAGAGGAACGTACTCGGAAAGGATTTGCAGGGATGCGGTCCCCATCCTGGGGACTGTGAGAAAGGCTTTGGTGCTTCTTCCTATTGACTTCACCAGAAAGGAAACTTCCATAAATTGCTATCATTACAGATCATGTTTTACTTTCTGAAGACGAAGAGTTTTAATAGCAAATGCTGACTAGTTCTGAGCACTTGTAGCAAATTACAATACAGGGACTTGCAACTTAAAAAAAGGGTGTAAATATGTCACACACACAAGGTGAGGTAACTATAAAACAAGACACTATCGGAGATTAAGCGAGCACGCAAGACGCAAACCAATCAAAATAGACATTAGACATTACTTCAAGTAGACACGCAAGTGTGCTGAATGGGAGGAGATGTAAAAGGCATTAACACAAATGTTGTGACACATATTGGTCTTGATTATTCAAAAAATTGCTTTGTTAAACAGGCATTAACAGGAACAAGTTGAGAGTAATCATATGTTGAAAGGTGGGACTACTGCATGGTTTTTCCATCTCTGACAGCATGCCACTGCATATCTCACTTGTTACTATTAATGGTGGCAAACTGGAGTTGTCAGCATTCATGTAACATTCATTCAACCTTCCATCTAGCTGCTGTTACATGATACGCTGAGGTGATACAACAATGGCATCTTTGTTCGCTGACTCGCCACTGCTCATCTCAGGAAAGGGCCTAACCGCTATAATACTGGGAAGATGGCTGCTGGTGAGTTTTCTCGTGGATTGTTTGCAAGACTCCTGAAAATCATGGACTGTAATTGCAAATAACCTTGAGGTTGTTGTTACACTCATTTGAATAATCCCAGTGGGTGTTCCCAGAGATGTGCACATTTGTACACATGCTGACAGGACCTCTGGGTATCTTGCCTGTGCTAACCCATTTTATTTGTTTGTGAGTGTGTATGTGAGTGTCTTTGAGCAACTGTGTATCTGCTGAAGGGCCATACACCTGGTGGCCTTGCTGTAGGTGGCCTGACACAATTTAGGATGGGAGGTGGGAGATGAGTGGTTTGCTGTAGCACAGTCGCTCTCTTGTAGTTGCAGCACAAAGAGTCACCTACATATCATGAATTCATTGGTGCCTTTTTAAGTCCACCATAATGTCTCTCCTGCCTGGATTGGATAATCTGTGATTTTAATTACTCTCAGATTGCTCTCGCAATTTAATATTTATCCATCCTGAGAGTAGTTACCATTGTGATTGTGTGGTTTATGTAGGGCAGCAGACAAAGAGTCAACATTGCACCACTCACAGATGCACAGAATAATGTTGAATATCTCATAACAACAGCACATGTCAAGGTCTGCAAGCAGATCTTAGACGGTAAGTGAGCAGTCGGTCTTGTATTCAATGTGTTGTGTGTATGTGGGAGAAATGGGAATTGAACGATTTTGACAAGGGTCAAACCATTAGGGCCTGACGAGAGGGTTAGTGCTTTTCTGAGCTGACAGAACTTCTGATGCGCTCTCTGTTAGCAGATGTCAGTAGCTACTGACAGTGATCTAAGGAGGGACAACCATGAAGGGTTTGGGTGCCCAAAGCTCATTGATGCACGAGGGCTCTGAAAGCTATCTCATCAGAATTTTCTGAGAATTTCAAGAATATCTACAAAAGAAACGTGTCACAGCACACAGTACATTACACCCATGTGTTTATTATAATTTTAGCTTGCAGACCACTTTAACCCCAATCCACCTCTTAATGCACCCCCAATGGGCACCTGAGCTTTAGAACTGGACCTTGGAGCTGTTGAAGAAGGTTGCCTGATCCAGTGAGTCCCATTTTCTTTCAAAACATGTTTTTCAGCTGAGTATTTATACACCTTTTACCTGAGATGGTGTCAGAATGTCCTGTAGGAAGAAGACAAGCTGGTGGTATCTTATCAAATGCTTTTTGAAAATTCATGTTGTATGTGATATCATATGCCCTGCTCTGGTTATAAATCTTAGTTGCCTCTTCAAAGAATGCCAATAGATTCATAAGACATGACCTTCCCTTACAGAAACAGTATTGGCCATCCCCTGGTATTTTGTTACTTTCAAGAAATAATTCCAACTCGTCTTTAATGATTAATTGCTGTATTTTACATGCAATGCAAGTTAAACTGACCGGCATGTAGTTCCTGGCACAATATAGTCCCCTATTTGTTAGTATTTTATTGTCTTGCTTTCCATCATCTGGTTTTTCTCCATCCTCTAAAGATTGCCTATAAATATCTGTCTGTGGTTTATAGATGATCTCACTTCCTTCAGTGCCCTTGGTTATATGCCACCCAGGCCTGATGCGTTGTTTGTTTTTAATTTATTTGCTTTGTTCAGTACTTCATCATCCCCAATCTCTTTAACCGTCAAAAAATTTTTGCGGTGAAAATGCCCTCTGGTCTATTAGAAATCTGCTGCCTGGTAAACTCTCAACAGAGTGACTACGGCATCAGCAATGTCCTTATTCTTACACTGATGTGGGGAAAAAAAAATTTGCCCCCATCCCAGAACCTTTTTGCTTATTTGCCATATTTACATGTTTCAAATCATTCAAGTACTTTTAAGAGTTTTTACCTATCCTCCACTCTTTTTTAAGTCTTGCCATGCATTTTACAATAATCAACATTATTACTGTTGTTATTGTCATTTCAGCATATCATAGGGAAAATTCTTTGCTCCCTAACTGTTTCAAATAGCTGTAGTCATCTACTGTTAAGTCTGCTATGTCAACTATGTCCCTTACTTTTGCTTACCTTTGGAATGAATTCACACTATGCATCCAATATGACCCTCTTGATTCTGCCCCACATTTCATTCACAGACTTGTAATTGAGGAGCTCCATCCAATTTACATATGTGCGCATCCTGCTAAAGTTTGCTCACATCTTAGTTTTCAAGGTGACCATTTAAATTTGCTGATATTCATCAAATGTAACTGTGGAATGATTATTATTCTCTGGTGGCTCCATTACCTGTACATCCAAAATTCTCTGTCATTACATAGCACTAAATTTAAGATTGCTTTCTCTCTTATCGGTTAGCTGACATACTGCACCGAAATATTGTTATTTATATGTATTGGGTGACCTTATAAAAACATTTTAGTCTCAATCCTCAAACGCTGATCAGATTAAGGGCTCTATTTTCTTGCCTTCACAAATGGAAAAGCATGCTGCAGTAACATTATTCACCATTTCATCCATCACAAATGGCATAATTATTGCCATTTTAGTTGTTTTGCGCTCTATAATAAAAGCACTTATGTCACAATAGGTTGAACTGTGGAGTAGGGGGTGTGTTAATGAATATGGCTGTCACTATACAAGCTTTTTGTCTCAGACATTTTTGTGTTTTGACTCAACTAGCCCTCTTTCTCAGGCTAAAGCGGGCGCTCTGTGGTAGTTTCAAGGGACTGAATCCCTGCCAGCAAAGCGGCTTGCAAATAAACACTTATAGTTCATATCATTTCGTTCCCTTTTTAATCTTCACCTCTGTTATATATCCTTTGAATAATTCCAGCAAAATGGTGGTGGTGTCTAATGGAAAGTGAGGGTGAATGGGAATTTTTACACCCATAAATGTTTTCTCTTCTTTTTTTTTGGGTGGAAATACAAATTATTGACTTTAGTCTTGTCATTTTTTTTATGCCATGAGTGTTATTCTGTATAGGTCTACGGTTTAAATGCCCCATATCTTTTCATAGAAAGCGCATTACCTGGTGAATCGACCTCCATCCTCAGAAACCCCTCCCCTCTCTCTGCGTGGGGACAGTTGATGCAGCTATATCATCCACTACCATGAGGGACTCCCCACTGGATGACTCCCCTGCAGTGGTTCTGATCTCCCACCTGCTTGATGCCAGCTTTCTCTTTCCACTTCGCCCCACTTCATTGAACCGGTTATGGCAATGGAGTGAGTGTGGTTCTCAGAGGACCAAAGGAGGCAGCAGTAATGCTAGCTGGGTGCTAGTACTTTGGCACACGAAACTGCCATTTTGCTGTCGTTTTAACATTGACAGAAATGACTGCAGCCGATCTGATTGGCCTTAATAGAACCAAACTGCTGCCATACCTACAGAGAATTAATTTGTCTCAGACTATCCCTTTTGACAATTGCGTCACAGTTGCGCTATTACCTCCTTTCATGAAATTACTAGAAATGAGCTAGACATGCCCAGTTTTGATTTGCTGTACTGCATTTTTTGACTCCATTTAGATAGTAGAATTAGGGCTTGCACTCTTATCAATATAAGAATTTAATGGTAAAATGTATGTGGTGGGTGACCTGACCAAAAATGCTATGATTCTGGTGATATCCAACAGAACAAGTAGAATTCCTAGTGTGTCAGGAATGAGTCACTGCTCAGACTATTGGCAGGAAAGAGGGAAATACAAGTGGGTAAAGACTGTTGAAAGGAATGATATATCAATGATCATGTGGATTGTTTTAAAAAAAAAATCACTGATGGACAATCAGAGACAAAAAGACAATTATGGCTGAAGTGAAGGGAGATAAGGCAAGAATGGAATCTAGATTGATCTCAGACCTACCTGATTTATATAAAAATATTCAGATAAAATTTAGCTGAGCCCCCTAATGTGAGAGTTCAGTTGGATGTTTTTATTTAATGAATTTGTTTTGGTTCAGACTGAGGTTTAGCCTTGAACATTGTAGGCAGGGCTGTTGTTTTTCTCTTCTGGGGAAGCATATTGGCTGCAGGCTGATTATGTTTCTCTACCCATCTGCTCCTCGTGCTGATGCTCATTCTTCATCAAAGGCTGAGATTCTTATTTTTTCAGTGCTGAATTTAGGCTGCATTTGTTTACACTTTGTCATAATTAAAAACCTCTTTGCGTTTGACAATAAGTCCGGTAATGAGGGGAGGAACATATTTCTTGCTTTCTGATTTCAAATTTTCTTTACTTGTATTTTTAAATAATTGCAAATTATTGTACCAAGATATACAGTCCAGATTATGAAGCTTTTTTTTTTTTTTGGTATATCAATCCCTTAAATTCCAACCATTAATTTATTCCCCTGTAGGAAAAATAAGGAACATTGTAGCATATATCTTTTATGCTGGGGGACAGAAAGATAAATATGTCAATACTTATTCACAACTCAATTAAAAATGAACTTGTATTACTACATACAATATTTTATAATTTGCTCAGAAATGTTTTTTGCTCATTGAGCAGGTATTGGACAGCCCTTGTCTGGTGCCAATTTTCTATTATTATTTTATTTTTTTCTTTTTACAGCTACTTGCTCTAGTTTTGCTCCATGCAACAGAAAAGAAGCAAAAAATTCTCCCATGTTTACTATCTATGCATAAACTCATTAACATAATTTATGATTGGTTAGAATGCCACTATCCTAACCGCTAAGCACCAAGTTTATATTTAAACAAGAATAACTTTAATAACAACTTCAGGAATAATATTTTATTTTCTGTTGTTTCACGCACCTGTGGTTGGTTTTCTGGCTTTGTCATTGGTTGCTGCTGTGGAGATGGTGGGGACCATGTGACAGGAAATAAAGCTCTAAGTTGTTTGAGTGGCTGCAGCAGGATTGCATATACCTCCCCCCTTTCACCAGAAAGGATGTTTATGTTTGTGAGCACAGGGATCTGTTTCTCATGGGGTCCAACAGGAGACACAAAGCCTTGGGTCAAGCTCAGAGCCAGGGTCAGCTGACAGGATCTAAAGGAAAAAAAAATGTAATCATGGAAAGGATCTCTGCACGACAGACAGTGGGTATGTATCTACTGCCTGTTAGGAGTTTGCCATGTGACTCATGAGGCAGCACAAACAGCATTTAGGTATCATCACAATTAATGTTGTGCTGTTGTGTCCACAGAATGCTCTAACGTAAATAGGGACCTTACAGAACCTGGTCAGTATCAAGGTTTGATGTAGGGTAATGAGGGCAGTATTCATTGCCCCTTCCTCCAGCTCTCCATATTTACTGCCCACTGCTCACTTTAGTACATGTTTAACCCCTCTCCATCTCACTCTGATATTCTATGACCCCTGTCCTGTGGTGCAGTGGGCTTGGTTGCCCCCAGTACACTTGCTGGAGTGGATCGTTGAGAGTAACTGAATTTCCTGGTAATCGTATTGCTTTCCGCTGCTGCCAGCCTTTATTGATTGGAGACTTTTCAAAGGCCAACATTCTAAATCTGGCTGAGCGATAGAGCATGATGGCCCAAGAAAAACAGGAGGTGAGTAATCGAGAGAGGGAAAGATAGAGATGGAGAGGGAGAGAACAAGCAAGAGGAAGGAAGAGATCCAGTGATTGAGGGCACCAACGCTGGAATACATCAACCTGCTTACTTGATTGAAAATGACTGACTTGTGAGAAGTGCAGTATATACTTTTACTCTCCTTATACTGCGCATCGCTTGTGCTGAATTTTGTTATAACTCTGGTGATTCATATTATCACCTCCCATTTTTACATTTGCTTTCACTGGGTTAATATTTAGGCTCCCTTTCTTTTTTCTGGGAATAAATTTTCTGGAATTGTTTTCAAAAACACTCGTTCTATGCTTTGCTGCTCCTCGACTGTGTGCTCATATGCCCTTTGAAATGGGAACAAAGGGGACTGTGCTTCACCCTTACATGCAACATGAGCTGACACAAAATGCCTTCTGAGGAATACCTTTTTATAGCACAGCATGCTCATTTGTGTCTGCCCTCTGCAGTGAATCCTCTGCTGTGTGCATGTGCCCAGAGAAGGAGCAATTGGCCAAAAACAAAACAAGGAATCCATTCTGAAATACTGTAGTTAGGAGCTTTATAATCTACACAATGCAAAGACGAGGTGTTGTTATTGGACGGTGGTTTTCATTCCTGGTCCTGAAGTGCTGCAGGCTCTGTTGGCTTTTGTTTTCACCTCAATATCAGCAATCAATTTAGACCCAAGTAGCCAGGTGAGGTGAGTTAATTGTTTAATAGACTGCTTTAATCGATCAATTAAGTGCTGAGTGACAACAAAAACCAGCAGACACTGCAGCTCTCCAGGGCCAGGAATAAAGATCTGCGTATAAGGTTGTATTTAATCTCCTCAGTGTTTGAAAAAGCCTGAGAATGAGCAGCATAATATGCATGGATTGATCAGCCAGTCTTGCGACACGATCATCTGGGGTTATCAGTGACTTGAGGAGCAAGCACCGATCTATAGGGAGCGGTTTCCTCAAGCCTGGCTGAGTGTATTTGCTCCCCTACTGTCTCTGAATCTTTTCAGCTCTCACATCCTTCGCTCCCAGCAAGGCATGACACTTCAAAAGCCTGTATCCTCCTCTTAAAACAAAATATCTGTCTGACTTTTCTGGCTGCTTGCATATTCAGTGTATTTCCTTTTACTAGTGGATGCCAATGATGTTGTGCTTCATTTAATTTACTCGGCTCACGAAGAGGGACTGAGTTATCATTGCATTTGACAGTCGCACCATGCTGATTTGTGCCTGTCAGTCGAGCAGTTGGTGACTTCAACTAAGGAAAAATTATCACAAAGTGACAGTGACATCAAGGCTGCAATATGGAAATAAATGCAAGTTTTAATGCTATTAGTGCTTAACATCAGGGGCATGTTATGTCTAACACAATTATCTATGAATATTTACAGTTCTCACATGCTGACATTGAGTTTTTTGCTGACATCTATTCAGATGTTCATTTTATTTTCATTGGGTTATGTTTGCCATTTGGAGAGAACAGTAATTTCCCAATTGATGCTCTGTATTTATATTGATGTCAGCATTTGTCCCTCTTAATCTCCCTGAAGTTACAAGACTTTATGTTTGAATAACGGAATAACCAGAGTCGTCACAAGGTTTAAAATTCAGTCTATACCACTAAAACCGTTTTCATTTTCTTAAATACTAATTCGCTTGCCGGCTGAAGGGTTCTTTGCCCAACATATTGCAGTGGTCTATCCCCCTCCCAACGTAAGACGCATGTTCAAACTGCACGGAAAAATAATGCCAATGCGTCATGATGTATACGCAAGGCGCCTTTTTAAGGCAGCTTGAAAAAAATGATCGTGAGGTAACATTTTTTTTTTCTCATGACTTATGCGGCGCAGCTCAGTTCCGGTTACCGACATCCACACCTGCTGGAGCATCATTTTGACAGGTCACGTGTGCCCGTCACTGATTGAGTTCTATTTGAATTTCGGAAGCGCTTATTTCCACAGCGAGTTAATATCCGGGAGCGTGTCACGAGACGCCAAGGAGAGTCATACAAGCGTACACTTAATCCAACTGCACACGGGATTGGATGGTGTAAAATCAGACTGGGCACAGAAAATAGTCAAACCTGTTGTCTGTGCGTCTCCTATCTAATGAAGAGGCGCTGTCCTTTAGTTTTGGTGCTGAAAAATTCCGCAAAGTGGGACAATTTAAGTGGAGCTCGACAAATAATCTGCTCTTTTTTCGCGTCTCCGCGCTGAATTTACATTATTCGTTTTTGGGGTTTTTTTTTCCGTATTTACTTCATTTGATCCGTACCTTTGGATTTACGCTGACTCTCTTCAAATTCCTCGGTAGAATAGGGCAATCAATTTGCAGTTTTGACGTAATTTAATTGAAGGAGAGCAAGGCAACCGTAAAATGGCTTTTATGGTGAAACACGTGGTTGGGGGACAGCTGAAGAACCTCACCGGGGGTCTGGGAGAGGAAAAACCCGAAGCAGAAAAATCCGAAGCCGCGGCACAAGGGATGACTCAGGAAGAGTTTGAGCAATACCAGCAGCAGTTAGTGGAGGAGAAGTAAGAAAAACACAAGTTACTTTTGCATTTGATATTTGCGTCACACTATTTAATGTATCTAAATAATTCTCACGGTAACCCTATAAATGATTGCTTGAGCAGTGACCCAGTCTTCTCTCTCCATCCCTGCGCCCTCTGCTTCCAAATTTATCCTTGTCTCAGTTCGCCTCTGGACCTCCCACCGTAGGGTCCATCCAAAACTGTTTTCTCTAGTAACAGTTAAGTGCTATGTAGTTACACAGATGTTTATTACGCATAGTAACACATTTAGTCATCCAGCGCTTTAAAATATGCTTTTGAAGATAATGTAACCAGCAATCCTTTATTAAATATGTTTTCTGTTTTGTGAATGCAATATTATCATATCTGGCTATTATGCAGATTCTAAGCTGACATTTTCCAGATGTTGTATGTGGATTGCAATTAAAAGAAATTCACTTGTGCTGGAAATATTAAATAGCATTCGTGTTGAAAGGTTATGCACTAATTATTAATACGGTTGCCCCCAGTATAACTCCCGTAAGAGGCATATTGACGTTCCAATAGCATGTATGACTCAGACATGGAGGCCTATTAGAAGTTGAACAAAAAGATACATTAAAAATATTTGTTGAACCCATGGTTTTTCGTTTTTATCTCTTGTTTAATGCTTTATCTCTGTTTTGTCGTTTGGAGAAAAAAGCATTTCCGTCACCAAATTAAAAAAAAAAATCACACTTGAGTTTGAAAAATATTGTCAGTTTCCTGAAAAAAAAAGAAAGAAAAGTTGTTAACTGCAACTTGTGAGGTTGTGTTACAAACCCTTAAAGCAGTTGGCACAGCCGATGAACACTTGCCACAAAACTTCAGTTTAAAACATGTAAATTCATTTGAAATATTATTGCAGCTGGATATGACCCATCTGCACAAATGTTTTTTCTTTCTTCAGTTTATCATAAAAAGCATGTCGACTATTAATTCCAGTAAATGATTGTGCAGCATTATTTCAGTGAAAATTAGATTTTTTTTTTGTCAAAAAGCATACGTGCACACACCTGCAGAAAGCAACTTTTGGCTACATCAAATTGTGAAAATACTTTTGGAGCAGTTTGGCTGGTCAGCGCTGCTCGATATTTTTCAGCATAGCATTGACCTTGAGTTTCATCAACCTCCCTATAAGAGGTTTAACTCTCCTTACAGATCCGATCGGGTGTGAAAACCAGAAACAGTCAAAGGATTTAGAAATATGGCACAAACTGAAATACAAGAGCGTCATGATCTCCTGCGTCGGACTGGATTGTCAGGTATTAATATAAGTATCGGAGGACAGTGGCAGTTTAACAAGTGGTGGCAGCATAATTACTTGTATGTAATCTTATATATTTGCGCAGGAAAGCCCTGTTGTAGTTCTACATCGCAGTGGTAGGTAAAAGCCCCCCAAAGGAGCCAAGGGTCGGAAATGAGATGGCAAGGTCATCCAGCGGCGCAAGAAGTGCGTGGAAATTCAAAGTAGCCTGTGAAATGGAACCGTACTATTACTGACTTGATTACTTGGGTCAACCCGCAATGTGTACAGGAAAATGTCAAGTAAATGGCGAAACCCACTGATACTGGTTTGCGATCCACTGCTGTTTGCAGTTTAATCTTGGGCGATTTGCAATTTAATTTGATCTTTCCTCACTCCACCATCGACAGTGTGTGTAAAATACTGTATCGGCTCCTTGCTTTACGTCCATAAATGAAAACATATGCCAAATCTGTATGCGAGGGCCATAGTTTCTGAAATAATTGCTCATGACTGCCCTCTGCTGGTCAAAGACAATTATTCAGGAAATTTGCGTCGCAATCAACGAGACTGCTGAATTATCCGTCGATTGCTGAGTTGAATCTTGAGAATTAAATCAGCTTTGTCCTTTAAAAGTTTGTAATTGACGGAATTACTGGCTTTATCAGTAAAACATTTTTATCTTCGGCTTAGTCTGCTAATTTTACTTTAGAGATGCCGGGTATGTGAGCTCATTTTGGCGTTTATTATCACTCTCTGTTGTCACGTTAATGCATAAAATTCCATGTCAGGACTCAGGAGTATTCTCGAGAACTAGTTTTGAGTTATTTGCTTTTCCTTTTTTCATGAATTTTATCAACGGAAAATGACTGAATTTACTTTTGCGGGTCGCAATTGAGGCTGACACCAAAAAAAAAAAAAAAAGTTTAACCCTTTCAATACTAAATGCAGTGATAAGAATCTACTAATCATAGCTACCTATTCAGTAATATATGTCATTTTTATGACTTAAAATATAATTTTATCAATATCAATTGTCATACTGAATCAGTCAGGAATCGATACAATACTGGTGGGACAAATGTAGCACTCTGACAAATAATGGTGGGACATATGTGTACAGTTAGTTCTGAAAGGGTAAAAAACTGTTCTTAATCCACAAAATTAATCCAAGCAATTTTAAGCATGATGGTTAAGCGGGATGAAACTTTGACAAAGTTGTGCATTAGGCTGTCTTGGAGTGTGAGATTTTGCTTGTGCTTATATTTCAAAATGCAGGGCGAGAGGATAGATGTTTTGGAAGCGTGAGGACATGAGCTACTATACAGGGAATTAAAAACAATTCTGTGATACTGTGTGTTTGTCAAAGCACTTTGGGGGCAGATGCCCATTTGTTTATTCAAATCTTGTCATAAACCAATGATTGGTGCAAAATGAATACACAGAAGATTTAATCATTGGTCATGTTATTGGTCTTGCTTGTGTCTTAGGTCTTGATCAGGCCTTTACTTTGAAGCATGATGCTGTGCTTTGCTGTGATGTAGCGATGTGCCCTATTGTGCTTTAGTCAACTCCTCTTTGAAGTGCATTTTTTGTTCATTTTCAGTTGACATGATGGTTTATGTATTGCTGAGCAAATTCATTGGAGCAAAAATAAACAAGTAAAATTGTTTATTAAAGATTGTAATGTATTTCCATGTGGCATCCATCAGCTTCAGTGTGTTTGGTGGAGGTTAAATCCCACAGTGTATTAGTAGATTATATAGACAAGTAATTTTAGTCGTTGATTGACATTGGCTTTGGCTAAAAATAATCAACATTGTTGGATTATTTTTACAGGAAGTGGGTTGAGATTGCTGAAATTATCTATCCGCAACAGTAAAATGCACAACACACAGTTGCATGCACACACATACACACACGCGTTTGCCAGTTACACTAATTGTGGAGTTTTTTTTTTTTCTTACTTCTTCCTTTTATAACCCAGGATGGAGCGCGATGCCAGTTTTGCCCAGAAAAAAGCAGAACGAGCGACAGTCAGAACACACTTCCGTGAGAAGTACAGGCTACCAAAGGTAAGAAATGCATTTTTCTCAGACTTGTCGAGAAAATATTTGGTATCATAAACAGTGCAAACACCTTGGAACATTTTTAAGTAATTAAAAAGAAATGAGTAGCTGGCATTTTTTGCTGTTACAAATGTTAAGTGTTCAGTCATTTCCAGTTGACTGTTTATTTGTTATTCAATGCTGCATATTTCCTCCTGTTCTCATTTGTCTCTTTTGTCTACCCCTGTTCATGACCACCCCCCCCCCACCCCCCACCAACCAGTTTCCTATGTTTTGTGTCATTGTCTTGCCCTAATTTATGGCTTCTTGTCCCATCTTCCAGAATGAACTGGATGAGACTCAAATTCAGCTGGCTGGTGATGACGTTGAGCTTCCAACAGAGTTGGCCAA
Source organism: Gymnothorax javanicus (assembly GCA_029692085.1). Classification (NCBI taxonomy): domain Eukaryota; kingdom Metazoa; phylum Chordata; class Actinopteri; order Anguilliformes; family Muraenidae; genus Gymnothorax; species Gymnothorax javanicus. Next base: position 20,117,351 of record CM056207.1, on the reverse strand, counting down.
GATGATTGCTGAAGACAACCAGGAAGAAGAGAAGAAGCAGTCCATTATTGGCCAACTGACCAACATCCAAAATGTGGATTTGGACCAACTGAAGGACAAGGCCCAATCAACTCTGGAGGACCTGAAGCAGTCTGCCGAGAAGTGCAGTCTGATGTAATCTCTCAACTTTCCAGATCATTCCTACCATCTACTGTTCCTCGTTCTCTAATGTATTTATAGACAGATTCAATTTAGATACCACAAAAGAGGTACACTATGTTTGAAGGAATAATTGCATTTAAAAAATGAAAAATCAGATAAAAACCATGGATGTATCACATGATCACATGATAGTGACGAGATGACCATTACAATGCTTTTGTTTGCCCAGCAGGCCTTTTTTTAAAAGTGTGTTTTGTGGTTTGTCTTTTTATCTGTCTGGACTGCTGTCCAAAAGCCTCTGATATTTCCCATGATTCTCTGTAACCCCCAGGCACCTGATGCTCATGAATCCTTCCTTTTCTGTGCCACAATGAAGTTGAAGTTGTCCAGTGTTGATTTTTAAGAGTGCTCTGCTCTGGCTGAGAGTTTTTCTTATTTTGCTCAGAATGAGTAAGCACACATAAAGCAAAGGTATTGTAGGCAGGATATAGCTTGTTCATACAGAATTCTCTAAAAGCTTTCATTTTGGATCTATGTGAAGAGGATGTCTATCATAATAGTCAGTATGACTGTTTGCTCATTTGTCACTGTAGTCCAATCCTATACTATGTGTATTCTTTCACTAGCACAACACAAAACGGAGGGTATACAAAAATGTGCTCTCCTCAGTTCACGATTCCCCAGAGGAAAGCAGCTGTCCAGAAAGTGTAATAAATTAGTGACGTAAGTACATGTGCTTTGCTATTGTCCAAAATGATGCCTCGGCAATTTAAGAAGCCAACGGAGGACCATACTTTGCTGTGCCCTCCAAAACGGTTTGTGCTATATTAAGCAATTGTAGAGAAATATATTAAAACTGAGTAATATCTCATGATGGAATTGTGCTGCAAAATATTTTTGTATGTAATTTATCCATCTTACACGATTTTCTTATTTGTTGAACAGGTATCCATTTGTGATTTTGACACACCATTTATTTTATGGATTGTTTTGGTCTGTTTTAGAAAATAAATGAGGTCTGAGGATATGCGCTTTGGTTTTTATTAAAATTATGAACACAAGAGGGGGCCATAAATACGTGTGTGTACGTGTGTGTGTGTGTGTGTGTGTGTGAGAGAGAGAGAGAGAGAGAGAGAGAGAGATTAGTAGTGGTAGTAGAAGTAATAGTAGTATTTCATATCGTTATTATTTATATGGAAACTGACATTTTGTACCATTGTTTTTATCTAAACGCACACTTTTCTGAGGCAGGAAAATGTCTAAATTTTAGCACCGATAGCATTTTCATAGCAAAGCCATTCGTATACTCCGTATTATTAGCGTAGTTCAGATCAGTCGGTGACATTCGCCCAGCAATCTGCCTCTCGAACGTGGGCCCATTTTCCCAGAAGGAAGTCTAAAACTTTGTTTTGTAAAATTGCCAAAGGGTCTGGGTGTTGCAGTGGCTTTCTCATCGCTTTCAGAAAAAAAAATAAAGCTAGTTTCCATCTCAATGGCGGGGAGGCCTGTCTCTATTGGCAGTTTTCAAGTGTAGTGTGAAAGGAGAGAGCTGTAAAATATATTGATGCTGAAACCCTTCTCTATTGACAGGCTGCAAGGCGTGAACAATCTTCGGGCCTGGAAAGACACAAGGCCAGTGCATGGCCAATCAGACACAAAAGGGTGAAACGGGCCAGAAAATACTATTCTCTTCCATTCAGTCCTATCAATCAGAGTTTTAAAACCCACCCGAATGAAGAGTGTGAGAGGGAAAGAGCGACCAGAAGAATTTGGGGGTGGCACTGTCGTTTATCTTTTAAAATAGTATTTTCAACAATTATTTAACGATGAGTAGTTGTTACTATGATTTTTCTCACCAGTTTAAGGTTAAATAGAGACAGCTTTGTTTTGTGGGGTCTAATTTAAAGCGGTTGGTTGCAGATGTGAGCTTCTAGCTGTGGAATGTTTTTTGTCGTCGACTTCAGGGCTCATGTTCTTCTAACCCCCACCCCCGTCCTTACTCGCCAAACTTTTTTAATCAACTGTAGGAGGAGAAAGTTAGGGGAGACCACACAGGTTGCGAGTTTCATAAAATTTATAAACATTTTATCCTGTATGTGACGTGCAGATTGCCAAAACTTGAGTTGCTATGGAAATGGATCCAATGGCTAACTCTTCAATGACAACCAATCGTAGAGCAGGGCTGTAAATGAGAGAGAAAGAGGGAGGGGGATTTTGCCTTTTCTGTTTTCGGAGGAGAGGGGTTATGGGGGGAAGCTAAACGAAGCGTGAAGCGCAACAGAGGGGGACAAAGACTCAGGTAGCGGGAGAAACAGCGTCAGTGAAGGGAGGAGGAGAGAGGAAAAAGGAGGGAGAAAAAATATAAGGGAGCGATGGACCTGTCTTGGTGAGAAAGCGAACAATTTGTATCCCATAAAACCGAGACAAATCTATGGTTTCTGCCCATGACAGGATTCTGGGACGTGGACAATGCCGGATAGTGGCAAGTGAAGTTCGGATTTATTCTCTCTCTGTCCTTCTCTAAAACGGTGATTTGGTTCCTCTTTCGTTTTGGGTTTATTCGTATTTCAAGGAAGCTGTGGAAATCCTGTGCATCTGACGTGAAGTCTTGCTGTTGCAGACTTAAGACGTACCTTCCCCCATCGCGCAACAGGCAGTTCTGCAATTCTAATCTGTCAAGTTGACCATTGGGGCGGGAGAAATGAGTCCGTCTGGACTGCGTGCAAGCGAGGTTACTTTTTTCTGGACATTTTTAAAAACATGAAGACATTATGCTCCCCAACCCTTACCCCTCGGTGCGTAACTCTCAGAGGATTTCTAAGATAAACGTTCGCTGTTAAGTGGAGAAACAGGAGCGCATGAGTGAGCTGGAGCCTGCGATAAGCATGAAGACTTGGTGTAGCGCTCTGGCTCTTCTGGGCTGGGTACTTGTGGCGCTTGATGCCCAGTATGTCTGTTGGCAAGCCCTGCTCCGATGTCAACAGGAGAAGGACTGCGAATTAGCTTATAGCCAGTATCTGGTTGCATGCGAAGATAATATCCGAGGGAGCAGACGGCAGTGCCCTAGTCATTGCATTAGCGCCTTAGTGAAACTGAACCAGACCCGCAATGGTCCAGACCTAGAAACGTGTGACTGTGCCCAGGACTCTCAATGTCGGAGGGCTAAGAGGGCGATTGAGCCATGTATTCCTCGTAGACATCCAGGAGACGCAGGTGGGATTGGGTGTACCGAGGCCCGTCAACGCTGTGAGGAGGATCCAGGTTGCCAGTCCACTCTGACAGCATACCTGTCCAACTGTGGGCAACTTTTCAACGGCAGGAAATGCACGGCGAAGTGCAAGACAACCATTCAGCAAATGCTGTATATTCCCAATGGGATGTTGCTTGACCGCTGCGTGTGCGACGGCATGGAGCGACCCTTTTGCGAAGTGGTTAAGGAGAACATGGGGAAACTATGCTCTGTCGGAGACCATGGGGTCTCCACCACCGATGCGGACATGGATGACAATTATGAGGATGAGGACGACGAACTGAAAGCAGACCGAGTAGAAGAATCGCAACCAGAGTCTGGAGTTTATTCCTCCAGCCCCTCGAAGTTAACTGCTCACAGTGCCATGATGAATGCTGTGTTGCTGGTCACATGGTGTTGGACAAGCACTTTTTAGCGGCGCTCGTTATGACTTATTTGTTTGCCTATTTGTTCATTCATGCTGTACAGCATGCACTGGACAGCAATACACCTGCCCGGTGGGACAGTGATGGACCTGAAATTCCCGAAACATTGTGACAGGTTTGGAGCAAGTCTTGCAAATGATTAGACCACGTTTTGTTCGTGAACGAATATTTGGTAATGAGATGGACGTACTATTCGATTTGTTATATTCGTGATCGCCTATGAAAAGGCTGCTTGTATTGACTAATAAGCATCTCCAAACTACGCTCGGAATCAACACGTGTGTAAAGGAAACGGGTTGTGAAGTCTGTTATACAGGTACTTGCGCTGTAACAAAACGTTCAAGCCGCTGATTATTTGGTGGAAAGTGAACCAGACCTGTATGTTTACAGCGACATGGGAAAGTAGATTCGTTTACTTTTCTCTTTCTCCTCTCCTTTCCTTTTCTCTTCTTTCGATGGTCCTTGAGGTCCGTGGCTTTATTAAGAACTTAGATAAACATTAGAGCGTTTTCATTTGTGTTTACTCTCCTCTCTGCACTCCAGTGCTTGGGCATTGAAGCCATCACTCTTCAAATATTTGTGGTGAACCACGAGAGAAGAGGCAAGGTTCTGGGATCAAGTAGTTAAATTAACTGAAGTGCTGCTTCTTTGGTTGCCCCCACCAATCTCACTCTCGGTTTCTCTTGCTTGTTTTATTGAAAACTATACTATTGACGCCACCCCCCACACACACACACACACACACACACAAACCCCCCCCTCTCTCTCTCTCTCTCTCTCTCTCTCACTCACTCACTCACTCACACACACACACACACACACACACACACACACACACACACACACACACACATACGACCGCACACCCTCACAGTCCGCTTTGTTTGTTGAGCTTGCTTCGCGATGAGCAGGAGAATGCAATTTGGCGGTTGACATTCTTCCTTTCCAGTATTTTTATGATTTGCCGACTGGAATTCCTTTATATTTCTGGAGTTGGGTCAATTAATTTACATTCATCCGTTAAACATTGAAATTTATGAAAATATTTTTCTTAGATTATTTATAATTTGTTAATTGCTCGTTTCAAATGCTCAGTATTTGTCTATCAGTGTATATTTATGACCATAAAAAACGCAACACCCTGTGAGCGTAGATATATTTTTTCCTTTATGAACCACTGAATATTGCTCAATGTCGCTCAGTGGATTTCAATCTGCTTAACGCAAAGCTGTGGATAAATTATTGTTCCATATGAAATTAAATATTTAGAAATGTTGATATATTTCCGGGTGTTGCCTTTTTTTACTGGTCATGAGTGTATATTTATATTTACTACCGCCGACCGACTCACGACCTACCATATTTTTATGCAAATTACTTGGCAAATCTTATTTTCATTGATGCGTGGAATTGCTGTATGAGTATGTAAATGTGTCACTATTCCTTGAATTAACATGCAATGTTTTGTAAAATTGTAAATCTGCCGACAAAATTCTTCCTGTACAGAAATTGATATTTATGTCCCCGAAAGAAATGACGAATTTGCCTTAATAATAAAAGTGATACCTTTCATGAACTGTGCGATTTGTTCACGTGAGGAACATTACATCAGTTCTTGTGATTTAGATAACAGATCAACTGCAGCCCGGTTGATAAGTTTACTGAGGGAATCTGTGTACCTATCTGAATCCAGATCTGAGAAACCGAATCTGCGCCACAGGTAGGCAAATACGCGGACGAGGCACGACTCCTTTAAAATTCCATACAATTGGTAATTTGCATCACATTGTGTGATTTGAATTGTATGAGCATAATCTGCCCTCCACAGGATGCTTTAGAATTTTGGACTTTTTTTTTTTTTTTTAGCCCTCGTCCCTCCCCCCTCATGCTTTCATGGCGGGGAAACCAACAGCTTGCAAGGCAATGCGATAAACTGGCAGTTTTTTAGCATAAAAAACTGTGGTGAACTGCGTTTAAAACCAACTGTTTGTGGCGTTTTCTTCCCTTTCATTTGCTGTATTTATTTATTTATTCATTCAATCATAGAGAACAGGTCTGTCATCGTCGACTAAGGATGGTGACTTAAGTCATGGTGTAGGCTAACATTTATAATTTATTTGACTGAGGGGTTCAGCCTTTTGCGCATATTGATGGATTCTGTAAGATTAAATACTGAGTAGCTTCGAAATGAATTTGTTCTGCTCATGTGCAACAGAGGTTTATGCCCTTGGAGTTTTAACTTGGAGTTAACAAATTACCATTTAGGGGCGCCCTGGCGGCTCATCGGTTAAATACCATAATGCAAAGTCCTTCCCGCAGCAGCCTGGGTTCGAATCCGGCCCAGGCAATTTACTGCATGTCCTCCCCATCTTTCCTGTCTATCTCTACTGCACTGTCAAATAAAGGAGAAAACTCCCAAAAAAATAATCTTAAAAAAAAAACAAATTACCATTTAGAAAGTCAATTAGCCTCTGGACGTAACTGGCAGTGGATTGGAATATAAAAGTGGGTTGAGTGGAGTGAGTCGACAAGCATTTAAACAGTTCAATGTATCGGAGGAAAGCCTCTCTCATTTCTGTGCCTCCTACTCCCAGGATGCATTTCACGCTACTCCTCTACCCCAACCCCACCCTGAGAAAAATGGCTGCCCAGAGACCCTCCACTCAGTTTCTGGGAACTCAGTCAAAATAAACATTAACTGAGGAGCTTGCTGTGGGTGGAGAAGGGAGAGGGTTCACAGAGACGACAGTGTGCCATTGCCTGTTTTATTAAATGTGTCTTTACCGAGTGTCTGAAACAAACCCCAGCCTTCCCCTCTTCTGACAACTTGAGAACATGGAAAAAGGAGACGGTTGGCTTTGTCTCCTGTCAAGACAATGTCCTATTCATAACAGCAGTCTCCTCAGGGTGCACACAATTTATGTGTGTGTGTGTGTGTGTGCGTGCGTGTGCGCGTGTGAGTGTGTGTTTGAGCGTGCGTATGTGTGTGTTTGTGTGTGTGTGTGTGTGTGTGTGCGAGAGAGAGAGAGAGAGAGAGAGAGAGTGTGTATTTGGGGAAGGGGCCTATGGCTCCTTGAGGATTAACCCCAACCCCCCACACAACCCCATTTTAACTCAACCGTTCTCAGGCCAATTCTACCTCTCTCTCATTAACTGTATCAACAGACCCAGAGTGGAAAAATCTGGGGTTGAGCGGGTTGGTGGGAGGCCAGAGTACTTGATGGAATCAAGAAAAATGGAGGCTAATTAAAAGCACAATGGCAGCGCGGGGCTTTGATAGCTTTGCATAGTGAGGCCCTGCATATGGTCTATTTTACAATCAAACCTTTCTTTGGACTGTACAGCACCTGAGAGCGTGCCCTTGCCTGAGTGCTCTCAGGAGCACATGGAAAGGACCATTATATGTTCTCATGGCTGTCCAGGGACGGTCAACTAACTGTTTTTCAAGTACCTCTTGCTCCCAGCAGCATTGCAGCAAACTTTCCGAACAGACTTGGAAGCCACTGTTCCTTCCTAAGTGAGCTTTCAAACTTTATACTGTAGAGCCTGATCAGTTTTCCCCCGTGAAGGCCCTATTCTGATCTCAGTTTGTTATATTATCAGACTACTTTATAACAAAATAGTTTCTGCATAAAAACATATTTTCTAATTTTTCTTATGGTGTAATTCAATCTGAGAGTGATATTCTGAAACAGAGCATTTTTAGAATTCACTGAAAGGTGATTTCCTTTTGTTTGGCTGAATGTTATATTTATGCTGTGGACATCAACTTTCTGGCAAGTTACAGTATGTTGGTAATGGGCCATTTATTGGTAATTTTTTTGGCAGTTTTGCAGATATAATGAAATGTTGTGTCCAACGTCTTTAAATCATATTTAATCGAATACGTTATAACTTGTTTCATGCACCATCTTATGTTTTAGAACTCTGCTTGGTTTGCCACTTAAGATGGATCTTGAATTGTCATTGCAGTTACAGCATTTTATATTGCTCTGTTCCTGGACACATGCAGCTGTTTTTGCTGGTGCTTACAAGAACCTTCACTGTCATAACTGCCAGAACTTTTGTGTGCCCGTTTAGTAATAACATTGCAACAGTTGGAACTAACAGTTTTTCATGGTGAAAAACTTGGGATATTTTCTTTGTAAATGGTCTGAAGGTGAAAACTACCTCTGTGAAACACTGCCATTGCTGAGGCTCACCAGCTTTCCATTTTTGCCGTTTGTGCTGGCTCTCCCTAAATAAAAATGTAGAACAAATGAATAAGCAGGCGAGTAGTCACACTTTCCTTGTGGAAGTGAAGTGATCCAGCTCCTCATTAAGTGGTGGCCTTTAGGCTTCCTGTATGGAGAATGTGGTGACCCTGTGTTAAAGACAACAGTGCTGGGAGTTTGTATGCTCAGAACTGGTCAAGGTGAGACCCACATTTCACTTTTTAAATTTTCAGCTCTGAAGGCAGCTTCTTTCCCAAAATACAAAAGCATCGTTTCCTCATTTGAAACTATTCTGTGGTACAGGACTTGGAGAGCTAAATGTGTGGCCAAATTAATTTTCCTCAATGTGATGCTACACATGGAGATTTAGGACAACCTGCTGGTCATGTAGTCAGCTCTTCAGACCCTGCTCCTCATCTAGCAATGAAGGGGGTTCCGTGAGCATAGTTTGTCTAAAACAAATCAATATATTCCAGTGAAAATGAGCAGTAGGTCTTGGTGTAGTCGCCCAAAGTTCCTCCAAAAACAAAATGCCTCCTTACCAAGGCTATTGCATATATCCTGCCACAAAATGAAGGAAACTCTGTCTGTCTGTCTGAATGATTTTAATTTTTTTTTCCTCGATCACTTGGCCAATCAATCTGAAACTGCACATGGGCATTGAGTGTCAGCATTGACAGGGACTGGTAATACTTATTTTTCCATTTCCCCAAATTTAAACTGATTGCAAGCAAATTTAACATGTATAAGAGTATTTTTTGCCAAGTCGTTGTTGGGTAATGGTGCACACATCCCTTGGTGTGGACTAGCATGACTGATTCAGAGGCGGTTTTGAGTTCAGTGGTTTGATTTGTCATCCATTTATCCATTTTCTTCGGATGTCTTTAGAATGTGGTCGGAAAAAAGAGAGCCTGGAGAAGCTCAGACTCCACACTGAAAGGTGCCGGCAGGAATCTCACCAACAACTTTAATGCAGCACGGAAACAGTTCAACCCGCTGCACCACCGTGCAATGTTGTATGTGTGTTGTATGTTTATTTATTTATTTTTTTCACCGAATGCTGAGCCCAATTTTCACAACCGGTAGGCAGGTTAATCACTGGTTTGTTAGCATTTTATAATGCTGCAAAATGAATAAGGTTTTGCTGTGATTGGGTGAATGGCTTTTGGCTCCCAACTCGGCCATCTATGCTATAATTAGGTCGCCATACCTATATGGTTTACCCTGGTTTCCCCTCTGCATTGGCGTTAGCATTAGCGTTGTCATTTGCTTTTTGCTTTCTTATGCAGACAAGATCTCAGCAACTGCTTGGCACAATGGCTTCATACTTTCAGCATTGGTTTACACCAGGGCTATTCAACATTATCCTGCAAGGGCCAGTGTGGGTGCAGGCTTTCATTCCAACCAAGCACTTACACACCTGATACTACTAATCAAGCTCATTAGCAAAGACTCTTAGGGTTGATTAGTGGTGTCAGGTGTGCAAGTGCTTAGTTGGAATGAAAGCCTGCACCCACACCGGCCCTTTCTGGACACGGTTGAATAGCCCTGGTTTACACTAATGTCTAGTTGTGCATCCACCATGTTAGATTCACCTGGGTCAAAGTCAACGAACATGAAAATGTGTTTAATTTTGTGCGGATGAGATCTCAGCAACTATTTGGCACAAGGGTCTCACACTTTAGGGATGTGTATATACCAATGTCTAGTTGTGCATCCACCATGTAAAGTTCACCTGGGTCAAAGGTCACATGATAAATGCTACCACTTTGGGCAACCTCTTTATTTTTTGCTCTGCAAAAAACAACTTGCTCTAGTTTCAGGTTGATGGACATTCAAGCCATTACATTGTACGTATTTCTTACTAGCCCAGTGTAGCCCACGTGTTGCAGTTCAGCAAACAAAGCAGGAATCTTCCATGACATCAGACCATGGATACCCTGCCCTGCCCACCTGTCAGCCTGAGACAAGAGATGGGCAGTAGCCCTCTGCCCTCGCACTTAGGCCAGCGGAGGGAGGTAGTGGTCCCCTCTGAGTGTTGTTGTTAGGAAATGGGGATCATTAGGAGACCGTCAGCCTGCCTCTGCATAAACACAGTGGGCTCAGATGGTGTTTTGACTAGGGCCGCTGTCACACTCAGAGGGGCCGTGAGGAATGAGGAGCAGCTGGAACGTCTCTGTGAACAGCGCACGGACGGACGTCTCTCTGCTACAACACTCGACAGGCTCAACCTCCACAGTGTCTCATTCAAGAGGCATTTCGTCCAAAAATTACATTAAGGTATGTTCCATCTTACCCCTTGTAGTATCCATCCATCCATCCATCCAGATAGTGATCTTCTGAATAGAGGTGATTTTCATTTACTTTCTCAGCAATTCATCCTGATAAAATGATGTTCCTCACAAATTTACCGTGTGTTGCTTTAAAGGCACCAAAAACTTTCCCTTGAAAATTTAAACTGTAGTGTATCTTCCCTGTTGTGTGCTTATAGGTACTTAGGAACATAATTTTTGTGTAGTTTCATCAAACTAGTCCTACCAAAGTTCACCAATTGTAAAACCATCACTCAGCAATGTCTTGTGCTGGTGGACTGGAATGGACAAGAGACTTGAATGTTGGTGACAAGACATGGGTATAATGCTAACTTATGTCATTTTGATAACTTTATAAATTTTATAACTCTAGGTAGCATGTACTTTTAGTGATTAGCAACAGCAGTCTTTACATCACATAAAATATAATTGATCTTGACTTAGATTTTTCATGTGTCAGGTATGCACGGTTTCATGTTTATTTCACAGAATTTTTAATCAAATCATGTAAATCAGCATTAGCACCAACAGTTACCTTTATTCATACAGAAAGTAGCCGACACAAAGCACATGATCCGTTACAATCAGTATTTGTGATATAGGACCGTCTTTGTGTTTGTGTGAATGCATTAAGACTGAAAGAGTGCGGTTTCAGACTGAAATCCCCTCAGAAGAGCCCTCACCCAAGCCTGGTCTGAGCGCTTGGCTCCGGGGCCACTGTGGCCTGAGGTTTTGATTCCAGTGTGTCAGCAGTGCGTGAGTAATGAAGGCAGCCAGGCAGCAATGCGCTGGAACTGCAGGAACGGCAGCGTGTGAGGTGCTGAAAGCTGAAACCGTTTCATTGGCTGCAGTGCTGGGGAAACAGGAAGGAGAGCATAGAGAGGGATTTCTGTTCAGTTCTAAGTCAACTACTGGCCTAACCCCAAACAATATCTAATCCTCCCAGACCACCTAGAACTTTGTCAGCTCATATAGCAGAACAACATACTTCTGAGTCGGCTGCAGTTAAATCTTGTTGCAAGTCCTGTGGAATGTTCGCTTTAGTCATAATGCAATGATATTGTTAACAAAATTTTATCTTTTCTTGTATATAATTTGTGTGTGTGTCAGCAGACCTTTTTGAGTTAAACCTCAAGGCTCTGTTCGTCAAAATCGTGGTTTTCGAGAGTCAAGAACTGCTGGTTTTCCGCCCACTCTTTATCTGGGAGTCGGATGTGAAGCCAGTCTGGCTAATCAGCATTGATAATTTTTGAGTTATTTACTCGAGAAGAAAGAAAAGCAGTGCTGGATTTGAATTTGAAGTCCAGATTTGAGGATCCCTCCCCTAGGGGGTTTGATCACCTTTTGTTTAATTGATACAGAACAGTCCCCAGTTGCCAGCACAGCTGTTTGGTGTCTCGGGCTGGCTGCACACAAGGGAAGGCCGTCTCTGCTTCAATGCACAAAGCCTTGTTTCCCCTCCTCCACCTTTCCCTCCATACTCCTTCCTTACTTCCCAGATAATGGTCTGTATACCACCCCCAACCCCCACACTCCCCCACCCTCCACACTCGCCCCAATCCCCCATCCCACCCTACCCTGTCCCTGACCCAGGTGTTGGGCAAAAGGCAGCTTAAGTATTTTATGAGTGCAAAGGGTGCTGCAAATTTTAAATGCTTTTTGATGTAGGACATGGCTGTTAGGGGCTTGGGATTGCGTGTGTGTGTGTGTGTGTGTGTGTGTGTGTGTTGGGGGGCGGAGTCTGAAAGTGAAGTTTGTAGGATGGCTGCGCAGTCGGAGACTGGCCTGCCCTGTTCCTTCCTCCTGAGCTACAGCCAAAATCACAAACGACACCTGGCCACCTCTGTGATGAGATCAGAACAAGAACCGCCAGAACTTCTCTCCTTTTTTCCATAGGGATGAAAAAAAAAACCAATTCTCGGACGAGGCTTAGAGAAAAGTTCCAGTAAATTTAAGGTTTAGTTTTTCACTTAATATCTGAAAAGGCCGTTGATAGACTCAGCTGCTTTAGCTAAATTCACAGAAGGGCTACTTACGGCATTTGCCATAGTTGAATAGACAAGCTGGCCGTCTGTGCGGCCATTCCGCCTCACTGTCTGTCCCCCGTATGGTGGAAAAGACAGACCCTGATGTATAAATTACTGTGAAGGTACACATACAGCTGCCCACACAGATATCCCATCTCTGAAGTTCACCATGCAGTAAGCTATGCCATGCCTTCATACATAATAAAAAATAAGTAGTCAGGCAAATTATCTATACTACAGTACCTCTGAACGTTCAGATGAACCATCAAACTGTTCCCAAAACACTGTAAAACCATGACTGAAATCACAGAGGTACTTGCACATCTGGCTGTACTTATTACTGTGCACCTAAAATCCACATCAGAATCATTGCAATTTATAGGAGAGAGTGTGTGAGGTCACAGTGAGAGAGTGCAGAGCTAATTCATTATGCACACATGGGGAGCAGCTTTGGGGTGCAGAGAGCTCCACTCCTCACACACACATGCTTCAGATCTCTGATACTTCAGAGTCCAGCGTTAGATTATTACTGCGGCATCTGAATTTATTCAGGCCCCTGTAAAAAAACTTCAAATGAGCGGGCTTTGCGCTCTGTGGCTTTAATCTTTTCTTCATGCTGTTATGGAGGCTTCAGCTTGGAACATGTAATTAATCATCCCCAGAAATACAAAGAACAGTAAATATTTTGATACCATCAAGAAAATCGAGCAATTAAGACTGATACAAAACACATTTTAGCTCATTGAGCGCATTCAGGTAAAGGGTTAGACAGTGTAAGTGTATCTGACCGATATCAGCCCATTGACATGATTCATGTAGCTGAACTTGGTGACCCCATGGACGACTGCAGAAGTGGGAGAGATTTGTCACCTTGTCTCCAATGTTTCTTATGCTTGCACAACAGAAATAACACTTTTTTTTTTAAAGATGGAGTGGAGTTAAACGAGACATGTTTTAACTTCACTTCCACATAGCTGCGCTCTGGGAGAATTTTTCAAACTCAGGAAGTGACTGCACTGAGGCTGCTCCATAGGAGTCCAGAAAAGAGCGTTTTTCTTGGAGAGGAGGGCAGGAAACTCTGCGTTCCATCAGCACGGCATCCTGGGAGTTTAATCAGCCGAGGGCCTAGCACGGGATAGAAATGGATTTGCTTTGATCTCGCTGACGTGCCGTGGCAGAAATCTCCCTGCATCAGACTGCGAGGGGCTGCAGCACTGCGCTAATGCAAAGACAATAGTTCTCTCATTTCTTCTCCAAAAAAATGTAATAACATTAAAAAATGATCCGATCGCTCGGAATGGGAAACAGATGGAAAAGCCGGAGTACCACACACAGGCACTGGCATCGGACTCCGCTTGAGCTCAAACCCACATCTGGCTCCAAATCCCGTCTCCCCATTAGGCCTGTATCCCAGATGAGATCATGAGGAGCCGACGCTAATAAACGCCAGCCCACAGTGGGTGGGGGTGTTAAGGCCTCCCCCATGCTCTCTCTCTCTCTCTCTCTCTCTCAAGCTCAGGAAAGAGAAATGGAGGGGTAGAAGTGAAAGACCACTGCTGTGTTTCCAGACTGTATCAACATATCAAATAGCTGCGCATTCCCTTCGCCAGAAACAGCTAACTTGTGAAAAAAGGTCAGTGGGGTATTGGTCGTGAAATATAATGCCTATTTCCTTTGGGGGGGGTCAGAGAATAGTTTTTGCGCAAGTGCCCTTGTGTGCTAAGTGTGCTTTTCCAACATGTAGACAGTCTGTGCTTCAGTTGATGTGCTACATTTGACTGACATAAGTTTAACAGTGCCCCCCCAAACAGCTAATCAGCACTGGACCAGAATGCCTGTCAGCAGTAGAGTGAAGTGCAAGGCAGGTGCAACCAATACAGATCATAGGCTGTGAAAGTGGGAATTCTGGGTATTTGGGCATCCCGTCCTCCATTTCATGGTCCTCCTGTGCCAATAAAGCCCAAATAAATTGGTGGAAAGGGAAGAAATCAGTGGTATGCACACACTCACACGCACACGCGCGCGCACACACACACACAAACAAACTAAGAGGAATTAACACAAAACCCATGTAGGCTACTCACAGGTAGACGAGCACAGTGTATGCAAAAACATATGCCATATGTTGGATTCACTAAAGAACAAAATACGAGGGTAAATTGAATAGTGTGAGGATTTACTACACTCACAGTGCACCCCAGCCGTATTTGAGGGGTAAGACAAAGAATGACATCAAATAGTCTAATTTCAGTGCTCTCAAGGTCACAGTCAGATGGAATGGGTTCCATCCATATTCATATGTTTATTGATCCTTAAACTCAACCAAACCTTCACATCCAAAAGTAACTTATTGCATGCCATTTCCTAAAATTAGAGGGAGCAGAGGCAATATATGTGTGCAGGACTAGGAAAAGGGGTCACTTGGGATTTTTTTTCCATTCTGAGATTAACAGGGTCAAAGTTTTAACCTGTTCTATTTAACCGAAAATGCATGTGCAAAGCTAGAATTTCAAACTACTGTACTGTCAATTTACGACACTTTGGTGGGAAAAACTTGGATCACTCTTTGATTTTGTTGGAAAATCTCAATTTCCATAAAATGACCCAAGTGACCCCCTTTCCTAGTCCTGCACACATATTATGGCAAAGCTACCGGAGAACAAGAAGGGAGAATTTTCTAAAAAATCTGTTATATGCTTGCTGAATCTCAAGGCCAACATCAATTCTCATGTTATTTGAGGAGGCTGTCATTGTAACGCATGCACGAAAGCCAAGACAAACCAGACTGCTATTGGATGGTGGACTCTTGGGCTGGGATTCTGTTTCTCTTCCCTGTCCCTTTGTGCAGTAATTACCCAACCCCACCTGTCCTGTCTGTCTCTGTTCCTTCCTCATCCAAAGGGGGAGCTGAGAGAATCGGCAGCAGCTGTCTGTCTCGAAGGAACCCCCTGCTTTCAACTATGAGCAGACAGAACTGTTACCCTCATTTACCCTGTAGACTTCCCACTGAGAGGTAATACTGCGAGTCTTATCCCACACACCAGTCATATCAGGTCCCTCTGCGAAGTACGCACCTGAACACACAGTCAGGACAGTCATTCCAAAGGGGGAAAAAAAATGTAAGAAAAAAATGAGCCTGTATTTGTGTTTGTAAAGGGTGCCCCCTCCTGGCTTCAGCTTGTAAATGCATTCACATTTCATCAGCATTGGGTATGGTTTTCAGGTTCCTCAACGTCTGTGCAAACTACAGTGCACAGACTACTTGTTTCATTAGATGTCATTTATTGCAATCATTTACCCCAAATATCACAATCACAATTTAACATATATTTATTCTATCGTAATTGAATGGCTGTTTGTAATACACATATTGTGTGAAGGAGTCCTGTACAATATGGATAACTGAAGGCATTCTTATGGACACAGTGTCACAGTGCCAAATTGTTCCAGACTCTATGGAACACTGGAGATTGAGAGGATTTACTTCATTCCTGGTAACCTTAGTCTAGCAGGATCCCAATCTGACATAAATTTTTGTAGTGTGTCATTTTCCTGTCCTGCTGGACATAAATCATTTTAGAGTATGTTTTGCTGTAACTCAAAATAACCCACAATCTCTATGCTTTTCTTGGCTATTATGATGCTCTTTCAGGTGACATAGGATGAATCCTGACACATGCACTGTGAGTTCAGTAACTTCGCTGTTTACATTTTTGTCCCTTTCATTAAAGGGCATCTAAAGTCGATTCTCTGACAGGACATTGAATGTCCAATGTCTACAAACAAATCACTTGCTTTTGTTGACATCTTGCATTGTCACATGACCAATTTCATTCATATAAACCAGGGCTATTCAACATTATCCAGAAAGGGCCAGTGTAGGTGCAGGCTTTCATTCCAGCCAAGCAGTTACATACCTGATTCCACTCATCAAGCTCTTTAGCAAAGAGTCTTGGGGTTGATTAGAAGAATCAGGTGTGTAACTGCTTGGTTGGAATGAAAACCTGCACCCTCACTGGCCCTTTCAGGATAATGTTGAATAGCCCTGATATAAACCAATGTTTTGCGTACCGTACATGCGTAGATAATCCTTCTATTTCGGTTCGTTTGCGCAGGTGCGGCTCACTGATTGGCCGATAAACAAAAACAATGGGAATCGACTTTAGATGCCCTTTAAACACTAGATCTGCTCTTTAGTGCTGATTTGAAAAGAAACGACTCCCTAATGCCTCCTGGTGGTAGACATTGGTCTGTTGGATAAACTACAATCACTGGCCAAAATTGCGGAATCTTTGAGAAATGCCAATTACATGGTAGTTACATTTTTTCCCTCAGCATCGCGTGATTCAATTTTTTCCCCTCTTCTCGATTATTTAAAAATACGCCATGAATTAAAATAGTTTTATTTGTTTGAGGCGTGTTTCATGAAGCCTGAATATTAAGCTAATACATTTTAACTGTTTTGTGTCTGATCTGCGATGCGTTTATTTGGCACGAAGTAACAAAACTTGGATGAACATCTTCTATGTGTGGTGATGCCTTGATTTTTGCCAGGGGTTGTATGCTGTGCAGACTTAAATTTGAATGAATGCCGCATCATCCGTACATTACATAGGCCACGGAATTTATTATATAGCTATCTAAAATGGAAGGAGTTTTTGTCTGCATTCCTTCCATTCGACTTCACACTTGACGGGTGTAATGTTGAGGTCCCGAGGAAGTGCAGTGTCGAGTGAGAAGTATTTTGAATGAGAAGGCAAAGCAATCGGTCCGTTCTTGGACAGGCACGCTTTGAACGAACACTGCCCTAGCTAGTATTTTTTGAAAACACATAGTTTTTCCACTGTAATGGGTGGCAGTACACAACTGGGCTAACACATGGGTGCGATCCTTTTAAGGGGACTGTAGGCGGAGTTCGGACTAAGCAAGGACTGAGGAAATGAAAACAGTGCCGTAGGTTGCGGGGAAGCAATGGGTGGTCCGAGTTGGGGAACAGAGAAAACGGCCTATACAATGACAGCCTACAGGATCTTGTTTCTTTTGCTAATTGATGCTTGTTTCCAGTCTGTCAACGGTAGGCTGAATCTTTTTCATAGCAGAAAATTAATTTTCCTGATTATTTCATCGTATGTCTTGTTGCTAAATTCGTTAGCCAAGAGACATCTGTGGCGATGCTAGCGAGCCGGCTAAACAGGGTACTTCGTGTGTTAGCTAGCTAGTCATCCAGCTAGCGAGGTATACCAAAATAAAGCATGCGTGATCAGACACACTGACATGGTTTGCTTGCCATGATGGCCCCTAGATTATGATCTGATGAGCAGTGGGAAGCTACACAACTCTTTAGTATTTTAAATTTACAATCAAGGAATTTACGCGTCTTGGCATATGAGAAGCCTGCTTCGGTGGTTTCAGCACGGGAAATGGTTGGGGAACTAAGCTTATTAGCTAGGCACTTGAGTTTTGGGGCTAGATTTGTTGGTAACTAGAATCTCATGATTCTGATTGACACGTTTCACCATTAGTTATTGACAATCAGTGCTGCTACACTCCTTGTGCACAGTTAGATAGTTAAGTGCGAAATGATACCGTGTGACTGAGAATATTTCTTTGCACATGCTTTGTGGACAAATTAATGTCTTGGGTCGTGACGCTTGCTAAGCTTGACGTAAACAACTGCCTGACCGTAGCCGCTACAGTTAGCTAGATATTCACTTCCCTTTGTGTTCCGTGTGTTTCAGGGTACTTGAGCTCCCCCCACGTTGGCCAGGAACCCCCATACAGCCGCGATGCACAGGAAGGGCCTGTTATTACAAGTCCTGTATCCTCGGCTCCCACCACTGGTAACAGATTTTTCTTTCTTTTTTTTAATGTAATCCATCATGAGAATGGTGATAAGAAACCATAACACGTCTCTTAAGATTTAATTTGTGTAAATCTCTTAAATTGTTTACGCAGTTTCTCCTACTAGTTCGGGTGGCTATGTCTCCAAGTGCCCAAGTGGAGGCTTGTGCTCCAAGTTGCCTGCTGACTGCATCACTTGCACTGAACATCACAACTGCACGTATGGAAAGCCTGCCACCTTCTCCTGCCAGGCCAAGAAGGGTGTCCACTGCATTGTGAGTCTGGCAAACGACATTCTTTGTCGGTGGTGTTTGTCAGTAGTGTTCATTCTTGGACTTCTCTTTGACAAATCTTCAGTGTTTACCAATATGTAGGAAAAAAAATAGAAAAGGAAAATCTGTCAGGTATAGAGTAGGAAAGCATTTTTTATGGGCTGCATCTCTACGCATGCTTTCTAGGGGCCATCTGGACAGCAGCGGACCAACTTCTCTCTCACCATGACCTGCCAGTTCTGCTGGCAGCTTGACCCTTCCAAGTACCAGTGCACCAACTCTACCAGCTGCATGACAGTGGCCTGTCCTCGCAAACGCTACATTGCCAACTGCACTGTGCTGGACCATGTACACTGTCTGGGTGAGCAGCTGCCTCACAATTCATAGTGAAGACTTTTGGAAAAACCAATCATATTTTTTTTTTTGTGTTGCCTGCATAGCAGAGCAGACACATAGGGGTCACTTTGATTCATCTCACGTCTGTCGTCATAGTCCCTTGTCACACTTCTTCTATCCGCAACTCCTCCTAGACCATTTATGGTAATTGGAACTAACTTGGTCAGTACATTTATTATGACCTGTAGATGCGCAGCACATATTTAGATTTTATATAAATTAAATTTTTAATCCACACCATGCAGAAAGTTGATCATCCTTCTTGCTTCTGTATCTAACCATAGGCGACACGTCTTCCATGGATCTAAGTGTATAAATTCATACCATTCTACTACATTCTGAGGTGTGAAAACATAGATAATCAGATTCTTGTAATCCACTTGGTACCTTGTTCTACACATTGCGTGAAGTTCTACTTAATTTCTCCCTCCGTATGTAGTGCTGAAAGATATAGCCATCAGCATGTCTTTCCATCCATTCCTTTCTAATCAATTTAGTTTCCGAACCATGACTCCAGAACTGTTCAGTATTATTCCATGAAAGTTTCTGCAACGAACAACCAAGTGCTGGAGTAGTGTCTTTAGCCATGCTGGAATTATGTCTCCCCTCAGGAGGGAGGGGAGACATATTGGTTTTGTACGGTTGCCCGTCTGAGTCAGCGTTCGCGTCGGCCTTCCCACAGTTTCCAGGCTGTAACTCGGAAACCGTTTAAGATATTTACATCAAACCTTGCACACTCTTTCAACATTGTATGTAGATGTGCCTTTTACTGTCTGTGAACATCATTTGGGGGGCTGCGTTGGGGTGGAGGGAGACATTTTTTTTTTTTGCCTTAAAATTAAAATTTTTTTTTTTTATATTAATTTGTCACAAGTTGGCGCTATAACAGGAAACTTTGTTTTGGCCTATAGCTTTTGAACTGTTGGTCTCAGAAACCAAATTCTTTATTTGCTGGAGTCCACACAGCTCTATCCATGTAAGCCATCATGCCAATTAGTAGCAAATATTTCCAAAGTTCTTTCAAATTCTCTATTTTTGGCCATTGAACTACAGGATCCTTGGTCCTATTTTTCTGTTTTGTCATGGGTTAATCTGTGATGAATCTTGAAGTTATGGCAATTTAGCAGACGCTTTAGCAAATTTCTCCATTTCACTTGGGAACAATTTTATATGTCTGGATAAAGTACTTGGGCAGCTCATGCAAAGCAGGTTCCAGGTTGCTTTTGGTTTCAATGGCAGTATCCTACCAGACTCTCTGGTAATTCTGGTTGATGCGATTTACTGGCATTTTATTTTAAAATGGGGAAAGTGGGCATGATGCAGCACTGCACTGTTTCTTTTTTATTGATCTACAGGGAATCGAATTTTCCCGAAACGCCTATACTGCAACTGGACAGGAGGGTACAAGTGGTCAACAGCTCTAGCCCTCAGGTACTTTTTTTTTTTTTTTTTTCATAGTCTTGAGTGCCTGTAAGCACAGATTGCCATGTTCATGAGGCCAGATGCTAACTATTTCTGTGTCTGTTCATCTGCAGCATTACACTGGGTGGGTTTGGAGCTGACCGGTTTTATCTCGGCCAGTGGAGGGAGGGCCTTGGGAAGCTCTTCAGCTTTGGCGGGCTGGGTATCTGGACGCTGATAGACGTGCTCCTGATTGGAGTGGGCTACGTTGGGCCTGCTGATGGTTCCCTGTACATCTGAGCTGAAGAAGCCATTGGATAAGGTTGCTCCAGGCTCAGTCCACTGCCTGTGCATGCAACTTTCACTGCACCTTACCAGGATGCCCGAGTTCACACATGCCTGTCAAGTCCAGCGCCCTAAGTTACACGCTGCATTACTTCAAACTCGCAAATGGAACAGACTCGTCAGACACGCCTCTGGTGGTGTGCTCCTCCCTCGTGACTGTCTCTCTCCTCTCTGTTTTATTTATTAGCTTCTATGTGCAATTTGAAGTAAAATCCCATGGAACTAGGAAGAGGCATGGGAGTCAGACATGTGGAGCAGGGAATTGATGTTTGTCATGTTATTGTTTTACATTACACTTTCATGTATATGCGGTTTTGATTATTCATCATTGTGATTGAATGATTCGAACTTGGAAACAAAAGTTGATTTCTTACTTTGTGGCTTTTAGTCACCCTCTAGATGCATAGCAGGAATTCCTGCTTGCTTCATTTTGCATCTTCACTGTTTTTTATTTATTTTCTTTTTTGTTAACAATCCTTTAGTGTTTATCTAATTATAAACTGTACATTTTAATTTCTGTCGCAAGCCATGTGTAGAAAGGATGCCTGTATATAAAGTGCTGTATAGGATCACGTTGGAAATATTTGAGTGTGCCTGGGGTATCTTTAGCTGATTCGAGACCAATGTCGGACTAATGGATGAGCAGTAGTGGTTGAACCATTCCTCTGTTTCTGTCGATGGAAACTTTTGGAAGTCTCAATGAAAATTTCGAAGGAGATATTGTAGAGTAAATGTATGCCCGTGAAAATTGTGTAGTAATTTATACGTGACAGAAATACGAGAATGTTTGCTATTTACGTTAATAAGTTAGCGCAGCACTAACTGATGGCTCACTTTCGGATGATTTGCTTTAAGACCCGTTTTGGTAATGTACCGAAAGATTTGTTAAAGCGAATGTATATAAAGTTCAAGGATGTTTTGTACATTCTTCCCTCATTTATTTCGTATGCTTTCGCTAAATTTAGTTGTTCTTACCCCCCAACGCGCAGGTTTCGCTCTCCTCCTTGCGTAATGGGACCGGTCCTAAGTGTGTCCGAGTTTCGTGGGGGAATGGTTAGGGAGCTGCAATATTTTGTGCAATGGGGTAATGTGCACTGAGGGCAACGTCAATTAGAAAGCCTTGGTTTTTCAAGCTTGAACGCTGTAAAGGTCTTTTCAGACAGGTACAACTTGTAATCTTGATCGTAGATTGTATTCTGTTGTTCTAAGTGCGGATGGAGGGGCCAGTTGATTCATTTTATCGACAACTTCCGAAAGTGGTAAGTTCTACTAGTAAGTTATGTCATCGTTGCGATCATCGACTATATTAAGACAGAATGTCAGTGACAAGCGGAGCTATATTCACAAATCTGAGTTGAATGGATTAATCGCAAAAATATGCAGCGCATGGAGTGGATCATTGTTCGGTTTCAATTTTGCGAGCGTCAAAAGGCAAATCATCGTGAATTAGCGATGACATATGCCGTATAACAGTATACATCCTTGCACCCATATAGCCAGCCGGATGGCATCTAAGCTAGCATGTTATCAACTTTCCTGGGGTGCGTTTCCCAATAGCATAGCCGCTAACTATGTTAACTTGAACTTTGGTCCATTCACGGACTATGGTTCCAACCACATACGTTAGCATCTGTGCTTTTGGGAAACACACGACTGTTCGAATCGATTATATTTTACCCGGATCACAAGTCTCATGCCTTAACATTAATTTATTTCATCAGAATAACATAAATTTCAGTGTCACATGATGTGAACGTGCTCAGTAAATGGGGAATTATCATCATCTAAAATTGAGTGTTCTAATTTACTGTAGTACATCTGTACTGTTCCCCGTCAAAAATGAGCGGTCACTGGAAATTAAATGGGTGAGACTGGAAGCAGGAAAAAGAAATTGAGAGCTCAAGCACTTGTCCATCCTTCAGAAGATTCATTGCTACCACTAGAACTTTAAATTTTCTCTTTATGTTTTCCCTTGAAATTGGTTCAAAGTCAGAAAAGGCTTCATTTTTTTAAAGCATTGTAGGACAATGACGCATACAGATTCTGTATCTGCTGATTGCAGCGCTTCACTGAAACTTCACCACACTTAGACTGAGAATGCTTCTCCCAGTTTAATTTAAAACATTCCCAGGACGCCATGTTTTCATGGCTACAGCATTATCTAATAGAATATCTATAGCTCATACATCATTTTTTACATATTGCCATGTAGTTCAGCTGGACATATTTGAGATCGTTGGAAACTGGGATCTCCACTGTAGTTTAAAATAGGCCTGAAGTTCCATAAGTTTGAATACAGCAGCTGCATTTGATAGGCCGATATATGGGTCCATATTAATTATGGGGTTAACTCGTGGGAAATTTTCCCATATATTTCCCATTTTACCTTTCTGTTCATAGAACCTTTCCCCTACAGAAAATACACCTTTCAGGGAAAATACAAAAGTACTGGATATTCTGTCAAACAAGTGGAAATTTTTTTCAACTACATCCCCAAATCAGAAAAGGCTGGGACATCATTTTAAAGTTGACATAAAAAGCAGTGATTTGTAAATGGTCTTTGATCTGTATTAGATTTGATAACCATACTACACCACATAATGTGATATTTCACTGCATGAATGTTCAATTTCAATGTTTCAATTTTGACTCATATTCCAAAAAAGTTTTTACAGTATTTAGCTCTTCGTAATGTTGCCGTTGCTTTTGACTACACTTTATAAATGCTTGGGAATTGAAGACGCCTAGTTATTTAAATTTTTTGGTGTAATGTGTCCTATTCTTTCTGCAAACAATTCTCAGGGTGTGCAACAGAACAGGGTCTTTGTTGTCGCATTTTGTGTGTCAAAATGCACGTTCTCTGCTGGGAACAGGTCGGGACTGCAGGCAGGCCAATCCAGCACCTGCACCCTCTTCCTCTGCAGCCATGCCTTTGTATGCATGTGCAGAGCGCAGTTTTGCATTGTCTTGTTGATATATGCATGGGTGTCCCTGGAAAATATGTCGTCTTGAAGGCTGCATGTGTTGCTCCCAGATCTTCACATGCCTCTCAGTATTTATGTGCCATCACGGAAGTGCAAGTTTCCCATTGCTATGGGTACTGACACAACCCCATATACTACGGCTGAACATAGCTTTTGGACTTGATGCTTGTAACAGTCTGTATGTTGCTTTTCTTTTTTTTTTGTTTGGAGCACCTGGCATTCATTTTATTCAAAAGAGACCTGAAAAATTGGCTGTTCTGACCATAATACTCATTTCTACTGTGTGACGATCCATCACAGATGTGTCCAAGCCCAGGGAAGTCAACAGCTTTTTTGGGCACTGTTAATATTAGACTTCTATTTTGCTTGGAAAAGTTTTATCTGGCATTTGTGGATGTACCTATAGAATTTAGTAGTATTTTACAAAGGTTTGCAAAAATATTCCTAAGCCCATGCAATCACATTATGAATAGATGAAAGTTCTTAATGCAGTGCTGTCTGAGTGATCACACAAACATACCTCCAGATTTCTTGTATCTTTTGTTGTGCATCAAAGAGGGCAAAATATCTGAATCCCTCCTTATATTGGTTTGAGGAACATTGTTTTTAAAACTTCCTGTGATCTGCTCACATTTTTGTGAACAAATTGACAGCCAATCTTTGCTCCTGAAGGACGAAGCCTTTCCTGTATGCTGCTTTTGTGCTGAATCATGATTTCACTTACCTGTTGACATCAGCTGTTTCAAATCACATCATTTTTCTTTCTTTCTTTTTTTTAACCTTATTACTTGTTCTAAATTGTCCCCATCTCAACATTTTTGGAATGCATTGTGGGGTTGAATGGCAGGAATAGGTGTATATTTACAAATAAATGAAGTTGACTAGACAAAGATTAAATGTCTTGTCTTCTACAGAATCTGCAATGGAATAGAAGTAAAAGTGAATTTATAAATTAATACTTTCTATTTTTATGGGCATTTTCCATACCGTCCCAACTTTTTCTGAGTAAGTGTTGCTTTTAGAATCTTTCCCACAGCCCAGGCATATAAAGCTTTGTTAGGGCCTTGCTCTCAATCAATCTTTAAAAGAACAGTGACCTAATGATTCACTGTATGTGATGCTCTTTATCACATATTTCATCATGACACTGGTGGGCAGGATAGAGTCCAGGATGGAACTAATGGTGAAGATGCTCTTCTGTCATATTCTGAGGTTGATGGATTAAAATGCTACCTCAAACTGTTTTTGAAAGAGCCAGTCAAAGTCACAGTAAAAACTATGACCAACTTGGATGAAAGACACACAAATAAAGACATCTGTAAGACAGTAGACTGGACAAATGTCCAAGCTTTCATGGGTTTGTTGATTTTGTGAGGTGCACTAGGCCAGAAACACCCTCCACCTGTCTAAAGCACATAGTGTCAGATTGAGCAATTTCTCTTTCACCTTTGCCACAAATGAAAATCTCAATGGTTTAACTCAGTTAATATGTGATTACACTAGAGTTACTGAAAATACTAGGTCACTTATTGATGTCATATTTATATCCATTCCAGAGATTCACAAATGTACTGCTGTTTTTCAGATCACCATGAGTGATCATTACTTAATCCATACTGCAATTGCCAAGTGTGAACCAAAGATTAATAAGCAACAGCATAATGATATCAAGTATAGATGTTACAAAAACTTTAATGTGGCAAATTTTGTCAATGAGATTAGTAATTCAACTGTTTTGAACAGTATTTTCAATTGCCAATATGTTAATGATGCATGGATTCTTTTCAAAAATGAATTTCTTAAAATCAGTGATAAGCATGCACCTATTCGTGTTTCCAGAATGAAAAGTAGATATAATCCTTGGATTGATAGTAGTATTGTTGAAGTAATGTATAGAAGAGATTGGATTGATAGTTGTATTGTTGAAGTAATGTATAGAAGAGATTATCTTCATAAACTTGCTACTCAGAGTGGTGATGTTGATCAAATTAATGAATATAAATCTGTTAGAAATGAAGTAAATGTTTTGATTAAGAATGCTAAGAAAAAGTATTATGAAGATCTTTATGCTGAAGGCAAACATAATTCGAAGAATTTATGGATTGAATTATCTAGATTGTCTGGTAAGAGTTTTTCTAATGATGATTGTCCAAGTTCACTTACTGCTGACCAGCTTAATGTCTATTTTGCAAATGTCGGCATCAATAATTAGTCATTTACCGCATCATAATGATATTCCGTGGAATGGTCCTGAGAGTATTTATGATTTCAAATTTAATGAAATGGGTAATGAGAATATTTATAAACTTCTTGTGTCTTCAGCTTGCGTAGTTCTTTAGACATATTAGAATTTGATTCTAAGTTACTGAGACTTTGTGCTCATTTTGTTGAGCCAGTAACACATATTTTCAAGCTTTCATTATGTACTGGTGTTGTTCCTTCTGATTGGAAATATGCTCGTGTCACGCCTATTTATAAGGGAAAAGGAGATGTCATGAATACTTGCAATTAGACCAATTTCTGTCATAGAACATATTGCAAAAATTTTTGAAAAAGAGGTCCAATATCAATTTGTCTCTTACTTGATCAGTAAAGATTTTTTAACTTTAGATCAATCTGCATATAGAAAATTTCATTCTACTACCACTTGTTTACATAATACCATTGATGAATGGTTGCAAAACATTGATGATAAATTATATACTGGGGTATGTTTCCTTGACATTTCCAAATGTTTTGATATTATCGATCATGAAATACTTCTTAATAAAATGAAGAAATATGGTGTTAGGAATATTGAATTTGAATGGTTTAAGTCGTACTTAAGTAATAGGACACAAAACCATTGAATGTAAGTATGGGAGTGCCTCAGGGCTCAACATTAGGGCCCTTATTATTTATGCTTTTTGTTAACAATCTGCCAATGCATGTCTCTAATGGTCGATGTAGTATGTATGCGGATGATTCTGTTATCTATTGTAAGGATACAAACATTGCAAATCTCAATGATTCTGTTAATGATATTTTGCATCAAGTCAATGAGTGGAACAAGGCCAACAGGCTTGTTTTAAATGTGTCTAAGTCTACGTCAATGCTAATTGGTTCTAACTCAAATATGAATGAAGAAGATGATTTTCAACCATTTTTGGATAGTAATGCTATTGATATAGTTCAGTCAACCAAATATTTGGGTATAGATGACAAACTTAAATTTAATGTTCACGTAAATAAACTTATGAAAAATCTTTCGAGGAAACTTACATGGTTGGCACGTCTTAGACACATTGTTCCTGACAATATTTAGAAATTATCCTATACTACATATGTTATGCCTGTTTTTGATTATGCATGTTCAGTTTGGGGTTGTTCAAAGAATAATATCTGCTATTCAGAGGTTACAAAACAGAGCTGCTAGAATATACTGAGGGGCATTAAAAACGCAAAATGGTTTTTATCGTCTAATTTGAAAACTGATAATTTTCCCTTTTGCTGATTGACATGATGACCATCAGGTATGGTAAGCATTGCAAAATGTCAAATGTCTGGGTTCGAATCCTTTCTTGGTTTAACACCTCTTTATGATTATCTAAATGCAGCACAGTTCCATGGATCATGGTCGTGAATCACATTGGGAGAAATCATTTTGCACATGAAAAGTTGAAGATCAGGGCCAATAAAAAACACATAAAGTCACATCATTCCCACTTCAAATGCCACAAACAAATGAATCTCAGAAGAGTCAAACATTTTGAATGTTGAATGATGGCCAGTCTCAAAGAAAAGATTCTGGACGCATTAATGTCCATTCAATGACTGTATCCAGACTGCAGGGATGACACAGAATGACCAGATGTGTCAGCTGTCGTCCCCGACAAAGTGCGTCATCTGTGACGCCACAAAAACACATTCCATAAAACGTCTTCTGCCATGTCAGATAATGCATAAGAACTGCTGAACTGACTGCCAATGCAACAAGAACAGTGAAGGCAAGTCTCCCTACCAAAAGCACAGTTTCCCGAGACCGTGTTTTGCAACTACGAAAGAAACCATTTACCACTACTTAAAACAGTATATTTTATAAATCGTTTTTAATGCCTCTCAGTTTATGTGGCAATTATGACATTATAAATACAAGAGGTATTGATTTAGTTAAAAGCTTAGGTTGGCAAAAGAAAGGATAAACTACTTTCGAAGTATTAGTATGTATAACTGTATTCATGGCACGGCTCCATTGTATTTGTGCAATTCTATTGTAATGGCTTGTGAAACCAGTGACAGACATACCAGGATAAGTGATACTTTACAAGTTCAAGTTCCTTTCTGTAGAACTGATATATTTAAGAGATCTTTCATATACAGAGGTTCCATTGTCTGGAATGATTTGCCAGACCATATTCACGATGCCAATTCTGTCACTGGCTTCAAACCTCAGTTAAAGGTAGAGACAGGGCCAACACTGCTATGACCTAGGTGCTTTCATTTTTGCTTTATATCTGGACCACATGAAAAACTGTTTTACAGATGTGTATGCCAGGATAAATATCTTAATAAATAAATGCTGCAGCTGACACATCTCAGATGTTCAATACTATGATAAAGTGTTAATAAAAAATATTTTGTGCCACCTTTTAAAAATTTGAAAGAGAAAGTTTCAGAGAAAACGTCCTAGCTAAATGTTGATACAATTTTGATAAACAGCACAGCATTTTCTATGTGGTATTTATATTACACTACAGGCCAAAAGTTTGGGGCCACCCTCAGATTTTTAATGGTGCACCAAGTGCAATGTGACCCCTTGGTTTTGGGGAAGGCATTTATACAGCATGCCTTCTTGTTACATAACATGATTTTATGTCACTAGGACGTCAACAGTGTTAACACAAATAGGGCCCTATGAAATCCGTTTTATTTTTTTCCAAATTCCGTTTTATTTTTTCCCAAATTCCGTTTTTTCCGTTTTAATTTTTTGGAATTCCGTTTTTTACCAATTACACCAATTTTACCATCAGAGAGAGCGTGCTATTTATGTTAATGAATAAAATGTTCACTAATTAAATAGAAATAACCTTAAATTCGTTGATGCAACCCTCCATTTTCCTCAGTACTTAAAGTCAGAACAAGTACTTCATAATGACGCAATATAACATTGCACTGTGATGAAATAATATTTTTTTAACCTAAAATAATACTACAAAATAAAATGGTCTCTTTGAAGGAAGAGTAAGCTACAGTCAAAAAGGCAGACAATGGCCGTACTGACATATTATTCTGACTGCCCCTTTTTAATCATTTATAATCTTATTGTATATACGTTGTGTGTGTGTGTGTGTGTGTGTGTGTGTATATATATATATATATATATATATATATATATATATATATGAGAGCAGCAGTAATGACACTCAGTTTCCCCCACAAATCAGCAGTTGTCTGATTCCGATGTATCTGCTATATTTAATTTATTTTTTTTTTTATTTTTAAGACACTTTTGTTCAGTAATCCCAATACTGTGTATTACATCCTAGGACAAAATGTTCTTCAGTAATGATTAAACATGAACAAACTGACACAAATATGCATCAGCTATTATTTCACCACTGGGGGACGACGTTACGTCATAATTTGCATGCACACAATTCACTAAATTGACTGTGAAAAGAAATATTGTAGGCTATTTAACGGTTATATAAGTTGTTAAGCTAACATAAGATGACAAATGACGATGTTTAGGACCCTGCAATCCCTGGCATCAGTGGTCTCGTCCAGAGCGGTAGGTAACTCAGAGTGGCGACACCCATTGACTTCGTTGTTCGAGTGGTCACGTGGTTCGTGGGGAAGCGCTATAGTTCCAAACAAACGCCGCGCTGTCATTGTCTCCTATGGGAAAGACAGCATCGATTGCGTTACTGAACGTTAAATATTAAATTCAACCTTACACAATTGCCGCACATTTCTCTTTATGAATTACATTATTTAAAGACATGTTTATAGAGGTCGTGCTTTTACTACTAAGATCATGTCATAGCTTTTGGAGGGAAAGATTCATGTTAGCATCAGTGAGCTAGTAGGCCTACTTATATGTACCATTGATCCGCTATAATTTCTAAGTAAATTTAACCCTGTATTTACACTGTCATGGGGATGGATAAGTTTACATATTTTAGCTTTATTAAGTTACATTATTGGATTATCAGGGTCTGCCTTTATCTTCTGGATTTACCCACAACAACCATAGAAAAATTCTGCTGACCTGTAATATCATTCAGTGTCATGCCAGTTCTTCCTTTAAGTAAAGGTGCACCACCATGGTCATTTCAGAGCCCTTGATATTCTCAATTCTAATGTTTAGATAAAATGAACGAAATACGTGTAACCTACAGCTGGTGAGACCAGGAGACTGAATGAGATTAAATACAATGACTGATGCAAGGAAAGGTTTTCAACAAAAAGATTTTTATTGTGGACAATTAGATATTGTAGATATTAACAGTGGACAACAGGACGGCACAGAAATTGAAGTTGATAAACAAATTTAACAAGGAGGGGTGCAAGTGTGAGTGAGTGAACCATGAGTGAACCTTGAACAACAAATAACAAAAGAAATACAACGTTGTACATAGTAATGTGGCAGGGTGGTTGTAGGTTCTAATGTGGGAGAGGGGATGATCAGTGTCAAATTAATAAACCTTCTCGATGTGTGGAACTACTAAGTGTGTGTGTGTGTGCGTGCGCGTGTGTGTTTTCAGAACAGGGCAGGGTTCTGAATAGAACTATAACAACTAAATGGATTTAACAGGAATGTACTGAATAGAACTGACTAGTAAACTCTTGGAACAAGAACGATACTGTAAAGCATGACTATTTGTGGAATTACAAATAATTAAATAAAGGAGTTGGGGACATTACAAATACAAGGGCCAGGAATGTTGGAAGAGGTTTGCAAATTTTATACATCTCAGAACTTCCCACAAATCCTGTAGCCTCCATCGCCAACCGCAGCCTCTGCCGCCTCTGCCAGCGCCTGCCTCCACCACTGCCAGCAGCACAGGGTACCTGCAGGTTTTCAGTGAGTTAAATTTAAGACCTTTTCAAAGTCTCCCATTATTGACATGTAAGACACTCATGCAATTACAAAAGTTAACAAAATCATTGCATTATTTTAAAAAGGAGTTTTACATTTAATTTGGGATTAAAATAAATGTGTGATTTGCAAAGTTTATACATCTCAGAACCTCTCACGAACCCTATAGCCTCCATTGCCAACAGCAGCCTCTGCCCGTATTAACGGTAAGCCTACATGGCACAGTAAAATGAGCACAGAAAAGCAATAAAGACTAACCACAGCCACCACATCTCTTCAAGAGCAAATCATTTAAAAAGACCATCTTTTTGCGAAATACAACATGGCATATAATACAGCTAGCTGGCTACAGCAAGATCGCTTGAAAGCTAACAGCGCCTGGCATGACAAATGCAGATTGGCAGATGCAATTTCATAATAGCTAGCTAAAACATGATGGGTGACACTTAGGTCGTCAACGTCCTAACTTGTGGTTTCATTCAATTTTATGAATAACAAGTGGTGTGGTTTTCATCCGAAATGGTTCTTGAGAGCTAAACTGAGTTAGAAACTCTGCAACCGTTCGTGATTTAACTTAAAACACCGGATCAAGCTAGGCTAGGTAAGAGCATGTCAAAATTGTCAAAGCTAACTTTAAAATAAAATTTTAAAAAACTTTAACGAAACCAATCACAGGCATCTAATCCCATCATTTACCGTCGCGATTTATATCGGTTTTGTGAGAGATAGAAATAGAAACTCCGTAGAGTTAATGACTGAATTCCCACAGCTGACCAAGATAACTATGGTTATCAATGGCTCTGGTCTCATCTACAACAACAAAAAACTTCTTCCTAAAGATCTTCTGTAGCACCGAAGAGTTGTGTTGCTCGAACCAGAGCGATAGATGGAATCTCAATGACCCTGGCTCAAACACTTGGGGCAGGTGAATTTGACGAAGGCTGCTCACATTTTCGCGTGCATTCGCGTCTTTACATTGACTTTGAATGTAATCTGGACGCGCAAATATTTTGTTTAGCGTTCGGTGGAAACCTGGCTTTACGAACAGCATTTCAGTCAAATTATGCCGATTTCCGCGAAATTCCGCGTTTATCAACAGATTCCGTTTTCATTGGCCAATTCCGCGATTCCGTGATTGCGGAAATCATAGGGCCCTACACAAAGGCATTGGAACTCAATTATAAAACCTTGTGGTCAGTGATCAATCAGTCAAGACAGCTTTAAAATGTGGTCTGAGGTCTGGAATTCACCCAAAACCTATTGGCTTACTATATTTTATGCACTGAAGTCATTTCATGTTCAAAAATAAGGAAAGAACAGTTGATGCTTGATTTTTTTTTTTTTTTAATCTGAGGGTGGCCCCACTCTTTTGGCCTGTAGTGTAGATGAAGTAATTACTGTCATGAGAAGAGGAAAGTACACCCTCTTAAAGTTCTATACTTTCGCATATCAGGACATTTAAAAAAAAAGTCAGCTGGTCCTTATCAGGTTCTAAAATTAGGTAAATCTAACTTCAGGTGTCAAACAACACACAACAGCTTCCATCATGCCATTATTTATTAAACCAAAATGCAGACGTCATCTGTGAAAAATTCAGTGCGCCCCATGATTCAATGGCTTGTAGAACCACTTTTAGCAGCAATGACTTGAACTAATCCTTTTCTATATGATTTTATCAGTCTCTGACATTGTGGTGGAGGAATTTTGGCCCACTGTTCTTCACAACATTGCTTCAGTTCATTGATGTTTGAGGACATTTGTTTATGCTCAGCTCTCTTAAGGTCCTGCCACAGCATTCCAGTTGGGTTCAGGTCTAGACTTTGACTTAGCCGTTGCGGCACCTTGATTTTTTTTTTCTTTTCCAGCCATTCGGTCATAGATTTGCTGGTGTGCTTGGGATCATTGTCCGTTGCATGACCCAATTGCGGCGTAAGCTGACGTACAGTTGGTTTCACATTTGACTCCAGAATACTTTGGTACTCAGAAGAGTTCATGGTTGACTCAATAACTGCAAGGTGTCCAGGTCCTGTGGCTGCAAAACAAACCCAAGTCATCACCTCTCCATCACCATGCTTGACAGTTGGTATGAGGTGTTTGTGTTGATACGATGTGTTTGGTTTGCACCAAATGTGGTGCTGTTCATTATGGCCAAACAACTCCACTTTGGTCTCATTTGTCCAAAGGACATTGTTCCAGAAGGCTTGTGGTTTATTCAGATGCAAGCTTGCAAACCTAAGCCATGCTGCCATGTTCTTTTTGGAGAGAAGAGGCTTTCTCCTGGCAACCCTTCCAAACGAGCCATACTTGTTCCCTCTTTTTCTAATTGGGCTTTCGTGAACTTTTAACATTTGACATGCTAACTAAAGCCTGTAGAATGCTAGATGTAGTTCTTGGCTTTTGTGCTATTTCTCTGAGCATTGCATGGTCTGACCTTGGGGTGAATTTCCTGGGATGTCCACTCTTGGGAAGATTGTCAACTTTTGGGAATGTTTCCCACTTGTGAATAATCTTCCTCACTGTAGAATGATGAACTTCAAATTGTTTGAAAATGGCAGTTATAACCCTTCCCAGATTGATGGGTAGCAACAGTTGCTATGAATGCTGATGTCTGTCCCTCTTGGCATTGTGTTAGCATACATTTAAATGCTCCAGAGCCGCAAAGTGCCAAAACCTCTGCTTTTACTGAGGTGGCGACACTTGCTGATGATCAATTAGTCAAGTGCATTTGATCAGCAACACCTGGCTGCTAATTACATTCGTAATTCCTATAAAAGCAGCAAGAGTGTACTTAGTTTTTCACCCGTGGCACCTGCATTTTAGCTGAATTTTTGTAAAAGAAATCATGGCACAGTGGAATCTGTTGGGTGTTGTTTTACACCTGAGGTTAGATTTACATAATTTTAGGACCTGATTGGGACCAGCTGATTTTTTTTTTTTTATTATGTCCCAATACATAAAACCATGGAACTGAAAGAGGGTGTACTTTCTTTTTCTCATGACTGTATACTATATATACTATAATTTTTTTTACGTAACACAAGTTGTATAAGCTCAGCTTCATGACTCCTACTGGCTATATGTTCCAAAAAGAAATGCAAAGAAAACCACTTACTAGGAACTAGAGGCACTCCTTGAGAGCAAACCTCCACCAAGGCAGCACAGTCCAAATCTTGGTGAGTGGGAGCAAAGTTCAGTTATCACGTGTCATAGGATTTCAAGATGGCTGCTGTGGCGGCGATATTGTTTGACTGATCGCGGTGAAAATCAATAGGCTCCATCCCTGATGTAATAGCGACCCACCCACAAAATTTCAGAGATATCCCTTCATTACTTTTTGAGTTATCTTGTTCACAAACAAACAGACGGCACTGATCGCATGAACTCCTGCCAACTTCATTTGGTGGAGGTAATAAGGTTGACTGGACATCATAAACTGTTATAATGGGCCAACCATTTTTGACTGGGAACACGACAGTTGGTAACATGAAATTAATTCAAGGGTTTAATGAACACTTTTCCTCTTCAATTAGAGACACAAAAGAATTATAGTGCAATTTTTAGATTAACATGAGATCTCGGGATGATTTCTGAATCCTATTTCAGAAGTAGGATTACCATGTTTTGCTCTGTGAAATGAGACCTGTCAATGTTTGCAGGAACTTCATGCTCATCTCAATGGCTCTATCAGCGTTGCCACCATGGAGAAACTGATCTCCCGCAAACCACATCTCAATATCCAGCACAGTATGACTGCAATCCACAAGGGTCAGCGCAGGACCTTAGACGAGTGGGTTGTTGCTTTTTCTTTACATGCCAGCTATTATCTGTAACCTTTTACATGCATTAAAAAATACCTCCTTTTTTGCAGTGGCTTTCAGGTGTTTAAAGTGATTCACCAACTAGTTGACTCAGAAGAGGACATCCTCATGGTACAGCAATACTTTATTGCTCTTGTTAAACATTTACATTACATTAAACACCTTTACATTGCATTAGTTTGAAGGCACTGAAGATTGTCGAAGACACAACCATGACAGTCACAGAAACAATTGCTTGGCTTACATCTGCTCAGTTTTTCAACCCCGATATGGTTTATTTCTGTCAATACATCTTGTCAGATTGAAGAAAAAATGGGTTGAAATTATGAGGAGAAATGAATAAAATGCGATCAATTTCAACAATTTGCACTTACACAATATCCATAAACATATAGGTCTGGTCTCTGAATCACACTGACAGGGAAAATGAGTTGTGTTTTTCTGTACAGGTTGCCAAAGCTGTGATTGCTGAGTTTGCTGCTGATGGAGTGAAGTATCTGGAGCTGAGGAGCACACCCCGTGAAGAGAGACAAACTGGTACTTCTCTCTTTGAAAACATCCACATGTATCCCTCCCAAAGGTGACACACATAGGTATCTTTTCCACTGAGGAGATTCACAGAGGTATCACATGCTAGGAAAAGAGCGACAGAGGGTCGCAAACTGCTCTCACATAATACAAAAATTAACTGAAACATTTTGGCTTATTTTTTATTTTAATTACTTTTTCCCCATTGAGGTCTTACGAAGAGAACGTATGTGGAAACAGTCCTGGAAGCTATTCGTCAGTGTAAACAAGAAGGTTTGGACATTGAAGTGAGGTAATGGGGAGGGGACAAATTATGAGGTACATTATATGATTGATATGTACCATATACAGTGCCAGTCAAAACTTTGACTGACAAGCTGAGATGAGCCGTTGATTGCAGCAAGTTTTTACAGCAAGAGTTAGGAGGGATCACCAAAAAAGATCTGGCATTTATGCGAAATTAATTATTTTGCACTTTTTTGGGTCTGGTTTGGCCTCCATAGGCCCAACCAAAAACTGAAATCACTTGGTTCTTCATACTTTTACTGGTTTTGGTTCCCATGTAGCCATGCGCCAAAAATAAAAGAAATCCATGTATTATTTCTTTCTCTCCTGCACTGATGCCAAAATCTCGGCAATGGAGGCAATGGCTTTTTTACAAAACCATAGTATCTCCCACTGAAGTACTTTGGGGTATTCAAATTACCAAAAAATAATTATGTTACCTGATAGTGTCCAATATTGTGGAATTCATTAAAAAAAATCCTTACTTTGCAGAACAAACGAACAAGCAAATTTTTCCATTTTCAACTGATGAATTTACAACCCCAATTCCGAAATAGTTGGGACAAAGTGTAAGTTGTGAATAAAATCAAAACGCAATGACTTTCTAATCACACCAGCTAGTATGTTATTCACAATAGAACAGAGATAACATAGCAAATGTTGAAACTGAGAAATTTTACAATTTTATCCACAAAATGAGCTCATTTCAAATTTGATGGCTGCTACAGGTCTCAAAAAAGTTGGGACAGGGGCCTGTTTACCATGGTGTAGCATCCCCTCTGATTTTTAACACAGAGTGGAGGCATCTGGGCATTGAGGAGACAAGTTTCTTGAGTTTAGCCATTGGAATTTGATCCCACTCTTGTTTAATACAGGCTTCCATCTGCTAGAGAGTTTTGGGTCTGCTTTGACGGACTTTTCGTTTAATTATGTGCCAAATGTTCTCAATCGGTGAAAGATCATGACTGCAGGCAGGCCAGTTCAGCACACGGACTCTTCTACTACGAAGACATGCTGTTGTAATAGCTGCAGTATGTGGTTTTGCATTGTCCTGCTGAAATACACAAGGCCTTCCCTGGAATAGATGTCGTCTGGAGGGGGCATATGTTGCTCGAAAACCTTTATCCTTTCAGCATTCATGATGTTTTTTAAAACATGCAAGTGTCCCACACCATATGCACTAATGCATACCCATACCATCAGAGATGCTGGTTTTTGAACTGAACGCTGATAACAGGAGGGGTGGTCTTTCTCCTCTTTAGCCCGGAGGACACAACGCCCATGATTTCCAACAATAATGTCAAATTTGGACTCGTCCGACCACAGGACACTTTGCCACTTTGCTACAGTCCATTTTAAATAAGCCTTGGCCCACAGAACATGGCGGCGCTTCTGGATCATGCTCAACAATGGCTTACTTTTTACATGATAGAGTTTTAGGTGGCATCTGTGGATGGCACGGCGGAATGTGTTTACAGGCAGTGGTTTCTTGAAGTATTCCTGGGCCAATTTAGTAATGTCAATGACAGAATCATGCCGGTGAGTGATGCAGTGGCATCTGAGGGCCCGAAGGTCACGGGTATCCAGTAAAGGTCTTCGGCCTTGTCCCTTACGCTCAGAGATTTTTCCAGTTTCTTTGAATCTTTTGATGATGTTAAGCACCGTCGATGATGAGACCTTCAAAGCCTTTGCAATTTGAGGTTGAGGAACACTGTTTTTAAAATATTCCATAATTTTTTTTACGCAAGCCTTCACAGGTTGGAGAGCCTCTGACCATCTTTACCTCTGAGAGAGACGGCCTCTCTAAGACATCCCTTTTATAGCCAATCATGTTACACACCTGATGCCAGTTAACTGTGAATTACTTGCTAAATGTTCTTTCAGCTGATTCGCTTATATATTAATTGTTTTCTCAGCCCTTTTTTTTGCCTGTGTCCCAACTTTTTTGAGACCTGTTGCAGCCAGAAAATTTGAAATAAGCTCATTTTGTGGATAAAAATGTAAAATGTCTCAGTTTCAACATTTGAAATGTTATCTATGTTCTATTGTAAATAACATATTGGCTCATGTGATCTGAAAGTCATTGCGTTTTGATTTTATTCACAATTTACACTTAGTTCCAACTATTTCGGAATTGGGGTTGTAGATTTATCAGACA
Organism: Gymnothorax javanicus; assembly: GCA_029692085.1. Classification (NCBI taxonomy): domain Eukaryota; kingdom Metazoa; phylum Chordata; class Actinopteri; order Anguilliformes; family Muraenidae; genus Gymnothorax; species Gymnothorax javanicus. The sequence continues at coordinate 20,079,873 of CM056207.1, read as the reverse complement.
GAAAGGTTAAGAGGCAACCCAAATTGCAGCTCATTTGTGGAAACTTCTGCAGCCGTGTTGATGTGAACTCTCAGAACTATTTGACTGCCATTTTTTTTGCGGGGGGGGATCCAAACAATGATTAGCAATTATTATTAGCAATTATTAATGCAAATGATGGCTATTTTCATGAATTTAAGGTTCAAATATTTGTAAATTGTTGGTAGTTTTTTCTTTCTTTTTTTTTTTTTTTCAAATCTTCAATTGCTTAAAAAATGTTGGTGCGTCCAAATGTTTGAATGGTAATGTATGACATACTATTGTCAGCGATCTGAGATCTGTGGGAGAAATGCATGAATGTCTTCACCATTGTAGTAAAGAATTTACTATTGATATCTTTTGTCCTCTGTAGGTTTCTAGTGGCTATTGACCGAAGGAATGGACCTCAGGTTGCCATGGAGACGGTTAAACTTGCAGAGGATTTCATGGTGTCCAGTGATGGTGTAGTGGTTGGTCTCGACCTCAGCGGTGATCCAAATGTCAGTGGATCAAATTGTAGTTATAAAATGTACTCATACTTTTGGTGTATCATATTAAATGATTTATTTGGTTAGATGAAAGTGCAGGGGATATTTTCATGAGAACTCTATAGATAAGCCCTAAAAATGCTTCCTGGTTTTGGTAACATGCATTAATGCACATGCATTTCCAAATGGCATCACTAGTATTTGCAGTTTTTAATAAAAGTATTGTGAAATGTTTCTGACAACAAAATCACCATTCAGGTATGGCCACCTCAGCCACCAGACCTCAATCCAATTGAAAACCTGTGGGCTGAGTTGAAAAGGGAAGTTGATTAAAGCAAACCCAAGAATGTGAAGGATCTTGAAAGGATCGGTTCAAAATCCCTCCAAATGTGTGCCTTAACCTTGTCAAAAATTACAGGAAAAACTCCATGTTGTTATCCTTGTCAGAGGTGGTTGCACTGTTCTAAATGAAGGGTGCCAATAATTTTGAAGCATTGATTTTGTTGAAATTTATTTTGTATTAAATGATTAATTTTGATTCCATTGAAACATTATAAAAAAGTATTTCACACATGTGGGTATATTCCGTCTCTCTATATATTGTTCATATTTTTTTGTATTGTTTGTGCATTGCCAGTCAGGGGTGCCAGTAATTTTGGAGCCATATAGGAGTGTAAATGGTCCAGGGTAAAGGTTTGTTCAGTTTGTTTTATCTCGAGGTTAAGATCATATGGTATCCTTGCTTAGGTTGGTCATGGAAAGGACTTCTTGCCTGCTCTGCAGAAAGCCAAGAAATGTGGACTGAAGCTCGCTCTACATCTGTCTGAGGTGCTCAAATACGACACACTTTTTATAATGAATCAGCACAGCAGTTGATTTGCATATGAGTCAAAACTGCTGCCGGTATTTTTTCAGGTCCAGGCCCAGAAGGAAGAGACAGAGTTACTCTTGACCCTGCCCCCTGACCGGATTGGTCACGGAACATTCTTACATGCAGAAGTGGGTGGGTCCCAGAACTTGGTGGACAAAGTGAGGGAGAGAAATATCCCTCTTGGTAAGGATATGCTGCCACTCATTTCGCACCATTTTGCACCTCCTCCCTGAGTGTTTGACTATATTTAACCATGTCTTGTTGGTCCTCATCCTTCCCAGAGTTGTGCCTGACCTCCAATGTAAAGGGTCAGTCCGTGCCATCTTATGAAAAGCACCATTTCTTGTACTGGTACCAGCTGGGACACCCCTGCGTACTGTGTGTGAGTATGCAAACATATACATCATACATCATTCATTACATCACTTTCAATCCCTCTTCCTTCCACAAATCAAGACGCCATTTGCATTTTACTTCCCTCAGACGGACGATAAGGGGTTTTTGCACTGAGCTCTCACAAGAGTACCAGTTGGCAGCCTCCACGTTTGGACTCACCCGGGAAGCCGTATGGACGCTGTCTCAGCAGGCCATCGACTGCAGCTTTGCTCCGGATCACCTCAGGGAAAAGCTCCACCAGAGGTGGGTGTCACTCAGGCCCCAGGTCTTCCACTGACTGCATCTGCAGCCCAGATGAGGATGTCCAGATGGCTGCCCTCGGCCCCTCAGGGAAAGGAAAGTCTTTGCGGAGAACACGATGGACCCACATTCGGAAGTACTGCGGTCAATACGGGGCACACAAGCTGCTGAATTGACATATGGTTTGCACAGACCTATTTTCTCACACTTTGATGAATGTGTCAGCGATCACTTAAAGCAGTATTTTTACGACTTTGAATAAAGGGCTTAATTTGCAGCCACCACAGTACGATATATTTTGCAATTGATTCGAGATTCCATGTCTCTGTCACGAATAGGTGTCCGAAATGTATCTCCCCATTTACCGGCATTGAAAAAGCTTCAGAATCACAAATGCAAATGTTTCAAATATGAGATTTCAACATACCATTATATTTATACACTCAATAAAGGGGTTTGTTAGAAATTTCCATGCTTGGTTTTTGTGTAATTATTTTTGCTCCTGGATGAGCGAAGCTTAGGAGTGTTGTGATGAGACTCGAGCATCACTCCCTAATCAATTTGCCGTTAGCACGACCACGGGCGGTAACAAATATCTTGGCATGGATGACCGGTCCCTAATTCACAAACTGCTTATCCTGGAGTGAGTTACTTTGATTAAACCATTTTAAACACAAGTAAAGTTAGATCCAGTCGTTTGGACGGGAAATCCTTTGATTTCCATAATGATCAATGCACCACTTGACGTTCTATTAATCTCACCACCTAGTAGGGGCAGGTTTGTTCCAGACTAAAACTTTGAGGTTCCGGGTGCAATTATGGAGCTAAAGAGTGTTAGTTCAACTTTGAGCAGCACAGCCAAATGAAAATGGAAACAAACTAAATACATTTCGGAAAAAATTTCAGTTCATTTTGAATAAAAATCATAGCGGACGCCTAGTATTGGATAGGTTCTCCAGAGTGCAAAAATTGTATATTCTGCGATACTCGTAGACACAATTCAAGCTAGAGGTTCATTTCAAACATCCTTTTCCTCACAGAGGCATGGAATTTTGGAGAGCCATTAGCAAAATACATTGTATACATTGGTAACTGCAAATCAAGCCCTATTCAAAGTTGTGAAAATAGTTTTAAAACTGTAATACTTTGATAGACTAATGCATAGTCCTGTGTTAAAATGCCCAAGTTGATGGAATTCTAACATAACCCTTGAGACCATTTCTTATGGCCGGACAGGCTGTCAATTTAGTTTGACAAAATGCAAGTGATCGAAACCACCATGAAGTCTGTACCGCTTCAGATGTCAACAGAAACTGAACCTTGGTGACCAGAAAAATGAAATTTTTTGGGTTTGAGGACAATATTTAATACAAATAGGGTAATGAACTTTTGGTTTGGTCTCAACCTCTTGCAACATTTTCATTAACTGGAGAGAAGCATTCTAGCTTCACTTCAGAATAGTGCCAGTAAGAGGAACCAACACCACTGCGCAGGACACTGCTGGAAAACTAAAGAAATGAGCTTCATAGTGGACAGTTTGAGGCCACCCTGGAATGAGTTTTCTATCCTAAATGGCACTCAATGTCTAGTTAAAAAGCAAAATGTTTTGTGAATGAACACAAAGGTAAAAAAAAATAAAGCTAAGAATAGAAATTTGTTAATTTAGCATGTACTCCAAGTATGAAGGTCAGTCCTTGAGTTGTCACTTACAAGCTTGACTAGAGGTTGAAGGCAAGTCAGTCATTTCACTACTGTATTTTTAATGTATAAAAAAAAAAAAAAAAAACAATTGTCGTCTGAGGTTGGCTACATTGTGTAACATTCAGCTTGACTGCTCTGGTTTGCCTTTACCCAAAAACTGTCTGGTCTGCATCATGTTTCCCCATTGCCTAATCAGGATTTCCAGAGAAGGGTAAAATATTGGGCAAAACTTAATTAAAAGCATTCATCTTGAAATGTTACTTTTGAAATGTTGCCTGATGTTGTTTTGAGTCTGATAATGTTAACTCTTTCAATTTGAAAGAACGGTTTGATTCATCCTATGAAGTTTAATACTTGCGAACCATAAATTGAAAAGAATTACTTTTCCATCTGTTAAGAAAGGCAGACGCAACCAAGTTGTTCAAGTGCAAATGCAATTTTAGTGCTTTATTTTCACAAGGAGATGCACATATTGCTGCAGCAACATCTGAGCATTTACCATCAAAAAGAGCCTCCCACACAAACACTGCCTTCCCACACCTCAAACAGGAAATGCATCAAGCCCTACTTCCTCTCACGAGAGAGACTGACTCTGCATAATCAGTATTTTAGCGTGAGGATAGCATCTCTTAAATTAGTAGCCTTCGCTATCCATCGTGACACTCAAGGGGAAACCAAATCAAATTAAAGCCAACTTGCTACAATAAAACAAAAATGAAAATTTGTACGCATGAAAATGGTCACTTTCCACAAAGAGCAAGTCAATTACTGTTAGATTAAGACACAGACAAATGGTCTACAGTGAAAAGCCTACATCATGAGCTCTTTTCCATGAATCATTGGTCTATTTTTCACACCATTTCCACGTTCACCAAATCCACTGAAAATGCTTCGTCCTGCAGGAGACTTTAAATAAAAGGGAGTTGGACCCAAATTCTTCCCACTATGTCTTAACACCCATGTAACACTTTGGGAAAAACTCCATTGCTGTATGGCATTTTCTGCTCAACAGCGCTCAAGTTTTGGGATTTCACGGAAACCAACACTAGTCTCTTGCAGTTAGCTTACAACAGATAACATTTTTGAATGGTCACAAAACTGATCACAAATCACAAACAGAGTTAAAAAACAAAATAAAATAAAACAAAACAAAGGCCAAAATCGCAAAAATGGCAGTCTAATGTTCATATTTCCAGTCAGTGTGTGGGGGTTGAGTTCTTTCACCGACTCGGTTTGCTGCCTCGGGCGGGCCGAGTGTGTGGGCTTCCCTGCCATCCTGTGGATCAGGTTTGGGTTGCTGCAGTCTTTCCCCGCTCTTCCACTGAGGGGTTGTGGAAGCCTCGTGTACCATCGGGGCCGCGAGGCAGTCTCACCACCCCCGGCGGCAGCCCATCCGCATTCTGAATTTTGCGACCCAACATCGGGCTGCCGACTGGGCTGTTCTCCAGCGATGCCACCTGACGCCGCCGCTGTACCCAGGGGCTACCGATGGGGGTGAGACTACTGTCCGAGGAGTAGTCGGCCCAGCGACGACTGGGTTCCGGGCTCAGCCTACCCTCACTGGCCAGGGGAGACATCTGGATTTGCAGAGCTTTGCGTTGGTGGCAGGGGCTGGCGCGTGGGCTCACCCGGGGGCTCGACCAGGGGCTTGAGCGCGGGGACAAGGTCGGGCTCAGGTGGTTCTGCAGGAAGCTGGCACCCCCTCCAGTGGGGCTCAGCTTGTTGAGGGACTGGCTCTTGCGAACCGGTTTGGGGGTGGTGGGATTGCTCTCGGTTTCCGATGAGCTGCAGGTGGACTCGTCCAGGTACTGCAGCTCGCGGACTCTGCTGTTCAGGGAGCGACTCTTGCGCATACCTCCCTCCTCACGCGGGCGTTCCCTCAGAACCTTCTTTTTTGGTGGCTTCATCCCTATCAGGACCACCCTCACCCCAAGAGTGCTCGTTCCCTCTTCCTCGCCTGCCACGGCCTCGTGGGCTTTGACAGCTGCCTCCACCTCCTCAAACTCCACGATGGCGCACTCTTCCATCCCTAGCTGGCTGTAGCGGCCACTCAGCTTCTTCAGGTCGGCCGGGAGCTCCTTTCCTGGCTTCAGGACCCGCACAGAAGCGATGGGGCCGTACATCCCGAAGGCCTTTAGCAGCAGCTCCATCCTCCGCTCCTGCTGAGTAACACCGCCCCCTTCACTGCCATCCCCGGCCCCACCCTCCGGGCCCACACCCAGCTCAGGCCACCTCTGAAGCTGGCTAAGCAGTAGCATGCGGCTGGGCAGGCTCTCGCTCGCAAATACAGGCACCGGGGATTTCCGCCGCACCTTCCGGCCCTCTTCGTTCAGCTCCAGTAGTGTTGACTGCCTGAGCGCATATGCAGTTGTTCTCCAATCTCGAGTTAGATGCTTCACCTGAGGATGCAAGTGTAACAGCTTACTTAACAGCAGCTCAAAGCACATGAAGCTTGGGGTCAGTTCTGGGAACTCCAAAAACATCTGCTGTAACTCATGCAATCGTTCTGCCATGAGTTTGTTCAAAATCTCACCCTCCGCAATGTCCTGCAGCAAATTTCATGCTGCAGTACATTTGCCAATGTGCTGAATAAGTAGGAAGTTTAGTCATTTCCTTGCAACTTGTAAACATGTTCAATTGCGAAAATCCAGTACCACCGAATTTTCGATGAAGCAAAATTGCCAGGTTCCCCTGTTCACATTTACTACATAAATCCCCATCATCTCAAAATGGCTGTTTCAAGTCAGTGTCAGAGTCCCTCCATTAATATACAAAGCAGGAGCCCAAGCAAGTGTACCTTCTTGAAGGATGTCAGAAGCTTAACACTGACGAAGCCCAGCTTGTTACGGCGGACATGTTTGAGCAGGAAAGCGTCATGCTCCAGGTTCTCATCAGACAGGTAGTATTCGATTTGAGTCACCAGTTTCTCCATTAGCTCAGGGTCTGGGGGCTGCCAGCTCACGTCCTCCAGCTCTCCACCACTTGTACCTGCACCACTGTAAATAGAAAGTTGACACTTCTTAAACAGCAATGTACCTTATCTCCTGAGAAGAAAAACACCCATCATTGGGCAAAGCCATGCGAGTTATGCTCGCAGTAAGAAAAGACCCGAGCCTCCATTGCTGGAAAGGTGCCAAACAGCACAGCAGAATTTCAGTAAATACGTGACCTTACATGGCACTGCCGTGCTCTATGGAGTGTGTCCAGCCAACTGCACAGAGGCATTTCTATGCCAGAGGCACCACTGTCAATGCACCAGTCTGGATAAAGGTGTGACCTAGTCTGCCATTACGAAGTGACGTGTAGGGATATTATACCCATGAGAATGTACAACGTCTAATTCAAGGACTTCACTAGCAGGGACAATACAGGACTGACTCGTTCCCTCAATTCTGTGGAAGGAACCGCAACCAGTTAGAGAATTATTTTACGGTGTTAGTGCAAACGAGGAATATCACAATGCTTTTCGGATTAAGGAAAGTCCTTACAAAGGCGGTCCATTTTTTTTTCCGACGACAATGTCCCTAAGGCATATTAAATCACAGATGTTTGTTAGTTCCCCCTGAGCCAAGTGGAAATCCGCCATAGTAAAGTTTTTTTTTTTTTTTTTTTGCGTGTGAATGTAGTGCGTTGAACACATCTCCCCCCGTGATTTTAAATGAAGCAGTTGTGAAAAGTTTAACTAAGACATTGAGGTTTCCACGGACCCAAAATTCGACTTTGTTACTGCAAATGTGTAACATTGTTGAACGAAAACCAGCCGATGGATCAAGATCCTTGGCTTTACGAAGAACAAAAATAGCGGAGAATGACGCAGGGGAATTAAGGCAACAGGTCTGCGTGAAGGTGTCATGAATTCTCTCGGTGGCAGGTCGATCGGTTTTGCGTCAGAGGGATTACAATGAATGACTACAGGTGGATAATGTCACGAGATTAATTTGAAACCTCCGTGAACACAACCGGTCAAGTCAATACTTTGTTTTAGATGGAAACGTGCTCGTACAAAATGTTAAATGTTCACCACACGCTGGATTTAAGATGCCTAGAGGGAAAACTAATGCAAGAGTAGAGCCCCAAATTGCCCGGTTGCATAATGTTGAACAAAATTACCTGGATTTATAGGGTTTTCCAACTTCATCTTCGCTGCCGCTACCCTCAAGGAAATCTACAGGGTTAGTGTTTTCATCCTCTGGTTCTTCATCTTCAGCCGCCTGAATGGCAACAGTTATCTTCACTTGTGTCATCCCTTGCAGTGGTCCATCGTCCGTTCCCTCTTTCTCGGCCCTCAGTCTTGATTCTGACATAGATTCCGAAGGGCAACCGATTTCCATCGCCGCGCTCATGCTGTCCTGAATGAAACCTTCGGTCGTGGGCTCGTTACGATCCTCTTTAGAGACGACTGTGTTATGGGCTGTGTCAACAATTACTCTATCCTCGATACCGTCGGTAGTCGATTTGCAGGTGAAAGGATACTGAGCAAATAAAGGCCGACGCTTTGGGAACCAATGTTGATAGATGGTACGGGGTATCCCAAAGGAGCGCTCCAAAAATTGCCACAGCTCCCCGATTCGACTCTGCCGAGTGTCCTGTGGTTGCGAAGGGCTTGCAGCAAGCGAGACGCAGCTCGGAGCGGGGGAAGAGGAGGGGATGAAATCGTCGTGTGCGCTTACTTCCTGGTCGGTAAGAGGCTTTCTTCCTTTGAAACGAGCTCTGGGATTGGGCCATATCGTCTTTCCGCATTCATCTTCAATCCACCAGCAAAAGCCTAACTGAAGCCAGTGGCGAGGCAAGAGCAAAGAGAGACAGCGGAAAAACGCATGGATCAACGCGTGCATTTTTCCTCCTATTTCTGTTATTGTTTGCTTGTTTTAGCGATGCGGCTGCCATCTATCAGGTGGTTTTATAAGGTGGGCAGTCATTTTTCAATTTGGTCCCGGCGCTTAATAATCAGGGCAGGTTAACCTAATATGCCAATCAATGCATCTGACCATCGCTAGGTCCTGGAACTGCAAATTGGATAACAAGCTTTAGCATTTAGTGTGGACATGGCTGTTGAAAGGTTTATTTTTGAGAAGCACTCGAGTTCAAAGTACTTCGTGCTGTATGATTCCCAACAATCAGTTAAATATCTAGTTGGTTTACATCGATTCTTTGGAATAACATGTTTTTTTTTGTTGTTGTTGTTTTTTTTAATTATTGCGCTTGTCCGTTATTTCCCGATAAAGATTTGCTGGAAAAGTTATTTTGAGTAGTTACTTGACCAAAAAAAAAAAAAAGATAAAATAAAGTTTCAGTCTTCTGGATTGATCGGCAGTCTGAAAGTAGAAACACCTTTTGCCGAACCTCATCTGGTCATGACACGCATTGATAATTGGCTCATTGTGTGTTTCATCCATCTTGCTGGTGCAAAATCGCCTATCAGAGCGAATGGCCATGAAAAGCTATTGAAGTGATCGCTGCCTCATCTCCACTAGCGAAAGGCATCCAGCTGATGGAATGACTCATACCTTGCAGCACAATGCTCTGTCTGGATCAGGGCCAAAACGCACGAGAGAAAAGCGTGTGATGTCATGTCTCTGCAGGAACCGAGAACATCATCTATCAGAGCTGAACTGATTATTAGCCCCTGTCAGGTATCATTCTAGTGTGAGGCGTCGGCTACAAACTGGCACTTAAGGGAGGCAAAGCCACCTCAGTCGAATATCTGCTAAGAGAGTGAACACAAATTGTAGATGAGCTAAAACGCTCGTTCTGCTTTTAGAATCCCTCTCACTCGCGCTGCTTTTTCTGTTCAAGACTACAAAGCCTTTGAGTGATTTCCGTTCATTTCCGCAGTTACACGAGTGTTTCAGGGTATTTTGATGCAGACGATAATGATTCATCCCTCATTTTCATTTCCAATAAAAACAATGTGTCCATTGTCTAAAAGGCTGAAAAGCACCCCATCCAATTACGTGTAATGGCACTGCTCTGAATAGTGGAATTTTAAATAATCTGCATTTCCTGGGGAAAAAATAATGTCTCTTGTGTTAATCAAATTGTATTAATATATTCATTTTAAGGACAGCACGTGGGTTGTGCTTATGGCTCACTGCAGGAAGGTCTGGGGTTTGAATTTGGCTTAGGGCCTCTGTCTGGAGTTTGCATGTTCTCCCTGTCTTCGACTGGGTTGCCTCCCACAACCCAAAAACATGCATGTTAGGTGAATTAAAGACTCTAAACTTCCCACTTGTATGAGTAAGTGTGTGAGTGGTGTGTGAGTCCTACAATGGATTGGTGAGCTGTTCAGGATGTGTTCCTGCCTTTCACCCTTAGCTGGCTGGAATGGACTCCAGCTCCTCCTTGACCCCGCTAAGGAAGAAATAGTTTAGATAATGGATTCATAGATTTCTATCTCAATCATAATGTTTGAAATGGCAATCAAATGTTCTGGAGTTGGTGGTGTTGTTTTGATGCTCATTGTCAGGTCTTTGCCTCTTTATGGAGAGAGTGGGATTGCTGGGGAAAAGTTCTTGTAAGCAGCAGCTTTCTGGCACTGGTGGTGTAGGATTGGTTTGCTTCCAGTACAGACCTGCACAGATGTGTTCAGTGCTCGTGTCTTTTCATTCCACAAATATTCCCCTCAGCGCACTCAAAAACATCAAGGAGTTAACTCACTTTTTGTCTTTTTATTTTAATATTTTGATTAATGGCAGGTATTGTGCAACCAAGGAGATGGGTTGTCTTTCTAGAAGCTTCAGATAGCCCTCTAGCTTAACTGTGGTTATGTTCAGGGTATCATTGTCTAAAGTATGATGATACACCTCAAGGAACTCCAAAGTAGCCTGTACAGCTACTTTACATCTGCAAAGGTGTCTCTTTGTGTGCTTGTGTATGTGCTTTTTTGAAATAAATTACATTTCATATTATTGTTGGGTTAAATGAAGTCCTTTTTGGCGCTTGCAGTGGTGGCAGAGATCTGTCACTATTGTCTTAATGTAATGAAATGGCCTCGCAGTGATCCAACTCCCCCCGTCCCCAAAAAAAGAGGCTTCCCCTGTACAGTCATGAGGTGATGCTGAGGCTGAAGATCCAAGACTAAGGTTTTGCTGTATTTCCCACTGTGAGAGATGTCCCCCTCCCATGCCACCCCTCACCCCTCATTCAGTCTGCAGTGCTCTCATATTTCTTTGCAAGTTGAGAGGTCCCGTGAGCTACTTTTGCTAAGAAAACACGGCAGCATTCTTTTATTTGCATAATTTGCATATGCATGCATAGAATTATTAGAAGATGTGATGTTCTATCATGCTATCATTTCACTATACAAAATGTGTGTGTATATATATTTACACATCCTCACACACTCATTGTTAGCATCATACTCATGGGGCAGTGACACTTCATAATTTTTTTCGTTCTGCACTCCAGCACTTTGAGTTTGAAAGGACATAAAGACAATGAGGTTGAAATGCAGAGTGTCGGTTTTAATTTGAGAATGTTTTTATCTCTCGCCTCCATATTTGGGACCATCAAAAATATTGGAAGGCTGAATGTAAGGTTGAATTTGGTCAATTATCCTTTGCATGTAATGACTGCTTGAAGTCTGTGACACATAGACATCTCCAGATGCTATCTTACCTCGTGATGCTCTGCCTGGCCTGTACTGTAGCTATCTTCAATTCTTGCTTGTTTCAGAGACCTTTTTGTGTACAGTCTCTTCTTCAGCATGTCATATGCATGTTTAATTAAGTTCAGAGCCTGTGATTGACTCAGCCAGCAGAACCAAGAGAGCAAAAATGTATCACTGGACGGTGGTGGTCATAGTATCTGTTGAGGAGTTTGTTGTACTCCTCGAAGAGCTCTGTTGGAGGTCATGCAATGAGAAGCAGTAACCAACAGGTGGCAGAAAAACGCATCTAGAGTGGTTTTATAAACTTACAAGATCGGCACAACTCCTAAGTCCTCATCTTAAAGGAGCAATATGTAAGAAATGCATGTTGATTAATCATGAAATCGCCCTGATATATCACCAGACATTAAGGAATGATGTTAATTTCAAATACTTATATCACTGACAACAGTGGTCCAGCCAGAATATTCTCATTACAGTAGCGAAGTTGCAGCCCACAACTAATGTTTATGTTTTCATTTTGTGTTTTGGCCTGTTGCGCCACCCTCCACCTATCTCCCAATCACGAAGTTAGTTGCAATTCTGCATCCAGGTTGCCAGTTAGCACTGAGCTGCGGCTACCAGCGTTTCGGAACACAAATGTCTGACGTTACTAAACCTAAAAGGCCTCGTTATGATTCCGAAATACGTCGTGACAAAGTCAGAAACAAAACAAGGATCTGTATAGGACATGCCTTTGAAAGATGGAGACGGCTGAAAGCGGAGAAGAATTTGAAGACCGACGCCGAAGTTGCTAATTTTCTCCTGGGCAGGTAAGATTCAGCTAAGTTTGGCTAACTTAATTCTATTTAATGTAGGCACGGACATCCCCACGGAGGGAGAGGGGATACTGCGCTCTGCAGTATTTTGAATGTGATTGTAGTACCAGTTTTGGCCACAAACTTACATACAGCTCCTTTAATAGCAAATGATAGTTGGTAGGTAATAGTTATTAATCAAGTTGGCCTGCTCTTTGGCTAAGCTATCTAGAGTTGCACCTTGCGGAGGAAAGCCGATCAGTCCTTAACACCTCTACTGTCCAGCCTGGTCTTAGCAGAAATTCATCTGTCTTTAGCCATTAGAATGGCTGATGTAATTGAGTCTGTCTTCATTTAAGTTTGGTGGGCTTGACCAAGGTGCCACTTTTGTTAATTACATTAGCATCTGTTTATGAGCTGTTCTTAGATACTTACTGTAGTCATGTGTACAAGCTTGCACAGGTACATTCATGTATTTGTTTATATTTGCACTCGTGACAGTGACTGAATGTATTGTCTGCTTTCTCGGTCTTCAGTAGATATTTTGACTCAGGTTAAATGTTGTGCTTGAGGTGCTTAATGTTTTGTGTGTTGCAGCCACATCAAATGAACCATCAATGAAAATTTTGCAGCTGATGTTTGACCTCGAGAAACTACTGGAGGAAAAACCTGATTTTTTTTTTTTTTTACACTGAAGAGCTGAGCTGGACTGAATTCCTAAACCACTTGGGTGAACAGCACTGCCAACGTCCTGCTTTTTGACCTCATTTCTGAAACATGAAATTTTTTCTTTTCGTTACTCAGGACACTTTTCATGGAAACCATACCCTTGGCTTCACTTTCTGCTCCGAAGTAGCAGGTACTGTTGTACAAATAGCTGAACAGGCTTAATAGATTGCATTATCCCTGCTTGCATGGGGATTTCTTGGTTTTCCATATTGAGCCGTCATCGAACGTGCATTTCATATAAACTTCAATCAGAAGTGTGAAGAGTAAGATTTGCGAGTATGTATCGCAGTGGTGTATGTCAGGCTGCTTTCCTGGCAGCCGAGTGCAAAAGGTCTCCACAGGATAAGCCTGGAGTAAGTTATTCCTTTACTACTTGCCCTAGGTTTACCTCTGTCTAAATCTTTTAATTCCATCTAATTTTCTTCCAGCTCAAAGTGGCAGATGGGCTTCCTCCTCGAGGTTACCTTCTGGTTCACCTGTATTTATTACAATGGACACCCTGTCTTTGATCAGACAAATATCTATCTTCATTGCAGTAGTTGCGGAAATGAATTGTTTTCCCAGGCTTCTCAGCTGAGCTGAATGCCTGTTTAATGCAGTCAGATTATTCATCAGCGGGGTTTGGTTGTTGGCGTAGCATGCTGTTGAAAGACTTTGAAAGGAACAGATTACAGGACCTAGTTGGCGTCAGTTTTGCTTTAGATGTGTTTTTCATAGTCTCTCTCTCACCTGAAACATAAAACCCATTTAATCTGACAAAAGCCTTTAGCCTTGATTTGAAGAAGAGAATTGTTAAGACTGTCATCTGGAGTACTCTAACTGTATGGGGTCGATTCATGGTCTTTGAAGAAAGAGGATGTGCAGAAGCTGGAGAGTTGCGAGATGTGGCTTTGGAGAAAAGTCTTGAACATCTCTTGGTACGACAAAGTGGGTAATGAAGAAGTGCTGCGATGTGTTGGTGAGGAGAGGGTCATCATATCTTTTATCAATAGAAGACCGAGCATCTGGCTGGGCCATCTTCTCCCACCGGTCATAGAGGGGAGAATAGAAGGGAGGAGGCCACCTGGAAGACCTCGAACAGGAATGTTGGACTGAATAAATAATGGCGGCTCCTATGTAACAGTCAAGAGGCGCGCCATGGAACGGGAATTGTAAGGCAGGACCTGCCTGTAGGCAGAACACGCACACACGATCTGGGAAACCCATCTCTTTTTATGAAAATACATGTAAATGAACATCATTGGCAAGATAGATTTGTTTCATAAGTGGAGTTTGTGCGACTACTGCTGTTCATTCTACTTTTAATACTACTTTTGCCGGTACTAATCCTTCTTCTGTTACTACTGCATCTGATCATAGTATTAATGATGGTGCTTTGCTGTCATTCAGTCATGTTATTGGTCTAAACTGTGGATTTTCTTGATCTTTGAACTTTTGATTTTTTGTTTTGGTAATGATGAAGTGAATGGCCTATTAATCCTCTGCCATATCTGACACGGATGTTTCTTGGACACTGAAAACAGGACAGCACATAATTCACTAATTCTTAATTTGTAGTGCTTAGTGTCAATTCTGCAGATTCATCTGCAATTTTTACTTTTGTCTGTAGGAGGCATTATTTCCCAATGTATAACTGCAGGGTATAAATTTCAGAGCAGCACAGAAAGGGACATAGTAAACTGTGAAGCTTGTAATATCAAAATGCAAGTTTGATTGGCTAAATCTGTTCAGTAGTATTCTGCTTTACCTTTGTATTTTTTTAACTGGCAGAATATCTTTCATGTACTCATGGGTATTCCATTTCACTTTCGCAGCAGGGTGCGATGCACTGCATTCAGACACAAAGCTTTATCCAGAGGAGACACTTCTCTCGATTATGATGTGGCTTTGGGAAGGGTATAAAATACACCCCATCGCCCAGCCTCTCGGGTACCTCGTATCGGAGTTACATTTACCCCAAGCACAGCGTTTGACCATTTTTTTTAACTTAGAAACATTTTAAAACCCCATAAAAGCGAACGATTTGGAGTTTCCATAATGCATTTCAATGGAAGTTCAGGCTCAGAATGTCCGAGTATATGGGGAGAGAATACGCACTGTGATTGGCTCATTGCATTTGAGGGCGGGGCTTAGCCATAAGTCAATTGTATTTCCCCCACACAAAGAAAATATTTGCATGTATATGAATTATCCTTTCACACTCCCCTTCTCATTAGACCTCACCACAATTTTGAAGGCATTAATTATAGGTTGCATAACAAAAATGGAAATGGGAAGGAAATACTATCTTTTTTTTTGTTGTTGGGTTACAAATGGCTCCACTGGCTATGATTCAGTTGAATGAAACTGCCAAACAACAACAAAATTTGCCTCAAAAGGTAGTTTGAGTGAGATAAAATGCAAAGAAGATATGTCACAGGAAAATTGCCCAGCGTCAGCTTCATGCATCGACATTACCTTCCTTTGAGCTATCCAACCCCTTGAGATGCAAACACTTTTTTCTTTCATAGCAGAAAACTACCAAACTGGACAAAGGCAATAATTATGCTGCTTGCGATGGACAAAATTGTGTTACCGCCACACGTTTCCATTTGCAGTGGTACAAAAATAGAGCCCATTGTTTTTGTATTGGACACCGCAAAGACTAAGCGCATGATATGTGGTATAATAGAAATGAGCCTGCATGCTCAGGCCTGGGTGCTGTCAGGGTTATGGCTTTCAAAACACGTCTCATAAAGATCTGCTCTATGTGCCGTATTTGATATTAGCGCTTGAAAAAAACATTTAAATTTTAAAAGGATGCAGTATAAAGTTTTTATCTAATAAACTGAAGATTCCATTGAGGCATATGTTATGAAAAAATACAAGAAATAAGACTTAATAATCAGTAAAAATGTAATTGCCAACGTTTTGAAAACCAGGCTCAAAAATATGATTTCTCTAAGTTGCATTTCCTGTCCATTAAGAACTTTCTGTTTGAATTCCTAGTCAATTTTGAGCATAAGTCTCTCAAAATACCTCCCCACTAAGATTCTGAGTGAAGTGTCTTTATACCGTTACTTATACTTCAGAAATTTCTCAAGGTAGAAACTGACAAGTAAGCAGCTGCCCTCTGGTCCACTACGCAAACCTTTGACATTAGAAAGCCATGAAATTAGCATGACTTCTTGAACAGGCTTCAGTTGTAAAAGTGATCTTTACTATGTGGGTAGCATCCCTCCAACAGTGCCACGCTGGCTGCTGAAACATTGCCCAGCTGGGGGTTTCCAAATATGCCTACATGAAGCCTCAGCTGGAGTGGGCAAACCAGGCTTCATCTTTTAACATCAAACCCGCGCTAAGCCCATCTAATCACAGTGAGAAAACAGGACTCAGATCTCATGAAAATTAAATCCGGAAAAATGCCTGTTTCTCAGCAGAGTCATTGCATGGGAACATCTGCAGAGCTGCCTTGGCCAGTTTCATCAAGGATCATTCCCAATTGGCCACACCAGCATATTTCCTTGTAACAAAGACAGGGAATCAAGGGAGGCAATTGGGCTCCCTGTGTGTGGGGTAAAGCCAAACCCATTGGATATAAACTTCAGCTGACGATTGAAAGGTATGTGGTGGATGACATGCAAGAAGGGTGTTTGGAAGACCTCATAAGTCAGCAGTCACCAGGGACACCTGCCACTGACCTGCACTACAGTGAATAAGTCCTAACTGTGCGCAGCATACTACTAAGGGCCATCGAGGGTAAAATTTGCCGCACGCATTGAGTATTGCAGACCGCTGGCTGGACATTTTATCTCTGCCAGTACAAGAATTACTGTCCATTGGCATTTTGGTGGATTGAACTGAATTGTTGTCTGTGCGCTAGTTTAAAAATTCTATGCGTCTTCTTTAATGTATTCACATTCATCAAAAAGTTTGTTACTTTCTTGGAGTTAAATGGCATCAATATGAATCGTGTTTTCGTTGGTCTAATGATATTTTTTTTGTACAAAAAAAGGTAACTGACTTTTTATTTTTTTTTAAACACAGTAACAATGCATTTAACCACGATTGACACGCCAAATAAATACATTGAGATGAGAGTACAATGTGTGGAAGTGCAAATGCTGAAGTAAAGATTCAGGACAGATGCTGCTGGCTTCAGGCCAGGCGAGAAGGCTGCAGTGGTTTAAACTCTGTATCTGCTTCTGCAATGATGTGGGCTGAATCACAGCACAAGGCCAGGAATGTAAATATTTCAAAAAGCAAGTACACTTGGTCCTACTGATGCTCTCATGCTGAAACATGTGTTTATCCAGTCAGAGTCCAACCCCAAAACCAAAATTATGATTTCATGTCCACTTGAGTATATTGTCAAATTTCTATTCATTTGCAGTCCTTTTTCTTTTCAGCGGTTGCTGAAATGTGTGGTTAAAACAGTATTGTACATGCATATTCAAGTAAAACACTGCTTTCAAATAATAGTGCTCCAGCCATCTGTTCAGGGGTTGACTCAGGGTAATTAAAAAAAAGAAAAACTCTTTCAATGTTTTCACTGGGGCAACCATCTCATGATAATTAAATTCAAGCCCTTTCAAATGCACCTGAATTACAATGAAAACTTATTGAGGAAAAGCCTGGGATGGGGTTTAATTCACCTAATATATTATATCCTGTTATCTAAAAATGGTAATATCTTTCATCCAAGGCTCTTCAGGGGTAAATAATCACATGATAAATACAGAGTAAGTTTGTCAAACAGTGGTACCCCAGTTGAGAAATATTTACATACCAAAATACAGCGAAACGGACAATGTTGGGGAAGATGAACACAAGTAAAGTGTCTGTATAATCAGACCCTTTTATCAGACACTTGCTGCAAACTCACATGAGGAGGATGATTTGAAGAATCATTAGCAGTATAAGTCGTGCTCAGAGGCTATGTGAAGTTTTTTTTTTTTTTCAAATTTTTCTAAATATCTGTACTTTGGCTGATTTTACTATTTGATCCTTTTCCTTTGCTTCCTTCATAGTCAGAATCGGCAGGGATATCATATTTGGCGAGACTAAGCAGAGAAGCAACAGGGGACATAAATCTGTGAAATGCGGAGGAAACGTCCTGTATGGCAACAGTGGGCCAAGAACTTTACCTCAAACACCCCCTTCTCTCTTTCTTTCTCTCTGTCTTACACACTCCCTTTCTCTCTCTCTCTCTCTCTCTCTCTCACTCACTCTCACTCTCACTCACACACACACAAAACCACTCCCACTCCTCGCAAGATGAATCTTATAGTAGAGTTCACTGAGGTACAGAGTTGAAGAGGGGGTTGGAGAGACAGACTCGCAAACTAACAGTACATATGTGAGTGAAGATTACCAGATGCCCCTCAGATGATGGGAACACACATAGTGAAACGCATAAGTCAGTGCAAATGTTACTACATGAGTTTCAGCTCTGTTTGAATGACTGGTTTTCTGCTCTGTCTTTGGAAAGAACAGTGTGCACCGAATAGAGGTTTCACAATGAGTAGCATCACAGGCAGGTTCATACTCCCTACAAAGGTCCACAGAAGAGTATAAGTTCCCTTGATGCCTCAGTCAGCAAATTCCACAGGTTTCACAGAGATATCAATGTCTTATAAGCCTTATTGCATCAGAGAGTCTATACACTGGACTCCTTTGAAAACTGAACGAATGGTCAGACATTTGAAATGACATCGAGCAGTCTGGAATAGTTTTTTTTTTTGTCCATCATTGAGAGGCCAGTGTAAAAACAATACTTGTGTAAGAAAATTTTGAAGTTAGAGGCCCTTGTTAAAATACTACACCAAGCATGACTCAGTTGGTATCAAGGCAGGTGTCTGTCATAATCAGAGGTTTTCAATGCTCTGGCAATCATCATCAGTGCAGTGAAATGAAACCAGGGTCTTACGTCCTGCATTGACAGTGGTATATCTCTGAGCTCCCCGGCCCCAGAGTGTGTCCAGGTGACAGTGAACTTTTGACTCTCACTGCTGCACTGAGTGTGTCATTACTGGACAGCAACCAAAAAGGAAAATGTCTGTGCCCGGGGGAAGGTAATATCTTTGTTATGACTGTTAATTTAAACTAGAAACTGGACAGATGTTCCCCCACTATTGAGATTTCCTTCAGGTTTGCGGAGAGAAGTTAATGGTTGGCAGGTCTCCACTGGAGGCACTTCTATGCTGATTCTGAATTATAAACGAGGCAATGTCACTTTTGTCAAAATACTCAATCCCAAATTTTACAGTTAGATACAATTCCTATCGGTGTGACTACACTGCAGAGCACTTTGAGTCTTTGGGGTTATTTTGGTGCCTTCCCAAATGGAGAAGCTTGTGGCAGTGGCGTTATGCACAATTTCGTCCATTGCAAATTACATTTATCACCTTCCCCCAGTTTGGCAGTTCCCTGCTCGAATATAAAAGGGGTCGTGCAAACGGTTGGACTGTTCAAAAGGAGGTACCTCAATGCATTAAGCTGGGGTTGTGCGATTTTCATGTTTATGTATGTGACACCCAAACCACCTCTTAAGACTAATGCTGTTGCTTTAAGCTAGTTTCATGACCCAGTGGAGCAGTTCACAAATAAATGCATAATTTCTTTCCCATTTTCATTTTCATTATGTTTTGTATAAATATTGCTTACAAAATGGTGGAGGGGTCTAATGGGAAGGGGAGGGTATTTTTTATATATTTTCTTTGTGTGGGGGAAATACAAATAATTAACTTAGGTCTCGGCCTTAATTTAATACCAAAAGTGCCCTTTTATATACGATTTACATTGCCCACATCTTTTCATAGAAAATTCACCTGGTGAATCGGTCCCTACCGCCAAATACCTCTGTGGATTACTACGTTGGAACGTGGTTCTTAGAGGACTAAAGGAGCCAGCGGTAATGCAAATTAGGCGCTTGTTATTCACCTGACAAAATTTATAGTTCTCTGGGGAATTAATTAATACAGCAAACATTGGTTTGATGATGATTTTGTGCCTTGGGTCAAAAATGGTTCCGGTCAGTTGCCAAAAACTCTTTGTGATGGCCAGATGGTGATGTTATTTCCACGTCCAATAATTGTCCAATCACTCTCTCAGTTACAAACCAGGAAATATTGATTGTATTATTACTGTGAGAAAAGCAAATGCACTTGTCTTTGATTTTTTTTTTTTTTTTAAATACAGCAACATTTGATTTTGGAACTATTGTTGAACTACAACAAGACGTCTTAATTTGACAGTCGAACAATGGTCATTCAACATCTCAATCTTTGCTGGAAGCACAATGGATTTAAAGGCAATGACAGCGGCTAATTAGATTGGCCGTAATGGAACCAAACCCCCATTATACCCACAGGTAATGAATTCATCTTAGTCTGATCCATTTTACAACAGTGCCACAGCTGCACTGTCACCTCCTGTCACAAAATTACTGCAATGGAGTTGGACATGCCCAGTTTTTATCTGCAATACTGATAATACTTGCATTTCCTGACTGCATTTAGGTCATCAAAATAGGGCCCAGTGCCTTTGTTTTCCAGATGGGAATTGCTCTGCTTCTGGTTAAACCTTAATATTCCTGTCTCATGAATTAATTCAATCACTTTGCTCCTTGGGTGGTTGAGTCTTGGAGGTCCAGTGTGTGTTCATTTGATTTGAGCATGGTCTTTATAGCATGTTATTTAAAAGATTAAAAACAGGTTAGATTCTCACCATGGCTTTTGATATGTGAACTGAGAATAGGCTTGGGTTTATAAAAGAAATTTGTGGGACAGGGATACAATAATGAATGTGCTTTAATTGGAGACGAGGAAATGTGAAATCCTCCTGAATGAGGATGACACATAATATATTAGCACTCAGTTAGTGAAATGTTATCATTGAATGAAAATAGCTTAATTCATGCTCCATTGAATGTTGAGAGAGCCTGAGTCGATGACTCATGTGCTTAATGTGGCCCGATGAAACCTTAAGGTATTTTTAAATGGTAACAGTGTTGATTGGTCATGATGGTAGCGACCTTAAATTGGGGCTGTACTCTCTCAATAGCTGAATGTGTAGCGGGAAGGGAACCAAGCCAGAGATAGGCATTGGGGTCTCGTGGAGTGGGAAGGCTTTTGCAATGTTATTTTGTTATCTTATTTTTATTAATTTGTCATTATGCAGTTAGCTGAAGTTAAGATTTATTGCTGGCTTCAATGCGAAAAAATCAATGAAACACCAAGCTTAATGTAAAGAGAACTAATGCTAAACCTTGTTATATTAGAGAGGCCAAGATATGTTTACTATCCTATCCAGGGTAAGGCCTTAGTTACTGCGAAATCGAGTGTGGTGGGAGTGATACGAATGATTAACTTCATGTTCATAACTCTGTAGCTCTGTAGACCCAGTGTTAGTGGAGTAATGAATGAGAGGTCTTGCCCTGCTTAATTATAAGTAACAGGACCTTAAAGCTTAGCTGAAGTCGCTAGCAGAATGCAGCACAGAGATGAACCTCACTCTAAATTAACCCTTGTGGCCCTCCTTATCCACCGTCTCCGAAGACCCTGCCGAAGATAACTTCCAGAGTGTAGGTCACCTCCCACTTGTCAGTATGCCAGGTCTGAGAGTCGAGCTCTCAACTTCATTAGTCTGTTGAGGGAGGATCAGACCAGTAACACGTACCTTGTCATTGCAGCAGCCCGTAGTCGCACTCATACCCTGTGCCTCAAGCACAGTCAAGTCTTATGCATATCATCAACATCATCATCATCATCATCATCATCTTTTATTAATCAGTATTAAAAACCATACACAAAAATGACAATTTTCACTTTTCAATGTCTATGATCTCTTCTGAAAAATGAACACTGAGAACACTTGCAGTAAAATTTTGTTTAATTTATCTGCAAGTCAATTTTTGAAGTCAAAGGCCATCAGCCCTGGTCCTTGGGAGCTGCTGGTTCTGATGGGCTTTGTTGCTACTGCTCCTAATCAGTTTCAGCAGTTGCTTTTGCAGGTATCTGATTTCACTTAATTACTTTGGTCTAAATTGCAGTTTTTGGCTCTCCAGTACCAGGACTCCAGGCCCTTTGGTAAGGCATCAGCCACTTTGCCCTGTAACCCGTACACTAAAGGCATGGCTATTAGCATTCCAGCTCTATACAGAGAGGCCACTCATCAACAGTGGCGGTTAGGGAAGGGACTCGATAGCACAGCTCTTTTGCTACCGTAGTTGGGGTTTATTTTATGTTGAACGCAGAGAAAACTGTAAGCCTCCTGAAAATTACCTTGGGAACCTGACTCCCATTTTCTTTCCGTGGCGAAGGGCTTATAAGGTGATGCTAATAATTCTGAGCAACCCACTGTAATGCCTTGTGTTACCGCCTTCACTGCAATCTCATTTCTGGAGCTACATAGCTCATTATAAGTTCTAGTTCAAAGCCAAGAAAATTATGAAAGCGTTTCTGTCTGGCACTCCAGAGCAAAAGGTTATTAGAGACTTTATCTAGGAAGAAAATTGTGGCTGACTGTACCATTAGTTTTATTAATCAAAGCAGTTTTACTTCCGTGCACCTGAGCTGAGAAGTTTGTTGAAGTTTGGTTCAGTGCATGGATGAAATAATTTTTGCTTAATTACAAAGAAGTTTAGAGGGTGTCTAAAAGCTCCTTCTTCTACTTTGGTTTCACTGGGGTGAATAGAGATAATTATTCTGTTTACATTTTTATTTAAGTGCTGTTGCATTTTTTTTTTTACGATACATCTGTTTTTACCCATATAAAGAAAATGTCTAATTATATAATTGTACAATTAATTAAGTTGTTTCTTAAAAAATTTTTTAGAGATTAGCAAGATTACGACATGTTTTCAAATTGTGAAAGCATTTCAAATGCTTGTCTGAGTTGTTATTGCCAAAGATTTTACCAGATACGTCTGTTTGATGCCACGGGTAACATATTATTTTATTTTGTTGGTCAGCAGGTCATGCATTAGTCTTTGCGGATGCAGAGAGATGCTGCATTGCCGTGAGGGCAAATATGCCAGAGATTTGGCACATTAATTGCTTTTAAGTCTGGAAAATATCTCCAGTTTCCTTGCTTTTAGTGATCAGCCATATTTTAAAAAACATTTACTGAAAAGCACAGTAGAGAGCTAAAGTGACCAGGTTCTTTATTCATACCCTGTGCATCCTGCTCGCATAGTATGATGTTAATGTAAGCAAGCACCATTAGTTTTGTTTGCCTCACATTACATATTTCAGAAAGGCAATAAAAGTAGGTCTTTATCACAGACAACTTAGAATATCGTTTTAAAATGAGCAGAAGTGAAATGCTTATAATTCCGACAATTAGAAATTAGCGTTTGATCCATTTTAATTCCCTTCTAAATCCACAAAGCCAGACAAACCCTTTCCCACACTATGACCTCTGTAGCCTCATGCTCATCATTCCAAAGTCATGGGCATTGATATGGCATTGATTCACATTCATTACGCACTCTTCGTGCCATATGGTTGAGAATGTGGAATCTGTTATCATCTGTCTTGAATGCAAAGAACTGTGCTCAGTCCTCTGTTTCCTGAGGAAGATTGACTGATGAATGGAAGAGTTATTACATGGATTAATGCTTTTGGTTGTGCCTGCCGAAAATGGTTTAAATAGATTTTGTTTCAAAGTAGCAGCTGTAAATGAAACATAGCCACTCTGTAAGCCCTGCTCAAACTTTTATCAAACCAGGCCCCTGTCAGATGATTTCCATGGCTAAATCTGCTGGACCTCATCTTCCTGCATTCGCCTCCATCACTTACTTGGGTTCCTTAAAATGTATTGTTTTATCTTCGTTCATCTTATTCTGAAATATCTGTACAATTATTAACTTAAATGTTCATAAATTGCACTGCTATGCTTGGATTTAGTTTTCTAAAATTGTGATCATTCTCCCTTTTATGCATGCAAATGTATGTGTGTGTGAGTGTGTGTTTGTATGTGTCCTTAACACAGTATGTACCACTATTCAGTCCAGGAACTGTAGAACAAAAATCCTTCCTACAGACCTGTATATCCATAGTCTCTTAATCATGTAATTCCAAGCGTCATGTCTAACTAGAAACATGTAAAATCTATTATTAAATTTTCTTGCTGGATTGCAAAAATTTTCCCTTGTACTTTGTACAATGACATTGTAATCTCACGGTCGTATTAATTTTGTGATTTCCTGGCGAGGGTTTCTCAGAGGTAGGCCACTTTTTCACCTTCAGGTGTGCTAATTGTTCTGACATAGATCCTTGCGAAGGTCTCAGTATGAATTAAAGTCATCGTTACAGTTTTTGGAAACTGAGGGCTGACTAACTGATGAGAACACAGTTTATGCCTACTTGTTTCATATGCTTTTTATAACTTCCTGATCCCAGCTTGAATGAAAGACGGTGTCATTTTAGTTTCCTGTCACTGGTTCACTGCCTGATAGCTGTTTTCAGTAAGATCAATAGTTCACCACAGTATTGTGACTCTGGGCTTGAGGTAACAGTGTGAGAACACCTCATATCCTGCATTTAAAGACTTTATTATATTTAATGTAACTAAATTACAGAATTATGATTAAGTTTCCCACTTGCAGCACAGTTGCAGCTGTGTAGGTCCCATTGCACTGTGAACAAAATAATTTGGACCAATACTTCTGACCCCTCCTCATCCTGTATTCAAAACCCAATTTCTCTGGCACAGAATATCCTCCCTAGAATTAGAGTGTCAAGTCAGTGCCAGAATTTTGTTACTTTTAAACACAAGGTTCTGCAGGATTTTAGGGCAGGACAGATATTAAAAAACAAGGAAAGAAATCAGATTAACATGTCCATTTGCTTGATCTGTTGCAAAGCTTCTTACTCCACTACAAGTGCTGTTTGGCTGTGCCATGCGTAAATAACTCTCGGTATGAAGAAATTCTTTCTAGTATCTGTGCGTCAGTGTGAAATTTACTTTACTCTAATTTCCACCTGTGTGCTCTTGTTCTGATGACAGAACTCAGCTTGAAATTTCCTCTGCATTCAACCTTATTAATCCCTTTTTTAATGGACTCAGTCAAAATTTATTACACCCCCTACTCAGGCAAAATACCAGTGAAGTGGAGGACAATAGAAGTGTTCAGAAGTCATCTTGAGCAATTTTAGAGCAATTTTGTCGTTAATGAGGCGTTTCACCATTCTTATTTCCATTTCAAAATGAAACATCATCACCAATCTGTCAAGAAGTTAAATATCAAGAGTGCAAAAAGGATGATGGATTACATGGTTCAAAATGTATATAACTGTTTTGGGATGATTTCAATGCAGAGCTGTTGCGAATTAGCTCCCACTGAGGCATGCTTTAGTACTATACTTATCCAGGGAGCAGCACCCTAAAGAGATTGACCAGCTTGCTGCTCCATGTTGTCTGATGTTCATTGCAGTCTTGGCACGGAAATCACTGGCATCTGAGAAGCTTAAAATCCAAAAGGGTATCCTCTGTAAGGTTTTGGCTGCATGAATAACTGGGTGCAACCAGATGCAAATATGATATTTAAATGCTCCCAGACCAGTGGGAACATTAGTGTGTACGTGAATCACCTCATCGCACAAATGAAGGTGCATTGGTGCAGGTGAACAAGAGTTGGAAATGGACATTTGCCTTTGTTTTTGTTGTAGGAAAGTCGGAAATGAACATTTGCCTATGTTTTTGTTGTAGCAAAGTTTTAGTTTGAGTTTAAATTCCCAAATTCACCTTGTGTTGTTTGCAAATATTGGAATAAAAATACGGTCTTTTACATAATTATTACTCATTCATTTCATCACTAATATTGTTTTGCTGTGTTCATATTAGGATTATAGGGTATTGTGAAAATTTTCACCAAAAACTAACAAGTCTAAGACTTGATTTTTGCTTCTATACACATTTTAAACACCCCAAATAACTGTGCTTTAAAAATGTTCCCCTTTTCCCCCAAATTCTAGATTAGTTGTTGTACCTTGTTGTCAAGTTACACGTACTACCAAAGAAGATTTGGTGCTTTTAATCATTTTCTGGTCCAGACGCTGCAAACCTGCGCATTGTTTATAAGCAAAAGATCAGCTGCTGGACAGAGATATTATGTGCATGTGTATATTAGGAACTCCAAGGACTCATTTCCAGTGTTTATACTTTTATTTCCTCGCTGCTAATGATGATGGTTCTTGCCTGCTCAGAGTTGTCAGTTTGCCCCCAGTTCACTTCTGTTTACTGCCACCTAAAGCTTAAAGCCCAGCCTTTCTGCTGATCTGCAACCCCAAATCTTAATCCTTCCTGAATTTCTTGTGTACTCATGTACCATGGACACTATAATTATAATGGAGAATCTGTATGCTTCTGGTATCTGATGGTAATGCCTTGCTGTCAGAGAATAAATGAATGCATAAATGAATATTTCATTAATGATAAAATCCAGTTAACTGTTGTTATCTTGCTGTTGCATTACTTTTTGATCACTTAGTTTGTGTCCAGTAAATTACTTAGAAAGGTAAAAATTTGGAATTTTTGCTTACCATCATTTACAAAATTTACTTAGGTGCACACCCACACACACTGTTACACATCAGGTAGTGCCTTATCTGTAAATTGTAGTCCATTCTGTTCCAAAACTGCTTCTAATGATGACAAACTATGTGTTTGTCGTTCTATATATTTAGCTGGATCATTGGGACATGGCAATTTACAATCCAGCAACTTGCCACACAGAGCAGAGGGGTTAAATACCCATCACATGGCTATCGGAGGGTAACCATCGGGCAAGATACAGCCGAGGTGCGGGAGACGTGAACCAATCTCAAGAGACAAACACCTAATAGATACGTACATTACTGAATTGAGAAGAGAGGCACAAGGAATTCACACGAGGGTTGTGACACGTTCTAGTTTACTTAATTCATCCAATTGTGCACATAATAGAAATATTCATGTCAGACACAATGGAGATCATTCCATATAAAGGCGGCAAATTGGATTTTAAGGAATTGGTTGAATACTTTGAAAGTTCATTGATATTGTGCACTGAAAACATAGTGTATAATGTGATTGTTATATTTTCTATTAATTTATTCTGCATAGAAGTTCATTGAGAACCAAAATACATTAGGTAATTGCAAGTAGAGAAAGACCGGGGTAGGTTCAGTTTTTTACATATATTTTTGATTTCCTGAACGTTATACTGCCATTTTGGCAAGAATTATTGTTGAACTTGAGTATTACTAAATTTGCTTCTTGCTTATTGTTTCATTGACTGAGAAGAAAGGAACCATCACAGTAAGCTGTAGTTATATGTTGTCTGTCCAATCCGCTCTCTTCCAAAACTGCTTCTAATGATGACAAACTATATATATTTAGCTGGATCATTGGGACATGCTATTATTTTGGGCTTCAGCCAACAGGTTTTCAGCCAACAGGCAAAAGTGGCATTTTCACAAAGTGTAGATTAAATGTGTGCAATGTGCATTGAATTAATTCAAAACTTTAGGCTTCACTTGTAAGCTTAGTATGTGACTTAATTTACGCTTTATTAAATGTTGTCTCAGTACCCTCAAAAAATCCTAGTTCTGTGGCTTGAATGGGTCATGCAGACCTGTGATTCACTGGGTTTACCAAAATTTGACTTGATGTGTATTTAATTTTTGGCACCTTCAGGGCTACAGTTTCTAAATATCAAAAGAAAAATATGAAATGTTTAATGGCAGCCTCCATGCAATCTACAAAGACAGCAATTTTATGCCTGCTTGGGCAAGTACAGACTTCATTCATCGAGCCAAATTAGGCTCTTTCACAATCCGGATATACTAAACAGCATGACCACACATTAAACCTTCTGTTACGTACTAGAACAAACATTTCCCGCCATCTTACCGGCTGAGTGGTACATTTAAGTGATGTGTCTCTCAATCCACGTGTAAAGGTGCACCATGCAGTTGGCCGAGGACTCAGTTATGATCTGGGGCACAGACTATGACAGTAAGATGGCTTCCCATTATTGTGTTTTTGCCCCCTTTTCAGTGTTTACAAAATATGTCTATGCAGTGCTTGTATTATCAACCTTAACGATAGCTCTATGTCATTTTTCTAATTGCCTGCAGTTGTTATTCCGGCTCGTTCAACTAGTACAACCCTAATCCCTGTGATGTCCCTGGCCAAGCTTTCTCAAAGGTGTGTGTCAGAAAAGCTGTTCCATCTATCCCAAATTTTACATTGAAATAAGTTGTTTCTTTTTCCTCGGGCTACAAAACTGGGTCATCCACTGCAATTCAGTTGGATTGTTAAATGAAATAATGGAGTCGTCAAAATTGAAATAAGTCAGAGGGCGCATTTATCCACAGTGATAAACCTTAAATGGGGACGCGCAGTTTTACTCGCGGGGATACATGATGATGTCATCAAGGAAAGCACAAGGGATCACTCATAATTCATTATAACTTGTTGCGCACATGTGCAAAGCCTTTCAGCGCATTAAAAAAAAAAGTCTTAAAGATTGGTGAAGAAGGGTCAGGTGCGCTAAATTGTTCCAACTCTTTCCCTATCCCCGGAGTGAGATTCTATGAAGACTCATGTAAATTACTTATACTTCCTCTCGACCAAGCACTTGAATTCTTTGGAGCTCAGTGTAATCCTTAGCCCTAGTAATTTATTGGATTATAGTATATTGGTTTCTGGTAAAAGCTGTAGAATCCATCATAGCTCTATACATACACTACCGCTCAAAAGTTTGGGATCACTTGCAAATTTCTTTGTTTTCCAAAGAAAAATACATTTTCATGCATTTCACAAACATTTTTTTCCATTTCACAAACATTTTTATCCATTTCACAAACAATTTAAATAAATCAGATGATTTTCAAAGAATGATCTACATTTTTGCATAGAGGCCTATTATCAGCAACTGTCAGTCCTCTGCATCAATCTCCTGGTATGGCTGCTAATCCAAGTTAAGCATTTTATAAGGCTAATTGATTATTAGAAAACCCCTCTGCAAATGTGTTGCACAGCTGAAAACTGTTGAACTAATAAGGGAGCACAAAAGGGAGCATGGCATTCTTGAGGTTGGTTTAGTACCTGAAGCATCAGCCGTTGTTTGTTTACTGGCTCAAAATGGCCAGAAAGACAGAACTTCCTTTAGAGACCCATCAGTCTTTTGTTGTGCTTAGAAAAGAAGGCTGTTCAATGCGAGAAATTGAAAACTTAAAATCTCTTACCATGCTGTCAACTACTCCCTTCAGAGAGCAGCACAAACTGGCACTAACAAGGACAGAAAAAAGGAGTGGGAGGCCCCGATGCACAACTGTGCAAGAAGACAAATATCTGAGAGTGTGTAGTTTAAGACAAAGACGCCTCACAGGTTGTCAACTAGCAGCTGCGCTAAATAGTTCCCGTCAAACACCAGTTTCAGTATCAACAGTGAAGGTGTTTTTTTTTTTTTTGATGAGGGCGAAGTTTGAAGTACATATTCATCATTTTCCATTAAAATCATTATTTCTAACTCAGACAATGTCAGCATGTTCTGTTCATTTGCTATATTTCCTATTCAGACTAATTTCATGTGTGTTTCCATGGAAAACAAGAAAATTTCCTAGTGATCCCAAACTTTTGAGCCGTAGTGTACATCTATCCGGGAGGGAGAGACTCACTGCAATGGTCGCCTTATCTTTAGTTTGGAATTTCGAAGACTCGACCCTGAGACACTCGCCACTGCCGCGATTTCATTGAGCCAATGTAGCTACAGAGGGCGCAAGAAGCTGGTTTGTCTCAGCAGTTCTCATCTGTCTGGGATTCAAAAAGCACTACCTACACTGCAGGGGACTAAGAGGACCATGAAAGGGAGGTGAACCCCCAGGCTGTGTTGACAAAAAAGCAAATAAATAAATTAAAAACGTATTTGGAGAGTGGGAAATGTCGGAGATTGCTTAATCGCTGCGGCATCGGATTTATTATTTAACGCGCGATCTGATCCTTTTCGGATTTTTTGAGGAAATTCTGTCCCTCACTTCTCAAACTGCCGCTCAGCCAGTTGGGGTGCTGAAATATAGAGGACCTCAAGTTTCATCAAGAGCACCGCAGTTCCCTCATTGTATCGGTAATATAACATTTCTTGTTTGGAATGCGTTTTTATCATAATTATTATTTATTGAGGGGAAAAAAATCCGAAAAAGTAGAGTAGTAGCCTATTCGCTTAATAAATAAATTCCAATTCAAAGTCAATGTCGCTTCTTTTAGTGTGCTTCAGTGGTTCCAAAGCTGTTCCAAAAACATACACTTCTTGCCTATCCGCCTGAAGAGGAACTCAGTTTCTGCTTGTTAATCTTTGCTTCTATTTGTTCACTTGTCGGTGCGTACTGTAAAGGACATTTTACATATGTCATGTGGTGATTAGAATTGTATACGGCTGTAGACTTGCAGTACCGCGTACTTTGAGGGGATGTTGGCATGTCGCAGTTGTCCAGGTTGCCAGGAGAACAAAGCGTTCAGGTTCATATATTTTGCTGAGTGGCTAAAATGGCTCGATTAATGTTCAAATCGTTACAGTGTGCGTGTTCGCGCGGCATGACTTCAATAAATTCTGCTACGAATGTGTTCATGTTTGAAAGTCAAATTGAAGCTTCTGTCACGTATGTCTATATTTGTTGCAAGCTAGACAAAGTTTTGCTTGGGGAATCTTTTCAAAATTGCCTCAAGAAGGAAATGAATCGGAAAAAACTGTGCCATGATTACATTATAAACTGTATGTATGTGAAGTGGTTTTATAAGTCCATCTATCATTGCCTAATTTCACGCCCAGAAACTACTGTTCATTAATTTCCGTTCCTACCTACCCGAGTATACGTTGGCATTCTGTGCCCTACTTTTTTTTATGCATATTGTCAGAACTTTTTCTCATAAGAAGCACAGTTTATATCTTAAACCTTTGCACAGCTTGCATGAAGCACCAGTCTCAGATTAATATAAGCCTATATCTCATTAATGTGAAGTCTGTAGGTGGATGTGGTTTTCTGTTTATGTGTGCCCCACTTAGTTCTCTCTTTTTCTCTGAAAGAGTATGGCTCCTTACGATTCATTTGAACTTGCTCACAGGATGCTTCCAACCCTCAGCACTAAGGTGAACTAGCATTAAAGCAGAGGGTTACGCATCACGACTTGCAGGTCATAAGTCAGCAAGTGAGGTCAAGTGGGAGATGTTGGACCGTTCCTCATGAGTGAAGCTTTTGTGTTGGGACTAATGAGAGGAATGACAGGGTAGCTAAGAAAACATCAGAAAACATGATGGATTTCTGTAGTACCACTGCCAGTCCCCAGCTGGGACCCCCAGGTAACATTTACAGATGGACTGTAGATTTTATTGTATGTTCAAGTGGGTTGGAATATAATTGCTGTTTTTTTTCTTCATATTTTATGCATTTTGGTGCATTTGAAATACAGGCTCTGCAGCTGCTTACATGTTCGCTGTTGTATCATTTTTTCCTTCATTTATAGAATATGGGGACTTTGTTAAGAAAATTCAAACTTTTATTAATTTATCTGTTGTAAGAGCTGTTAAATTACGTAGAAAGAGTGAGCAACTGTGGCTGTGGCATTTCCCCTAGAGGAAGGTTTGAATTTCCCTCATAACTTAAGAAAATCCTCTCTGCTCTCCTGTTGTGGCTGACATTAATTACAGCTGAACATTTCAAAAATAAGAATTTAAAAAATGCATAAAGATAAAAATGATGTAAAAATTTATGGATAAATACCCCAAAGAAATTTTCCTTTGCTTTATTGCAGTACACAAATTTAGTGACTTCACCTACCGTGGGCTTTAACTGTTTTCATTGATCAACATTGTAATTTTTTGTTGAACAGTTTTCTTGATCAACATTGTAATTTTTTGTTGAAGGTTAACAGTTAAATTAAACCTTTTTTCTTCTTTCCATTTTCCAGGAAAGCGATGATAGGATTTTTTGCTTTAATACTGCGGTAAGTGGAAATCTATTACTCATTATGTTGCTCATTGTATACTGAATATTCAGTAATTCTTTTCTGCATTTGTCTATTGTTGTTGGTCAATTTTGCTGCCACATACAATAGTGTGTGGTATTCCTCGCAGATGAAAAGGGGCATGATGTATTAAATATCGTCAATGAGCGAGTGTGTTTAGGCGGAGGATGGTCATTCCATGCTTAGAAATGTTGATGAGTGTCTGCATACACCCATTTGGCAACACATTGCATTGATGTTAATATTAATACAGTGTAACTTGTCGCAGTGGCTTTTCTCCTTTATAAATAATGAAGTAGTGCATGAATTCGCCTCACGGCAAGAACGTCTTGGGTTCGAATCCGGCCTGGGGCCTTTCTGTGTGGAGTTTGCATGTTCTCCCCGTGTTCACATGGGTTTCCTCCAGGTACTCCGCTTTCCTCCCACAGTCCAAAGACATGCATATCAGGCTGATTGGAGGCTCTAAATTGCCCATAGGTATGAGATTGAGAGCGAATGGTGTGTGAATGACGTGTGCGCCCTGCGATGGATTGGTGAGCCGTCCAGGGTGGGTCCCTGCCTTTCGCCCGTCAGCTGGAATAGGCTCCAGCTCTCCCCGCGACCCTAGTGAGGAATAAGTGGGTATAGAGAATGGATGGATGGATGTATGAATACATTTGGGTAACATGAGAAAAACATACTTTCTTCTTCCTGAAAATGACCGGACATAATTTGTTTGATCCACAGATTTTCCATGGTTTTGCTTGTGCTCAAGCCACAACTGCTTTACTGTCAGCTGCCCAGATTGGTGAGGAGGGTGATGTGGACTACAACATGTAGTGCTGAGCGTGTGTGGGAAAAGCACAGAAGTCCTTCCAATGATAAGATCATGATTTTTACCCAGTGTCTCTGTGATGAAATGTGCGCTAATGAATTCCACCCTGGCGCTAACACTTCTAAGATTGTGGTGGTACTCTGACTTCCTGAATCACTGTCCCACTTCAGTAACAGGTGTCACTTAAGCTGTGCTGTGAGAATAATTACGGAATGAAAGAGACAATAATGAGTTTCGTTGCAAAATGAAGAAAAAAGTAACTTGACATAAATCACTTCCAATCCTCGAGGCTCCTATTCGTAATAGATCCTAAAATGTGGGAGCTCAGTCTTTAAAGTATTTTCCACCCATAGGTGTTTGGAAACTGTTTTGAGATCAGTGGTCCTGCTTTTGAGCCTTTAAATGTATATGAGCCAGAATGTTTCGCAAATTAATACAGTATGTCTCAGTTGAGATGTCCAGATAAATTAATATGTCAGTAAAGACAATGCTTAATAGTCTATTTTAATCATAATGAATTTGATGAATTATATTGTCACTGAAAAAAGTATGAATGAATCTTGAGATACAGTGGGCATCATAATTTATTGGACAGTGCTACATCTCTTATTTTGATTCTGTACTCAAGCACTTTGAGTCTGAAAGGATACAATGACAGTGAGGTTGAGATTCAGATTGTCCACTTTAATTTGAGGGTTTTCATCCATATTAGATGAATCCTTTAGAAATTACTGCAATTCTTCTTCATATTTGCCACCGCCCACCCTCAACCCCCATTTTCAGCCATATCAAAATACATGTGGAGTAGTTTAACATAATGTAAAGCTTTTTTTTTTTTTTTTGGTCACCTTCTTCAGCGTGCAGTGATTGAAGTCTGTTATGCATAGACATCACCAGACGCTGGGTATCTTCCCTGGGTATCTTCTGCCTAGCCTGGATTGCAGCCATCTTCAGCTCCGGCTTATTTTGGAAGCTTTTTCACTTCAGTGTTTTCTTCAGTATCTAAAATACATAATCATTTGAATTCAGATCTGGTGACTGACTCATTATTCAGATTCTAAATGGTGTCACTGTCCAATGAAGTATGGTGCTCACTGTACATTTTCTCATTCATTTTCTGTAGAGGCATATTGTCCTACAAAAGTGATTGAGAGGTGTTTGGGCCCCTGGGGAATGATAGGACTTAAATGACGGTGGTGTCCAAGCCTTTGAAGAGAGGAGGATAAAAATAAATGCGAGGCAAGATGTTGCACTGTATCTCGGCCCCCCCCCGAGCCCTGAGCCCCTAGGGTCGTGAATAAACAAGTGGGGGACATTTTGAGTGGGCGGGTGGGGGTGCAGTGGGGTATTCAAACTCTCTGCTTCAGAAGGGGCCAATTAGGGTGCTCTACTCCATCGGGACAGTCACTGTCTGTCAGCAGAGGAAGCCCCCCTCTTCCCCCGAGTCAGGCTATGTGACCCACACATGACCCCGGGGAAGACAGTGAGCCACAGTTATGAAGCCTATTCAGAGGTGTTGCCATTCAGGGCACTGGGAATAACTGAGCTTCATATAGGGGAGAAAAGTTGATTTTCAGGTCAGCTGATCGAATTTGTTCTCTTATAGTTGCTGTTGAATTCTCTTCCCATTACTAATTTTTGCTTCACAGCCATTTACAAATTGTGGACACTCACAAGCTCACTGAAGTGAAACGGTGAGAGTTAGGTTGGCCCAGGATTGCTGCACAGTTAATCAATTTCCTGGTCAGGTGCTGGTACAGCCTAGCACAACTTAATTAAATCTAGTGTAGGTGTATTGAAGAGAAGCAATTGAAATGTCAATGTTTTATATTGTCTTATTGCTAAGCATTGTCTTTGTTAATTAACATCACTTTTGAAAAAATCAAGGCCAAATGATTGTACTACACAGAAATCTACTGTTATCTCACTTTTCCGTGCTGAAAAAAAATCTGCCAAGGAGAACTTGCTGGAATCCTTGCAGAAAAAGAATGAACTGTAGCAAAGCATTGAAAGAAATAAATTGCACACGAGTGATTAAGTGCTCTTCAAAAAGAGATATGTTGCCCATATCCTGTCCAATATTACTGCGTAACATTCTTTAACAAAGGATTTGACCCTTTCTGCTCAGGTCCCTGATGGAGAACCAAAGCAGGGTCCTGCGGGAGAGGCAGGGGGTGTGTTGGGCCCCTGGGGGCCATGGTCGGCCTGCTCTCGATCCTGTGGGGGAGGGGTACGGGAGCGCTTCCGCTCCTGCCTACCACCTCGCGCCCCCCTCGCTTCCAGGCCACCCGCCGTGGCGGATTCTACCCTGCCCCCGGGCCCTGTGGTGTCAGCCCTGCACCCCTACATGCCTCTCCTCCGCCCGAACCCCAATACCTCACGCCTGCAGGGGTATCCCTCCACTGCACGTAGGTACTGTACCCTCAAAACCCTGCTGAATGAGTCAATGTGGCCTAAATCTCTTCTTTCTTCTTATTCATGAATTTAGAACAGGGGTCTCAAACTTCAGTCATGGAGGGCCATGGTGTCCGCACATGTTTATGGTCACCTTTCAATCAGCAGCCAATTCATTCCAAGAGAACAAGGTGTGTTGTGGACCCTTCATCTAATGTGAGACATTGTGGCCCTTTGGGACTGATATCCTGGATTTAGTAATAAACTCTGATAGGGCTTGTCTGTTGCCAATAGATTCTGGGTGACTGTAAATTGGTAGCATTTGTCTGTTGCTGGATGGTCTCATTACTCATGTATGATTACCATCAAAATAATTTAATTTCCAATTCAAAATGTTAATGGAATGGCTGCTATCTCTGACTGTGAAATAGTGGCTAGAATAGGCATAGACAGCTCAGCACAAAAAATGAGCTGTATTAGAGTAGGATATACTTTCCTTTTTTCCCGCCTCACACGGTCATTACCTACCCTGACAGGCATTTATGGAAAGAGCTTCCTGTATTAATGAGACTGTGTGTTTGGTGTCCAGGGGAGCGGGTGACAAGCGAATCACTGCGGGGAAGTACGGCTATGGAAAGATGCCGTATGTCTTACCGCTGCAGACTGGCCCCGGTTCGAAGAAGGGGCCCTCTGAGCCCTTTACCCCCGGCTCCCGATCTGCATCCCAGCTCAGGAGCCAGTGGCGTGTCCTCAGGCACCACAGCCCGCGCTATGGCTACCACAGCCTCCATCACGCTCCCCGCGAATCCCAGCCGAAGGCTGGCCCAGCAGAGACCATCCTGCCCCAGCTTGGCCTGAGCCACCCTGTCCCCAGAGCTCCACTCACCAGCGGCCCACCCTCCCCTACACACCTCAGCCCTGTGTGCAGAGGAGACCTGAAGCAGTTTATGATGTGCAACACAAATGTAAGCCCAGTTTAACATGTATTTTTTTTTGCCCCTTTGAGGTTATAAATCAGTCAGAATCTCCTTTATGTTCTGTTTCATTACCTCTGCCAAGGAGGCTATCTTTTTCCTCCTATTTGTGGGTATGCTTGTTCTTTTGTTTGTTAGCAAAATAATGGAAATAGTTATGGACAGATTTTTGATGAAATTTTTACCAGAGGTGTGTCTTGCCCAATCTGAGCAATGATTTCATCTTGGGAGTGATCCGGATCAAATTTCGGATCCAGGATTTTTTTAAAAGGATTCTTCACCATTGCGGGATTGTAAGATTGGAATAATAAATTCCATGCACCTTAAAATCCAGTAGATGGTAGTAAAGTTCCAAATGCCTTGTTTGAGGTATGAGCTCTCCGAATGCTCTTGTTTTTTATGATTTCAAAGTCAACATCACTGCAGGCAGGTTTGCTATTAGGCTACTTGCCAGTGGTGCAATCTTGTGAAATTAAAGAATGAGCTTGGGTATAATTGCTGTGAATTAGTGCATGTGGCATTATTTGTGGTATGGGATGAAATGGCCTGTGGTATCACGCCGCTTTGTCCTGGTCTTAAATTGAGGGTGGAGAGTGGGTGAGTGTTTGTAGTGTGATTGTAGAACTAGATGAGCGTGGAAACCTGCACAGGCTGATTTACTGATACTATCAAGATACTCTGAAATTAGCTGTCCCTTACAGCTGCAGTAAAGACAGGAATTGTCCGGGGGGAAGAGTGCAGGCTGCCTGTACTTTATACATGACTGAGAGGCAGAGG
The DNA here is from genome assembly GCA_029692085.1 of Gymnothorax javanicus. NCBI lineage: Eukaryota > Metazoa > Chordata > Actinopteri > Anguilliformes > Muraenidae > Gymnothorax > Gymnothorax javanicus. The sequence goes on along the minus strand of CM056207.1, from coordinate 20,043,075 downwards.
TTATCCATACTAAGGTTACCTCTCCCCTTCAGTCTCACTCCAACACATAAATAAATCTGCCCCACTTACCGGCACACGCTCTCCCAAGCATTATTTTAACTGGCCTGTAAGTGTTATTACATTTCAGTGTTATTTACAATAAAGTTTTTTTTAAATCCCGCTTGCTAACAAGGCATAACTACTGAAGTTGACAATTTTATAACTTGTCCTTTAAATTCAACATTTACAATGATTATTTACCCAAAATTAGTGATGACCAGTTCCTGATCTTTGTGATGATCCACTTGAAATCATTTTCATTGAAATAAAGTGAAATTAAATATATCAGTGTAATACCATTAGTTGTATTGATGGAGCATCAACGGGCCTTTGTGTTCATTATTACTTCAGTGAATTATTTAGCTGATTGATTGATCTCTATTGTCAAGCATCTGGGGTACTGACTCTAGTGCATTAATAGGCATTAATAGCAGTAAGCAAAGAGATATTAATGTATTTAGCAGCCACCAACCAACTCGCTCACAAATGATAATGCTTTGCTCTGTGTGTGTATGTGTGTGTGTGTGTGTGTGTCTGTGTAGTCTTGTTCTCCCACCAGTCCACAGATCAGAGCGGTACAGTGTTCCTCTTACAACAAGGTTCCCTTTATGGGCCGGTTCTACCACTGGGAGCCTTTCATCGAAGGTGAGCATTCAGGGCCATTTTTTACTCTTTTTTGACGAGTGTCCATTTTCTCCCATTTGAGGGCAGGAGCTGAACGGTGAGTGAGGTGATGTAATGCCACAATGATAATGATTCCTTTCCTCATTTTGAAGTTCTGATGAATACCTGAAAGTCCTGGTTAGCTGATTCAAGATTAATTTCAACTTTTGCCATTTCAGGTTTCATGGAACTTGTAGTTTCTTGTCTACTTTGCAACTTTGTAAGACTAGCTCACAGATTAAAAAAGACTGTTATGAACTAAGATGACAGAAAATGGCTGGAAGGGTCTCTGAGTTGGACAAGGACTGGACTGCACTCAGCAAGGATTTAGAGTCCTTTTTTCTGAACTTCACTCTAACCCTACAGCTTTCTAACTCCATAATTTCTCGATCAAGAATAGTTAACTTGCATAACCACTTGTCAGACACAGGTCTTCAAAGGCAATCAGGGTAACAGCTATCCTTCTCATGTTTGGCAGGCTGTTACTACAGTATGGAGATAAATGGGTACAGGAAAGCTGTGAGTGCATTCAAACTTAGGCTGCATACTTATGGTGCTGACAGTTGTGCTTCATGTCAATGAGTTCTATGTGGCTGATAATGGATTTACCTATGTCTGGATCACAATCCTCCCTCCATAGCCCAAGCTTGCCGCACTAACCTACCTCCAATGTCCCACTCCCTTGCTAACCTGTCCATAAAATGAGCCCCCCTCTCATCAAACGCAGTGGTCTGTTTTGGGGGTTGTGGTGTGCAGTGATAGAGGCAGCCAGAGGGTGATACCCACTGTGAGAGGTCAGAGAGTTAGTTTTGAAAATGGCTGCCTTCCCCCCTAATCACCACCACAGAGAAAGTGATGAGGTTGTGCTAATTAGCAGGCTTGTTGACTGTAAACTTCCACAAGGACTAATTTGGGCTCTCTCTCATAATATTATCCCTCAACTCACCTATGGAAAATGGACACTGCCAAGTATCAGAGGGAAACTCATGTGGGAAACCTAATTTATTTGTTGAAAGAATGTTGTTATTTTTGCATATTTACAACTGACATGCTATTTGGTTATACCCTGAGAATTCTTCAAAAACAGCTTCCAGTTTGAACTGGTGGGTCTTTATTTGTCTAACACTTACCTTTGTGTAAAAATTTCATGCGAGCACATAGGCTCAAAAATTAACAGTATTGCCTACTATGCCAGTAGGTACAGTGTATTAGAAAAGCGAGATTTTCTGAATAGTGTTTCTAGAGCAAAAAAGACACAATGGTTAAATTGAATGCCTCCAATTAAACGTAACTGTTGTTTTTATACCTGAGATTTTCGTTGAATCCGTACTCATGATAAGTGTTTCAACTCGCCTGAGTGAATTCAAGTAGACACTGCAGAATACTGCCTACCTGTGGTGACGTAGTGGTTTTGCTAATCAAGAAAGTACAATATTAAAGAGGCCTCTAAAGCTTACTTGATTTGATTGCTTAATATCCCCTTTTGTCTGTGCAGTTCAGGATGACCTACAATGTCGGCTCAATTGCCGAGCTATGGGATTCCGTTTTTATGTGCAACAGTCAGAGAAGGTCATCGACGGAACGCCGTGTGGCCCGAATAAGACCTCTGTGTGTGTCGCTGGGAAATGCCAGGTAGGCCCATGCACAGCTTTCCTCCTTGCTCCCAAGGAAGTAAGATCTCTCTCGTTAAACACTGGCTTCCACAACCCCTCCTTACTCTCTTTATAAATCATTGTCTTCTATAATGTGTGTAGTCCATAAATGCTGGAATGGCTTCTTCTAGCTGGCTAAAACAGAATAGTCCTTTCGGCTTTTCATGGTGTTTCGGGGAATACCTGTTGGACATTGATACGTGTAACGCTGTCCTTATCAGCACAGGGACATATCGGATTGGAATTTTAAATGATGCAAGTAATGGCCCGAGTTGCACGTCTCTGTGCTATACTTGCCACCAGCAGAGGTCAGCATATTACAACAATTTGCACAATTCAAAAATTTGCGGAACAGAGAAGGTAAATGGGACATACTCAGATTTCGAGTATGCGTGTTGGTGACAGAGCGCTCCTTTTACTGGGCATTTTGGCTGGTGCTGCAACTCACCGCAAGAAGATGTTGGCTTCATATCTCAGCTTAGGCCTTTCATGGGGCTTTTTGTCTCACTCCCCATCCATGTGGGCTTCCGTCTGAGTACTCCGGTTTCCTCCCACTACCTTGTCCCTGACTTGGAAGAAGTCGTTTACGTAAGATCCATATGAACTGCATATTTATTGAACATTATCCTCTTATGATATAAAAAGATACATTTTATTGATCTATGTGTCTCCACCTTTATTTGCGCTTTTGATAATCACCTTAATAGGAGCTTTAAAATGTATTTGTTTGTTTATTTGTTGATTCATTTATTTTTAGATAACTTGGCATCCCTAATCTCACATGAATTTGGCATTGTCCCAGCAACAAACTATGTACATGTTAAAGGCTTCAAAGGAAGCTACTAGGCGGATATCCAGGAAAGGCTTTATGGTGCTTCATTAATGGTTGACAAGCCGCAATTAACACGAACAGGACTACAAGAACTTAAAGGGGCAAAGGTGAGACAGATGGGGTCTGAATAAATGAAAACCAGGGGCTGGAAGAGACATGGGAGAGTCACCACTCTGGAGACTGCTGATGAGCAGGAAGTGAGTGTCCCTAATAAATAGTCACTTGTTTCTGAGAATTTCCGAAGATGGGAATATGATTGGTTCGTAACTTTGCTGGGCAAAAAGTACAATGATGCTACTTGACAATCCAGCAAGGAGAAGAGGCAGATGAGACAACTTAACTCTGAAGCAGCCAAGCTGTTTTAATAGACACTAATGACAGTGTGGGTCATTTATGACCCCTCTATATTTTAGATAGGAGCTGGATTTTTGAATGGCCCCATTTCTGACTATGTTGTATTTACTGCTTCTGAATAAAAGGCATGCATACCAAATACTCCAACGTAATTACTTTGGGTTTAAATTAATTTAAAATGCAAAAAGCAGTTACAGACCACACATAGGAGGACAAAATGACATTTATTTAGACACTCTTTGCCTGTTGTCTCTTATAATACAAATATTATTTTTTATAATAAAACCAGATGCAAGCAAATTTTAATAACTAAAGATGAAATTAGCTCGAGTGCAGTTTATATTACTGCATGGCAGTATCCTAATGAGACCATCATATCAAAGTGGTAACTCTGTAATCATTTTTTTCCAATAGTAAATTACTATTGGCACACCAATAGTCGGTGTCGTCACGGTGATTTATTTTCCTTTGCTTTAAACACAATCTCAGCGTACATCTAGCTTATAGCTGTGCCACCCCTATGATCTTTTGGTCAGAAAACAATATAAAAAATGCACCTAGATAACTAAATTATCTAGAAAAATTGTCATAGTTGGATTAAGATGACTTGGGATGGGATAGTGACCAAGAAATTACAACACAATAATGATGAGAAATAGCTATTTACCAAAAACATTGCCTATTATGTCTAAAATCTAACAGATCCTTCAGGGGTCATTTGTAACCCAACAGAACTTTCTGTTGGCCTTGACCACCAATGTGTTGATGCTGATAAAAATATACAAAAATATTGTAGAGAAGTAGATTGACAAAGCCTCCATAGATAACCAGATAATGATTAAAAGTACAACCCCAATTCCGAAATAGTTGGGACAAAGTGTAATTTGTGAATAAAATCAGAACGCAATGACTTTCAAATCACACCAGCCAGTATTTTATTCACAGTAGAACAGAGATAACATAGCAAATGTTGAAAATGAGAAATTTTACAATTTTATCCACAAAATGAGCTCACTTCAAATTTGATGGCTGCTACAGGTCTCAAAAAAGTTGGGACAGGGGCCTGTTTACCATGGTGTAGCATCCCCTCTTCTTTTTAGCACAGAGTGCAGGCGTCTGGGCATTGAGGAGAAGAAGTTTCTTGAGTTTAGCCATTGGAATTTCATCCCACTCTTGTTTAATACAGGCTTCCAGCTGCTGGAGAGTTTTGGGTCTCCTTTGACGGACTTTTCGTTTAATTATGCGCCAAATGTTCTCAGTCGGTGAAAGATCAGGACTGCAGGCAGGCCAGTTCAGCGCACGGACTCTTCTACTACGAAGCCATGCTGTTGTAATCGCTGCAGTATGTGGTTTTGCATCCTGCTGAAATACACAAGGCCTTCCCTGGAATAGATGTCATCTGGAGGGGAGCATATGTTGCTCTAAAACCTTATATACCTTTCAGCATTCATGGTGCTTTTTAAAATATGCAAGTGTCCCACACCATATGCACTAATGCATCCTCGTACCATCAGAAATGCTGGCTTTTGAACTGAACGCTGATAACAGGAGAGGTGGTCTTTCTCCTCTTTAGCCCGGAGGACACGACGCCCATGATTTCCAACAAGAATGTCAAATTTGGACTCGTCTGACCACAGGACACTTTGCCACTTTGCTACAGTCCATTTTAAATGAGCCTTGGCCCACAGAACACAGCGGCGCTTCTGGATCATGCTCAACAATGGCTTCCTTTTTGCATGATAGAGTTTTAGGTGGCATCTGTGGATGGCATGGCAGACTGTGTTTACAGACAGTGGTTTCTTGAAGTATTCCTGTGCCCATTTAGTAATGTCAATGACAGAATCATGCCGGTGAGTGATGCAGTGGCGTCTGAGGGCCGGAAGATCACAGGCATCCAGTAAAGGTCTTCGGCTTTGTCCCTTACGCACAGAGATTTTTCCAGTTTCTCTGAATCGTTTGATGATGATATGCACTGTCGATGATGAGACCTTCAACGCCTTTGCAATTTGACGTTGAGGAACATTGTTTTAAAAGTATTCTACAATTTTTTTACGCAAGCCTTCACAGGTTGGAGAGCCTCTGGCCATCTTTACTTCTGGGAGACTCAGCCTCTCAAAGACATCCCTTTTATAGCCAATCATGTTACATACCTGATGTCAGTTATCTTTATTACTTGCTGAATGTTCTTTCAGCTGATTCTCTTATATATTAATTGCTTTTTCAGCCCTTTTTTGCCTGTGTCCCAACTTTTTTGAGACCTGTTGCAGCTAGAAAATTTGAAATAAACGCATTTTGTGGATAAAAATGTAAAATGTCTCAGTTTCAACATTTGAAATGTTATCTGTGTTCTACTGTAAGTAACATATTGGCTCATGTGATCTGAAAGTCTTTGCATTTTTATTTTATTCACAATTTACACTTCGTCCCAACTGTTTCGGAATTGGGGTTGTATTTAACTGGCATATGCAATCATACGGCAGGGGTCAGTCGCTTTAAGGTGGAATGAATACGAACTGAAAAATCAACAATGAACTGGGGAAACGAGAAACCCTCGAGATGTGGGGGACGGAATGAGACAATAATCAATCAATTGAAGAAAATGGCTCTGAAAACTGACATTGAGGACTGGAAACAATTTAGGGAAACACTTAGGGCGTAACAGTACAAGCATGCTCGCACTCGACTCATGCTGCCATTTTGGGAGAGCACAGACAGTTCTGAAAATACAAAACTCTAAAACGCATGCCTGTCAGCCACCTCTTCTTTTCACTGGCCATCACAGACCTAGCATGGGTGGAGGAAACCCAGATATATGCTTGCTCTGAAAATGACTGACAGGTGCCTGGGTGGCAGGTAGGAGGCACTTGAGTTACAAATTATGCTGCCCCAAACCGGCTGCATCCCATCCATATCCCTGAGCAACACAAAGCCAATTACATGCTGCTCCCATTGGCCTTGGCTGGTGGTCACTCTTGCACTGCAAGTGGCGCCTTTTTAGAGTAAGCCAAATTAGGAGAAATTGCTGGCTAAATAGGATCTTTCTTATGCCTGCCAACCTCCACTAAGGCCTTGCCCACTGCCACCCCTGGAGGTGATGTGCGGACTGCTATGAAGAGTGTGGAATCCAATTGGATTTATATCCCTGACCAGGGATTTTCACAGGTCAGGGCATGTCCCACAGTAGCAATGAGATACTGCCTTAAATCATCCCTGAAGACCAAAGCACACAGACGATTGGCCACAGAAACATCTGCTCTTCATTCCTCGGCCTGAATATCCATTTCCTGCAGGAAAAGAGAATCGTGTGTTAGTTCCTTTCGTAGTACCATGGCGCATTTCCCTACATGCAGTGAGAGCATATTATGCTAAGCGTGTTTGCTGGTTTTATCATTACATTCCATTTCAGACCTCCTCATTCCATTTTGCATTTCAAATCAGCGACAATTCATCAAAAATAAATCTGCAGCAAAATCCTTGCTGTGCCACCCCATCCCAAGCACTGATATGACTGGATTATTTCCTATAAAGTAATTGTATTTTCCATAAAATACACCATGGTCACCAAAATGGTTTCATAGCTGTGTTTGTGAGCACTGAGACAGCCGGGAAAATGGCCGCAATGCCCAGCAATGAAAGCATACTTTGAGAAAAAGGATGCAGCTCTGGAAACACTCTCAAACCTCACGCGTGCGAGGTACGTTACTGCGGTGTGAAACGTGTTTATTTACACGTTCCATGTTTTATTTACTGTGCGCCCATTTTAAACCCGTACACAAAATGAGAAAGTTGGGTTTCCCACAGCACCTTGTGATCTTGGCTGTGTGCCTATGCCTCCCCCTCTCCGTTCAGCTCTCTGACATTTTAATTTTAGTTCCTGTCTTCTGTGTTTGTTGGTGCAAAGCCGGAGTTAGGCTCAGAGACTCAGCAGGATGGCCCTTCAGAGTCCTTTAGGTCAACTTTCAGTGTTTATTTACTGACCATCTACTGCTGCTCCCTGTAACTGTGGCAGATGGTCAGTAGTTTAGTAGTCTGGCAGAGATGTTATCTTGTACATATCCCATCATCCAATCAAATTGGAGTTTACCTGCTCACCCTCTGGAATTTTTAATTTATGCTCTAAATAATTGGTATGCTGTTGTTTATTTTTCACTCTTTTGCTCTGCGCTTGACTCGATTGTAACCGTGACCATGATGTACTACTTACCAGAATGTTGTGTGAATGATTAACCTGAATTTGCTGCTCCACATTTATCACACCTGTAACTGACATTCTATCGGAATTACATTTGAAGGAGTGAAAATGTTTTTCTCGACCCCCCCATCTTTTCTGCCTGTTCTTTGTTGTTGCATAGGTTAAGCTTAGAACAAGAAATGTAAGAAAAGGTCAGAGGAGAGGGTTGAAAGGTTTGGAAAAATATGAGACAGGAATGAGCCCTTTCATTGTTTGTACCTTTTGTCAGTTTCAGAGCTGTGAAAGAGTATTTAGCCCCTTCTCGATTTTTATTTTTGCATATTTATCACACTTAAATTTTTCAGAACATCATACTAAATTTAATATTAGACAAAGATAACTGGAGTAAACACAGAATGCAGTTTTTAACTAGAGGATCTTACACAAGTAGGTATGTCATATGAAAGTTATGAAATGAATTGCGTAAATTTTGCATTTGTTTGAACTTTAGCGAGCAACAAACCCTAAATTTACTCAACAAGTTTCATTACTTTCTAATGACATGACCAAGAGTATAAGATTCTGTTTATCACATAACTGAATTGCATAATTTAATAGAAAACAAATGCAATTTCCGTTAGTGCCCATTGTTTGTTAGCGCTGAGCTAACTCCATCACTCTGCTAACAAAGTCAATCACAGTCGCAGACATTCGTGGCTGAACAGGCAACGGTTTGTAAAATCAGTTAACTGAGCAGCTAGCTATTGTTAGTTTGCTAGCTAACAAACTAAGGTTGCATAATGGTTATGAAAACATACTGTGTACACGCTAGCTAGCTAGCTAGTTAAGTAACGTGAACTTAGTTAAGTGAGTGGCACCTTGCAAGCTTGCAACAATGCTGGGCTATACCAATTTAACCAAAATTACCAGAGATGATAAAGACGCTTGGTATTCAGTTTGGCTGAATATTAACAGCGTGACGTAACACAGAGCGATTTTTTTCCCCATGCTCTCAGCTAATGAAATTAGCTTAGGTAATGTCAAAAATATGTTATCAGCTGGGCTATGGGAAAAGTACTGCAGTTATGTGATAAATGATGATTTCATTTATTGAGGAAAAAAGCCATCTAACCCTACCTGGCCCTATGTGGAAAAAGTACCCCTAAGTTAAACAAATCTAACTGGTAACTTGTTCCAGTTCCAGTAGACACACCCAGGCTTGATTACTGTCAATCCAGATGAATCTAAACATCACTTTAATAGAATCTGTCTGGCAATGTGATGCAGGCAAAAAGCAGCATATGATGTCGTGTACTTAAGAAATTTCAAGAACACATGAGAAACAAGGTCTTTGACCTCTGTTAGTCTTGAAAGGGTTACAAAGCCATTTCTAGGGCTCTGAGACTCCAGCTCGATGGTTAGAGCCATTATCTACAAATGGAGAAAACTTGGAACAGTGGTGATACCTCTCAGGAGCAGCTGGTTGACCAAAATTCCTTCAAGAGTGCATTGACGAGTCATCCAGGAAGTCACAAAAGAACCCAGACTAACACCTAAAGAGCTGCAGGTTTCAATTGCCTCAGTTGAGGTCATTGTTCACGATACCACCATAAGAAAGTGACTGGGCATGAATGACATCCATGGGAGAGCTACAAGGCAAAAACCACTGCCGATCAAAAAACAACACAAAGGCTTGTCTCACATTTGCCAAAAAAACATCTCAATGACCCCCAAGACTTTTTGGATATTATTCTGTGGACTTACGATTCAAAAATGGACTTCTTGGAAGACATGGGTCCTGTTACATCTGATGTAAAGCTCTCATAGCATTCTACAATAAGAATATCATACCAACAGTCAAACTCGGTGGTGGCAGCATGATGGTCGGGCGCTGCTTTGCTGCTTTAGGACCTGGGTGACCTGCTGCCATAATTTATGCAACTATGAATTGTGCTATCTACCAGAAAATCCTGAAGGAGAAATTTTGGTCATTGATTTATGACCTAGAGCTCAAGCACCTTTGAGTTTTACAGCAGGACAATGATCTAAAGCACACAAGCAAGCCCACCTCTGAATGGCTCAAAAGAAACAAAATGAAGATTCTAGAGTAGCCAAGTCAAATTCCTGATTTGAATCTGATTGAAGTTCTGTGGCATGACCTGAAACAGGCAGGTCCTGCTTGAAAACCCTTCAATGTGGCTGAATTAAAACAATTGTGCAAAGAAGAATGGGCCTAAAAATCTTTTTACACAGTGACGTAAAAGACTTATTGCCAGTTATAGCAAACATTTTATTGCATTTGTTGCCACCGGGGGGGGGGGGGCACAACCAATTATTAGATTGAGGGGGGCAGTTATATTTTCACTTGTGTGATAAAGGTTTTGTGTTGACTCACATTGTCTTTGTCTTATGTTAAAATTAGCTAGATGATCTGAAACATTTAAATACACCAACTAAGCAAAATTCAAGAAATTGGGAAGAGGCAGATACTTTTTCATGGCTTTGTTTGTTGAATAAAAAAACTGGATCAGAGAGAAGCCAAACTAAAATAAGCACGCAAAGGAAGAAGTACCACTGAGTTGCCAGCTGACGGCAGTTCCTACCATGCGGAGCTGCTTTTTTTGGAGAGGAAATGGCCCATCACGTAGCTGTCCTGCTGAACTCTCCCTCCTCCCCTGCACCAAGAGCGGCGGAGTCCTGGCCTGTGTGTGCCTACATCACCGCACACTTTCTGATCTTGCGTTTCCCACTGACAGGAGAGCACCTTCTCCCCGTCAGCGCTGTAAATACACGGCGCTTCCTTCCACCTTTGCCCTGCCTCCATCACACGTTGTAGCAGTTAGTATGGAGATGAGAAGCGGGGCAGGGGTTGAGTTTCATTCTAGAGTTTGAGTTTGCAACAGATGAGTTCAGGGAAAGTTCTCTGTTCTGCTCAAGGTCTGTTCACACATCTGTTCCTAAATTTTTTGGGTGAGGACTGACTCTCCTCATGAATCAATTAGCATTTAGATCATTCCAGACTTGAGAAATTTGTGCTTAGCTTAGCAGATAAGATCGCCACGCGCGTGACGTTGCTTAGTAACTTAGTCTGAAGCAATATTTGTCGCGAAAACAGGAAGGGCTTTGCAGTTCACACATCAAAGGCGCAGATATGAAGTATGGAATTAACTAAGATTGGATGCTCAGTTTAGGTCTGCTGAAACTTTTTCGGCTTGTGTCGGGTGACCTCACCTCATGACATGCATGGTACACCCCACCTGTAATTTACCCTTTACTGTAGTATTGTGTGGCCTTTAGTGTAAATTTGTGCAGTTCCTTAGCTGCATAATAAATGGGGCATTTAAATGCCTAATGTATTGTTTATCATGAGGATGCTCAACTGACCCTGCAAATTGGCTGCATAATAAAATCTATCGTTTTCTTATTGGATTGTATTTCTTATTCTTATCTATCGTTTCCTTCTTTCACTCCTCAGCTTACTGCTAAATGTTGGGCTCTGAACCTGATACTCTACTTATCCAAGCAAAAAAAATTGGACAGTATATCTTCACGGTTTAAACATGACCAAAGGTAAATTCACCTCTGGAATACAATGGTAATACGAAAATGCAGGATGTTAATGTAAAATTATGGTTGGTAAAGCATTGTGCACTATAAGCAGATATTGTAAGACAGTCAGTGTCGTGAGACAGGGTTAAAAGCAGTCGGACAGCAGACTTTGTTTTTGGCCTCCAGTCTTTTCTGTGGGCTGAGAGAGTGACTCCTGCTTTTCTTCAGGATGTGTCATCTTCCAGCTGTGCTGCAGTGTGACGAGTACAGTGGGGCATGGTGGTGTGGTTCAGTGCAGCTAAGCTGTCCTGCAGTTTTGATTAAAAGGCCACAGTAATTGGTGAAAACAAAGGCCAGAAAGCCACCAAACTCTACCCCAAATAATGTTAGCAGGGATTTTATTGAGGGACATGGGCACTATGCTCGTGTAGTGCAGAACCTCTACCTTGTCCGTTGTGGGTACAATTGGTCTGGATTCCTCCAAACTATTAATTGGTAGGGTGGGAACTTTGAAAAAAAAAAAAAAAATGTAAACATCACTTCATGGATATTGAGGGAAAAAAATGCTATTGCCAATATCTGATAGCAATTTACTGTTGCTAAAATGCTTCCCTTGCATTTGTTGTGTTTGTGTTTGTTGAATACATTTGTTGGATTTTGTATCATAAAATATATAATTTTGGGGATAGCCTGCTGCCGTTGTGCAGATGACCATTCTCGCGCTTTGATTGAGCCTTCATACACGATGTATTATTAATGCTCTTCGTCATCAGTTGACTTTAAATGTGACAAGAAAGAGGGCTTTTCAGGTCGGCCATGGTCTTGCAGATGTAATTTGCGAACTGTACTTACAACTGTGTACTCTTCCTTGATATTTTAACTGAAGTGCCTTAAAATGAAATGCCTCATCTGCCTTATACTGTATCGTGTATTCGGTTTGCTGAATACATTTCAGCAACATCCACCATCATGTCTGAATGCTTGTATGAGCCTGTTGACAATGTTAGTGGAGCCATCCAGTCATAAATCCATTTTGAGGGATGTGTGGTTTTTTTATTTCATGAAACTCAGATCTGTGTGATATAAAATTTATAATATGGTCCTATATCTCTGGCAGACACTGAGCTTCCTTTGGGAGGGAGTAGCTGTTTCTCATATATCATATGGGAGTACGCTTCAGAATAGGCTGTATATTTAATTGCCGGTCTGTGACCACACGCGTTTTTTACGGAAGAAAGTTGGCTCAAATCTGAGTAAAATCCATCTCCTGGTTAGACACTTATTTCCACTCTCTTAAAGCAACATATGCTCTGCATGGAAAAAGTGTACACAATTCTCACTGACTCATGACTAAAAAACCAAATTTGACCTGGTTACATTTTCCATTTGCATTTCTTCATCCCAAACTGGAGACACCAGGAGTGCCATGGAAATAGGTCATCATTCAGCAGCCTCTGCTTTGGATAGGGCCCAAAACAACTGGATTTATTGGGCTTAATTTTATCAGCATCATCAAATATATTTTCTAAGGGGCCAAGTGTCAGATCCTTTCATGGAGCCCAATATTCCTGGCAGTGTTGTGATCCCAGACCACGTATCATTTATGTTTGTAAGTGCACATATTCCAGGCGCAGTCCTTCTTCTACGTGACCTTTACCCACCTGAGGGGCAGGCAGCCCACTAAGGACCTCTGGTCCATCATTGCTTGTCTGTTTTAAGCATCCCCCTTGCAAATCCATTGCTTGTTAGATATGTCTGGCATGTTCTTCCTAAAGATCCAACTTTCCACCAACTCCTGCTATAAGGCCCAGCCAAGTTATTGGCCATTTTCTAGGGATAAGAGGCCTTTTTTCCATGGGATTCTGTCACTGGTGTTTTGAAATGCAGCCCGGACAGCTGTAAAGAAATTGTGGAACAAACAAATAGGTGCTCGTGGGGAATGAAATATGGACTTTCCTGTTATCTCAACCGCGGGGAAAGGGCTGTTTTTATGGACAGCACTAGGTTAGAGGGAGGAAGGATCCATGGAAGAATGCGTCCCTGCAGTGAAGCAGAATTCAGTAGTTCATCCATGAACAGATCAGCACAAGGCTAGACAGACCCTTCCTTGCCAGGTAGTTCAGCACTCCTATAAAGTTTGCAGCATATGGCTGGGGACTCCTTAACCCCAGGATGCAGAGCAGGGTAGCTCTTTCATGCTGTGAAATGTTATGTGAACAGTGGGCACTCAAAGGAAATGTGAAGTGTTTGTTCTCCTCCATCGGCTGTCATGCTTCATTTTCTCTCATGTCTATGAGTAGGTTAAATTAATTCTGCTACAAAATAATCTTTTTCCAGTTGGAACATATGCTTCGTCTTCTCGGATGGAGTCTGTTTCAGTGTTTTCATTGTTTTCTTGAGGGTCCAACCCAATTAAACATCATCCATCACTTCAGACACACATATTGTTTTGTTCAGCAAAAATGAGTCCCTTTAACCCTTAAAAAATGCAACCCCATAATCTTGTGGACAATTCAGTGCTTTAAGTTTTAAAAGAATTTATTTTTGTATGCGGCAGCTGACCATTGTAAATTGAGCCCCAATACTGATGAAATAAGAAAAGATGGTTTGTATTGTAGCCGCTGTGCTATAAATCATACCATTATTCATAATGAACCTTCAGCATGACCACTGATGTGCTGAATGTCCATTGTTACTTATTTGATTCAAGCTCCAAAGGCATTCAGGGATATTATGTCCTCTTCAACGTACAACAGCGACAATACAAGAGGAGGTTTCGTGTAGCACCTTCCCAGAATAGCCAAACTTTAATCCAAACTTAAAATTACGGATCTAGACCTCCTCAAATGTACTAAAATCTTTGTGCCTTTTTTAGTCATTGGTTTGTTTCATTTTCATTTTCTATGATACGACAAAAAAAAAATAGTGGCAAAGCCACTGTGCCCGCTTGGCTAAACATGACCAAAATCGAACTTGGCCTAGATTTTCATCCCAGATACATGCATATAAAATATAAAAAGGATCCGTGAAAAACTCAAGGCGCTAAAGCGCTGACAAGGCAAAAACTTTACGGATGCACGGACGCACAACAGACCACCATGAAGGCATCTAACCACGGCATAAGCCCGATTGGCCTGAAGGCTAAGTGAGCTAACAACTAGATAGCGAAAAGACACTGAGATTTCAGTTATCCACAGTTCTTTGAGTTCAGGAAAATTGTGAAAATCCCATATACTGACCGAATGCTATAATTATATTCTTTGTTTTTCTAAGCCTACATTCAAAGAATATTTGCCTTTCCCCTAAAATTAAATGATGCGTTTCGTTTTTCCAAGCAAGAGTAGGCAAGTACAGTGATCAAGTAAATTAACTCACCAGTGTTAATTAATGCGATTAGAAAAACAAATGGCTTAAATGTGCTGTTGTCATTCAAAGTTATTAGCATATATTGATTCAATGAAGGATTTCACAACATGAACTTTCCCGTGGACATCTGCAAGTTATTTCTAGTTTTATATTTGCTTGAAAAATAATTCTGGACATCAAATGTTAACATAAAGATAGCTTACTAGTAAGCTTACTGCTTACTGCAATGGTTTAGATTTTTTGGAGACAGATATAAGTTGAGCAGTAAATGAATACGCTTATCTGAAACTAATCATTTTCATCACTGCTTTACCAAAAGATTGTGAATAAAACAGCAGTAGAAACTAAAGTGTGAATGCTTGAATCACAAGACTGGAAGTGTTCAAATTTATATTAAATAATATTTTCAGATAAGTAGGTATCTGTAGCAATATTGTTGGTAGCCTGAATATCAGGTAACTGTTGATTGAAATACTAACTTTGCATCTTTGCTTATGAGTTAGATTTTACCAGCCCTATTGAATTATTTTTTTAAATTTTGCCACGTGTTCTGTTAATTTGTTCACTCGGTACAATTTTACACTTAAACACTGTTTGAAAAATAAACTAAAGAGGCATGCTTTTTTTGGAATGGCTATTGTGATGTGAATTTTTGTATCTTTTGAGTGCTCTTTAGTTGAAACTGTAGTTCTTTTAGCTTTTCTGCGCACTTTATAAACTAATATGTGACTCTTCCATCCCAAGACTGTTATCACCATTGTTCTTCCTGGTGACCTGGTGACCTCTGAGATGCATCTCATTGGGTGGCCATCAGATAGAGGAAACCCCACGACATCCTCACTAGCCCCTACACCCCCATTTCCCATCACCACCCCACTATAGTGAAAGAGATGGCAACCACATCATTGAGAGGGAGGGTATTATCAAGGGAATCATTTAGCTAATAATACTCTTTCGTTCACTTAGTGCTTGCTGGCCAGGGGAATTACACTTACGATTTTGTTCATTACCATGTTGTTTGCTGTAGTGTTTTGGGTATTCTTTATCACTGCTACCACTTGGATGGTGATCGTGATTATTCATTCGCGTGTTTTCTGTGTGCACAACACAAATGTGTATTTAGTCAAACCTGTGTGTTGGATCCAGGTCTGTGTCAACGTAATTCATTCATCCCTGTCCAAGAGCACTTTGTTTTATTTATTTTTTCTTGCTCAATGAGTACTTTTTATTACATCAATGAGTGATACCTAAAAGCATGCCAGCACCACGGTTAGTCATCTTCACATTAGTCTCCTGATGCCAATTTATTAGTCAGGTACTTTACAGAATAGCTCAGCGAATTCGGGCTGTTCCAGGTCATTAGCGGAGGTGTTGTCAATATGCTGCCACTGCTATAATGACAGCTTTCGGTGATTTGTGGGTTCGTCAGTCTCATCTGGGTTTGGCTGGGTTGATGAAGCACAGCAGCTATAGTAAAATGGTGACAGCTTCCCACTCCCACTGTCTTCAGCAACCCTCCCTGTTTTACTCATTAACAGCCCTCATTGCCTTATAGGCAACGTGCAACTCGAAAGACACAATCAAGGGACTCGCGTCCCTGGCTCTGTACAGCTAATATGTATCCCAGATGCATAAAAGTATTTATTTTTTTGTGTACAATTTTTTGTTCTAGCATTCAGGTTTTTTTTTTTTTTTTTTGGAAGTTGGAATACATTTTAAATGTGCAGTGTTTAAATATGCAGGCAGGTTATCAGCAGGACAAACCAGCGGAAAATTCTCGTCACTGTAAAAAAATGATTGATAAATGTGATAGCAGAACAATGTAAAATATCTTCTGTCTTAAAGGATACTAATGTATAAATCATACAGGATATAGGTATAGATTCTATGCAGGATGTGTAACAGAACTGCTGTTTGAAATCAGAAATATTGCTGCGCGAAGCAATAGCAGGAATCCAAAGGGAAATGCAGTGGTAATACCTAAAATTCAACCCAAATATGAATAACATACTGTCTGCAACAGATTACGTGAAACCAGCAATGCTTCCTGCTTCAGCAAGGTGAAATACTGTGATTCGTTAAATGCACCTTATCAAAAGTCAGAATTCTGGGAAAATCGTGATCCAGGAAGGCACCATGCCTCGGGGTGACGTAATTTGAACCTGAAATTCCGCATGATGAGCGTATAGGTTTATGAAGCCTGCAGTGACTGATGACACTGACAGACGTGCTGCTGAAATCATGTGCGCAGATGTGCGCTGCAGGTACACCATACCGAGCCAAATTCCACCACCCCCCCCCCCCTCCCCAAACGCTGGTCTGTGCTACTGCGCTGAAGCCTCATTTTGTCCACTCGCTGGCAGCCTCTTGCTCTGTTAGGACCCCCAGTCACCGGCCTCAGCCGAAGCCAAGCTGCTTTAGCCAGGTGCTGAAGCACTCTTAGTTTTTAAATTGTCAGCAGTCGCTGCGCAGGATTAACACTCTCTGTAGCGTGACTTACAACTAATGCGCTCAAGAAAAGGTGTGGATATCAAAAATTCCCAAAATACAGTATATATAACAATATATATAATGTGCTCATTATGACCAATGACTGTTGTTTTTGAAGCATGACAGCCATGCTTAAGTCCTGTGAAAAGTCTTTGAAGAGTATGGCCATCTATGCCCTCAGTGGGTGTCAGCAACCATCTCAAATCAATCTGAGTCCCATGTGGAAACACTCTCTCTTATAAAGCATCATGTTGAAAGAGGTGCTGGCCACATACGTCTGACATTGCATTGCAAAAATTTCTGAAAAGGTGAGAAAATGCTGGATTTGATTATCGCATTAAATTATTCTGACGACACACATGTGCAATGGACTTAGTCTTATTAAGGAAGCCAGTCACAGTATCCAGATGCGTACAGTATGGTTGTGAAAGTTTATGTTAGCACTGGCTTTGGGTTTCATTCTGAAAGGGTTTTTCCTTACCCCAGAGTGCTGCTGATGAGAGAGAATATGGATAAGGAATTAATGTCGTGGAAGCAATTGAGGTAGAATTTGAAAACCATATGATTTTTTTGGCTGTGGATTTTATGTCCTTTTTCAGAAGTGTGGCTTTCCAATAAAGGATCTGATGCATTTTTGCTGAAAGTTTAAGTGGTGCACACTCAGTTCAGGAAACTTGCGATATTAATTTTGCATTTGGGGAAAAAATGCAAGGTTGTATATTTGGCAAAAACACCTTATCTGAGTGAACATACTCATCTCATTGAAATTCTTGGCTCGGACAAAGCATATTGAGCGTGTCAAAATTTTTAGCGTGAGCTTATTCTTCCTTTGTGAGTCTAAATTTGGCGAGATGAATTCAGAGCGATCTCCTCAGCAGTTTTCCTCAGCTGAAGCTGCTGGCTCGTCTCCACCTGCCCTGAACACAGCACAAGCGGCAGCTGATGTCAGTCCAACCTATGTCTCCTGTCTGGGTGCAGTCCCCTCCCCTCCCCTCCCCTCCCCTCTCTCCCTCTCCACTTCTCCTTCCTTCCCTCCCCTTTCTCTTTCCCTCCCTCCCTCCCTTCTCCCTCTCCTCTAAAAGGCGTTAGCACCCCCACCCATTTCTCCAGCGGCTCGCTTTTACAGGACCCTGCTCTGTGCTCGATGCAGTAGTGTCGCGGGGACCTTAACTCTGCTGCAGAGTCGGAGGGAGAGGCTGAGGGAGTCCACAGGCTCACGTTTACGAGTGACTGAATGTAGGCCCGCCGGCCCTCGGATGTGTACGAGAATGCTCTGCACTTTCGTTCCTCTTCTCCTGTTCTGTCTCGAGACACGCGTGCTGGGGAAACAGCGCCCACAGGTACGCTAGGTTTACTCATTGTCTTTTTATTCACCAGCTAGCGGCCTACCGGGAAGATGTGTCTGCAGATGTAGAAACGACAGGATCAGGCTCACTGTTTGTAGGTTGAATTGAGTTGCAGGAATGTGCTCTGTATTGATGTGCATGTAATCAGCTTTTTAAATGAATTTCTGGTGATGGGATCAAAAACATTCACCATTCAAATGGAATTTTGGAATATCAATCTCTTTATTTGAATGTCCTTAGTTAACAGATCAAATCATTCAAAGTTCGTTTAGCCTTCCTCCTTAACGAAATTTTAAAAGTCTTCAGTAATTCCAGTAATATAAGTAGATGCTTGCAAGTTTCTTCTCGAGAGACACGATGCACCATGACAAATCTTGGGCCTGGTGTTGAAAGATTTGAGAACTGGAACTCTGTGGGAATGTCAGTTGACAGAGTGTTTACGCTAAGATGTATTTGGCTCAGTGCCTCCTCAATTGGACTGTCCCTAAGACAGGCAAGACTACCTCCATAGGCGTGGTCAACGCACTTGAATCCCTTGGTGCATGTAAACACCTGTTCTGATTTTTTGGTCATCACTCATTCACGGCTTAACTTTTAATTTGTTTCTAAGCCATTCTTATGAGTGAAATTTTCGGCTGTAATTTGAAAGCCAGGCTTTTTTTCCGACGGTGCCACAACTGTGTTTTCCTGAAGTTAAAACAAGCCCTGTACAAAACAACACTGCCGATACTTTTTTGGGAATGTTAACAAGCTGTGTTTACACTGCAGTACAGCTCTTGGCACAGCACAGTGATTGTGGTGTTTTGGTCCATACCAAACCTCCTTGTGATTGTTGGAAATTCTTCCTCATCTCTGTCACTTTTATCTTCACCTCATTTTTACTGACCGCTTAACTTTCAAATCCTGTTTTCTGCCCTTCGTGTGGGGCATAGTAATTCATCCTGAAAGAAACAGTTACAGTGGAATACAATAGTTTAGATACTGTCCAAGTAAAAAGGGAACGAGAGCTCATGCTTCTATTAGTGGTTACAAGCTCACCTCATTGCACTGGTTGTCAGTTATTGCGGGCGAATAAGTCTTCCAGAATTACATTCTTGTTGGGAATGAGTCAGTAATGTCTGGGGTTCGGAGAGTTTTCCTTTGAACAATATCCACAATGTGCTGGTGGTCCTCATATCCCGTCTGTCTTACTCTGCTGACCACACAGCAAAATGTCAACTGTTTATTTGTAGCTTACAAAGGTTTAATAGTGCATAATAATATTGTAACATAATTTTAGGCCCTTTCATAATTAATGGAAGGCATCCAAACGTATAATTTCAAGCTTTGCCAGGCATAAAAATACGTGTCCAATTCTGTGGCACTATGTGTGACAGATGAGAATGCTTCTTTGCATTGCAAAAAAAAGCACCGCTGTTGGCTATCTCCTATTATTTTTAGCCAATACTGAACATCACACAGTGCTGTATTGCCAATGTGCAATACACATGTTATGGACCAGCAACCACCTTCTATTGCACTTGGATTGGATTGGAGAGTTTAATTGCATGCTTCCAGAGTAAAGATGATAATTAGCACACCGCTTTTCAGCTTCAGCAGCTGTAACTTAATGTATAAGGATGATGCCAGCCTACTCATTTTTTTCTTTATTTCATTTATTTGTTTATTTGTGTCCCTTTAACCTTTGACAATCTTGCTTTCATGTGATGTGAGTTCCCACTCTCATTGGCCTCAGTGCATAGACTTGCGGTAAATATTTTTGTCCTGGCGCGGATCCAGGGTCGTGGGCACACCACCAGCAAACAAAGGAAGTATTGCAATAGATTTTCACTTTATTGAGTTATTCACTCTGATTTGCTCTTCTCCCTCACACATCTCCCACTTTAAATTAATGCCTTTCATCTTTTCCCTGGCAAGCAACATTCAGTGATTTCAAAATAAGTTTTTGACTTTTGAAATAAGACAATGGATTGAATCAAGTTCATACCTCCTGGGAAAACAATTTTCCAAAGGGATATTGTTGTTATTATTTCTGTCTGTCCATCTGTCTGTGTATGTGTGTGTGTGTCCTTGACAACCTCACAAATTGAGCATGCATGGTGCAATACCTGTTTGACCACTAGGGGCCGAAGCACCATAGCAAACTTGGACCAAGGGGGTCTCAAGTGCTGAGGCACATCATTTTTGAATTGTTCACATTGTCAAGATGCTTGTAAAATGCCTCTAATTCCTCCATTTCATGAGTCACCTCCAAGGTGGCCACCAAACGCATACAGTATTTCTGTCATGCATTCTCAACAACATTGGCTCATTGATCTACTTTTCAAATTTTCATGTATACCAGTAACATTACACATTGATTTAACATTTCACTTATCAATTTGGCATGGTATAATCTATTTGTCTGGTGCCTGTGTGGTTGTGGAACATATTTTGCAGTTTTTAGTATTGCCTAATTTTCCCTGAAATATTTATATTTCCCTGTGTGATATGAGTGAAGCCCGATTTATTGCTCTCGGTCAGAACCCTGTCTAAAATGACTGCCAAGCACATTTTTCACACATATGCGTAACATATTCCCAAAGTGTATCTGGGATTTCTTCTGTGATAAAAGTTTATAGCCTTGAACCGGCTTTTTTGAACTCCTTATCCGGAGCTGTGAAAGATTTGACTCTCGTAAAAGAAACCAATTTTGACAAATACATTCATCTCTCATTTGGCACATAGTTTGGTTCTCGTTGCTTCTTTTCGCACTCCCTTACATTAGCAGCAGTCATGTGAATTTAAATAAATGGGGCTATACGCAGACCTAATGTTTCCACTGATCATCTCCTATCAAGGCATGATTGAATGGGATGTTCTCGGTATGAGGAAGTCAGCATGTTTTTCTTACATCATTCTCATCCAAAGCTGCCTCACTGTATGGCCAAAGTTATGATGAATAGCTGACAGGGTTGGTAATCATGCTGCTTTACTCTCAAGTCGGCAGTCAAATAATGCAAAATAATAGCATTTCCAGATGAGTTGGTATCACTTTAGGCCAGGTCTTGATGATATAGAGGAAATTCCTTAAACCTCTGGCTGATTGAGCTTTGGGGACCATGGCTTCAAGCTTCTGTCTCTCTTTGATAATGCTAGGTTCCCACTATCATGATTCGCGGCACGATTGAAATCGTGGTCTTAATTGTGGAGTAATCGTGGTGATCCTATCAGATCTGATCAGATCTTGAGGTCAGTCGTGGCAATCGTGTTGATCATAGAAAAGTTTTGGACGGTTTTTTGTCAATTGTGATCATCGCATCACCTCGTATCCAAACCTGAAATTTTAAGCTGCTTTCACACTGGACGCGAAACAAATTTTTCGAAACGCGTGTATTCGTGTCTTTGCATTGACTTTGAATGTAATCTGTCGTGCGAAAAATTCATTTCGCGTCCGGTGTGAAAGCAGCTTCAGAGAAGTTCCACGATCAGCTACGAATGGCCAATCGTGGCGTTCGTAACGGAGCGCACAACAGTGGGAACTAAGCGTAATGATTTTTTTAATAGAAGAACATGTGGTTCTTATTGAATATTGTGCTTTCATTTTTGAAAAGGAAACCACTGATCATCCAGATCTTAGAGTATCAGTGTTTGTACCATTCAAAAAATATGTGCTTCTTATGTCTTCTGTGAACCAGGGGTTTATTGACTTGCTTAAAAAAAAAAAAATTGAAATATTTCAAATATACCACGAAACATGGCATTTTAATTTCAAATGGCTTTTTTTTTAACTCGATGGGTACTCTGTTTTTCGATATTGTATGTCGTTGTCTGTCGCCTATGAGAAATTCAACCTGTCCCCCCTAGTGGTGACAAATATTAATGAAATTTGACAAACTTGGTATGCAACATACTTAGCACATGAATTGATTTGGAATTGCATTTCAGCAGTGCAACCCCAAAAGTGGGTGCGGCTGGGTGGTCATATTGGAAAACTGAAGAGGCCTATTTTAGACCTTCCCACAACCAGTATTTAAGCTGTTAACACCAGAGAAATTAAAAGCTGTAGTTCTGTACTAGAATTTCTTTCACCTAGTTTTCATAAGTCGCACACTTCTCCACCATATGACTTTTTAAGGACTAATTTGAAGCGTACGTTATGGATTCTTAAGCAGTTTCCGTTTACCCATTGTTATTTGTTAGTGGCGGATGTCTCTCATACACACCCAGCCAGAACGCAAATTCTTCACAGTCTGCTCTCAGTTGGAGTTATGTTTCAGCTGTATGGTTTGTATAATATTACTCCAGGAACATTCATGTTCACTTTTTATTTAATTTTTTTTTGCTGTAAACGCGCATAGTGGTGTTTCTTAATTAGTTACTTCCTTGTGTAGAGTCACTCTTTTTAACTTTGCTGGGAAAATCATTTTGTTTCGTCACCGTTGGTGCTATTGCATATGAATATCTTGACAGTTTTTTTTGCCACCCCTCATTCCTAAACAAATGGCAGGTTATATTCTTTAGATTCCTCTTCATCTGTGATAAACAGAAATGCCCGGAGCCTTCTCAGAAAACAAGCTCCTCTCGGGGATTTAGGGTGGCAGTTTATCAACATGACCTTTGTTGAACCCTCCCAAACCCCTGGTGGAAGTGTTTGATTATTTTGTGGTGTCTGTCCTCCAGGCTGGTTGCAGATGTAGGCTCTTAGTAGCAAAAAATAGCTAATTACATCTGTTGGTCTCTAATGTCAAGTTGTAAGTTGCAACCTTTGAAGCATTTTATGACCACATTTTGTCGCATTTTGATTTGATTATATTTGACTCACAATATCAATCTTCCATTGTTTTCAGTTATTATTGCATGGCCGAGTAAAACATGAACATTCTCATCAATCTTTGCTTGAAAACTGTCTGCCTTACCATTTGAAAATCAAGACTCAAAAATATTTATTTACTCTGCGTAAATGGACACCAGGAATGGCCAAATTCAGGAACCCTTAGATTGTTCCATCTTTGTTACCCGTCATTTGTTTTTGCACTGAAGCGCTGAAGAGCCATTTTCCAAAAGCCATACGTTGGATGCAAATGTCAGCCTTATACTGAAGAACTCCATCACAAATCAGACATTTGAGTGACAGCAGCTCCTGTGGAACATCTGAGAGCTTGATTGTACCTTGTGTCTCAAGAACTCTTCACAGGAGGGCCCTTGGGTTTTGTGTAGTAGACTGTTATATGAGTGCCATTGGCCTCGCTCCAGGCCTGTGTGCTCAAATCTCTGTGTGTGTTTTTTTCAAAGCTCACAGTGTCACCATCATCAGTGGCAATAATTTGCCCAAGTGCTTATCCTTTAATACTACAATTTACAGCACCCAATATCATAGCAAATGTTTTTTTTTTTTTTTTGCCCTATTCCATCTAGCCATCAACAACTGTATCCTTTGACTGGTCTAACAGTTTCCAGATGACAGTGGATGGATATTCAGGGTTGCCTTTTCAGTCTCAATAAGAAATGAGCAATGCAAATTTTATTGTAAGTGTTATAAAGTAAAATGAGTGAAGGACATTTCAGTATATTACACCAGTGGCATTTGGTCACTCCAATATTCAATGACTGGATTGTTGATACTTTAGTTTTTTTCATGAGTTTGCACAAGTTGATGATCTGTGTCTTATTTTTCTGGATTGAGGGCTTTTTTTTAATTGCCGAGAGATTTTAAAGGAGAAAACACGGATGTAAAAGAGCTCATTATTGGTGCTTCTTGAAAGCTGTTTCTTTTGCTCAGTCCCAGGGTTTTCAGCTCCCACAGTGTCAGAGGATGGGGTCAAAGATCTTTTCCCTGAATAATACTGGAGCTTGAAGGTCTATCACTTTGTATAACCTGACCTGACCCCTCAACCCAGTAGTGGCCATGTTATTTTCAATATGTTTGGATCCCTCTGACCTAACAGTGGGTTAGAAGTGCAAGGTTGAAAATCTTCCCTTTTGTTCTGTGAAAGTTGATGCTGTTCACTTCAAAAGGAGAAAATTGCTCATGACTGTCAGTGCAGGGGCAGAGTATTTCCTGTGTGTCAGAGCTCACCACAGTCCTGTCGTACCTCACCACCATGTATTTACTCTCACTTCACCATCTATCATGGCTGGCTTGTTTGAATCAGTATTAGGTTTTCTTTCTTGGCTAAATGTTTTTGGTCTTGAAATAATTTATGTGAAACTGAATATGCACATCTTCACAGTGGGTGCTCTGTAGCACTGCTCTGATTTTGAATGTACTCTCAGAAGGATGCAGGTGCAGTGTGTGGTTAGACAGGACTGCGTGGGGTGTTGTGGATGGATTGTGTTCTAAAGTTGCTACAGTGATTTGAACCAAACTGCAGGGACCTAAATGTTTATTGGAAGCATGCTGGGCATTTGCGATTAAGCCAGAGAGAGAGAGAAAAGGTTGGAGCTCGGAGTCCCTAGCAACTGTGCTAAATTAGGGCTAAAATCATCGAAAGGAAACCTGCTTATTTGTGGATGCCTGTAGCCGTTGATCACATTATGACTGTTCTTTCTTTGATGTCATACACTTTTGTAGTTTTGGCATTTCTTTTCTTCCATGTAATTACATGGCAAGCAACAAATATAGTACATATGAAAGTATGGGTGCCCACCGACCATTTCATTAGGTACACCTGCAATGGGGCAAATACAGTTGTACCTTGTTCATCTGAACAGCACATCGTCGATGTCGGATGAAAACCTCGTATATGACATTTTGGCCATTTTGAGTTTTTCAGTAGATTATCAGTAAATGCAAAAATAACCACTGCAACTAATGGTGACAGTGTAGATATCCACATTGCCCGTTTTGTATCTGTCCAGTTGTATTGTGAGTCTCAGATGGTCGATGGCCACTTGTGCTTACACAAGGCATGGAGGACATCTGTTATTTGTTGTTGGAAAAAAGTAAAAGTAAAATGTTCTCCAAAAAATGACAACTTTTTTTTCTCTTATATTTCCCAAAATAATTATTGGTACCCCAAATAAGCTCAAAATAAGTTTTTTTCTGTCTCCTGAAAAACTTGCAAAATCTCTACACCAGGTTTTCATCTTTTTTTCATAGAAAGCATGCTGACTTGGTGAGGTGTTTTAATTTGCTGGCTGGTTAGATGTGAGAATGTGTAACATCCATGTCTGAGCATCCTGGCATGATTTTTGGTGCCATATGAGCTGCCCTCATGATTTTCAAAAATTGAACTGTCCTCAGTTTACAAAGACTGGTGTGATTAACTACAAACAACAGATTGGCAGATGTAGACTATGTTAGGTTTCACAGAAAACAAGGTTGCATATCACCAATTCTTGATGATTGAAGACTTGAAAAATATTGCCTGGTCAGATAAATCTCAACTTCTGTTGCAAAATGCGGGTGACTCGATTAGATTTTGATGATGCGATTATTTGCATCTATTTACAGCGGGGAAAATCAGTATTGAACACATCAACATTTTTCTCAGCAAATATACCGTTTGTATTTCTAATGGGACTATAGACATGAAATTTTCATCAGATGTTGGTAACGACCCAAGTAATCCACATATACAAAGAAATCACGACAAATAAGTCCATAAATTAAGATATGTGTAATAAAGTGGAATGACACAGGGAATAAGTATTGAACATATGAAGGAAAGGAGTTGCAAAAAGGCATGGAAGGCCAAGAAACCAGTTGAAATCTGTCAGTAATTAGAAAGCAATTAGACATCCTAGCCCCTATCAGTGCAAATTAATATCAGTTGGTTTAGTCCTAATTGGTGGCTTATAAAAAGGTTTCTCATTACCACGGTGTCACACAAGAAGCATCTCATGATGGGTAAAAGCAAAGAGCTCTCTCAAGACCTTTGCTGCCTTTTTGTTGCGAAACATAGTGATGGCATTGGTTACAGACATATTTTTAAACTTCTGAATGTTCCAGTGAGCACCGTTGGGGCCATAATCCGTAAGTGGAAAGAACATCCTTTCCCCATAAACCGGCTGCAACCAGGTGCTCCTTGCAAGATTTCTGACAGAGGAGTCAGAAAAATAATCAGAAGAGTGGACCAAGAGCCAAGGGCCACTCGTGGAGAGCTTCAGAAAGACATGGAATTAGCAGGTACAGTCGTTTCAAAGAAAACAATAAGTAATGCAGTCAACCGCCATGGCCTCTATGCACACTCACCATGCAAGACTCCATTGCTGAAGAAAAAGCATGTTTAAGCTCGTTTATAGTTTGCTGCACAATATTTGGACAAGCCAATGAAATACTGAGAATATTGTGTGGTCAAATGAGACCAAAATTGGACTCTTTGGATGTCATAGCACACACCAGGTTTGGAGGACAAACAGCACTGCTCAAAACACCATACCAACAATGATGTTTGGAGGTGGGAACATCATGGCGTGGGGCTGTTTTTCAGCATACGGTACTGGCAGACTTGATATAATGGAAGGATGAGTGAAGAAATGTAGTGAGATCTTCTTGATAAGAATCTGCAACTATCTGCCAGGATGCTTAAGATGAAACGAGGGTGGACATTACAGCAAGACAATAATCCCAAACACACAGCCGAGGAAACTCTCAAATGGTTTCAGAGAAAGAAAATAAAGCTGCTAGAATGGCCCAGTCAATCACCTGCCTTGAATTCAATTAAATCTATGGAAAGAACATGAGACCACAAAGAAAAAATGATCAGAGTCCAAATGTTGCATTTTTGTATATTTTATTTATTATATTTTATTATAATGTTTATAATGATAATATTATATTTTATATATTTCTGCATATTTTTTCAGTGCTTTGTTTCTAAGATCATTTTGAATTTTTAATTCATTTCTCCACAATGTGAAAATGTGACTCTGATCATTTTTCCACTGTGGTCTTCAACTGAAGATCAGAGCTCACAAAAGAGGCCCCCAGAACCTTCAAGATTTGAAGACAGTTTGTGTGGAAGAATGGGTCAAAATAAAACCTTAGCAATGTATGCGACTAGTTTCTCCATACAGGAGGCGTCTTGAAGCTGTCATTACCAACAAAGGCTTTTGTACTAAGTGTTAAATAAATTTCAGTAAGCGTGTTCAATACTTTTTCTCTGTGTCATTCCACATTGTTACACATAACCTAATTTATGGACTTCTTTGTTTTGATTTCTTTGTATGTGCGGATTACTTGTTACCGACATCTGGTGAAAATTTCATGCAAATAACCCCATTAGAAATATATTTACTGAGAAAAGTGTTGACAAGTTCAATACTTATTTTCCACGCTGTATAGCCACAGTCTAACCTTTGTCAAATGGATACTTCCTGCAGGATGATGCATTTTGATACGGGGCACTAATCATCTCAGGCTGGCTCCACAAACAGTGAAACTGACTTCCGTTTTCTCAAATGGCCTCTGCAGACCCTGATCTCAATACGATACGGCACCTCTGGGATAAGGTGAAATTGGTGGTTAACAGTATAAACGCATGGCGCGCAAATATGTGGAAACAGCTGTATCCAATAAAGTGGTTGTTCAGTGTAGGTATATTATATACAGTACATAAAAAAATTAATCCTTTTTATTAAACTGGGGAATGGAATTGATGAACAGCAAAACTCATTAATCCTGAAGGGAATGGAAGTGTCTGGCTTTTGCCCCAATGTCATTAATTCTGCAGAGTTTCTATCCCCTCATGAACTACTCGGCAATTATTTTCTGAACCTCTGCTGACCATTCACAGCTCCATATCGGCAGAGCCTATATATTTCAGCAACACTGAGGTCAGTGTTCCCACTGGCTGTAACCTTCTGGGATTAGTCTGGGTTCCTGCAACACCTGTTCTCAACAGCAGTGCTTTTATGGGTGGAATATATGAATTTATGGACTTCTAGTATGAACTTTGGCTTTTCACCTCATGTACCCAGCTTCTCTGGGATCCGTCTCTCCTGCAGGAGCTGACCTGAGTTAAGCTCAGCCTTTTGAAGAAACACAATTTGTTCCCAAGTGATTCATATATTACTGACATGAGACATTGTTTCATTGTTTTTATTGTTTATTTGAATTTTTTTTCCCCCTCACTAAAGTGTTCCTATATTAGTTCTAAAAGGAGCATGATACTGTTGTGGCAATTTTTGGTAAAAATACTGTATTAATCATTGGAGTATATTTCAGGTATGTAATTATTATTCATTAAATTACTGAATAAAAATAATAGCCATATATATGGTTTTGGTGCTAGTGGCAGCACATCTCATATGTTGTCTGCTTTACCTGCCGCCCTTCTACCTCTTGTGACTATCTCTGTTCAGTGGCTCTGTGCTCTTCTCTCGTAGAGTTTGGGCTGCGATGATTTTCTGGGCACGGGAAAGGTGATGGACAAGTGCGGTGTGTGTGGTGGGGACAACACAGCCTGCAGACTGGTTTCAGGGGTCTTCAAGCACACCTTATCGAAGGTGGGGTACCATAAGATCGTGGAAATCCCGGAGGGTGCCACCAAGATTAACATCACCGAGATGATCAAGAGTCGGAATTACTTGGGTTAGTCGGACAAACTTCTTCAACTACACCTCAGCTGACTTAAGCAACTGCAGCAAAAAACCTGAAGTATTATGAGCTTAATAGAATTTTTTTGGCTTCCTTTTGAAAATTAAGACATTTTAAACATTTGCTGTGATATACACTGCAGGTATCAAACAGGCTTTTTGGACTTGAACCCAAAAGACCATAATATGATAAAATGATCTCTCTCCTTTTCAATTTTCTATCAGCAGAAGTGCCGTGGTATCATGAAGCAGGGGGAATGTTCTTGAAAACTGAAAATTGTGCTTAATGAGAACAAATATTCAGTACAAGCAGAAACTTCTATGTAGATTTTTTTTTCCGTTTTATTGCTCACTGCCACGCTAGGTACTGGCACGATGTATGTAAATTAATTAAGTCCATTAAATTAAGTATCCTTGGTATAAATGTGAAAAAAAAATTTAAATACAAGTTTAAATGGGTCCCCTGTTTAACAAGTGTTGTACTCTGAGCACTGACCCAACGTACAGGTATTTAAATTAAGTGAGTTGTTGGAATTAAGTATCCTTGATGTGAATGTATAAGTGATAAATTTGGTTAGATAATGACTGGATGGGGAGATTGGGGGGTTTTATTTAAATATAAGTTTAAATTGGCTGTTCTGATTAGCAGGAGTAGTGGGTACTGGCACTATGTATTTATATTAAGTTAGTCCTTCAAATTAATTATCCTGAATATAAATCTATAAGAGATAATTAGGCCAAATAAAGAGTGTTTAGGGAGATTTTGGGTTTTATTTTACATACAAGTTTAAATTGGCAAATTGGCTGTTCTAATTAGCAGGAGTACTAGTCCTGGTACTGGCACTATGTATTTAAATTAAGTCATTTAAATTAAGTGTCCTTGATATAAATCTGTTTGTGATAAATTAGGCTACTTAATGGCTGGTTTGGGGGATTTTAGAGTTTCATTTTAAATACAAGTCTAAATTGGCCTCTCTGATGAACAGCAGTAGATTGGTTTTTAAAACAGGTGGGTGGCTTCACCGGGTACTTTTGTAGCAGAATATAAAGAAACTGTCTCAGCGCTCCATCTTCGTGGTTCTCCATTTGTTTGCATGATTAAGTTCTGCAATTACAGTTTCATTTTATAAAAACTAGGCTGGGTCCTTTATGGACACTTTTAATGGAGTATGTTTTTTAGTCTGTTCGTCTTAAAAAATTAGAGTGACGTTTAAGTACATGAGCAAGTACATTAAGCACATGAGCAAGTTTAAGTACCTGTCGACTTAACTCGTCCAATGTTGTGTTTTGGCTTTTGTTCGACTCTTGTTGAACTACTGGCAAGTTCAAAGGTCAGTGGATAACAGTTGCTAATGAATGCTACCGAAACTTCCCCAGGGGTCAGGGGTTCTATGGAGACTGGATTCATGACCCTTGCACTGGAGTCATGACTCTTGATAATTCCTCCCCTACCCACCGCCCTTTTTAATGCTTTTACAATGACAGAGAATAGTGAATAACTCTCCGCTTACTCGACGTAGAACCTGTAGGTTCCATCTTAAAATCTCAGGTGGGTACCCCAATTCTACTCTTGAGCAAGCAGTCTCAATAATTTCATCCAGTCAAGACCCCCCCCTTGTTACCCCTGTGGCCAAGGTGTATTTGTATAATGTCACAGCCAATATTTGCTTGAATTGTCTTTATTATATTTTTGCACACTTTGACCCAATTTTGACATTCTAATGTGGGTTAATTCATAAATATTCAGAGCCCAGCGGAAAAGAAAACATTAAACCTTGCTCTGGAACCATGGATATCAGGTGTAGCTAAAAAGGCGAGTAAATTACAAGCATTAGCATGAATTTCAAATATAATAATAGTTTGAAATGTTAATTATAAACTTTGGCAGGACCTTGAAGGTGATGAATACAGTTTAATCAAATGAATGGATGGTTGGGGTGCTTGGAAGCTTTTATTCATTGTTAATTTACAGTAGACCAAAAGAAGGCTGTCAGTACCTTATGGCTGTTAACCTACACTTTCTATCATCACCCCAAGTTTGGTTTGTAATGGATTTGTATCTGTTTGGTGAGTGCTTTAGCTCCTCACACATTGTGTTGTGGAACTTTTTATTCACCTAGTTGTGTTATTTGACTTATCCTGTGATTTACCCCTCATAGAATTCACAGCTCACTGCTATGGCCTCCTTCAGTTGGAATTTCACTATTTGCAAGTGCTATTAAATTGCACTGAGTACTTAAATCTTTACGCTAATGTTTCCAAGCATTTTTCCATTTTGGTAAATTTAACAAATATTGATGTCATCTGTTCACTCTCGTGTAGCTTTACGCAGTCGTTCTGGCCGATCCATCGTCAATGGGGACTGGGCAATTGATCGACCAGGGAAGTATGAAGGTGTGGGCACCATGTTTACATATCGTCGACCAAATGAGATTCGCAGTACTGCTGGCGAATCCTTCCTGGCAGAGGGGCCCACCAATGAGATTCTGGATGTTTATGTGAGTTTCCAGTTACTGGAGTACATCCATGGTACGCTAATTTGAACTATACTTTCTCTCACCGACCAATGAAGTGTTAAATTTTGAGAAAACTAATTCAAAATGTAGTCAGAATATGCTGTCCATTTCCCTCTATAACACAAACTTTATATCTGGATTTTGCTGAAATTTCTGTTGTCTCATATTGTGTTTTGCTCATTTGCATATCTTTCATTGTTGTAATCTTCGTAGATGATTTACCAGCAGCCCCATCCTGGAGTGCATTATGAGTTTGTCCTGCCTGCTGAGAATGCAGTCATTGCAGAGGTCCCTCAGGATAGGCACAGTGAGTGTCCTCCATGCTATCGATAATCTCAGAGACTCACAATACAACTGGAGAGATACAAAGCACGCAATGTGGATTTCTACACTATCACCATTAGTTGACTTTGAAGCCTCATGGATTGCTCTCTACTGTACAGACAATGCCTTGAATGGTCAGGGTGGAGGTGAACATGCTAGTGCAGGCAGATACCCTCCTCAGATACCTGACAACAAAGTGCCCCTCCCCCAGCCACCCAGACACCAGCGAGAGCACAACTGGAAACTGGTGGGCTTTACCGACTGCAGCACCTCCTGTGGTGGAGGTGAGAACACCCTCTTCGATTTAGCTTTTCTCCTCACATCATCTTACTGTGTAGATAGGAGCTCATTTGCACAACCGTGTTTCAGTGTAGGAGTTCATTGCTTTATTTTACTGTCCATAATGCCTTGGTCAGCAGGGTTGGTTGTCTGTCTTTTGCAGGTACCAGGTATACAGCGTTCGGCTGTGTCCACAGGGCTACACATGAGCGGGTGATGGACAGCCTGTGTGACAGTGCCTTCATGCCCAGCCCTCAGACAGAGCCTTGCAATGTTCAGCCCTGCCCTGCCTTGTGAGCATACCCTCTACTCTACTGTCCATTTTTGAATAGTAGTATTGCTTCCAGTTTTTTCCGCCATATAAAGTTCTATCACAATGTGTTGCTCTGTTCAGTTCCTGCTAATGCAGCTTTCACACATTCACGGATCGCAACACAGTTTATCCCGGATCATCGCTCCGGGATCATCCGTGTTATCTTCGGCATCACCGTGTATACACCGGGCAGGCATCCGGCGTAATCCTTGGCGCACCGGCATAAGCGGGGAAAAAATTAAACATGCACAATTTTTCGTCCCGGAGTACACAGATGAAAAATGATCCGTATCACTCCCATTAGGCACCGTGTACCTCCGCGTAGCCACCGAATACATCCGGGAGTCTCCGTGTAGCCACCGAGAGCTCCTTATTAAGACCGGCACCCTCCAGCTGCAAAAATTTTGTATTTTTTGCGTACGCGAATGACCTAAGATGTACAAATTGCCATGTGACGTCCATTGCTGTATCATTGTTGAAACCAGGAGACAAGATGCCTGAAAGGGAGAGGAAGGAGATGAGGGGTTGCACTGCTATAAACTTGCACCTTTTTGCCAATTATTTTAACGGTAAGTGGAGTCCTGCGCGCATTTAACTGTGGTTTACACTTAACATACACGGAACTCTGTTGTAATTCTTATTGTAAAATTACAGTTAAAATAACTGGCAAAAAAAGTGCAAGTTTAAAACAGTATTTGAGGAATCGCAAAAATATCGAACATTTTATGGTTCACATTGACCAGATATTAGTTTGGGCCACCTTTTCTCGAGTGACCACAGTCAACACCGGAGGTATCCCAGTAAAGACCGTGCACCTCCGTAAAAAGACCATGGAAAAGCCCAAATGCCTCCGTGCTCATCGGTGTACTCCGAGTTCACCCCAGGGGCTTCTTTGGCGAAGTCCGCGTTGCTGCCTTGTCTATCCGTGTAGACAGCGTACTTCTCCGTGTTATTACCCAGTTCTGAACGAATTCACACCGGCACTTTGCGACAAAATCGCGGTGTTGTGCGCCGGAACATCACGGATTAAGATTCGTGTTGATCTGTGTTGTGATCCGTGATTGTGTGAAAGCCGCTTAAGTCTTTGACTTGCTCTGGTTTTATAGCCTAATTTAGGCCTTAGCCCAGCCTAACCCTGCTCCAGATGTGGGGGGCCCGAGAAGTAATATACAGTATGTAGATTTTCTGTGTCCGTTGGATGCTCTTTAATAGCCAACTCAAGCTCACCATTTTGCTTCGTCTGCAAAGATTTTTTTTCTTTGCTTGGACCTGCTGCTTGAATGAATAACTCTGGGGAGGGGATAAAAATTGTATTCACTTTCTCTGTAGTGGGGCTACAGTGTATTGTCAAGTATATTGTATTCACTTTCTCTGTAGTGGGGCTACAGTGTATTGTCAAGTATAAATGGCCTGAATTATCTCTAGGTTATTTCCTTTTGTGTATTTTATGTGCCAGAGAGCAGAAGCGCAGCATGAGCTTGACATTCTATTTTCTTACGTCCAACATTCTGCCAATGACCCTAATAACTAGCATGACCCTTTTAGCAAATATTTATGATGTAACTACTTTACATTATCATGCATTTAGGTGCATAATTTTGGAATTGATTTATGTTCTAGTCTCATTATTTTACTTTATTTTATTTAGTTTTTTTTTTTTTTTACTAAAAAGATAGTATGTCTTGCTTGAAGCTTATAAATCTCACCCTTATAAAAATGTACCATGCTGTACCATGGGATTTGTACCATGCTGTACCATGGGATTTGTACCTTACTGTACCATCTGGCTTAGACCATGGGATTTATGCCACGGGACTTTTACCACGGTACTTCCACTAAACTATACCATGGGACTTGTACCATGTTGTACCCTGTGATTCGCACTATGACACCGTGGGATTTGTACCGAGCTTTACAGTGTATCTTCCCAGCCGGCACACGACCGACCTTCAACGTAGAAATATGGTTGAAATTATGTCAGTTGTCGTTTCAACGTTGAAACACTATTGAAACAACGTTTAACTCTGATGCTTGTAAAAAGGTTAACAAAATGATCTCAAATCAACACTGAAATTTGAAAAAGATTTGTTTCACCGTTGAAACAACATTGAAACAATATTGGGTTAGAGTACCACACACAACCTCCAGCAAAATCGAAAAAAATCACAACTTTTTCGGCTTACCTTAATGTTTAGATACCAAATCAACACTGAAATTTGAAATATTCAACATTGTGGAAAAAACCGTCGAGCACACATCCAGTTAAGAGAATTTACACTTTAATTTCTAGAGCGTCTATACATGCGGCAAGCTTATAAAGGTGGCAGCCATGACAATGTTGACCTAACCTTAACCCAACTCATAAGGAATGCTATCCCTATCCCTATCCCTATCCCTAACCCTAACCTTAACCCAACTTATAAGGAATGCTATCCCTATCCCTGTGCCTAACCCTAACCTTAACCCAACTCAGCCACAAACAATGGTTTGTTCTGCTCAAATTATTCTACCCAGGGTCAATGGATCAGCCGGCTCACCAGCATGAAACACATCAAAATGGATATTCACATGACATCTCCTCATTTACAACAATAAATAAAAGAAAGAAAAATAAATGAATATCCTTTGGTTGTCTTTCACCCTTCAGTGATGAATGGAAACTGATGGTCTGGCAACAAACTCAGTTGGTGTAGTGGTTAAGACCACAGTGTGTGGTGTGTTTGAAATTTCTTTGTCCACAGGCTCCCAGGTTCAAATCCCGCTGCAGACACTGATGTAATGTCTAACTTAACATGTAAACCTTTGTGCACAGCCTCATTGGTGGAGGAAAAAGAAAACACATTAGAAAAAGTTGGAGAGATTGTACACAGTGCATGTCATGAGGGAAGAGCACGGTGGTGGAAACTGGAATTACTGCAAAAAATTTTTTCCTCGCGCCGCATCTACCCCTTCCTTTTAAAATTTTTCCCCCATCATTCTAAACCCCCTTTTCACTCATAAAAACCCCCAAAAAATATTTGTGCCCCCTTTTAAAATCGTTCTGGCCAAAAAAAAAAAAAAAAAAAAGTGGAGGTTGTGTATGGTACTCATGCCCAACGTTGAAAAAACGTTGCGAAATCAACATTGATTCATCTTTCAAAATCAAAACATAATTCAGCGATGATTCAACTATGATCCATGACGTTGATTCAACAGTGAAAAACCGTTAAAATGCCAGCTGGGTTTGGATGTGTACCATGCTGTACCATAGTATATTTGCCATACCGTACCATGGGACATTTACCATGGTACAAACCACGGTACGAAGTGTGTACCATGGCCCAAAATACCGTTGTACATTTACCACGGTATTAATACCATGGTACAGAATGGTAAATTTTTATAAAGGCACTCCTTGAAATAAAAGGATCTCTGATCTATTTGTACATTTACGGGGTCAGTTAAAATGATTGAGTTGTAAGCTATGGTCTGTTGTGGGCCACAAAATGAAAAAGGATCCCGGAATGAGACTCTTCTCACTACACATTTGACAACGCGTTTGGTTCTTGGCACTTCATTTTAATGTTTTTTATTTTATAGTTTCATAAACTTGAGCCTTAACCTCGTAACATCTGGTTGGCTTCCGTGTGCATTAATCTGGTTTGGCAGCCCCCTTTGTTGCATTCTTGTTCATGCACTGAGTCTGGAGGCTCATGTACTGTGTGAAAGGAGAGAAATAATGTGCTCTAAATAAATTATCATGTACGCTAAAGTGAAAAATACGCTACGATTGTCTACTGTTATTACGGGTTCTTAAACAAGATGTAATAGTGTCGCAACTATCTCCTTTAAGAGTTTCCTCTGTATGATGTGCTGAAAGAAAGACTATTTCTGCATTAGGCTTGTCAATGTGCTGCAGCTCCATTGTGTCCTGCATGGTATTAATTTGTTCACTCAGGGATCATGGGAAACTTGAAGCTGTTGATATCAGAGGTACTTGAGCAAATAATGTTTGATAAGACGCATGTCCCCCCATATTTTTCAATGGATGAAATAATAGACGTGATCAAATATAGCAGCATCTCAAATATACCGTTTATGACGTATTCGTGAGAGTATAAAGAGGAAACAAATCAATGTCCGTCACGAACCATGTAATTATTTCCACTTAAGTCTACCATTTGCTGTGGTGGAGAGAAGCTATCCATAGTCTTTTTACGAGTCGTGGCATTGCAGTTGTGTGTGTTTATGTGATCTTATGAGACTCCAAAAAGTTAATAAAAACCACTCGTTTCTAATATTGGCTGGTTCAGTATGCCGCCACTGAGGGAATAGAAACGGGAAAATAAAGAACATTTTATTTGAACAGTGATAAAAATATAAAGGTAAACTTAGTTGTAAAAACAGTATGTAGTAAATAGAACAAACAATGGAAGTAACTGGTTAGAGCAGGGATGGACAAATCTGTTTTTGGAGTGCCATAGTGTCTGCAGGGTTTTGGTGTGTTTTTGTTTCAGAGATTAATTTTAGTCACTGATTGGCTAATGAATTCACAGACCCTGTTTTCCAGGCAATAATCACCTGCTAGCTAAAAGGAGACCATGAAGGCCTACAGACAGTATGGCCCTCCTGGAACTGCCTACTCCTGGGTTGGAGTGTACAAAAAATCTGAAATATACAACCAGGCCTGTAGAGCACTAGGCCCAAGTGTCTGAGAGTTTTTGTGGGGAAAAACTGAACAGAATTTTGGTGCTGCATATGCAGTCTGCTCCTGCTGTGTCTTGTGTTTGTAGTTGGGACATTGGTGAATGGTCAGAGTGCAGCCGGACCTGTGGCCTGGGCATGCAGCACAGACAGGTGCTCTGCAGGCAAGTGTACGCTAACCGCACCCTGAACGTGCAGACGAGTCGCTGCCAGCACCTGGAGAGGCCCGAGACCACCAGCACGTGCCAGCTCAAGATCTGCAGCGAGTGGCAGATTCGAACTGAGTGGACCACCGTGAGTGACATCATCAGTCCCGGCCCTGTCCTTCTGGGCAGCAATGGCAGTGTACTGTAGCATTACATCCAGCTGTGGGGTCCTGCAAGATATGATCTTCCATTATATTTTCATTTTATTTTCAGTGTAAAATCCCTCTGACACACTTAAGGGAATGTTTTTTTTTTTTTTAGAACTGTAATCGTTCACAAAAGGGAAGTTTTTAGTTTCTATGCTGAAAAGGGCAAAGAAGCCAAAACGTCTGTGTAACCTTTTTCTCCTCCATGGTAAATAAATAAAAAAAGCAATAAGTTATTTAGTAAGTAAGTAAGTAAAATTTATTTATATAGCACTTTTCACAGAGAAAAGCTCACAAAGTGCTTCACAAAAGCTATTTGACTGCGGACTCCAGTTAATCCTGTTTTCTGCAACAATGATTTGTGAGTGAAAACACAAGTTTTCTGCTTTTGCGAACCCAGATGTTTTTGAATGCCAAGCCTAAGGCCCAGTTTAACGCGCAGGAAAATGTGTCGTGTTCTGATGGTCCTTTCCTGCATTCACACAGTGCTCAGTTCCTTGTGGGGTGGGTCAGAAATCACGGGAGGTGCGCTGTGTAAGCAATGTGGGGGACTTCGTGGCTGATGAAGAGTGCAACATGAAGCTGCGGCCCAACGATGTGGAGAACTGCGACATGGGGCCCTGTGCTAAGAGCTGGTTCTTCTCAGACTGGAGCAGCCAGGTATTGGCCAAATCTGGCAACTTGTAAAGATATTTTCACTGACTGATGTTAGCCTAGTTCTAGGCTGAATTCAACATTCAAAGTACAATATCCATTAAAAAAACTGTTTTGTCCAAGGCTAATCTTATCCTTTGGATGTAAAACCAGCACATAGTGTCAGAAGTGGCTTTATTTTCACATGCCCTCAAGAAATGTTTCTATTCTAATACAAGTGTGTCTTTGATCATATAAGCCTCTAGTTGTACTCAGCTCCTTTAAAAGCAGGTTTGAAACTGCCACCATTTTAGAAGCTGCTGCAAACTGCTACGTTTTGGGATCAAAGATGTGGCACATCTTTAATAGGTAGTGCTGTATAGTGTTTTGCGTAGGACTCAGCTGTGAAGCATCTCATTTTATCTCCACAGTGTTCTGCTGATTGTGGTATGGGAGTACAAACCCGGAGTGTGCTATGCCTAACCAATCAGGTCAGCAGCTTGCCCCTGGAAGGGTGTGGCCAGGAGCGCCCCCCTGAGGCCCAGGCATGTAACAATGGCCCTTGTCACAGTCGAGTGGAGTGGTTTACTGGACAGTGGAGCCAAGTGAGTTGAAGCAGTCCTGTTGACGTACAGTAACACAAGGTGGCTTTGTGTGTTACAGCAATGTGTGCACATGATGGCAGAGGTTATGACTTTTCATGGCTTTATTTATTTACTGTTTAGCTGTGGAATGAACTGCATTTGATGTTATGGCTTCAGTGTGGATTTCAATGCGCAGACTGAAATCGTTAATTCAACGCTAAGAGACCACTGAGGGCAAAACTCTTTTACTCTAAAAAGTGAAATGGTTCAACGCAACTTGGTTTATTTGATCAATTAAACTGGTCAAAAATCTAAAAAATTGATCTTGACGTTATTCAAAACAGTTGAGTAGAACGGTTTCATTTTTTAATGCGTATGTTGACTAGTGAAAACAGCAGCATATTAGTTATGATACCAAAAAATATGTGGACAAGTGGATTAAAAAAAGCAAGTAAAATATAGCAAGCAAAAAAGAAAAAGCAAGTAAATGAAAAATAAGAGTGCTAGTTTCCTGAAGAAAATGTAATCCTTAAACCCTCAATAGTACTGCATTCATCCATTTTTAAGGGAACCTGAAACGGATTCTACTAAAAAGATGCTTCAAATGTCTTAGAAGTCTTTTCCAACTCAACATTTGCATGGAGATTGTTGGTACTTCTAGCTTCTGAGAGCTGATGCTTACTTTAGAGGAAACTATTAGCGGAATTATTGTAATGTAATGCGAGTGTGTGATGGTACGGATTAGTGTGACATGCGCCTGTGATTTCTCCCCCTCAGTGCTCTGCGGAGTGTGGCGTGGGCAGTCAGCAGAGAGAGGTGGTGTGTTTGAGGAGGTCAGACGAAGGCTTCGCAGTGCTGGCCCCACATGAGTGCTCATCTCTGGAGTGCCCCTCCAGCCAGCAGAGCTGTCAGCTCAAGGCCTGCGGTGCCAAGTGGTTCCACACCGACTGGAGTGCGGTGAGTTCTCCGTTATACACCGTCAATGTCACCAGCTCTGTTAGATACACAGGATTCACTCACCCCTGCCCAAAACTGCAAAGACCAAATGAGATTCTAAGCTTTTCTGTTACTATTCTTAGAAGGGATAATAACAATTAATTGATGATCAACTAATAAGACTTATTAACCTTAATAACACGGTCGTTAAGACTTTGCTCGATCACGTGAGGTTTAATCGATCTATCAAAATACAGATCTGAAATATAAATAGCAACGTACTCCTGTTACATTCCAGCAGCTGTCAGAGGACTGTTTCAGTGAGCCGCCAACAGAGGGCGCGATGACAGCAGATGAAATACTAGTGGAAAATACATAATATGTCACTGTGGGGAATAAAAAGCTTTGCTTGAGTGGAAAGACGCATTTGGTCTTCTTGTTTATAAGGAGAGTTTTCATGTGTTTCTTTTTTATTTTTTTTTTATAACGATTAATCGACGGATTGGTCGGTAATTTTACCAATGATCAATCAAGGGAGGTGTTTGCAATTTGCAACCCTCAGGTGGTTTGTAGTTGGCTGCTGGATAGATCTGCTAACTCAACTGGTGGACTAGTAGAGCTGATACAGTCGCGTTGTAATTTTGTATAACTAACGTCAAAATCTGTTTTTGCTGAGTTACTTTCTGTAATCTGTAATGATTGACAGCTATTTGCCTTTTCCCTTTTTTCTAGCTGGGTTTTAATGCTGTTGCTCTAATTTTTTTTTTTTTTTTTTTGTGCCCCCCTTTGCTGCGCTTATTTGATTTCAATGTTTTAATCTAATTTTATTACAGTAATTTTTATCATTGCCATTGGCTGT
Organism: Gymnothorax javanicus; assembly: GCA_029692085.1. Taxonomy (NCBI): domain Eukaryota; kingdom Metazoa; phylum Chordata; class Actinopteri; order Anguilliformes; family Muraenidae; genus Gymnothorax; species Gymnothorax javanicus. Next base: position 20,002,613 of record CM056207.1, on the reverse strand, counting down.
TCATTCTTCTTTTATGCATGTTTTATTTTATTATTCTGTTGTAATCTTTATCCATTTCGGAAAGTGCTCTAGGCTGAAAGGTGCTGTGTAAATTACAATGCTACTGTTTTTACACATCAATACTCCATGAAGCTGGCGAACCAAATGGACCAGCTTAGGCTGCTTTTAGATTCAATTTTGTCAGCAGGCAGTAAGCTGGAATGGTCACTTATACATTCACGCGTACTCAGGTCTGTCTGCTTGAAGAGCATTTTGTATAATATGTCTGAACAGTTTTCTAAAACAAATATAGCCTAGTAAGAGTACGTCCTAAATTACATTGTCAATACAATATTGTTTTGTTCTCCATTTTAAATTGTTACAGATATATTCGAGATGTAAAAGGCTGAAACATTTAAAGGTCTTTCTGTAGTCATGACTTGACTTCTCGGTGACCCTGCAGTGCTCTAAATCGTGTGAGGGGGGTTACCGTGTGCGAGAGGTGCGCTGTCTTTCGGACGACCTGCTCCCGAGCGAGGGCTGTGAAGTCCAGCTCAAACCAGAGGAGCGCGAGGCCTGCAATACAGGGCCATGCCTCCCCGACATTGGTCAGTCACCACCCTAAAAAGCCACACCCATGCTTACATTACATGCCATGTGACTTTGGGATTCAATTTTGCTCATGATGACACCATTTTCTTGTGTTCCAACAACAGACCTCTCACATTCACACGGTTTGAGAGGCCGCTGCATTTTACAACTTTGTATTAAAAAAGAACAATAAAAGTGCATAGAATGCAGTACTACATTTAAATGATTCTTATTGAATACTTGTTTTATATCCTGGTAAGATGGAATTGATTCATAGGTTTTCTATGGGCTGAGATTTAAAATGAGCGTATTCTTATCTTCTGTTTGTTTCAGATGAGAACTGTCGAGACAAATATTTCAACTGTAATGTGGTGGTCCAAGCACGACTGTGTGTGTACAACTACTACAAGACTGCATGCTGTGCGTCCTGCACGCGAGTGGGCCGTAAGCAGTCAGGACAGCGAGGTCGAAGATGACCTTTCCGTCGGGGCTATCTTCAGGGGAGCCCAAAACATATCTCCACAAGCCCAGGGACGACTACGCTGACCCAGTCAGCAGACTCGGTCCCTGGGGCAGACACACAGGAGGGCACTGTGGACACAGAAAAGTGCTAATAAAAGGACACCTGCACTGATAACAAAAATGTGTAAAGAAATTCACTTGTTCCTTTGAAGTGTGCACTGTGGCTGTTTTCCATGAAAATGACCCCAACGCTGAACGGACTTGAGTCTGGTCATTGTTAAGGAGGAGATTTTAATGACTTTACAGACAGCTGAAAAGGATAGAGTCCATGGATGGTTTGAGTGGTACTGTTGGATGAGGCTATACTGATTGCATAGTGTTGGAAGATAAACTGTGAAATGACAGATGATTTCAGCTCTCACGGAGAGCTGACTGATTCTAGTCATTCTCCATTCATTTTATAAAGTATCAATTTTCAGGGGTTTGTCTGACTCAGCATTGTAAATGTACAGCATTCTTAAAGGCTGTGAAGGACAAAGCAGCCCAGTATTATCCCTCACTTATGTGACTAGCAGTTATTGCATTGTCAGATTTTTCATTTGGGAGATTGAAGACAAATCTGTTCAGTCCTTTTTTTTTCTAACATAAATTACATTATGTATAGATTGCCTACTTTTGTATGCCTTTTTGTTTTATAAAATGTATATTTATGTGAAGGTTGTTCATTTTATATTAAGGTTTGCTGTGTTTTGTTTTTTGTCACTTTCTGGGTTTCAACATTTTTATGTATAACATTTTCTACCTTTTATAGAAATTACACAGTCATGGGTCATTTACCAAAGACAGGTTGAAAAATTACTGCACAAGTTATATGCATTCATAAAAATGAGGGAAATCTAAGTTGAAAATAATACATATTTGAAACTTAGCCTTCATCATTCAGTACTGGTGCTTTGAGAGCCAGAATTTAGCCCCACTCCCTGATGCCAGTGATGCAAATCACCAAAATTTATTCTGCATGTAAATTTGAATCCCTCAATTCCTTTTTTTACACACACACTCACACACACACACACACACACACACACACACACACACACACATATATAAATATATGTACACAGTATTGTGCTAAAGTCTTAGGCACCCAAGATTTTTTTTTTATTAAATTTGATGCTGGATGTTTATTTTTGTTTTCCATATCAGTGTTGCTGCAGATAAAAAGCACATTTGAAGCACTGAATGTTAACTAGAAGAAAAAAAAAATCGTACATAAGAACTCTGTAATTCACTGAATACAGTTGATATAAATATAGCGCCATGACAGGGCCCTGATCTCAACATCACATAGGCTGCCTGGGAATAGCTGGAGAGACAGATGAAAGCAAGACTGTAAGCCTGCAGTGGAACTGTGGAATATTCTGCAATATTCTTAGAACAACCAAACAGCCAATAGTCTTATAAAATTACAAAGCTGCAGCACTGTGTCCCAATTTTTTAGGCAAAGGGTAGTCACACTAAATATCGATTTTATTTAGTTTTTATCCCCCCGGCATATGATGCGGGGAGATATAGTCATGGGCGCGGTTGTCTGTCCGTCTGTCTGTCCATCTGTGACCATTTTGTTTCCGGAGCATTACTTGAAAACCGTTCAATATTTTTTCACAAAACTTGGTGTGCACATGAATCATGACCTGAAGTGGTGCCTTTTGCTAATCCAAAGTTGATGACTTCTGTATTTTTTCTGGTTTCCATGGAAACATTTTGAACTTAGAATTTTATGGGGTATGGTCTGTTTCCGGAGCAGGTGGCATTTTCAGTCTTTCAATATGTGGGGCCGGGGGGATATGCCCTCTCCTGATGGCTCCTGTTAGGAGTTCACAGCACTTTATAGTACATTTCTCAATATTTAGAAACCTTTAACTTAATGACTTTTAGAAGCATCTTTGCCTCAAGGAATTGTGTTAGATGTGCCTAAAACTTTTGCACAGTACTGTGTGTGTATATATATATATATATATATATATATATATATATATATATATATATATATCAGTGGCGGTTCCTGAGCTGGCAACAGTGGAGGCTCAAACAATCCCTTAAAAAGAATGATTGGTCATGACCTGTTTTCAATCATTCATTTAAATTATCATTACAGAAACTCCAAAAACTCTCAACATTATCAGGTGTGGCCAGTTTTCATTTATAACGCATACCTGTCAACTCTCACGCATTCGGTGTGAGTTTAAGAGGCATATTTACATTCCTCATTCCTCAATTATTCAATCAACGCGTATGTAAGAGATTCTCACGCAGAATTGAAGTCCTTGTGCATGGAGGGGTTGGAAGCAATGGAATTGCATAAAGACGTTTCAAATGAAATTATTTCATTTAAACAATCGCGAAACACATGCATTGCTTCCAACCACTGCGTAAAGAAAAAGCGTGAGAAGTCCGGAGTCATAATCGGTATGCGTTATAAATGAAAACTGGCCACATCTGATAATGTTGAGAGTTTTTGGAGTTTCTGTAATAGTAATTTAAATGACTGATTGAAAACAGGTTATGACCAATCATTCTTTTTAAGGGATTGTTTGAGCCTCCCCTGTTGCCAGCTCAGGAACCGCCACTGATATATATATATATATATATATATATATATATATATATATAAAACACTGTTACTCAAGTATCCCTCAATGATCACTTCTGCAGCTGTTGTGTAGTATTACTTGCATTATTTACACTCATTGAGAAGACTAAAAAGGTAAAAGGTATGTGCAGGACCTAAATGCTGTTATTTATATTTGTTTGCACTGCACGTACTGATGTTTTGTTTTGTCTTGATAGTCGGGTTCATCCATTTAAACCAAATATCCATCTATACAAGTATCCCAGTCCCTAAAACATGTTTAAGTGGGTAACTGAGAGGGATCTCAGTTATCTGAAATTTGTTTCAGTGGACTTTTATTCCCAAGATCAATATAGTCACCCAATTAAAGTTGGTCCTCTCAGTCTTGAAGTGTCAGGATTAGATTTTGAGGCATCTAAACTACCTTTCAAAATGGGAATGGACTATAGAATGTGTCCAGAACTTTCTCTTCCTGAATGGAAGTGCTATTGTATTACTGTAGGTTTCATGGGCAATATTTTTGCAGCTGGAGCCAAATTGGACATTACAGTATGGTAAATGCATACTCATATCCATCCCAAAATAATTCTAATTAGTAAACTTTTTTGTTGGAAATTTACCTATATAATTTGGTGCACTTGTGCAGCTATAAATCAGTGCAATATGATATTAATAACAGTGGTTACGTTTCCTATCCACTCAAAGTCATCAAATGTGCTTTATTGGAGGTCTTGCAAAGCTCTTACTGGAATGGTTACTGAATATAACTGTAAAATTGATGCAAGGACTGTGAAGAACCACAAAATCAAGCAAATTCATTTTGACCCCTCAACAGGAGATTGTAACGGAGACTGAACTGTCAGTGAATGATACAGTATGATGTGCCATGTCGAAAAGTCAAAAGTCATTAACATTAAATATTTTATTGTACCTTCAATGAGCATAAAACATTTACTTACTTGGCTACTCCATTTTTTGTTGTACTTAGCATCTTTAATAATGATTCAAGGTTTACAAAATTAATAAAAGTTTTATTTGTTCTTTGGTATTTCTTAGCTAAGATAAATGGAAAAATACACTTTTTTGTTCATCTGATGTCAGATCATAGCGTATATTCAAGTAATGCTAAAGTTAGATGTGGTTTGTATTTGATATTTGCATAAGTGCTTCATTACTTCTCAAGAAGTAATGAAAAAATTTACACACATTATGAAGGGACACGTTTGCCGTAAAAAAAACATAATGCAAAAAGCATCGTTCTCTTTATATATATATATATATATATATATATATATATATATATATTTTATTTATGTTACAATGTACTAGAGTTTTGTGTGTAGTGGATGGACCATAAATTAAATAAACCATAAATTTTATCGAAAATAGTATAAAGACAACATTTTAACTGTTTAAACTGAGAGAGTTGTTAAAAGAAGAGGTGATAAAACACAGTGATCCACAACCCCCTGTCCCAACTTTTCTGAAATGCGTTGCTGGCATCAAATTCAAAATGAGCAGATGTTTTTCAAAAAACAATATAATTTCTAAGTTTAGACATCTAATATGCTGTCTAATATTCCAATGAAATTTATGGTTTTAGTGATTTGCAAATCATTGCATTCTTTTTTATTTATAGTTTACACAGTGTCCCAACTTTTTTGGAAATGGAGTTGTACATGTCAAGAAGATCTCCAACAGGGATAAACAGTTGCTAATAACCAGAGCATTGAATCAATCAAATTCATATCTCTACCAGTTGCAAACTGTATATCTTGAGCTTCATAAATCTGATGAACATGAATGTTTAAAAAAAACAACTTTTTTTTTTTTTTATATAGCTACCAGGCCATTTATCCAAGGGATTCAAAACAAAAACAGAATCATTCCAATTTTCATTCTTAATGGAGATCACCACTTTCTAATGTCAGAATATGTTTTGTTACATTTTAATGAATATTTAATGAAAATTGCTCGTTTAATATGAGAGGAAAAAACTATTTTTCCCGAGCTGTCTGATCACCTTACCGTGGACTCCTACCAAAAATTGTAATATTCATTTGCAATAAAGCACACCTCTTTTCATTGTCTGAATATGTCTGTGGCATGTTAATGAACATTTAGTGAAAATTAATGAATTAATAAGAAAGGAAAAACAATACATTTTCATTGTCTGAATATGTCTGTGGCATGTTAATGATCACTTACTGAAAATTAATGAATTAATAAGAAAGGAAAAACAATACATTTTTATTGCTTCAATGAAACTTGAGCCAGGGACTATTCACACCCCTTGTTATTGCCAGAATAGGATTGGTTGCATTTTTAAAAAATATTTATATGAAATCAGAAGAATAAAATTAATGGAAAAACATTTTTGAAAATCTGTCAGGCCATTTGACCCAGGGACTCAAAACAATACCTGAATAATTCTAATATTCATTTTACCAAATGAAAACCCTTTTTATTATTTGAATGTGCTTTGTAGCATTTTAATTAATATTAAATTAAAATTAAAATGAATAGCTACCAGGCCACATTAGGCGGGGACTCAAACTAAAATGAAATTCTAATATTTACACATCATCCTACATCAGGTGCACCTTGTTTTACTGTCAGAATATGCTTTCTGGCATTGTAATAAATACTACATGAAAATTAATTGATTAATAGAAGTGGAAGAGATGGCACCAGGATGCAATGTGGGAGGAGTAGTGCTTCTATGTAGATCATCAAGCAGATAACTCAGCAGATTAATTTACCAGTAATTTACCATTTCCCAAAGAAAGCAACGAAAATGAGTTCACAAAGGATTCTAGTGAACCTGTTGCCTTTGAGCAAGGACCCTTAAACACAGAAGGAGCTCACATCACCAGCATCACAATATAAGACATGGCATAGGCAATCTGAAAGCATTTCTGCCTGCCATAAAGAACTGAGTGTAGAAGGGACAGAAATTGTTGGAAACTCAATTAAGTTGCAGGAGGTTGACAAGCCAGTGCAGTTCTAAGTGACCAATAAAGGTATTCAGGCCTAATGAAATATCAAAAGATATGTCAAGAAGCAAGGTCAGAACCTCTCGACCATTGCAGTTAATGTCCCTTCACACTCAAGAGAGCTTTATAAAGAAACAATCAAATAAATAAATAAATGCAATGTCTTTTATCTGCATTTATCAACAGGAACCAAAGGCTTTATCTTAATTTGCTCTTCCTTTTAAGAGTTTGCATAGTCCTAAGTTAAATCCGGTAAAGCACTATGATTTGCATACAGTGTGAGCCATTAAAGCATTTATCTGACCGTACATTGAAAACAAAAGCACATTTACGCTCTAATGCCCCTTTAAAATGTTTAAAATACCAGCATCTTCGCTGAATCCCATGTCTCTTTCTTGCATCAAAGTACCTCAAGCTAGCAATGTGAATAGCTCTGGCAATTTTATTGCTTCACAAATTATTTTAAAGGCTGTGTAGTATCGAGAACTAATGGATTGTTGATGAATTACATTGTTATGCAAAGGCGGTTTTAGTGAACAACTTGCTGATTGCTGCATTTGCGTTACAGCAGAATGTAGGGAACCTGTGGTTGAATTTGAACGTAGTTTATGACTGTTCTCGCTGATACACAAAGGCAAGGAATAGTTTAATCCTAGTGATATTAGCACAAATTATCAATTATCTTTGGTGAAAGTCAGATATTACCTACATCTGCTGATGTTCAATAACTTTGTGGCAGGATTAGCTTGTTTTTGAGAATTTAAATGAGAGAGCAATTACCATACAACTACCGCAGGATTCTCCAAGCCATCTGCTGCATGTTATACTCAGCATATCCCTGCAAAATGTGAATATGCAAAATAGAATTCATACAGCTCAATCCATGCAATAATGCTGGAGACAAACGCATATTTTTGGTGATTTGACCACTCAAAGGTTAGATAAGCAATCAAACAATTCATAATTGGTTAAAGGACAGATTCGCTGCTCTTATGGCCAATTTTTTTTTTTTTTTTTTAATTCTAACTTTGCCACATAGATATGCAGCATTCGGCTGTTTCCTCAGTCACTGGAGAAGAAGTGTGCTTAACTCTATAAACTCTGACTTTTTACTTGCGTATTCCCTTAAGCAGGTTTAAAGTTAAAAAAAAAAAACAGCACAGCGCTTCACTGAAGCTACATCACACATATATTGAGTCAAATATTCAAACCCAGGATGCCATGTTTCTATGGTCACAGCATTACATCAAATGGAAAATATCTGGATTTTGTACATCAATTTATACACATTTCCCTGTGATTCAGCAGAACATATGTATAGTATTGTTGGAAAACTTGGGACCTCCATTAGAATCTAAAATAGGTCTGAAGCTTGACTGGTCAGAGTACAGACCTTGCATTGGATGGACCCATATTTGGGTCCGTAGGTAATAACTACAGCACCTCAATTCTTTTTCCAATCCATCAATTATCTATACCGCTTCTTCCTCACTAGGGTCACAGGGGAGTTGGAGCCTATCCCAGCTGACTATGGGCAAAAGGCAGGAACACACCCTACCCTGGACAGCTCACCAATCCATCACAGGGTTCACACACACCATTCTCTCTCACGGCAATGGGCAATTTAGTCTCCAATTAGCCTGATATACATGTGTTTGGACTGTGGGAGGAAGCCAGAGCATGCAGAGAAAACCCATACAAACACAGGGAGAACATGCAAACTCCACACAGAATGGCCCCAGGCCGGATTCGAAACCACAACCTCCCTACTGTGAGGTGCAAGTGCAACCCACTGCACTGTCGTGCTGCCATTTTTCACAATTATTAATTTAAAAAGTGTTTAGCTGAAGCAAGACATGAACAAAAAAAATGCATTTTACTAATGATGATTGGTCATAGCAGTTTACACAATTCTTGTGCACTAGTTTGATGCTGTGCATTAACAAATAATGCAGGTTTTTTTTTCCAGTGAAATTTTGAATCAGGCTAGGTGCTTAAATGGCTATGGTGTTATTATGGACTAGGATCAGCAGCGATGAGCACATCGAGAGTAATAAGCGATTGAGCTCTCTTCTCTATCACAGCTTGGAGGAACGAATTCTGATTTTTACAACAAAAATGAACTGTGATGGGATGTGCTTTACTGGACCTCACTCTCCTCCATATTTCGTTAAAATAAAATATGTATTCTAATTAATGGCAATCTTAGTCAACATAGCATTTGGATTACGTGGCTCTTATTAAAAGCAGCGAGTTCATGAAACTATTGTCCTTGTGATACACGCAAAATGATCTGTGTGAACTCTTCAATAAACTTAATAAAAGTCGAACCTTACTAAAAATATGCACCTTAAGCGAGAAAGGACTGAGTACTGTTGCTTTTAGGAGGCACGATGACGAATGGTAGGGAAGTTGCCTCACAGAAGGAAGGTTGCGAGTTTGAATCCGGCCAGGGGCCTTTCTGAGTGGAGTTTGGTAGTTCTCCCAGTGACCCTGTCCAGGAATCATCTAAAGTTGTAACTGATCGACTGAAAAGATATTCTCTGGTTTACTGACCGCTTACACTATCCAGAAGCAATGCAGGACTAGTGTGAACTTACATTCAATGGGGAAGAATCACGCCACAGATGGAACAGTAACACCCTTATCCTTCATCATCTCAAACAAACTTAAACAGAGCTCTCAGTCTAGTTAAATAACTATTCTTTTCTATTGTTCTTGTTACTATGTAAAGTATTAGCAGAATCTTTGTTATAGTCAGTATACTTCAAATACATGGGTGCAAGCGTTAGGTTCACTTACTGCCCTCTCCTAATTGGGCTAGCGCCCAGGATCTGAAGAAGGATCTGAGTTAGATCCATGCCGCTCATTTTTCAGTTTTGATGCCAATACCTGCAATGCAAATTGTCTGACGGACAGAAAATGATGAAAGAACAGTATTATGCATAATTAAATTGATTCTTAAAAAACTTTTGTTCAGAGAAATCTACAAACTGCTGGCCATAATTTTAATTAATTCAGTGTATTTTTAACAAGCAATGCACTGGATTAAAAAAAAAAAGAACAATTTGGATTTATTAGCATTTATTAGCATGAATATTGTATATGAGCCAACCCATTTGATCATCAGTGGAAGGCCTATGCACACATACACTTATGCCCACATTGAAAGTAGTTAAACCCACCTCTTGCAATACGGTATTTTTGCACACAGCAGTTAAGAAAAGAATCAAAGTTAATGTCCTCATTACGACCTAGCACTTTCCATTTCCTGTTCATTATTGGTGATGGATAGAAAGGCATTAAGTTGACCATGTCCTCATTAGGTAACAAATGCTGGCATTTTTACTTGGAATGATTGAACTGCTTTATTTAATGAGAGTGTAGCGCTGCAGTGGTTTTGCTTTGCTGCATTCCAATGACTCATTTGAAAGATTTTTAATTTAAAATGGGCACAAACTGCAAGTACTGAAATATTTAAAACAAATATATTTACAATGTCAAACATGAGCAGTTAGAGGGACTTTATGATTATGTGGGGGATGTGGGGGTAAAACTGATGGGGGCCCACTCAAACTTTACGGCCACAATAAAGCATGATCCTCTACCACTCAAAATGAAAAACAAATTAATTTCTAGAGATCTTAACAATAGACTTCAGTGTTATATCAAACAATATTGTTTATTTTAATGAACTAATGTTGCATTAAAGAGGGATGAAAAAACTTCCGTCATGTAAGATATATACTGTATGTCACCCGCATCTTCTGAGGCCGAAGGATGATGAGTGATATAGGATATAAACTGTGATGTGCAACATGTAATAGCCATGTTTTAATAAGCAACAGTAATAGTGTCAAGTGAAATACATCGAGTCATTCACATGCGGTGCGAATAGAAAATAACTTCCTTTTTTTTCCGTCACTGCAGAAACCTGGGTATGTTTGAGTCTTTGCAAGCAAAGACTTTATCCAGCAAATGTCTGAGCAGAATGTCAGTTCACTACAATTCAAGTCGAACAGTTGCAGTTCCATAAAAAAAAACAAGAGGGCGGTATTGTACCAACTACATCTATTCAGCAACAAATGGATTAAAGGTTTGACCATACATATTATTGGATTCCAGAACAATGGAATTCACAGAAAATATAAGAAACTGGCAGATGCAAGACCTAATATTAAGGGGTGCTGGAAAAAAATGCCTTCTGTGGGCTCTCATTCAAGTTTACTGATTCAAAAATCCTTGTACAGTAATTCTTCAATAAAATGCCTTAGTACATCTCCACACTTACTGGCCTTGTTACTGGGAATACGAAGATAATACAATAACGAGACCATGATAATACAAAAAAATCGTTTTTGTGATTTAAAAAAAAAATAATTAATTTACCGTTTCTATCAGCATATTGAGCATTTAACATCAGCAAGTCCTCAGATCAAGTCAGTCTTCCCGTGTATTGAGAGGAAACTGATGGGACATAAATTACAGAATTCATCAGTCATATATAGATGCATATCTCAAATCAACCGAATAAAGAGTAAAGGGACTTAGGTTTTTATTACAAGAGAAATCATAGGTTTCTGTATAAGAAGCCTTCACCAAGATACTTTGGGCCCATAGAGTCTCCGTATCTTAAGATGCTCTCCTGCTGAAGTAAGTGTGGCGTTTTCAGCAAAATCGAGAGCTGGAGACCTGTAGCATTCAGAATGGTATCAATAAACCACCCAAACAACAATGCCATTGTACATGAACAGGGAATGCCAGCAACACCGCCAAAAATCATTACACTGATCATCACCGCGTTTTCTGTTTTTCACGTCGAGCCCTGCCAGAGAATTAACAAGCTGTTTCTCATATGAGATGTAATTATACCAATAATCCTTGAACATGGATCCGTTGTCCAAGCCTTACAGAGAGAGAGAGAGAGAGAGAGAGAGAGAGAGAGAGACCCCAGCACACAGAGCTGGCCTGGGCAGACATGCAGACACTGGGCAGCCCATGTCCACTATCCCAGGCATCACTGTGATGCAAGCAAATGTACAACCCCAATTCCGAAATAGATGGGATAAAGTGTAAATTGTGAATAAAAACGCAATGACTTTCAAATCACACCAGCCAATATTTTATTCACAATAGGACAGAGATAACATGTCCTACAGGTCTCACAAAAGTTGGGACAGGGGCCTGTTTACCATGGTGAAGCATTTCCTTTTCTTTTTAACACAGAGTGGAGGCGTCTGGGCATTGAGGGGACAAGTTTCCTGAGTTTAGCCATTGGAATTTGATCCCACGCTTGTTTAATACAGGCTTCCAGCTGCTGGAGAGTTTTGGGTCTCCTTTGACGGACTTTTCGTTTAATTATGCGCCAAATGTTCTCAATCGGTGAAAGATCAGGACTGCAGGCAGGCCAGTTCAGCACACGGATTCTGCTACTACGAAGCCATGCTGTTGTAATAGCTGCAGTATGTGGTTTTGCATTGTCCTGCTGAAATACACAAGGCCTTCCCTGGAATAGATGTCTTCTGGAGGGGAGCATATGTTGCTCTAAAGCCTTCGTATGCCTTTCAGCATTCATGGTGCTTTTTAAAACATGCAAGTGTCCCACACCATATGCACTAATGCATCCCCATACCATCAGAGATGCTGGCTTTTGAACTGAACGCTGATAACAGGAGGGGTGGTCTTTCTCATCTTTAGCCTGGAGGACATGACACCTATGATCTCCAACAGGAATGTCAAATTTGGACTCGTCTGACCACAGGACACTTTGCCTTTGTGCTACAGTCCACTTTAAATGAGCCTTGGCCCACAGAACACAGCGGTGCTTCTGGATCATGCTCAACAATGGCTTCCTTTTTGCATGATAGAGTTTTCGGTGGCATCTGTGGATGGCACGGCGGACTGTGTCTACAGACAATGGTTTCTTGAAGTATTCCTGGGCCCATTTAGAAATGTCAATGACAGAAATATGCCGGTGAGTGATGCAATGGCGTCTGAGGGCCCGAAGATCACGGGCATCCAATAAAAGTCTTCAGCCTTGTCCCTTACGCACAGAGATTTTTCCAGTTTCTCTGAATCTTTGGATGATGTTATGTACTGTCGATGATGAGACCTTCAAAGCCTTTGCAATTTGACGTTGAGGAACATTGTTTTTAAAGTTTTCCACAATATTTTACGCAAGCCTTTACAGGTTGGAGAACCTTTGGCCATCTTTACTTCTGAGATACTCAGCCTCTCTAAGACATCCCTTTTATAGCCAGTCATGTTACACACCTGATGCCAGTTAACTTAATTACTTGCTAGATGTTTTTTCAGCTGATTCTCTTATATATGAGTTGCTTTTTCAGCCCCTTTTTGCCTGTGTCCCAACTTTCTTGAGACCTGTTGCAGCCAGAAAATTTTAAATAAGCTCATTTTGTGGATAAAAATGTAAAATGTCTCAGTTTCAATATTTGAAATGTTATCTATGTTCTATTGTAAATAACATATTGGCTCATATGACCTGAAAGTCATTGCATTTTGATTTTATTCACAATTTGCACTTCATCCCAACTATTTCGGAATTAGGGTTGTACCAGCTGAGCTCTGAGCACTGAGGACAGATCAGTACTGTGGAACCTTGAACTGAAAGGCCATTTTGCTCGAAGCCCAAATCAACCACAGCAGCCAGTAACATCCAGACATACACAGTCCAATGCTTAACAGATGGGCATCCACTCAAAAAAGTGAAATGTTAAATTTAATTAAAAATGCTTTGTCAGCTGGTTCCACACTGCTGAGCCACGCAACTTTCTAAAGAATTTGATTTATTAAATTAGCCTGAAATCTCACAAGTTACTTAAAACAGCTGTGTGGAACCAGCTGACATACAATTTTTAAGTAAATCTAAGATTTTACTTCTTTGAGTGCGGCTGTGTCGACTTAAGATTGCTTAAAAGAGATGGTTGTGAGAAAAAGATGGTTGTGTTTCTGCTCTATCAGATACATTTGTTGAAGTCCGCAGTTGTCCTCCTTGCCTAAATCAGCAGTACTGCACACAAATGCAGATGTTTCAGGTTAAACAAATGACCCCTTGAGTTTACCAGCAGAGCTGCAAACAGAACCCAAACACATATCACACACATTAGCTCAATAAAGATTGCCAGCTCGGAACTCAAAATACATTTCTGTGAGTCATTGCTATCGAGCTTTTCTGTCAATACTTCCAAAAGACAGCAAGAACACAACACATAACTAGGAGGCACTGTGCTGCTAGATGAATTGCACACTGCTTGAGCACTGAGTATATATTACCCAGAAGCTTGCATGCAGACGGAGGGCGGATACAGTTGAAACTTGGCATTATTACGCCCCGGCTGTGTGCATTTCAAGGGTCATTTCAGCTCTGTGGAAACGGCTCACTTTGATTATACTGTCACGGCTACGGAAATCACAGAGGACAGTGGGTCCTACTGTGAACTTTCAGTGGAAATACTGTCATTTTATGCTTGAGATGATGCCGTTAAATGAAGATGTGCATTGCATCCAAGTGAGGAGTTAACTGGATTACATGCTGGTTGGTTACAGTCCCCTGACTGAAAAGATGAGATGGGTAATGTCAAGTAAGGTGGATTGCTGTATCACAGATTATGTTCATGGGTACTGGTACACCTTAAAATCAAGTACACATATTATTTACTGACCATAAATGATTATGACAATATTAAACATCAAAAAATGTAAACTGCTCAAAATCACTAAATTCTAAGGAGACAATAGTTTTAGAACTTACCAAATATGAGAAGCATGACCTTTACTACTAAATTCAATAATAATGTGCATTACTGACGCTATGGAATTTCATGAATGACCAACCATTATTAATGTAGCAGGGTAGTCTAGTGGTGGGTTGCTTGACTGGTGACCAAACTCTTGCTGGTTCGAGCCTGCAGTGAGGCTTGTGATTCTGACTTGATCTGGAGGGATGAAGTTGGTAAGAGCTCTGCTGCTGAGCAAGGCCTTCAACTCCAAAATTGCCCCAGGGGCTCTGCCCATGTTTCTCTCGATTCCTCCTCACTTGCGACTGTTCTATCTGGAATTTCTCCCAGGACATCCTTGAAAAAGATTAACATGTTGTTGATGGAATTTCTAAACTAAACTAAAGTAATAATAATAATAATTATAATAATACAAATTATCTACGAAGTTATTCAATAGCCGCAAACTAGAACAATCACGACCTTAAGGGTCTGATGACCCTTCATAATTCATTACAGGACCTTTATTATATTATCAATATTACTGTATTTGATTTTAACTGAAAATATGGCTTCCATCATCATGTAGTTACATGTATTAAAGTTCAGCTAACAACAGAAATGTACATCTGTGGTTATCCACTTCACAATATTCTGACAAAATAGCAGTTTAAGTTCATTGATACCACTTCAAATACGTCATAAATATAAAGTCTTAATCTCTGGAAACCATTTAGGAGTTGATGTGCAACCTGTTACATGGTGCTACTCGTCTGCACTGCTGAATCACACTATGTGCTTCTCTTAAATATAAGATGTATTTGGCTGCTATCACCTGCATTTCAGCACTCCATAACAATAACCTGACTCTGCTGTATCAATCCAATTTTATGAATAGCGCAACTGCTATTGAATGGATTTGGCAAGGCAAGGAAATACGACCAGCTAATATTATGCACATAACAAATGGCCTTATTCCAAAGGTACCAAAAGGTTTTAGAAAATAAATAAATAACAAGCAAAAATCATTCAGTTGCACTCACGCAACACATAAATCCACTTTGCTCCGACATGGCATGTGTTTATTGTGTCCTGTTAAGCACTTTCCCTGGAGTTCACTTCCAAATAAATATTGACTTTCTGCCATGAAAACTTACAATCAACGGCAAGCCAGGCTTTGACAGGCTGTCTAAATGAAAACTGTACAGGTATACTGCAGGCCCATCTTTGCCAGCGAGCCATTAAAGGCACGGAACAGGCTGAGCTGATTACAAGTAAAACTCAAGCTCTCGCCATGCAGTCCTCATCATTCCCATGGAAACTGCTGTGCTCGAAACCTGGATAACAAAGACGGCGCGGGTTCAGGGTGATTACTTTTCTGACACCCCAGTTTCGTATAAATATCAACAAAGAGGTGCGCACAGGGGCGGGGGCGCGTTCGTCTGTCAGGCGTGTAGGAGAGGCATTTGAAGACGGGAGGGAGCTCTACTGAGATTCAGCCCAAAGCAGAGCGCTAGAGAGATAACTGAGCCAGAGATCACAGCGTCACGCTTCCAAACGAGGATCCCTCTGTGACAAGCGCAGCAGTTAATTAGAGAGACATCGAGATGCTGAAGGAAACTGTCCGCGTTCGGATTATTTACACTTCTCTGCCACCGTGATGGCAGTTTAATTAAAACTCAAAACTCAAAACCCAAGCAGCCAGAAAGACAAAGGAAACATCATTCTGAGAGAGTGGTTACAGGGTTACTGCTAAATCCTCAGTGTGATTAATACGTAGCACATATTATCTTGAGAAAATGATATGGGAACTTTTTTATTGGTTGCAGTTGTTTTTAGTTTTTCAATATATAATAAGAACTCATGTTTTATAATTTCACTGAGGCTTTTTCTTATTTTGCTAAAGAATATATTTGAGATCAAGGGGGAAAAAAACAGTTAATTACGAATATCATTGAGTATGCAAATTTGGTTTGTCTTATAGCTTCATATTATTTTAAATATCCTGATTGAAATTATTTATCCATCTTGTCCCTATCTAAATTGCGAGAATGAGTTTAATTTCTTGGAAAATTAATACTTAAATCGAATATTGAGTCACACGAACTGGTCATGTAATGTCAATAATAATATCCAACAACATCAATAGTTCAATAATACCAGTCAATATTTTTTCATATAATGACAGTTTTTGTTAATATTCCTCAAATAGTACGACTTGCAAGTAAAAAAACTTGAAAGAACTCAGCAACGAGTGAAGAACATACATTTAGCATAGAACAGTTTGAGCAGGGATGAAATCATGGGGATTCAACTGCTAAAAACAGCATTTAATATTTTCATTGGGATATACCACGAATGGACACGATAAAAGTTCAGCATGATTCTAGTCAGACAGCCATTTTACTTAAAAACAAAACAAATTATTCCAGCGAGGAGGACTTTGTTTTATATTGGCATGGTGTGTGGTATCAGGGGAAAGAGAGGGCGTAAATGAGCGTTCATTACTCCTTGTCGCTGTGTTAGACAGGAAAACATCTTTTTCATGGAGGAGACGTGGGTGATTAATTTCATGCAGCTTACTTCAGCATTAGAAACTGCCAGTAAAACAACCATGAGTACAGAATTCCCTAATGATTGGCTTCCTGCTCTGATCGAGACTGGAAGTGAGAAGACATCTGAAAAATAGTATAACGTACGGAAAATTTGGTGAATATACTGCATATTCTATTTCATATTCCTGTATCCACCATATATATATATATATATTAGCAAGGAAGATATTTAAACATTGAGTCATATTCAATACAGGGAAATAGAAACATTAAACACTTAGCTTTCTCTTTTTATCATGTCAAACAATTATGAAATACTTTCACTGCAATTCAGACACTTAAACCATATTTAGATATACAGTATCATTACCATACGCAATGTTCTTGTAATTGTAAAGGGTTTAAGCATACCATTGAGCAGCCATTACATGTTTTTAATGAAAAAAAAAACATACTCAACACAAAAGGTTATCAACCTTGTTCCTGGAGATTTATCATCCTATAGGTTTTCATTCCAACCATAACAAACTAAACCACTCACAAAATTTAGAGAGCCTGATGAGCTTGTAATTAATATAGTCAGTTTTGCCAGAATAAGGTTGCCTTGAAAACCTACAGGAGGGTTGACCTCCAGAAACAGAGTTGGTGACCATTGCATTCTTTGTAGTGTTCACTATGCCCTTTGTATATAAACATTCAATGACAGTGACAATCAATGGACAATAATAACGTCTAAAGATGCAAGGACAGTGAAGAGTTTATCCTTCAAGACAGAACATCTTGTTCTTTTCCATTATTACCCAGCTGTGAGACAGCTCAGATGAACACTTACGGGTCTGCCTCAAAAATGAAACGAGATGAGCACAATTCTAAAAGATATACATGCTTCTAGAAAAACATAGTAACTTAGCATCTTTTTAGAGAAGTGCCTGTCCATTTCTAATGTTAGCATTACTACCCTTACTGGTTGATGGTTTTTACACTTCCAAGACAGAGGCAGGTAAACAAGAAGAGCTTTTACTGTTCCTGTCTTCGCCCATCCTAACTGACGTGATATTAAACATGACAGCAAATTTGAGCTCAGCAAATGCCTTATAAAGGGCACGTACAGAGCATTTACTCCAGGGAGAGACGATTGAATGTTATGCACACTTGCCAGATTCTTTCTGGTTTTCCTCCAAGTGAATAATTATTTTGAAGGGAACATAGGTCAGATAAATTCACAGAAGCCATGATGCATGAAATGTAAAAGGTCACAAAGTCGAGAAAAGCAGAATAAATGATGAGCAGTTTCCACGTTTTGATAGTTATACCCACAGGCTACAGAAGAAGTCACTTATGATGATCAATTGGATGGTAGAACACTTCAAACAAGAAAACAGCATTCTGACTGACTGAATGCATTGAATTTTTTCGATCCATTTTCAATCCCAACTCCACACATATCGATGTTCGGTCAGAGGCCTTTAGTGTCACAATATGACATCACAAAGGGAGTCCCCCTGGCAGTAATTCCAGCGTAACAGGATTTACATAAGTCAATCAATTTAATGAGCAAAACATATCAATATTATCATTCAGAATCCTTTTGAGACATTTATTATTGATAATCAAGTCATTGTTCCAGTGAAATACAAAGACAGCATCTTCATCAAAACATTTCAACAGTGCTGCTCACTTAGGAGATAAACCTACAGTTTTTTTCGAACACGAGGTATTTATCGTAGGATAGATACCTGGAAATTTCATGCGAGGTTTCAAATGTAAATTTCCAGGTATCTAGCCTACGATAAATATCGAGTGCTCGAAAAAAACTGTAGGTTTATCTCCATTCTACCATGACTCTTGTCAACACCCCTACGAAAATATTGGTGTGCTAGCTATGACACACAGTTCGATATCACTTTGGCTTGCTAGCTAGGAAGCCAACTAGCTCGCTAACGAGTATGACAGTATACACATTGAAAGCGAACTGCAGCCTTTTTAGCTCACTAGCCAGTTGTAGCTAAATACTGTACATTGGCGCACTAGCTATACTATTGCCAGCTAGGTAGCCAACTAGCTCGCTAGCAAGTAAGACTGTACGCAAACTGTAGCCTTATTTTGTCGGCGTAATCATGACGAGGTCTTGACCCAGTGCGAGGTAGTTTACCGGTGAATAGATACCTGGTGTTAACCAATCAAAATGGAGAATTCGCTGGAATGAATGGTAGAATCACCTATATTTACTGCAGGTTGCAGACTCTCCCTGATACATGCCCTGGTAATGAGTCCATGATCATAATAAACCCCAAAACTTGATTTATAAAAATCATTCAGCATTTGGGCTTCAAGAAAAACCATTTGAAATTTTATTTATTGGTTGTTTATTTTTATAAAATTTTCTGACGGTAACCGAGGACCGCAAGGCAAATCACAAGGAACTTTACGTATAAAGTTTTTGTATTGTGCAAACCCTCTTTATCTTATCCTTGAGCTTCACTGGTCTACACTTTGTCATTGCAAAGGTTGCTGAGCATAACTGCCGATTTTCAAGTGCCGTGACTTAATTGCTGTGTTTTCTTGACTGATTAGGATTCTAGCTAATCACACTATGTCCATGGTAGTGGAAGTGTCTTTTCTTTTGCATTATCCCACAGTAAACCTACAGCGTGCATCAGTGGACTTGTTCCTTTATTCTTACTGGGGTATCCAGCATGTGCTGTAAATATTAACCACCTGATTATTAGTTATCTGTAAATTTATAAGCTATCATCCAATCACTTTACTGGAACACAGGGATACAGCTTTTTTTCAAAATAACAATTATCATTCAGTGTAAAGACACTTTGCTAACTAAACCAAAAGGGGCTCAGCTGAAAAGAAGAACACAGAATCTATTTTATTTTACATTTTGCCTTTGCTATTTTAACATGCAGTGAGCATATATCAGAACCCCAAAGAAGTGTCATTTTATTGATAACTGTTGCACCACAACGTGAATGTAAGCAGCAAATTTTATTTATTTATTTAATTATTCATTTATTTTTACATTTCATGCACATATGATGTTGAGACTAAATATGAAAAACTGGACTTCAGTTAAAACTAAATGTTTGGTTATAAAGGGGTGCTTCATTTAAAAAATGTATTGAACTGTATTCCTGACCTATATAGCATTTGAGGAATAGAGCTTTCTGTGAGATAAGATACAAACAAATGAAAATAGACTCTTCTCAATGTTCTTTTTTTTTAAAACTGCTCCAGAATTAAAATGGTGAGAATTTTCAAAATACTTCTTCCTCTAGGTATTTTCAGAACATTCATGTATTCCACATTGGTGTCATTTCCTCCATACATGCTGCTCCTCATTAAAAAGAAAAAATATCCAAAATTTGAATGAAATTTTTTTTTTTTTAGACATTCTCTAGACAAAAGTTGTTGAAAATGAATTTTAGAAAGAACTTTCAAAAATGACTGCTAAGTCATAAAGGTGCAGTTCTCCGGTTTAATTTTAAAATCTTTTAAAGTCTCAGAGATACAGAGCTTTTTGTTGCACTGGTCAAAATTAGTGGTCCTTGGGTTGGAAGTTTTAAGTGTGGGTGACGCAAAGGAACGAAACAGATGATATCAATACATTGGGAGAAATTCTGCGAAGGTTCGAACTTAGGGTGGTTGGTCGGGCTAATAAACAATACAATTTCCAATGACAAGTTTAATATTTGCAACTGGTAGTGAATTCTGTGTTTTAAAATTGCCAATTGCCTTTCTGTATCCCTGAACCATACCATTAACCATTTAAAAAGCATTACCACCTTGCACTAACTCTGAACCTTAACATTAACCTTACAAAAAGCCTGATCACCTAAATTCTATCAGATCATCCTGCTCATTGAAAAATGATGCTAAAGGGGGACCCGTTGCGTCAAAGTGATGCCAAGTCGTCCTGACCAGGCATTCATATGTGATGAACTGGAAGTGGGAATGTGCAGATTTTTTGTGATTAAAACTTTAAGAAAAATTATCAGTCTGTGATTCTTAACCGAGCATTCTTGTGCAGGTTTAAAAATCACAGATACCAAATAAATTGCCAAATTAGTTCAAGAATACGTGGCAACATCCAAAAAAAAAATCCAAAAATTCCCCCTTGTGAGAGACCTTACTGTGAGGGAGAATGGGACGGAGGCCCAGACGCGACACAGGAAAGCATATCTAAAAGCCACCCACGAAATGCGAGTGACCACTAAATGGAGAAACAGTAACAGAAAAAGGGAGCATCACCCTCACTGATTCTGCGAACAAAAAACAACCCAGAAAAAATGGGCAAAAATCCTGCCAGAATATAGAAGCTTTCTCTTAAGGGACAGACAGCGTAACCACCACCTCCTGCTGGAACAGGAGCGCTCCGACAGAGGTCTGTGAGCAAAGACTATGTGCCAACAAACAAGACCTTCTGCGGGACAGAACATAAACTCTGACGCACAGAACAATAAATCGAACAGACAAACATCAAATCCTGAACTCTTAGTTTCCTCCGACTAAACGCTAAGGGCTTTGTAGACATCACAAGAGTGATACGAAAACGCCGGACAGCGCCGGAAGCGCCTCTTAAATAGTCTCTCCACAGCTGCAAACAATAAGCAATCAACCACCTGATCACACAGCAGGATAGCCCTCAGGTGGCGAAGAAAATGCACGGCTGGCAGCAACCCCCCAAAACCATGTCACCTTACATCATCCTTATTGAAGGATTGCTAAAAAAAATAGTTGCTCAGCCATCCTGCTATTTAGTATTTTCTGAGTATAATGGAAAAAATATCAGGGGATGGTAACAGGGAATACTGCAGATGTTGAATTACAGCTGACCAAGTCAATCCCAAAGCCTACTTTGTAGCAATGTTAAGCAACAGTGACATGAGTTATCCTGTCAGGCTTTTTAACCGCAGAAAGGATTTGTATTACCTAATATTTCATCTAGATCTGACACAGCTTTTCTTTTCAGTTGTATATTTTTTAAAAATATGCAACCATAGCTCCATTGAGAAAATATTGATTGATAATACTCTCTGAGTTTCACACTTTGTTTGAGTTTGGATACGGTGTCTATCTGCAGAGATACATCTAAGTTATATGGTCTCACAGAGTACATAATGTATCTTTGGCAGTTTTAAAAAGAGGTATTGCATTGAGCCACATGAAGGAATTCTGCGGATTCAACATAAAACTTCTAATGCAAAATGGAAGCAAAAGACTGTCTGCTGACCTCAGATCTCCCAATAGTCTTACATGATGGCATGATATACTTTTGTTTTTTTTTTCACTCAGCAGTCATGAGGACATTGCATTTGTTTTGCCCTCAGGACCTTTTTGGAGAGAATTTCAAAGCTCGGGTGGGCTGGAACCTTGGACGCACATGATGCGGCAACCAAACCCTCACAGCTAGCTTTGAACGTACAAAAGCTTCAAACTCTTGCAAAAACCCTGTCATCCCACTGAAATAACATCTCCAGCACTTTAACACTCTGAGGAGGAATTCTAATGCCATCCAAAACCTTAATCAGCTTCTCATACTTTTATTAACTTCAAATATGTGTTCCATCAAGACTGCTGTTATTGGATATCTGTGATCCGAGAAACTGCAATTAAATTAGCTGGAGGAGCAAGATGAATAGCGTTGGTGACAGCGACATCAAATACTCCAATTATAGCGCAGACAGGGGATGGGACTCAATTAAAAGTTGAAATACGGATATTTAATTATGGCCTGGACTGCCAGAATTTTTATACAGCATGATAAAAACATGACATGCCAATAATGGACATTCAAAAAAGAGCAAATACAACATACTGTTGAAAGGAAAGCACTGGCTTTTAAAACAAATGGGCGCCAATTAATCCGCAGAAGACAGGTTTATCCGTCCTGTCCCTTCACCTCTGGGAATCTAAATGGGACAGTGAAAATGTTTAACGGCGCATTACTAACTTTGCTAAAAGAACAGAAGTCAAACATGGCACATTCTTAAAACACCAGGGAATATCAAGCCCAAAGGAGACAATGTTTAAATAAAGAAACACTTACCACAGCACCAGATGCCTTCGTTAATTTTCAACTTTGCTGTCTTACAATTTTAAGAGGGCAAGGACAGAGGACAGTGGAAGGATATAAGAGGCAATCCTTGTGACAGAGGATTTCAGTCTGAATCTCGCACTCCTTCTATACCAGAAATAACTTACTGTTTGCAAAAACTGGAAAATTATGGATCTAAAATCATTTATATGTAAAACATTGCGTTAGTTTGAGCAGGTATTTGTAGTTGTAAAAATATTCACAAAATATGGGTACTAGGGAGTGAATAGGCTGGGATTTAAGAACAAAGTCCCTTAATTGGTGTGACTGTATGGCAAAATTATAATAAGATAAACCTGGTGTGTTTAGAATGCATTTGAAAAAGACCAGAGCACTATCAAACGGTCTTCAAAGAAATAACTGCAAACTGTGATATACAGTCAATAGTGCATTATCAGTGAAGACAGATGGACTGTGTACGTATCATATCAGTATTACGATAGGCTGTTGGGGGAAGAAGTAGATATTTCAACAATGTGAGCGATAATGACGCTAGGTGTGTGTCATGCTGCATACAAACACTTCCACCTAGCTGGGAGTTTTATCCAGTCATGGTACTTTCAGATTCAAGCCCTTCTCTCTCCCCTTTTCCCCAGTCAGAATAAAGTGTAAAATATAAAAGGAGAGTGGACTGTCTGCTCCCACTTTATAAATAAAAAATTAAATGAAAATGTTGAGAGCAAAGTCAGTAGCAGAGTTTTGAGAAAGTAAAGAGCTTCAGGCTCTGTTGATCAAATACAGTTAAAAATGTCTTTTTTTCACGAACAGATCCAGCAGCCCAGACCATAGCATCATTTCTAGACAGTTCTAATAAAATCTTTTGACACCAACCGCGTGTATGCCCGAGACACTCGAATGCCACTCGAAAAAACAAAAGTTGATTCTGCAAATTCCATGGCTCTGGGTTACTGGTAGTCATACCGGTAAATGCTCAGCTCTGGCCTCATATAGTGGTTTATAAATGGAATAAAACCCAGAACCTGGTCATTTCTTCTGTTGGCATCATGATTAAAGAACACTCAAAGATTGTTTCTTCTTCCTCTGGTGAACATACACACAGATGTTGGGGTATAGAATTAAGGTCACTGAAAAATGCTATTCCTTCAGTATATAATGCATGCTTAGTTGTGCTAATCAGTTATTCTCTTCGGTACTACAACATTTCCTAAATCAATGAGCTGACACAATGCTGTGAGGAGGTATTTTCCCCACTCCAAATTTCTTCTGTTTTTGCTCATTTGTCAAATTTAAATGTTTTAGATCATCCAACTAATTTTAATATAAGACAAAGACAAAGGAAATAAACACATAATGAAGTTTTTTAAAGATCATTTTATTTAGTGAAAATAGAGTGATTCAAAACCTGTATCACCATGTGAAAAAAACAATTTCTTCCCCTTAACCTAATAACTGGTCATGCCGCTCTTGGCAGCAACAACTGCAATCAAACATTTGTGATCATTTTGGAGAAATTTGGCATATTCCTCTTTGCAGAATTGTTTTAGTTCAGCAACATTGGAGGGTATTTGAGCATAAACTGCCTGTTTAAGTTCATGCCAAAGCATCTCCCCTGGATTCTAGTCAGGACTTAGAGTGGGCCACCCCAAACCTTCATTTTGTTTCTTTTGGGCCATTCATAGGTGGACTTGCTTCTGTGCTCCGGGTCATTGTCCTGCCGCAAAACAACTTGAGTTTTACGTCACAAACTGAGGGCCAGGTATTCACCTTCAGGATTGTCCAGTAGAGAGCAGATTGCATGGTTCCATCTATTATGGCAAGACACCCAGGTCCTGAGGCAGTAAAGTAGTCCAAGACCATCTCACTACCACTGTGTTTGACTATTGGTATGATGTTCTTATTGTACTTATTTTGAAATGCTGTTTTAGCTTTACATTAGATTTAATAGGACCCATGTCTTTCAGACTGCTCCACTTTTGACTCAGTGCGCAGAATATCATCCCAAAAGTCTTGGAGGTCATCAAGGTGTTTTTTTTGGAAAATATGAAATGAGCCTTCATGTTCTTTTTGGTCAGCGGTGGTTTTTGCCTTGCAGTTTGCCCATGGATGCCATTTTTGCCCAGATTCTTTCTTCCAGGAATCATGAACACTGACCTTAACTGAGGCAAGTGAAGCCTGCAGTTCTTTAGATGCTAGTCTGGGTTCTGTTTTGACCATCTGGATGAGTTGTCGATGCAATCTTGGAGGAATTTTTGTAGGCCAGCCACTCCTGGGAAGGCTCCAAGAAAACACTGTTCCAAGTTTTATCCATTTGTAGATATTAGTTGTTTTTGTGGGTTGCTGGAGTCCTAGAATCTTAAAAATCATTTTATTACTCTTTCCAGACTGATAATTTCAATAACTTTGTTTCTTATCTTTTCTTGAATTTGTTTAGATTGTGGCATCATGTGCTGCTTCTTGCCCACCTTACATTGCCAGATATGGTTAATTTAAGTCATGTTTAGATTCAAGAGGGCTGGAAATAATCACGTTTAGATTCAGCAGGGCTGGAAATAATCATGGCTGGGTGTGTCTAGTGAAATTGAACCCAATTATCAATTAAATGTGTTAATTGATTGATTTGAGGGGGCAAATACTTTTTTTTCACATAGGCCCAGGTTGGGTTGAATAACTTTTTCCTTCAAAAAAATTTAATCATCATTTAGAAACTGCACTATGCGTTTCCTTGGGTTATCTTTGTCTAATAGGCCTAATAAAATTAGTCTGATGATCTGAAACATTTAAAGGTTCATTAAATAATTTTCCTTATTCACTTTAAGAAGCACCCTGCTCTTGATCTCTATATCGACTCCCACAAACCTGGATGAAAAACCGCATAAATGCGCCCCAACATTGGTCCTGCAAGCCCTGGAGGGCACATTGCACTCATTTCATGGCATAAAGTTAAATTAAATTAAATCACTGTTGTATGTCCCACAAGTGATGTCAGAATCAGATTTAAGTTTAGTTGCCCTCTCATTAATTGTGCAGCAATTTCTTTGAAAACATCCAGCATGGACACTGTCATCATTTAAGAAACCTTTTTCGACACCTCTTAGTTTGGCTTATAAATCATTTAGCATTTAATATCTAACGGTATTATTCAAATCGGACCCCTGTCCCATAATTTTCCCCAGGGCTTTGTTGTTTATAATTCTATTTCTGTAAAGCTGAGACTAGTGTGCCATTAAAAGGAAATTTTGCAATTGTGCTTTGTGAAACGGAAACACTTTAAAAACCTATTCGGATGTGAAATTTTTTTAATGGGCCTTTAAATGTTTCAGATCATCAGACTAATTTTAATTAGCTTGTCTATTTCTGCTAATGTTAACAATAGTTCGTGGTTTTAACATGGACACCTCCCTATAGTGCGACCCGTGCCTTACAGCCTGAAACAGCTAATTTCCCTCACATAAAGCAATCATAATTTTGAACATATTTGTTTAAGTAATTTTAGATTTTTTGTGTGTGTGTAAAAACAACTGCACCTGTAAGTGTGACAAATATGCAAAGAAAGAAGAAATTGGGAGGATGGCAAATACTCATTCACAGTACTATACATGTGCATATAGCTTTTGCTAATTCTTTCCAAAGAACAATGAACATGAATCCCTCAAAAGTAGATAACTGCATCTGAAATGGCTTCAAAGTTGATTCGTAAAATGTGAAAATTCGTGCTGATTATCTTGCTCTGCAGCTAAGTTTTGACTGTAATATGAATACAGAATTACACTGATCGAGGTGATAGAGGTGAGCTGTGCCCCGTGGTGAACAAAAAAAATCATTCAGCATTCAAGAGAGAGTTTATGTGCACTTCACACTGGTGCTGATGCAATTAAAGTAGAACCTTTTTTGGGGGGAATGCCTCTCTCACACCAGAAGTACAGAGCTGGAAAAAGTGAACACTGCATCGACACCAAATTCTACAATTTGCATGAAACATTTAATTGCACAGTAAAGCCAAGAATAACCAACCTCAAACACTGAAATAGTCAGATAGGCAACATACTGAACGTCTTTTTAACCCACCAGCTAACAAGCTACATTCACACACTGTAGTTTTCTGACTCGTCACGCAGGTGCATGTGGTTTGTTCAATAAAAGAATCGCACTGCTTGATTAATTCACATTCAAAAGGCTATACATTTCTCTGACAGACTTGCTTTCAAATTGGTCCAGCAAGACTGCAGATTTAACATTATATTTCACTATTTTTTTAAAGCTTTTTTTTTATCTGCGCTACTGAGCAACTACATCTGAAATTTCTCTCATCTAAGAATTATTGTTTAACTTTTTTTCCAGTGTTTTAATGTTAACCAAATAACAAGCAATGAAACGCAAGCCGATGCCAAGGCTGTGAAGTATTACGTCTTTTGGCACATGCAATGCTTAACTGAAGACCGATATGGATGAACCGCTGTCTTAAATGGGCTTATTCAAAAACAAATGATAATTTAATTAAACAGGGCTTTTCTTACCATGTTATCACAGTCATTTTTCATTAAAATAAGACACATCTGGCATGGGTGGATGAAGGTTAGTAGTTGATTGAGCCAATAGCCTCTCCATTGCTGATTAAACAATCGCGTTTTGCCATGCTGATAAAAAAATACTTTTACCCTGCCCGCAGTTGTTCATTTCTTTGACCAGGAAGCAGCTTTTTTGTTGCAGTTCTTTAGGCATGAAATAAATTTGAGCAGCACGAGAGTACACGACAGGTCCGGAACGAGTGTCCTGTGCCAAATTCCTGTCAAAACCACAAAACCATCGTCATGCTCTTGCCAACATGCTTGCCTTTCCCAACAAAAACACAGAGACCGAGTGCCACAGCATAAACTACATACCAAGCAAGTCAAGACTTCTTATCTCCACTCTGCCCTGTTTGCCTTCCGCTCCAAAACCTTATCAGCCACCGTTATGTCAGAGCCACTGGCGATATTTTGTGCATTTCACCCAAAATGCAAACTTTTCATCATTAAAGTGTTGAGCTGCTTCTATTTACTGTCAGTCTTCCCTTCACTCATTTTTCTGCATTTAAGGTCTCATGTCCCATATCATGTCATCAGGTCCACTGCCAATTAGCCATTATAAGCCATTTCAAAATCTGTTCCTCAGTGACATCACATGGGGAAGTGACCACCCAAAAGCCAGAGGACTGACGAACTTAAGCTAATGAATCTATTCCTTCATTACTCTAGATTGTCTCACCCCCTTGTGATGTCACAGATGACATGTATTGACAGAGCCTGTAATGCCTAGTCGGCTGTACACCACTGTACCTGACAACATGATAGGGGACCTTTAAAGGGCCAGACCAATACATTATCACAGCTCGAGGGGGTGGATTGAGAAACCAATGAAAGAGTGGAAAATACCCATAAATCAGTACACTGTTTTGCAGGAACTTTCATTCATACCCTTTCAAGAAGGATGCTTGCAATGGAAGGGTGAACTGTCCCAGTGGCGTAGCCAGAGGGTGGGCCAAGGCACGTCACTTTATGTCAATAATTAGTCCTGGCTAGTGCTCTATTATTTTCCTTTATTGACGCATTTTCCAATTATCGTAATTTGCAACTGAAGACATGGTTTTTCTCCATATGCGATCTAACAGCGATTAAATCATGGGCAAAATTCAGTACAGTTGCGGAACAAGAACAGAGAATTGGGTTGCACAAAACATCCGTTTAAAACAATTATTAGTCCTGACCTGTTCTCAGTCATTTGCATAACAGAAGGTTCACTCTGAGAGCACTCAACACTTAACAGGTGCTGCTTGTTCTCCCTGATTGGGTAAGACGACAATCATTCATTTGGACGTGTATTTGCTGTATTTAAATCAACGTTATTCAAAATTGCATACCTGTCGACTCTCACGCAAATAGCTGGAGCCGCACACTTTTTATAGCCTATTGAACTGCCGAGTGCCACTTTTTTTTATCAACCCACACAATACCGAGAGTGAAAGTCCGCGTTTCATTGGAGCACGAACCAGTTCAATTAACGCGAAGCATTGGCCTATGAATAAGTAAATTATTTTGCTGTACTGAATTTAGCCCATGATTTCATCGTTGTTAGATCGCATATGGAGAGAAACCGTGTCTTCAGTTGCCAATTACGATAATTGGAAAACGTTTCAATAAAGGAAAATGATTGAGAACTAGCCAGGACTAATTGCTGTCAATTAGGGACGTGTCTTGGCCCGCCCTCTGGCTACGCCACTGAACTGTCCTATACATTGTATGCAGGTATGAGCAAATAAAATTGGAGGATAAACAGATAGGCTGCCTCCCTCAAACACTCGCCCCCTAGCCGCCACTCCAACACCTTGGAGTGTTCCAAATGATTTAAAGCTGTAAAAATTTAGAGTGAAAATACCATATAATTTCAATCAAATGTAATTAAAATGGTTTGATTCACAAATATTGAAAATTTTGCATTGAAATTTCCAAATACTGAGCAAAAAATATTGCTCATGATGGCACAAGCTGTTTTATAGACGCATATGCCAGAAATAGACGATATTTGTGTGTGTATCCAAGCAAGTTTGCCGAGAGATTTTACACTTCATTGAGAGAAGCTCAGAAAAATGAATTCTGGGTTAGATTTCAGTTTTTATTTCATCCTGGCACACTCAGTTGCTGCTGTCACATACAAGGCCAGTTACACTATTTATAACCTGTAACCATAACAACTGCTGCATTCTCTAACTAATAAGAGAATACCTGTCGCAGTAGCTTTAGCTCCTTGGAGAGCAACCTCACCCTGTAACACATTTACAAAGCATTCAGTAAACTAACAGAGCTGTCAGCGTGGAGGAGGAAGCTTTTAAAATAGACTGAAAATATATTGATAAACAAGTGACGCTATGCACGCCTCAGTGCTATTTTCAGCACTTAAGTTAACTTTTCCAAGCATCAGCGCTCAGATACCAGGAACAGGATAAAAGATGGCTGTAACTTTGTAAACTCGATAAAGACAACCCAATGAAGGCAACTGCCAGAAACATAAGGGATGTGCTTTTCACCTTTTCATCCTAAATTTTTTTCTGTCAGTCGGCATTTTGGACAGAAAATGAATGAGGCAAAATCTGTAAACAGGTCCCTTGTCTCTCACAGGTTGACAGGAGCACACTTCATCAGTGGGCTTCTGTGTAAAGTGAAAAAAAGAACATGAGTTGAGCCACAATTTCCCACTCAGCATAGGCAGATAACATGAGCACAGAGACTGGGCCAGCAAGAGCCAAGAACAGTTTCTAACTGCTGCCGTCGTAACAAACAGCCAATTGACTTTAGGGGATACAAGTGTTTATTTGCTGAAGAGTTAAACAGTTGCCTGACAGGTCACAGTTCTCAAGGCAGGATGACTCTACAGCAGGAATTTAATTGCTCCTATTGGGAGTGTGAGCCGAATAATGCCCTCCCATTCTCCTGGCCACAAAAAATCCCTCCAAAACGTCTCACCATTTTGGTTTCCCAGACAGTTTATAAGCTTGGCATTTTTTTTTTTTTAACATTCAAGCAGTCATGGACATAATTTTGTTAGTTTTCAGCAAATATACTTCAGGCGAAAGTTAATTAAAAACATATTTTTGGGGTTTATGTTTCATAGATCAAGAATACGGGATAAATGTTTCAGGCTATGTTTTCAGTTTTTTGCTCTACTCCTATTCCCATGCAATTTAGTGTCATTTGACAGACTATAACAGTTTTTGAATTATCCACATATAAAATGTTGGTAAGGGTATACAGAAGGAATATTAAAGTCGTTTCCCTTGACTCTCTCTTAAAAAAGCTTTCCTATTGCAGTTCATCTCAAGATTACTGCTGGTGGATATTTATGACATAGGATGAAGCTAGTAAATTGAATATTAGAAAAGCTCTTGAAAAAGATATTGTCACTTAATTTCGTGAAAGTTTTTAGTTGGACAACAAAAATGGTTTCCTGCCAATACAAAGATGTTTGTAATCCAATCCTTTCTAACATCACAGCTAGCACTAGCAAATATGACAGTAATTGACAAATTAGCATGCTATCCTGACAACATCAGTGATTGGCCAAGGCTTACACTGTGGGATGTTTTCAAAAGGGTGTGAATAATGAACTCTAGACAGGCCTTTTTTACATTATTGAATTTTTTTTTTTTAAAGTTCTTTGTGAGTTGGAAAAGAATCCACAAGCAAGAAGAAAGAGCAATAAAAGAAAAGCACTAGTGCTGTGTGTTTGAGGAGGCATTGTTATTATCACAGGCAAGATGAGCCATGAACATGGGGCTGAGGCCATGCCTAAGAGTAATACATACACTCATGTAGCTGTAAAGCCCTCAATAGAAGAGAGCACAGCTGTTCCCTGCGCACTGCTATTCAACTCAGCGTAATGCTTCTCTGGTCTGCGGTGTTGGCTCTGCAGACAGTGGCAAAACACAGCGCCATCATGAGGAAAAGAAGTTCATGCCTTTTACTAGCTTTGGCTTCCCACCTTTGCGTAGGAGCTTGATTGTTCTGTTATAGCTCACAAAACAATACTTTATTAAAAAACTTTGACTTGCAATTCTCAGTCCGTGTAACAACTACGCATTGAAAAACTCAAAAAAAAAAAAAGAATCTGCACAATGGCAAAACGTTTAAAAGCTTCAAAAATCTAATACATAGAATAATTTATAAAATTTAACCCATTTCTGCATAGAGCATGGTGAAAAACTGTTCTGGAGGCATTTAGTTTTACATTTATACAAAGGAAGGTTTCTTGGATTTCTGAGGTCATACTTGATTGTGAAAGATTTTGGTGTAACTTCCTAGTGGGGTGCAGGATGTTTGTATCAATCATCTGGCACAGAAGTTCCATTGTAAAGAGTCGGTTGGTTGAGTTCCTTGAGAGCGTCATCCGAGATTTTGAAACGTGGGCCCGATCAAAGAAGCTGGGAGTAACCAGAATTTGAAACACAGGCCTATTCAATAAGCTTGGGACTTTCTGGAAAGAATAAAGCTGGTTTATGCACCTTCTAAAATTAGATACATCTGCCAGATTGGCAAAAAAAAAAAAAATATATATATATATATATATATACTCAAAGGCAATGAAAACGCAACACTCTAAATTTTGGTTTATTTTTTGCTCAGGACTTGAGTAGTCCAATTTGAGTTCTTAAGTGACCATTGGGGTCACAATGTGTACCTCGTTACACATGAATGATCATCATGTAACTCAACAGTGTGAGTTGCACTCTCTTCAATCCATATTGAGTACAACATATGGGATTAGGAGTTGTGCAAGTACAGTGGTTGAAATGAAGGAGGGGTTGTCTTCCCTATATAAAGGCATGATAAAAGCCACACAAAAAACATTTTTAAGTGCCATAATGCCACGTCTGTCAACTGAACAACGGAACAGGGCCCTGGGTATGCTAGAGGCAGGAGTAAGTGCCCGGCAAGTGGCTCACCGTTTTGGGTGTAGTACGTCCAGCATTAGTACGTTTTGGGTGTAGTACGTCCAACTGGGATGAGCTCTTTCATCAAGAGTACCCAGACGTCAAACCAGGCAGCAACTCCAGAATGCACTACAGGCAGAGTGGCAACAACTTCCCCAAGACAACCTAAGATGCTTAGTCAGGTCCATGAGGAGACGTTATACTGCCTGTGTGGATGTTCGTGGGGGTCACATCCGATACTGACTGTTCTTTTGAGTTCATTTTTAAATGTGTGTTCCGTTCAGTCTTGTTGTGATTTTTCATTTTCAACTTGAGCTCGTTATGTTTAATGCATCTGTTTATTATTGTCCAAATCGGCCCATTAACACATTTAATTAATCAAAGTCAACCCATCCAACATATTTAAATTGTTAAAATAAGAAAATAAATTTGAGTCACAAAATTATTTGAATCCAAACTGGTGTTGCGTTTTCATTGCCTCTGAGTATATATATATATATATATATATATATATATGCGCATGAGGTGCCACAAATATAGCTTTTAAATGTTATTTCTTGGCATAACCAAACTTACATTTGAGGCTATTTGCATGAAGAGAACACTGGCAACATCAGCTGTCTGACCCAACCAATAACATCATCACAACTCCCATTTGCCCGGCACTTTATTCACTCTCATTAATTTTTCCTGAATGAATTTATTCTTTTTAAAGCACACATCAACTGGGAGATAAGAGAGTCATAACGTCAAATGGCCTAAAAAACAAGTTCTTACACCCATTAAGTCCAGCTCCACACACTAATTGCAATGAATAAGCAGTCCCATTTGGTGATTGCGTAATTAGCTGTAACCTTATTAAATAAAATCTTAATTTCACGGAGAGTGCGTTAGTACCTGTATTGCACTGGTAGGCCTCAATTAGCACTTTGAGTTTTGTGCGCGCACATGTAAATCTGCTGAAAAATGCTGTATAAATGTTCCAGGTTTTTCAGAAGAATTATGGCATTGAAACCTCTGCTGGGGAGAGGGGGGGGGGGGGGGGTAGTTATTTATAGATAATGTATTTTAAAGTGTCTTGGTAGCAGCATGATAATAATTATTATTTGGAATAATAACTATATAGTATAAAAATAACTTTTAAAACAAGTGCATGTCTTTATAGTGGGTGATTCACTGTTCCAATGTGTGATTCTACCGTACAGCACTTGTTCGTAGGACGTGTTGTGGTTAGTATACTGGAGACTAAAAGCAATTTAAGGACAAAGCCCTGGAGGTCTGGAGAAAATGCATCACAGTTTCACAGCAGCATGTGCAGGAGTTTTGAAACAGGTGCGGCCAAAGTTAAAGTAGAAAGTAAAGGTGCTTTAGAGGAGAACATGAGGAGCTGGTTTGTGCTCAGAGAAACTGAATTGACCTGAGGGTGTTTAGCGAAGACTCACTGTGGTGGATGATATGAAAAAAAGGACAAAAGAGAGAGCCTAGGACAGATGTTCACCTCAGCACAGAGACTGCAGGATGGCTCTGGCATGACTATGTGGTCACTGACTGTCCATGCAACACATTGCTCATCTGGTGCAGCACAGTAACCTTACCATAGCTATACCGCTAACCCATTCTAGCCACCGTTCTGCCAATAGTGTTTTTCAGCCTTATTCAAACAAGTCACTAACAAATCACATACACACATACAGAGAGGCTGCATATTGTAAATGGCTTGCAGAAAGCTTGATATCTCACATATTGTGAGCACTGGGACTATCCCAGTGGGGGGTGTTTGGGGTACTTGAGGGGTAGTCAGAACAAGGGGTAGTTGGAATAATTCTCAGGGCCCTAGTGGCTACAGCTTTCAATGAAACTGGAACAAAAGAAGTTGGATTAATATATTTTTGATGTAATGGAATCTGAGAGTTTTTCATGGGGCCCAATATCGCTGACGGAGCCCATGGCAGTGGCCACATGAACACAGGCCCAGTAATAGCTGTTCAGTCTCAGAACAATTGAATTCCCCCGTTCTGTGAGGAATAGCTTGCATTTGAGCATCTTTCCTAAGGGTGAGTCTCTTAGACAAACTGCAATCAGGAGTCACTTCTCAGAAATGGTAAAGTCAATACAAAGAATACACAGCCTCGGTCAACAGCCACCGGACACTTTTGTCCCTTATACCGAGACCAATTTTGAATTCTGGTTTTTGAGTGCAGTACTGAGCTTTAATTTAATTTACTGATGAGTGGAATCCATCTTCAGCAGCATCTGGCTCTACTCAAGGGCTAATGACCTTTGCCAGTAATGCGTATCTTTTTTAATCAATACCATGAAACTCTGTTGATGCAATAGATATTGGAATACCATTACAAAGCATTAATTGTTTTTCCAATATATGGCTTTATACCACCAGCAAAACTGTAAGATTTCATTATTGATAAAGCCCTTCTGTGTCAGTAAGCATAGAAAAATCCATTCATTAGCTTTGAGTTCAGGTCTTCCATGTTTCATTGCCCAGAGAAAAAAGACACTATTTATTCACTGCGTCTACAATAAGTCCTTTTAATCAGATTGCATCCTCTGAGGACATAAACACATTGTCAAGATAGAATCACATTAATATTGCTGCAGCGGGCAGTGGAATATAGCAATAACCCCCCCCCTTAGTTAACACAGGACGGTCAAAAGGTGACTGCGTGCTATATTTTGGATTGGATTGATTTGGTTCCAACTTTCATTTTGATGCTGTGATAGCCCCGGTCAATACACTGCAGGGGTCTTTTGGAAGCAGAAGATATTATAGAAACGGAAGGCAGCAAAAATAATATGGATGAGTCCAATGTTTACACTTCAGTACATTAACTGCAAGGGCTCTGATCAGCCGATATCTGAGGGCCAAGTCCCAACAATAGCAATTCAGTGAGCTGAAATGCCAACAAAACCTGTCTGTGAGATTTTAAAACTCCATATTTTCTATTCTCACACAGATCCCATAGTACAATGGATGTGGCAAACACAGAATGTAATATGCTATTTACTTCAAGTAAGTTCAATTGATACAAAGCAGTAGGCAGCAAGTAATTGCAGAGCAGCAGATGGGTAACTGTAACCATCATTAAATTTCTTTTCTAACAGAGATGACTAATGTGAAATAAGCAGACAAGCAGACTAACCAGTGCAATTCAAAGCTTCATGTCTGGGTAATGTCTGTTTAACTGCTCCCTTATCTCAATGACAATGGCTGCCGTCAAAACAGCCTGAAAGTATATTCAATTCAGGAAGCTCAAGATTACA
Source organism: Gymnothorax javanicus (assembly GCA_029692085.1). NCBI lineage: Eukaryota > Metazoa > Chordata > Actinopteri > Anguilliformes > Muraenidae > Gymnothorax > Gymnothorax javanicus. The sequence goes on along the minus strand of CM056207.1, from coordinate 19,966,856 downwards.
TTTGAAGGCATGATTCAGTGCAGAACTGTACAGCATATTTTTTCAACAATTTGCTGTTAAAGATAAATGGTTTCGCGCAATTACTGAAATTGCCGACTCACTGCAAAACACTCTGCAATTATGTGTTTAACATAAGAGCCTGAGTGTGCGACTCCGATTCATGTCTCTGTGAAAGGAGCTCTTGAAACTCGCTGTGTGTGGGAGTTAAGTGTCATGACTTTTGCCTCATAATTGATGTATTGAATGCAGTGTGCACCAGGTGGTGCTCACGATCTTATGGCTAGTGCTGAACATGCTGTGCTCATACAGAAACAGTGAGACAGGTCCATTATGTCATGCCATGCAAGCACCTGCGATGGCAATTTCCCTTGGACCTGCTGGAAATTTAGAGCACGTAGTACACTGTAGCTACTCTTACAGCTGTGCTGTCAGTAGCATACAGTGATCGCCGTAATGGATTGGACAGTGACATTTTTTTTTTAATTTTGGCTCCATTGGCTGAGTCAATCACTGGAATTGAATCCAATAGAACATGCATTATGTGCACTGAAGAGGATACTGAATGTTAAAAAGGGAACATGCCCTGTGTCTGTTGATGCCTTTGCCTCACGAACTTCAAGCAGTCATTGCCTGCAAAGGATATGCAGCTAAATATTGGGAAAAAATTACTTTATTTTACATTACATAAAACTGAAATATAATTTTTTATGCCCTCATAAATGGGGGGTTGACTATGTATAATGGGGCAGCCATTTGTCCGATATTGATGAAAACACCATCAAATCAAAGCTATGAGTCTGCACATCAACATTACTGTCATTGTATCCTTCACAACTCAAAATGTTAGCATACAGAACAAAAGTAAAAAATGTGTCACTGTCCAGTGAATTATGGTGCTCAATGTAAGTGTAATTATTACCATCTATGGCATATGAAATACAGTCAAGCGTTATTGTGATTTGAGAGGCCTTGTCTATTTGACCTGACAAAATTACAATGTCGCCAAGAACGGATCTGATTAGCTGAGGAAAGTCATGTTGTAGAATTTGGTTTGAGTCGGTCCAGGGACGGAGAGCATCCTGCCATTGAGACGGGAATAGACAATTCAGAGAGATATAGGCGCCAAGCACGGGAATTTAATGATCTCCCCGGGGAGCTTCAGACATGCATGCTGGTGCAGTGAAGTCAAACAGCAGGTGGGGTTGACCAGAAATTTCTCCCATCATATTCACAGCTGTGTAGCTTAGCTAATGATATCATTTTCACAAACAATAAATCCAATTAAAGTGGTAAGGCACCATGGATTGGATAACCTATCAGGAGCATTTAGTGCACACACCAGTTCTGTCCATGAAATACTGTATACTCAATGTATACTTGTCAATCTAATGCTGGCTTACTATCTATTTCACCGAAGTTTTCATAAAATTTGATATCAGAAATAGAGAACAAAGTAGGATCCTGCATTCTATTTGTAACTTCAGAAACAGAAGTCCATAAACCAGTCATGCAATGGTCACCATCAGATAAGCATTGCAGGCTCAAAAATAAATATTCATTTGTTGCTATGCTAAGATACATGTTGAGCAAAGACAGTATTCCATACATTCTGCTCTTCTCCTCCATCCTCTATTCAAGAGTTGGGTCAAAAACATGGAACAGTATTATATCATTCAATGTGATTATGATTCATGTGTGACCACATGGCCTACATGACAGAGCAGCTTACTCCAGCGCATTTACACTACAGTGCACAATTATCTTTTATTCTGCACAAGTCACTTATTATCTCCTAGTTAAAGAATTAAATGAAAAAAAAAAATGATTTTGGCAGGGCTAGAATATACACTTCAGCTTTGATCTCAAATGTAGAGTAATGGAGGGCAATACTGGGATTTGAAAGATTAAGTAATGTATCACCTGCAAAGTACTATCCACAACTATAAAAATACAAAAAAAATACGTATTTCAATCAGACAACTCATGTTAAAACATAATTGAAGCATTAACAGATAGAAAAAATTTGTTTGACATCTAGGCTCAGACCCGGACACACCTATTGAGCTTCAGGAGAGGAAATGAGGAAGTATCAGATTACCCCCGGGGTAGAGGTGAGATGTTTAATAGCAGCAGGCAAATGTAATGCAAATGTAAGGCAACATTATTAACAACAGCAGAAAGAGATGCAGTGGCAAGCACAGGCATGGTTTTACAGCAGGGGATGAGCAGGATAGCTGCTTAAATAGCCCTCGTTACAGAGGGGTCGCACAGTAGCAGAAACATGTTGGAGTGCCAATGACAATGAGGGCATGTCAGTTGCCCGCCTGGACTAGCTCCTCAAGCCACCCCATATTACCCCAAAATGCATGAAACGGCACCTCAACTGCATACAGGCCTGTTTTTGTTCCCAGATATGTTCGGCTGCATTTTACCTTTTTCCATAACCAGGACTGTTTACAAATTACATCTTTTTTGTATGTAATTTAGGGGAAACAAGTGGATCTGGTAAAATGTTGCCACGCAACTGCTTAGCAAGATACCTCTTAAATGGGCAACAGTGATATTACAGTATATTACAAAGTGCATTATGACTTCTTGCCTCTGGCTCAGCCCTCACCACAGCTGTATTTCACAAAGAGATGGTGGTTCTTTAAATGCGCTCACATCGGCAACATTTTGGGAATAATGCTTTGAAATGGTTTTCTTGCCAGAACCAGTCCTCTGAAGATTGTGTATTGAAGTCATCTATCAGCTAGCCCAGGGATAATCTAAAAACAGAAGTGCCTGTGAAGTGAACCCGCATAGAGCTGAACTCTTTCTAAATTGTCACATTCTGAATCCATTTGTCTTGCAGTCATTGTTGCCTCCCAAGTCCCAATACTCTCAAAATGAATATCCAATAATAGTCATGGAAACTATGCCGTAGCTCCAGGCTTAGCTATTTGTCTTAATCAGCCTTTTGTCAGTTTAGCAGCACTGGCGACCTATGCCAGTTAATATACATCAACACCAGAGCTACCAAGGAAAAATGACACAACACAGATTCGCCGCCCTGAGCATTTCAGGCTAGGACCAGTGAACCTTGGGGAACCATTAGCAGAGCATGTCACTGTCACCTTCACACCCCACTTTCCTTTCAATGTTGCATACAGCACATGTAAGCAGTTTCAGATAAAACTGTTATAATCAGCCGGAGGGAGATCCGTTATCGGGGACCCGTGACTGCGAATGTGTGGTTAAGCCTGCAGGATGCAACCCACCTCAGCCAGTGTGAAATTCAGCAAAAAGCTTAGTAAACTGATCTGGGTATGAGGAATTCAACAGTATAGGAATTCTTATCGCTGTAACATACCATATATATCTGTATGCAGCACTTTCAGTTACCTAAAGCCATTAATTCTTAGCATCATAAGGTTAGATGTGGTTATGGACCCAGATATTTTTGATGCCAGGCTGGTTGCTCTCTCCTCATCCTTGTTCACCTGCTCTTGATGTTGTTGCGATGGCAACTCTGCAGTGAGACTTTGTCAGTGAGACGGTCTGTGGTTTCTTTTAGGGAATACAGCTGCCTAATGGGTGGGGTAATAGACCAAAGCAAATGTAACACTGTAATCTGCGTACTTGTTTAAATGAACAATAAAGTTTTGTTTTGCACTGCCATACCCATTGCATGAAATGCACCATCAGTACCGCTAGCACCACTAACATATCCTGTTAATGGGACACTCAAAGAAGGCGATTAAAGCACATTTAAAAGTTTTCTGCATCACAAGCAATCCAAAATACAGTCTGAGGACAAGTGGAAAAAAAGGATATGCCATTGAAAGTGTTAAAATACATTTCTATGCTGTATACTAGATTTACAAAATATTCAGATGCATTACAGTGATAGTCATTTTCTAAAATTTATTCATTGTTTTGGTTAAAGAAAAATAATGCACACAGAAAAAAATAAATATCTCAGCATAAAAAGTTTTGCAGTTATTAATTAGAAGTTGTCAGGGAAACAGGAGTATGCAGCATTTCCAAGCAAACCAGACATATCAGCGTCAGGGGAGACTGGGGTTGGTAGTCACACTTTTTACTCTCCTGTGCATTGCTCATCATCAAGACATCTTTCAACAGTCATTCCTACATTTTATATTGAGATTTATTCGCGCAGAGGTTGCCTGAATGAGACTTGGATCCCATTTGCACTTAGTTCATGTATTGAGCTGATCGGATAGCTGAAAGCTCAAATGTAAGTGGGCCCAAGATAAATTTGTGCTAGACTTAAAACGGATTTCTCAAACCAGTGTTGGAAGAGTCTAAAGACACATCGGGCCACAAAGTTGTGTAGTGCACGTAAGTCTGTCAACAGTAGTCACATACTTCAGAGCCACGCTGCACTCAAAATATTACGTCACCTGCTACGGCACTAACACGCAGAAGAACATTTTCTCCACTTTCACTTAGCTGACATCTGCGTTTTGAGAGGAAAACTGCTAACCTGTCTCATGACGATGCATAGATACAGCTAAGGGAATGCAAAGGGAATGTACGTATATCCAGATAGAAGATGCTTGAAATTACAAGTGTAGAGGGGGCCTTTGAATCCTTTTCAGCAATGTACTGCATTACAAAAACATGAAATACATACATACTGTTTAAGTAAGAAACAGTAAACTTAATTGTCGTCACAGTAGCAAAATAATAATCACATAAGATAAGACCAGGTTTTTTACAACTTGTAGCTTGGGGAAGTTTAGAAGTATACACAAGCATGTTGGAGGGTCACTGAAATTTTTTGGTTAAAATATTTTTTCTAAACCTGCGCTTGTATCGTAGCTCGACATGCTCGGTCTGGTTTCCATCTGTGTTTGTTCTAAGGGCTAAATCACAAGCATGACCCTTAAAACCATGAAAACTCTGCCCAACTTTGTACAGCTGTGTATATTTTGTTTTTACCATCTTTATTTGTTTCTCCCTGAGAAAAAATAAGTTCTTCACAAGCCATTAAAATTGACTTTCACTCAAAAACTTGTTTCATATTTTAGCTCCCAGGCTCAATTTTTGGGTCACAGCATGTAATCATAAATCTGGATTAATCAATTATCCGAAACCGAGCGAGGAGCACTTCAACTCTGCATTTAGGCTGCCCCATGTCTCCTCACCAAAAACCTTTCAAGTCAAGACTTTGAACGTACAGACACATATCTTGGCATGATGTGGGGGAAACAGCTTTGAACTGTCATTTCCATTTTCACATCTTTGAACACCCAGCTGAATGTATCACAGAAACATCAAGCAGAGCTTTTTGTAAAACAAACTGAAACAAGATGTGCTCTTCCCCCCTTTCAAAAGGGGTAGGTCACAGAAACTAAAAAGAAAAAGGCTCAAATTCGGCTGACAAGAATGACGGTATGCCATATCTGGCCCAGTTTGTGATGGGCTTGACTCAATTTACTCATCAAACGCAACACAGTGTACACTCGCTGCCTATCTCCCTTTATCGTCCAGATCCCATTATGTCTGTTATCATAGCACAGTATGTAAGGAATGATCCTTTTCACTCTTTCACAGCCCCGAGAAAAGAAATATTGACCCTTCGAATGCCAAGGACATAAATACGTCGTAAATTGTGACCCACAGATACCAATGACGTCTTCTAAAAAGCTTTTTTCTCTTTTACCCGGCTGTTTGCGGGTTTTTACCATGGTCATTTAAAAGGACCTCAGAGGCATTAAAGAATCTGCTGACCTTGAATATTTTGCATTGTTGTTCACAAAATAATACCCAGGAGGCTTAGTGTTTTTGTATGGAAAATCCAAGATAACAGCAAGTTCACGTCGCATGAAAGCTGTAGAAGTTTTAGAAGAAGTATTTGCAGATGGAGACACTGAATTCAGGGACGCAAGTAACAAGGAAAGCAGCAATGTTTCAGAATATAATGGCAGTAACTCTGGCTCTGAAGAATATTGTGAAAGCGGCAAAGAAGTCGAAAGTTTCGAAGAAGACGACAGCCTGATCGTGAGTGCAAGCGAAAACAGTGAAGCACGATTACAACTGCTATATGGGAGGTGTCGCCTGAAATGATGAGTTGATTACGAATTACATCTCTATTCGAAAGAGCAAGAAGTGGACAAAGAAAGTTGCTTTCCACTTCTGCCACTTCATTGAAGACACTGTTCTAGCTACTTATCTTTTGAACAAGAATTCTGACAACAGGAAGCGCTACCTAAAGTTCAAGTTGGATGCAATCTCAGCACTTCATGCATCAGGTGGTGCAGAGTGCAACTGATCGCTTTTCAGGGCGCCATTTCCCAGAAGTGATACCTCCCACCCCAATGAAACAGAATTCCCAGAGGAGCTGTGTCATTTGTACAAGCAACAAAAGGAGTCCAGATATCAAGAAATTAAATAAATTGAATTAAATTGAATTAAAACAGGCTGCCATAGTAGTTGTGGCTGCCTTGCCATATCATTTTCAGACTTGCTGTATTGACTTTTCTTGGGCAAGAAAGGCAAATAAAATGAGTCCTTGGGAGCTAAAAGTGCTTAAATTGTGAAAAACAAATTTTTGTGAAAAATCCAATATGGCCACCGGTTGCAGGGCCTGTACCTGGGTTGGCATTCAAAGGGTTAAGCAGTATTGCCGTTCTCACACATAGGTGTATCAGTGTCACAGATTCATGCGCTCTTTGTTTGGCCCAGTGCATCAGTAACATTCTGCTCCAGCTTGAGAGCAAGTTTGCCAGCTCTTTTGTCACTCGCACCGCAAAATGTAATATTTTCCAATAAATGAAATCTAAGTTGACATGATTTATTGCTTTGCGATAACTGAAACAAGAGTAATGTAATACCAGATCAGCTAAATCCTATTACCTTCATTTGAGCATGAAATGAGAGCCACTCTGGGCACACTGCACATGTGCAAGCCTGCGGAGGCCTACACGAGCTCTGGCTGGATTTCACCTCCTTATGAGCTTCTCTGGAAATCTGGTTAGAGAGCCACAGGACCTGCAGCTCCATATCAGCCTTAATTAGGCAGCTGTGGGAGAAGGGGCTAACAAAAAAACTGTAGCACTTCTCTCTGGCTTTATACTCTTGCTCTTTGTTTGCCAAACTGGCACAGATATATTTAAGTCTTCCTACATACCAACTCAGACGTCAATTGTCTGCTCCAGATGAAGCAAGTTAGAAAATGGAGACAACAGCCAAAGCCGCTTCCCCTTTTAGCTGTACAGTAACAGGCCACAGAATAGCACAACACAGAATGATACATCATGATACTTTTATCTAGGCCAGGAGTGTCAAACTCTGCTCCCAGAGGGCCTCAGTGACTGCAAGAACATTGTTTGTGGTTTATTTTTGATCAGCAGCCAATTATGGCCTCCAAAACAAGGTGTGCTGAATCTATAGCCAATCAATAACTTCAATTAGTTACTTGCGCTGAAGCACAATGAAAACCAGCCAACGCGACAACCATCCAAGCCTGGAATTTGACAGCCCTAATTAGAGCTGACTTCTGGTACACTAAATTGTCAATACATTCATTTACGGCGAACTAAAGGCCACATAATTAGCTATATTTGTATTTTGTTTTTTAGTACATTACTGTTACAACAGTCACCCATCCCCAATTACCAACAACACCGAACCCACCCACCCCCACGGTCCACTATGAGTTCCTCTATGGTAATATCTATTTAGGGCAGCCAGAATGCAAATGGTCTATGCATGATCCATGATAAACTTGTTGATTTTTGCAGAAACATTTCTGAACTTTTCACTGAAGCTGCACACTCAGTCATGCCTTCCTCCCTCTCCAAAAGAATAAACATAGACAAAGCCCTTACCCTCGATGCCCCTGTGGTTCCTTTCACATTGTGAATCACTCTCTGCATCTGACAACAAGCTCTCGCTATCTTGTTAGTGAGGCTTGTCCAGCCATCATCATTTAAAGCAGTTGCTGTCTTGGTTTGCATGTTGAAAATAACTTCATGTTGAAAACCGCCATAAATATGAACATTTATTACATCCTGATTTGGCACAGCACACCCCAGAGACAGCTATGTACCAGCTGTGACGACCTGCCAAGGTGGACTAACGAGGTTTTACTAGGGAACTGGGGAAAAATAATCATACAAGTGCGACATAAAAATCTTCTCGAGCCATTGGTTACACTAATGATAATTATTGTGCTTCCTGGCTCTTGACAGCATTCAGCAATATTGCACTGTGCACAGATTTGGTTTTTAATATAAAGCTTAATCAGACATTTTATTGTAAAGTTTATTTCACTGATGGCCATTGAGAGACTAAGGAATGCAAGCAAATTCCATATTAGCATCAGATCATCTCCTCTCATAAACACTACTGCTCAAAAGTTTGGAATCACTTATGATTTTCGCTCAGAGTAAACAGAAGAAACTTCACGTTACAGAAAGACAAACAAGCCACAACACAAATCTAAAATCTGCAAGGACTTTCAGACAGGACATACAAATGAGGGGTCAGAACAGTCACCTGATTTTAAAACCATAGAATTTTTGTTGGATTACTCAGATCGTTAATTTTGTGGTGAGCCCATCTTCAAAGGTACACCTTTGGAAAATATTGAAGTCCATTTGGAAATCCACAGAGAGTGATTCCTTAGAAAAATCAAATGATCATTTCAATAAAATCCTGAATGGATAAAATTTGCAGAGCAGTGGAGGATATTTTGATGATAAATCACTAAAATAGATAATAGTCTTATTTAATATTAATTTATCTAGTTTGCCCCAAAATATTTGTGATCCTAGAACAGATTTTAGTTTTTTTTTAAAAATAATTTTCCATAATTCAAATGCTTTTGATCAACATATACCAAGAAACATGTAAATTACTTAAATGATTCCAAACCTTTGAGCAGTGGTGTAACTGACTTAATTACTGTGATTAAACACATTTTTATTTTTGGTCATACTTGCATGTTTGCCCATCTTTTCCCGACCAGGTCATATTTTTTCTTGCTTCATTTTCCAGCAATGCTCTCAGTGAATGGTTTGGTGGAGGATATGCCAATGAATGTGTGCTTTCCTTTAAACTGAATCCCAATTTTGCACCCGAGAGACGTGCGTGAGTGGTGCCCTTTCCTATTCTGAAAATGTCAAGTTCATGAGGAAGGAGCTGCTCCCCTGCCTTCTTCAGTAAAAAGAAATAAAAAAACATGGATATTTGGAGTGAAGTGAAGTGTAACCATAATGAACTAGCTTCCCACAGAGTAATAAGGTCTGAGCTTAATGCCCTGGGTAGCCAGGCAAGCACGACGGCCATTATGACTGAGCGGCCTGCCTAGTGGCACAGCCTGGGAAGCCAAAAACAACAGCAAGAGAAAGAGTCGTTCCAGCGGAACATGGAGAAATTACCTCTCGAGGCCGCCATAGACATTGCATCTAGTCTTAAAATTGACATGCTGTCTTTCAACTGCTGATATCGGAAGCTTAATTGGATTGATTTGTTTTAAGCAGAGAAGCGCAAGAAAATCTTCAGGTAGCAGTGCAATTATTGAGAGTTTTTGCTTCAGGATACAATAAAGATACTTTATTGCAGACATGTTCTCAATTATCATCAATTTATTGCAGAAAAAGAACACATGCAGACATTTAAAAGCATTCACATGCTCCTTTTCACATACGTATATGCAGATGCAAAGATTTCCCGAGACGCCAATGCACACACGTGCATAGATTGAAATTCAACTGGATTCCAGCCATCAGCTTGCAACTTCTCAATGAACTCCTATTTACTGAAGTACCATTCAGGATGACCTACTGCATGTGAATGACTAATGATTTCCTCTGATAAATACAGTAAGGAAATATCTTTGTCAAAATTCTATCAGACTTGTTTTTGCTTTAAATCCCAAGAAAAACAACTACCGTAATTTTTTTGTTGAAAAGTTGTAAACCAGCAACAGGGGAAGTTCCTTGCAATAAAAAAGTTTTGTATAACCTATGGTTTATGCCAAAGAAGAGCACTCAGAGCAGAAGCAAGCATGCCATTCAATCATTTTTGTGACTTAATTAGCAAGAGCAGCCACAACAGTGCACATTTTAGTACAGTAAAGATAAACCTGGTATCACCACACTTGCTTTTCCATTTCGCCGTGATGGGGAAACTCCAGCAAGAATAATGCTGGAAAATAATGGAAAGCTAATGGGGCGTGGAATGAAAAGCACACAGTAGCTTTACCATTTAAAGTCAAAGCTGAGCAGGTCTAAACATTACTGGCTTACGCCCATGCTGAATAAGCATGCCTTATTTCCGACACAAATTTTACAGATTGCCCATTAAAACAATGAATCTCTACTGAGGGCCAAGAACACAAATACGAAGGGGCATAGGCTACAGCACTGCTAAAAGACATAGCAAAATGCCAAACACATTACAGTAGCACTGTGGTCCAAGCACAAACATCGTCGGATAAATCCGATTCTTGAGAGAGCAATGAATGTTTGTTATGATTCCATTTCCTTTTTATCTCCCTAGTTGTACTTATCTCAGTCTCCTGCTCTCAACTGTTTCTTTTCTGTCACCAACTACAACTCATTTTGATTGATTATCAGAAAATAACCCAGGGATAAGACTAGCATAAGAGCCAGATTGTAATTCATGAGTCTGTGAAATGATGCCTCTCGGAAAAAAAAAAAAAAAACAGATTAGACTTTAACAATATTAATATTTATCACTTTGGATGATGCAAGCCAGTGTACTACTGGCAGATGACTAGAATACTACATGATCGAAGACATTTTTAAGAGCACTGTGGCAGTGGCAGGGATCCAGGAAGTGTGGGCACAGTCATTAAGAATCAGCAGGTTTGGCTCCATAGCAGAGGCCCTATTGTGATGAGGGAGCAGAGTGTACATGATATTTTCTAGATGGAAGCTGAGCAGGTCCCAGTGACAGGTCTGAACTCGTTACCCTTTTCCTTGATGCTTGTTTTTTCAACTTCCTTCAAAAGTGGTATTAATTAGCACAAAAGAGAATCACTTCGGCAGGCAGCAGATCAAGATCATGTTTATTATGCATGTTCTGTACTCTCATAAGTCTAAAACCATGGTGTAAATATATTTCAAGAAGTTCATTTTTTTATGACTGGCATGCACTAACCCGTGTGTTCTGTCCATTTTCTGTGCGCTCACTAAAAAATGTGTTCCTCACAAAAAGTGAACCAAGACCGCAGAGTAAAGAATTCATTGCCTCATTTACAAAAATTAGATAAATTTTTTTTAACAGGTCATTTTGAAACACACACACACGAGAGTTAGGCCAGGAATAATAAATAGTATATGTACTATGCCATAAACACAGCAGTCAACTCCATGATGATAATTAAAATAAGTTCAAATGGGTGGAGCTACGGCCAAAATCAGCAATGGATACAAATTTGCACTTGAGGTACCACCTCAGTAAATGTTGAGGTACTGTTCACAAGAAGGGACGAATATGCTACTAGCAAAAAATTTTAAGCTTTTATCTCTATGGGTGCATGTTTCAAATTTAATCCTACTGTTTCATAAACACAATAAATTAATCAATATAGCTTTGATCGACTTCACCCCCATCTTTCAGTCATCATCAATAATGCGGACAAAACATTTCATTTCAATTGTGCATAAAACTAAAATTCTACAATAGAGGTTTACATGAAATGGGATTATTTTATTAAACAAACATTTGAGACGGGACCAGGTAAAAAGAGATGCATATGGATTTATATGTGATCATAAAGTGTAGCAGATGCCTCAACACTGTCTGTTCTGATAGATCCATCATTTCCATGAAGCAGAAATAATAATATGAATGCAGTGGGTTTACATATCTCTTATTTAACCAATAATGCAGAGACATAGTTGAATTATTCTGAAACTAGTTAAATTTATAGTAGCTGTGTGGGCAGGTAATGCAAAAACAACAGGGAGGATGAAAGCAAACTGAGAGGCAAAGAAATTACCGCCAAGAACAATCACTTGAACAAAATTATGTTTGAATGCATGTACAATCTTCCTGAAGGTAGAAATGAGAGCAATCATACTGAATACAAACACGATGAATAAGGCACAATTAGGCTAATGAATAAGTGATCCCAATTAAACCTGATTAGTTTAACTCAATGGCTGATCTCATCAAATGCACCAACACAGGACATACTACCGCTATGTGTATTCCGTCCATATTCTGAGGGAAAATATTTTAATGGGCATCCTCATTTCACAATGGAAATCAGTCACATGGGAGAACATAAAATGGTGGTTGTCATCACCCAAAGTGTATTTAGACAACCCCCAATCACTAAAGTAAATAAATAGAGGACAATAGGATTTGTTCATGTAAATGACATGTTCTGTAGCCAAAACTGATGAGCTGTGTCTGTTCTGCAGTCAATTACAGCAAGCTACATAAATGGAAAGATCAAATAATTATTAATAGCAATATAGTAGGAACCAAAAATATTTATCCCCCACTTAATGTTAGCTTCAGGTGTCTGAGACAGAATTAAATAAAAAACCGGTAACACTTTACAATAAGGGTACATAATTTAATGCAGTAATAAAAATTAACTACCAATGAATTAACAGTTAACTAATGCATCAGAGAGCTAAATAAGCATTAGGTAACCTGAACTTACCATTTATTAATGCTCTTTGACATCCTTATTATGAAGTTGAAAACATCCCCTTAAGTATCCCTTAAGTAACACCTCAAACTATCAAACTATTCTTTATTAATAAATTAATACCTTAGTTAGCATGAACACCATTAGTAAATGATTAGTAGACCGATTAGATTACTGTTCATTAACTGATAGTTAAAGCTTCTTACCACATTACCAAATGTTAATTAATGTACCCTTATTGTAAAATGTTACCAAAAAACCTACTCAAAACTGGTCATATGACACAGTATTCTAAGTCAGGGCTGGATTTCCCTCCAGGACAACCTGGCATTTGCCAGAATGACCAATGTGATTTCTAATTAAAAGGGTGGTCTGACCACCTGCTTGCAAAAAAAGTGAGAAGAAAAAATAAGGCATTTATAAAGATCAGGGCTGTTCCATTAGCCCACTAGTGAGATAGGGAAATGCGGTGCCCCCATCACGAATGCATATTCGTATGAGAGCACAAAATTTGGCAGAAAATGAATACAAAGCTCTGGACATCCATGGAATAAAATGCAAAGACTCCCATCATGACACCCATCATGTGCTGCACTCAGAGTGGATAAGGGGCCAAGCCCGGACCAGCAACAGTGGGATCAGCAGTGGCATTTTGCAAAAATCTCAAAAGACGTCTTTTGATGCGCATTATGCAACAGAAGTCACATGGAGGGACCAGATTTTATGGAGGACCAGATTTTACATGACGCCCATAATGTCGGCTCAAGGCATGCTGTTTCTGGATGCGCCATGCACTCATTTGTCCATGGTGCGCGCACACTTTCCAAGAACTACTTTGTATCAAGATATTGTCAAATTATGACAACAGAAATTGAATCCAGGAGCTGAATTTTGGACCCAGTCCTTGCCTGTTCCACATAATTTATCTGTAGATCTTAAGTGATGTAGGGACATTATGACAATAACCAAATCTGTTTTCTGTTCACCTCCAATACAGGGCTTTTAGAAACCTGATGTAAAAATGAGGAAAAAGTTTACAAGCTGTTCTATAGCAGCCCTCATACCAGAGGCTATAAGGAATATTCTAATAAGCTGCAATACACAACAAATACAGAAAAAATATTGCCACTGATCTGGGATGTTGAAGTTTATCTGCCCTTTTAAAAAAAGCGTGGGAGAGAGTTAAATCACATATTTCAAAAGACCAAGAACATAGATTCAGGGGTTGGAGAGAAATAACAGTGTGACATATGAATCATTTCAGGTGAGTGAAAGCAGCTCTTTCCAGCAATAATATAGCCAACCATTGCCAGTTAAAAAGGATCAAATGTATTCTTGGCCTTTTGAACATTTTTTATCATTTGAAATTTGCAATTGCTGACATAAAATTCACATAAGTATTCAGAGATGAAGGTGTAAAACAACACTTTAGTTTGCACATGTACAAAGAGTCAAACTTGGGGAAACACTAACATAAATACCAGCTTTGTGAAGTTCGCAGGGCTCGGTTTTTGATGAAATTCAGAAATGATGATTAACTTCTGTGGTGTGTCTTAAAGCTGTAGTTCTGTGGCTATTACAAACGTCCTACCAAGTGTAGTCAGTGCTTTTTTGTAGAGATTTGACTTTTGGCTACAGTTCCATTTTTCCATTGCTGTTTTTATCGATGGTATAATTCGTAATTGATGTTGACACAGTTCTCTTTGCCATCTTATATAATTTTGCAGCTTTTTCGATGGATGCACCAGCGATTCTGCCACGACCTATTTGGTGGAATCTTGACTGTCAGTATTCTCACCATGCTTTCAGACTCATCTAGCAAAATATTGCTCATTGGACTTATTTAAAGCATACACATGTTGTTATCTAGCACTCATACTAATAGGAATGACCATTGTAGAATCTTTTGTAATTGCTACCTAGAGACTTCAATCTTAAATGAACTTTTCCAAGGGTTCTGATATTTTGCCCATCTCCAAAATGTATACATAATACCAGTAAAATGTTTGGATATGCTTCACTTGTGCATACATATACACAGTCTGTCTTTAGTGAAGTTTTGGTGGTTTGAGCACTGTACTAACTTCAAATGGCACACAGTAAAGCGCTAATAGCCTAAAGTTTAAATATATATATATATATATATATATATATATATATATTTTTGATAGTACCCAAAACTTTTTTGCATTGATTAAAAAAACATCCATACTGGGACAAATAAACAGACTAGTGTTGGATTTAAATGGTTTAAAGATCAAAAGAGGCAAACGGCAAGTGCAGCACAACTGTGAAAACGTCAACTGCCACACAGGTGTGAACTCTCAAAAACCATGTGACTGTCCTCAAAAGGAGAAATTACAAAAGTATACTCGGCAATAATTATTGCAAATGGAGGTCACTATGATGGATTTGAGACTTCTTTTAGTTTTGTTTCTTTCTCTAATCTCTGCTTGTTTGAAAAATATGGGTG
Source organism: Gymnothorax javanicus (assembly GCA_029692085.1). Lineage (NCBI taxonomy): Eukaryota > Metazoa > Chordata > Actinopteri > Anguilliformes > Muraenidae > Gymnothorax > Gymnothorax javanicus. The sequence goes on along the minus strand of CM056207.1, from coordinate 19,951,737 downwards.
TGTCCAAACTTTTGACTGGTACTGTATATCAAAGGTGGAAAAATATTTTGGTTCAGCAAGCTTTTGGACTCTGTAAGGATGATTAATGCGGGGATTCAGTTACAGATAGTATTACCTTAAAACCCATCTTGCAGTTTTAGGAGACCTGCTGGTTTCATGTTGAAGGGGAATCAGCTATCTGCTATGTAAGAAAGCCCCAGAAACAAGCAAGCAATGCACTGCAGTACAGTAATTACAATCTTTCTTCACAGATATATGCACTGTAAAATGATGAGCTTATGTGAACTACATAATTTTCAAAAACTATTTACATGGAATCCTACCATACAATATATTAATTAACCCTTTTGTGCAGGTATAGATGCCGGGGTCCTAAAATTCTGAAATTTAATTCCTAAATAATTCTGTAATTGAATTCCCAAATGTTTTGCTTCACCAGAATAATTTTCCATAGTCTCTGTGACACAGTAAAGCTAATGGGACAAGATGTCTCAATCACTTTGGTAGGTAGGTAACTCTTGAAGGTAGCGGTCGGTGTGGAGTGGTCAAAGGGAGGGTATGTATATCATTGGGGTCATCAGGTGGGCACCCTGCTTCATCAACGTTTCCTTGATTGAAGCCCACAATGTCTCCAGAGGGCTCATCGGTGTACCCAGCGTCCCAGGTACACCCCCCTCCAAGCCATACCCTCTATGTCCCCCGATGGACTCTGCATGGCAGGTGTACACCTGGCCACATACCATCTGTCTTTATCATGGTGCCCAGTTGTTGTCATTCCGTTTGATCCAGAGCCAGTTGCTGCTTTTTTTGGCAGCACTTGACAAGGTCTTGATAGCCTGCTGGAGGGAGCAGCCCCTCGGCCCCATTTTCCTCAACAGACTGGTGGTAGATGTTGCAACGAATCCCCTGCATCCCACCTCTACTGGGAAGATGATGGTCTTCCAGCTGTTCTGGGACTGCTTCAGCTGCCAGGTCAGAATATTTGCTTTTCTTCCTCTCATAAGCCTCTTCAACCCCATCATCCCATGGAACTGTCAGCTCCACGACATAAGCCAGCTTTGCTGTTGGAGACCTCAGGACCAGGTCTGGCCGGAGTGCTGTAGCCACTATTTCTGGGGGAAACACAAGCTTTTTATCAACGTCCACTTCCAATTTCCAATCTCGAGCAGACTGCAGGATGCTTGCATCCATTGATGTTGTTTGGTGCTCTTGAGGTTGGCCTGCTGATGCAAACTGTAGGAAGTGGACCTTTCCTGCTGATGTTTGTGGGAGGTTATTTATGGTGGTTCGCCTCTGTTCCAGTGTTGATGCCAACTCTCTGAGTACTTGGTTATGCCGCCAAGTATAGCGCCCTTGGGTGAAACTTGTAGTGCACCCTGACAGAATGTGCTTAAGGGATGTAGGTGCTCGACACAGGGAACAGGTGGGATCTTCTCAGTACCACAATTTCAGGTTTTCCGGGGAAGGTAGCAGGTCATACGTGGCTCTGATGGTAAAACTCAGCTGCCCTCCCTCCATCTGCCAGATGTCACGCCAGCTGAGCCTTTTCTTCTCCAAGCTCTCCCAGTTGGTCCATCTCCCCTGCCTAGCTATTGAGACAGCTTTGGCATGTCACTCTGCCGCCTCCTGCCTCCTGACTTCCTTTACCACAAGCTGTCTCTTCTGCACTGATGTTGCTTTGTGCCATAGAGGAGCTTTTGGGATAAGCCCAAGACCCGCTGTCCCATGCTGGACTTGGCCAACCACATCTCTGAAGTGAAGAGCAGACTTTGCACTCTGAACAGCTTCTGATGGAGTCCATATCCTTCCCGTTGCCACCCAGGGGGCCGCTGTTCGATTGACTGTGTCCTCAGATTCAGAAAGGATCATGACCAGCCTTGCTTTGGTGCATTTGAATTCTTCCACGAGACCTGCGATTGGTAATTCCAATTTGCCATTCCCGCACAGTCCAATGGAACTTACTCACCATGGAACTCCAAGCCACTGTTTCAACGGTGTGTTTATCACCCGTTCCAATTTTTCCACCTTGGTGATGGGGATCTCATACATAGTTAAAGGCCATAAGAGTCTTGGGAGTATGCCAAACTGAAAGCACCTCAATTTGAGTTCTCCTGGCAACAAGGTCTTATTGATGCGATCCATGTAGGTGATGGTATCCTTCTTTAGTTGTTCAAACTGCTCAGTGTCTATGAGCTTTGCGTCATACCATTGTCCCAAGCTCTTCACTGGCATTTCTGAAACTGTTGGTACAGGTGTTCCACCCACATAAAATCTCTGGTCTGTAGCTTAGCCTTTTACAATGGAGATGCTTCTGCACTTGCTGGGCTTTAACTTCATCCTCGTCCATGTGATGTTTTGATGAAGTTTCTCCAGGATTCTCTTGGTGCAGGGGACCATTGTTGTCGGTGTTGTTAAGTCATCCATATAGGCTCGTATTAGTGGTAGCTTCTGACCACTCTGTAGTCGTGCTCCTCCCACCACCCATTTCGAGGCTCTGATGATGATCTCCGTAGCCATCGTAAAGGCTAAGGGGGAGATTGTGCACCCCGCCATAATGCCTGCTTCCAGAGGTTGCCACATTTTGGTGAAGACTGATGTTGTGAGGCAAAACTGCAGATCCTAGAAGTAGAGTTTTACCAGATTTGTCATTGTCGTGGGCACATGGAAGAACTCAAAGGCAGTCCACAGTGGTGAATGAGGAACAGATCCATAGGTGTTGGCCAGATCAAGGAACAAGACATGAAGATCTATCCCTTCTACTTTAGCAGTCTGGATTTGATGCCATATGACGCTGTTATGTTTGAGGCATGTGTCAATGAGATGGTTTTGTTTCAGATACCTTGTCAGTCGTTATGCCAACATGCTGAAGAAGATCTTGCCTTCGATGTTCAGATGGTTTATCTAGTGGAACTGTTCAACGATGGCCGAGTTCTTTTCTTTTGGGATAAGCACTCCTCCCGCTCTTCACCAGGCTTTTGGGATAACTTTCTTGTCTCACACTACCCTTATGTTTTTCCACAGGATTTTCAGAACTTCTGGAGCGTTCTTGTAGACACAATACCGAACACCGTTAGGGCCTGGTGCAAATGCTGATCTTGCCTTTTTTACCGCCTGCTTCACCTCACTCAGCTTGGGAGGGCTGATATCGAACTGATGTTATGGGGGTGATATTGGAGGGATGTCAGTGGGGACAAAGATCGGTTCATGTTTTCGGTCATCAGTATAGGTGGTTCTCAGATGTTCTTCAACCTGGTCTTTTGATGTTTTCAGCGATCCACTCTTTTCCTTTGTGAATATGCCTTTCACAAACTTAAACAGGTCTTTGTAGAAGTCGGTTCTGGCTTTCTCTTTCTTTCTCCGACGGATTCTTAGGCTTTCTGCTCGGCGGAGCTTTGAAAGCCTCTGCTTTAGGTCTTCTTGAAGGAGGTGGATGCTTTCCCTTTCTTCTGCTGTTGCCTTTTTCCACAACTTCCTTAGCCGTCGCCTTTCTTTCACAAGTTGTTGGATTTCTTGAAGCCAACAGGATTTGGGGGTGGGAAGCATGTCTTTCTTCCTGACTTGTTCCTTCACTTCAAATTTCTCCTCTCCGTAGCTGTAGATTAGGTCACCCATCTTCTCCAGCTTCTTTTTGGCTGATCCTTTGATGTAACTTTGGATAAGGCTTAAATCTGTGTTGATAGTTTCTGACTCCTTGCTGTTAGACTTTGGCCATTTCACCATCAGCTTACGTCCTTGCATGTTCTCACCTTTGCGGTGTGCTGGGTGTTGTCTTGGACTGATGGTTCTGCTTGAAGCTTCTGCCTCATCCCATGGGGTGTTGATGCTCTGGGGACTGTGGGGTTCTTCCTGCCACTGAGTGTCATCCGACTGATTTAACCTTCCTCAAATATTGAGTTATAAAGCCTAAATAGGGACATGCTTAACAGGAAAAAAAATGGCATTATTTGTATTCTGCACAAAGGGGTTAATGAAACGTTTAGAATTGGCCTCAAGTACTTAGTTACGTATATATAGTTCCCAGAAAATGCTATGAAAATTCTTTGCAGGAATTTCTTTATTTAGTCACTTAGAACTTTTAGATGCATTATAGAAAAGACTAACACAACTCCTGTGAAAGCAGAATCACTCTAGTCTGAGTGTTGAATGCATGATGGAATAGGATGGATAATCTACCAAGAAAAGAGTATGGTTTTACAGTCTTGGCCAGTAATTCACTGCACCAGCCAGGTAAAGGTGGAGTTTCAAGAAAACTAGATGAAATCACTGATTGCAGTCAAGGCAATGCAACAAGAAAAAGGAAAGCAATCATGAGTGTGTATCTCGGTGATGGGGGAGAACTGAGCCCATACAGGCCAGAGCCATGATGAAGCTCAGGCATCCGCGAGATTAGTGCCTGTATCTTTCACATAGGAGCTACACATTGAAGGTAACTAAGCCTCACTATAGACAACAGAAATTTCACACTGCCAGAAGAAAGTAAAGAAAAAACAATGGATGAGAATGGGAGGAAGTATCTGCAACTAAATTTTGAGGAGGCATCAGATGCATTAATTCCGACTGGTTCTGGGTTTGTGGGGAAAAGATTGTTGATGTGAAAAGCTGAGTCGACAGTTGCTGCTGAACAGCACCACACGTGTCTACAGATAACTGTTTCCTGGAAAGTGTTAGTAGATGGTGTCTGGTTGGGGGCTGGTATGAAATATGACACATGAAATAAAATAATTAAAAAGAATAAAAATAGAATAAAATAAAAACATTGCTATGCAAATGTTAATTTCCTTTTATTCCAACATATGGGACTTTTATCCCCCATTGTAATTATCATATATACCATACGGCTAATAGCAGAATAAAGTGGACTTCAAAACACACTGCTGTATACTCCTGAACCTTATTTGAAACTGGGAAATTAATTTTGCACATAAGATTAAGACTTTTTGGGATTGATCGAAAGGAAAAGACTTGAAATTAGCCGAGTAGCACACTCTCACATAAAGCAGAGGAATATGTGCATAGTTAGGAGTTACTGGGACATCAATGGATCCCATACCCAGTCATTTGTTTACCTCAAGAGGTAACATCTTTCACATCTCCTGCCCACTAATGACAATTGTATGAAGACAATAACTTTCCCTCCCTAACCACCATGCAATCCCAGTGTGGGGCCTCAGAAAGAGTTTCTCAGTTGGTTCCAGCATTTCATTTCATTTACGCACATACAAAGTGTAAGCCAGGCACAGGAGGATACATGAAATCACACTCTTGTTTACAAGTGGAAGAATGATAATCATTGAGACAATCTTCCTACTTTCAGTCATGTTACCTAATTACTGCGCAGGGCAGGCTTTCCAGATGAGATGCAAGATTGCCGTGAAGATATCGGACCCAAGCGGAGACTGTAAATCATTGGGTGAGGGAATTGGGAGCCGTTTCAGGCAGAATGGTTTCCCTGCCATCTCATAGAGGAGAGCACACAGCAAGTTAGCTTGCAGGAAACAAGGTCACTAATAAGCAACACCAAGGATGCTGTTAGTGCCTTGTGCTTTATGTTTTCCCTGCATTTATCCTACGCTGCTCAAGTTAACATGCAGTTATGTAAACAGACCAACTCAAACAGTCTGAGGTTTTCATTTCCTGTAATGACAGCAATGCTGTTTATACCCTCTCTAATCCCCAGACTATTTTATAATACCAGAGACAGATGCAAGTGAAAAATACGCTATGAATATCAAAGCCTGCGGTTTGCTAATATATACTTTGCACTGTAACATGCAATTACAGTATATCCTGACAGACAAAAAAAAAAATCATCCATTAAAATTCATTTTATTGAATGGAATGAAATTAGAGTCTTATTTGGTCATTCAGACTCTAATAATGATTCAGATAGGAATTGAGTTACAATAAGCATTAAATGCAAAATGAAACCCTGCTGATGGAAATTTGAAATACAGTGACATGTTTTTAATACTGCTACAGAAAAGTGCTCTGGGGTTATAGTTCAGTTTTGGTCGTGGGGGTTAGCCATTCCAACTATTTTTAGCACCGACTAGCAGAAACAGTAATCGGTGCCTATCCTCATGGGTGAAACACACTTAATTGTTCATTGTCCAGTGTAAAAAATGAACAATGAATGTAAATATATTATTTAGAGATATGCAGAAAAAAAGATATGCAGAATCCATTGCTGAATTAAGCACAAGACTGGCGGAAAAATTGACTCCTGTGAAAGTTTGAGTTGACTGGAAGAATGTTTTGTTTTCCTGAGAATTACCTCCAGGCAATTCCAAATTACATTCCTAAAGCCCCAACCTGTGGGTAAATAAAACTTTCTGCATAGCCCATTAATATGCTCACAATCACTTCCGAGTATGGGTACCAGCGAACGAGGAGGGGGAGGAAGCCTTGCGGCTCTGCATAAACAGTGCCCTGTTATACCCGCCATCTGTGGTCATATCCACATATCCAATGTGTCACTTCAGGCCCTCCATTGGGGCTGTGTGCAAACCAACATCAAAAGCCATCGAAGTACGAGACTCCATGCTAGCCTGACTAGCGACTAGCATGCTTCAGGAAACACAACCTCCAGAGCTCTGAGGACAGAACAGGCACTGTGATCATGTCCATCATTACCTCCGCCAAGGAGGTTATGTTTTTGCTGGTGTTGGTTTGTCTGTCTGTCTGTTTGAGTAGAAGATAACTCAAAAAGTAATGAATGGATATCTCTGAAATTTTGCGGGTGGGTTGCTATTGTATCAGGGATGGGCCCTGTTGATTTTGACCGCAATCGGTCAAACAATATGGCCACCACAGCAACCATCTCAAAATCCTATGTTGCAGGTGCCTTAAATTTGTTATGAGCCATGTTCACTCAGCAAGCTTTTGACTGTGCTGCCTTGGCAGAGGCTTGCACTCATGGAGTGCCTCTCATTTACAATGCCTTTTCTGAAGAGTTTTATTAGAGCAGTGCTTCATCAAGCTAGAGAGCCCGTCAACACTTGGGGACCATAACAGTTATGTCTCAACTGGAGATGTGGACTGGCTAAAACCTTCAGTGTGACAGTCCGTCCATTGTGAAAGAAAATGGTTCCATTAGACAACAGAAAACAAGGCAAAACTATTTTATTCTGTGAAATTCATAAATGAAATTTTTTTTTTTTTACAGGAGGACTGAACTCTTCTTGACAGAAGTAAAAACACCTAAAGTTGTTTTGTGCTGAATTTTTTGATATTCTCATTCATTCTAAATTGTAACTAATCAAAAATGTTTGTATTCACTGCATCCGTGCACATACAAGAAAATACAACACATAGCCCTGTGGAAGCCATCATCTCACTGGTTTCATTTTTTATCCTGTGCAAAACCATTGAAATCTTAGAAATAGTCACATAATTATATACATAAATTGCTATGTGCAATACACGCAATCCAAGTTACTTGGCGTGTTATTCAGCTGATGAATAGTTTCTGTAAGCCTCTTAGTAACAGTGGTCATTGACAACTCTTGCATACCATCTGATATAATAATAAAGAGAACACAACAAAAGATGCTGGCTTCCTGTAATTCTTTATCTTCTACCCTGGAGCTGATAATATTGGTACATATTTTTTCTTTGTGCTGACCAAAAATAAATCCCGTTATGTTAGTCAACTTAGAGCCCTTCAACATGCTGAAATACATGCATGGACACCAGCTACTGCAGTCTGCTGAGTCCTTTCCACAGCTTGACTTCCTGCAAAAGATGGAGTCTATGGAGAAATACAAATGAATTAGGTTTTAATAAGCTGGCCCGGGGTAGGATTTCAGTTAGTTATCGTACTGGGGCTTTGAAAATATCGGATCTTGGAACCGGTGGATTTATTCCTCAGGCTTTTACTCAACCAAGGTCACTCAGTTGACTCAAACGAAAGTCAACCAGAAAAACATGACATACTGCACTATGTCTTTGATATTGAGCAATTCTTTGGTCAGAGGTTGATATTTTTGCACTGTAGGCCAGTAGTTGAAGGTTTCAAATGTTAGCCTTCATGGCTGTCCTGACAATACTTTTGTTTGAGAAGTGACCTACATGTCTGGCTATGCAGTCTTTCTTAATAGTAGACTGCCCTCTTCACACTATTCCATTATCTGCTCTGCGCTCTTTGTTAATTATCGCTCCTGGTTTCTCTTACTTGATCATCATTCCCTTTTCTATTTATACCTTAGTTTTCCCTTTCATTGGTAGGTAGCCTTAGTTTGCAACACCTTTTTGTTCAGAGCACTCCTTTTTATTCTTTAGTTATTCCCTTTGAAGTTTTATCTTTGTGTTATTTTGTTCACATTGTTTATTCAATACACTCCCGCTCCTGCATTAGGGTCCTCCATCACTCTCCTAATACCCCTCTAACATCTTTGAGCACCAGGACATTACACTGTCAAACAAACCCAAATATACAAATGCTGGCACGCAAGCATGAACACACGTATAGATCCATGCTGCCTTTAAATCCACTGATGTGTCAAGTTGTCTCTGACCTCCCATGGATCTTTCAGATGTTGTGTCAGTTGTGCAAGCAAGTCATGATAGTGCAATGGTGCAGGGAATTTTTTCTTGGCACACATTAAAACACTTAATATCAATTGTGCATCATTATCATTTCAATACCATACCACTTCAAAACCTTGATGCTGACCATAAACATAGCTTTTAAAATGGATACTTCCAGCTGGATAATGAGCCATTTTCTTTCACATGATTCATCACAAGCAGGTCTATGAACTTGACAATGACTTCAGTCTACTCCAGTGACCTGCAAATTCCCCAGATCTCTACCCAATCAAGTACTTTTGGGAAGGGGCACAATGGACCATTGGGCCTACCTCCTCAGTTACCTGGAACAACATGCACAATAACCACCAACTCCCTCGCCCATGAACATTTCTTCTTTACTAGATCACAAAATCCAACATAAGTAAGCTAATCTCTTATATGATAAATGTTTTCCGTTTGTTCGAGTTGGTGCTAAGAATAAGTCCAAACCATAGATCACCAAAGGTATTTTAAAATCGATAAAACGAAAGCAAAGATTATATATATATATATATATATTAGAAACTCTAATGAGACAACTCGTCAGAAATATGTTAATTATAAAAATAACTTGACGAGTATTATTCGCCTGGCTAAGAAAAAACATTTGCACAATTTGTTCAGTGATGCAAAGGGAAACATGAAGAAAACATGGAATCACATAAATAACCTGCTTGGTAAAAAGAAGAATAATCTTCCGACTATTATGTACTATCAACAAGACAAAGTTAGTACAAAGAGGACGCATTGCGGAAACATTCAATAACTACTTCTTGAATATTGGTAAACGCATACGTGACCATATCCCTTTTGCAACCAAGCATTTTAACACATATTTGCCTGAAAGATCCTGCTCTTCACTCTTTTTAAAGCCCACTTCTGCCTCTGAGATCATTGATATTGTTCTTGCTATGAAATCTTCAACTTCATCTGGTCCTGACAATTTAAGCAGTTCTGTTATTAAGAAGTGCATTCATTATATTGTTGATCCCCTGTGTATTATTTTTAACCAGTCCATGACACATGATGTCATTCCCAACAGTCTAAAATCAGCAAAGGTAGTTCCAGTCTATAAGAAAGGCGATAAACTCAATATGGAAAACTTTAGGCAAATTGCTGTTGTACCCGTATTTTCAAAGCTTCTTGAAAAAGTAATGCATGTCAGACTTCATGATTTCCTTGCTCACAATAACGTCTTGATACCACAACAATTTGGCTTTCGGAGAAACCGTTCAACTGACCTCGGAGTGTTAAACCTGGTTAACACTATTTCTCATGAGATCGATGGTGGTGACTATTGTCTTGGTGTCTTCATGGATCTCTCTAAGGCCTTTGACACCCTCGACTACCACATACTGTTATATAAGCTGGAATCTTATGGTGTGCGAGGAATTGCCCTTGATTGTTTCACTAATTATTTAACAAGCAGATGGCAGTATGTGGTGGTCGACAGTGTCAGATCTAGTCCTGGGGATCTAAGCTATGGTGTACCACAGGGCTCAGTATTGGGCCCCTTCTTTTTCTTGTTTACATCAATGACATCATTAATTCTTCCAGTATACTCCAGTTCTCATTATTCGCTGATGACACAACAGTCCTAGTGTCTCACAAACATTCAAATGATCTCATAAAAACAGCATATACAGAATTGAATAACTTATATGATTGGTTCATTTGTAATTAGTTATTTTTGAATCTAGACAAAACAAAATGCATTGTATTCAGAACAAGGGGCAGAAGGATACCTCATAATCACTCAAATATTTCTATTGGAGGGCATATTGTGGCAATGGTAAATAATATTAAATTTCTTGATGTCTCGATAAATGAATTTCTCTCTTGGAAGCCGCACATCACTGCTATCTCATCCAAGATAGCAAAAAGTCTTGGTGTTCTCACAAGGCAGAGTTATCTCAAATTCCGACATAAATGCACACACTAATCCTTTATTTTCACAACTTCGTATATTACCCATACATGATTTAATCTCCTATAAGTCTTTGGTGTTCATTTTAAACTGCATGCAAGGACTTTGCCATCCATGTTTAATGATATGTATATCCCTAATAGTACCTTTCATTTGTATGAAACACGTCAGAGTAATCTATTGTGCCAACCTATGGTGCATACATCAGCCCTAAATTCATTTCTAGTGAAGTTTCCAAAACTATGGAATTCTCTTCCTGTAGACATGACAAACTGTTCATCCTTATTGAGATTTAAAAGACTGTGTTTTAAATTGCTCCTTTCTGGGAAAGGGCCATACATTTGTTATTAACCCATTTAAACCGACAGCATGTGCTATGTCATACTTGCTTTTAACCTTTTTTTTTCTCTTTTTCCTAAAATCCTTTTCAGGGACAGTTTTTGTCTGGTTATTCGTCTGTGTATTTTCCCAGCTACCCTTTTTTTTTTCAGGAATCAACCATGGATCATATCATTTTGTTGATTTTGAAAGATGAATCAACTTTTCGGTTTTTTCAATGTTGTTTCAACCATTTTGTTGATTTCATTTTGATAACCTTTTACAACCATCAGAGTTAAACTGTTCTTTTACTGGCATAATTATACTAGGGCAGATGCCATAGTTTTGTTCAAGACACTTTATTTTTTATTTTTTTATGTTTATTTTTATTTTAAATTTCAACGACACTTTTTTTTTGCTGCATTTTGCATACTTTTTGAAAGCTACAAGATGGGTGCTTGGGAGATGCCCAAAATTTTAGTCCTGGTCCACAAAAATGATCTCAATCATTTATTTTTATTTGCCATTTTTGGTTATTCTATTCGTCCAATGTTTATCTATTTTATTTTAGTGTTGAGAAGACATCAATTTTACATGCATTTTTTTGTCAAATAATTCTCTGAAACCATGGCCCACTGATTTGAAGACTGAGGTCATAACAAATTCCAATGCAGAAAAATTGGGGACATTCTCACAATTACAAACAAAAAATATAGTTATATTACCTGCTAATTATTATATATTCATTCAATCAATACCCAAACACCCACATTTAATACTCAACAGATTTCTATAAGATTATCAATCATTTTCCTTTATTGACCAATTTTCCAATGATTGAATTGGTCAACTGAAGAAAAATGGTTTATCTTTCTAACAGCTTATTGGGCTAAATTCAGTGCAGAAAATAATTTACTTATTAATTGGCCAATGCTTCACGTGATTGAACTTCCGTGGTTCCAAAAAAAAAATTTAAAAAAAAAAAACAGTGGCACTCGGCAGTTAAATAGCCTAGGTTATAACAAGCGTCGGCTCAAGCCATTTGGCGGAGAGTCGACAGGTAGGCTATGCAATTTTGAATAACGTGAGATTTAAATACAGCAAATACGCGTCAGAGGAATGATTGTCGTCTTACCTAATCGGGAGAACAAGCAGCACCTGTTAAGTGCGGAGCGCCTCGAGTGAACCTTTGTTAATCATGAAGATGACTGAGAACAGATCAGGAATTATAATTGTTTTAAACGGCTGTTTTGTGCAACCCAATTCTCTGTTCTGCCACTGTGCTGAATTTAACCCATGATTTAATCACTGTTAGATCGCATGTGAGAGAAACCATGTCTTCAGTTGCCAATTACAATAATTGGAAAAGACGTCAATAAAGGAAAATGATTGAGATCTAGCCAGGACTAGAAGGACGGTCTTCGCCCCTGTAGCTCCGCCACTGCTGCCACCTGTTCCAGAGAAAAAAAATGTTTGTTATTCTCTAGTGCAGAGCTTATACTTTTATTTATTAGGCTTTTTATTCCATTTGAGTTGTGCATGTTATGTAGATAGAGATTTGTTATTTATTTTATTGGTTTTATTATATTTTATAGTTTGTTATAGTTTGTTCAGTGTTTTAAATATTGTGATGAAGATTTGCACAAATAAAAAACATAGTTCTTATGAAAGCCACAGGTGTAAGCTCTCAATTTTGTTCCTATCTGCGACAGAGGCTGAGATATCAGCTTTTTTTACTAGACGTTGACACCTGGGTGTTGTTTTTCCAGAAAACCTCAGGTTTTAGGGTTCTTTTTCAAAATTGCCCATAGGTTTTCATAGGCGTTTTTTGAATAGGCCTCAGGCCTAAATGGGTTAATATTGTTGACACGCCTTCAAATCTAAACAAGTATGCGTTTCATTCCAATTTCTGCTGGTCCACAATGGCTGAGCTGACGTGCCCTCGAATGCTATGTCATACTTGCTGATTCACTTGACTGCATTTTTTTCTCTCTTTTCCTATCCCCTCTACTCTCCCAGCTATTTTATCCTTTTCAGTACTGTCTTGATTTGTACAGTTTTTGTCTGGTTATTCGTCTGTGTATGTATACTTCCCAGCTGGCATTTTAACGTTTTTTCACTGTTGAATCAACGTCATGGATCATAGTTGAATCACCGTTGAATTATGTTTTGATTTTGAAAGATGAATCAACGTTGATTTCGCAACGTTTTTTCAACGTTGTTTCAATGTTGAAACAAATCTTGTTCAAATTTCATTGTTGATTTGAGATCATTTTGATAACCTTTTTACAACCATCAGAGTTAAACGTTGTTTCAATAGCGTTTCAACGTTGAAACGACAACTGACATAATTTCAACCATATTTCAACGTTGAAGGTCGGTCGTGTGCCGGCTGGGATATGTATACTGGGGCCCCTGTCTATAAGCTCTGCTTCTCTTGGGGTTCCCACCATCATTACTCTGCTTTATTCTTGACTTTGTATGTATTTAATTTCATATATATGTCCTTTTCCCTTGTCGTTTCTTTTACATGTTTCATAATTGGTGGTGAACAAAAATTGAATTGAATTAAATTGAATCTCAGCAACTCCGATTAAAGAATGGCATATATGGGTATACGCATTTTTGCTGCATTTTGGTTTTGCACCCATAACCAAAGTACTTTGAAATAGGAATTATGCAAGATGGGTGCTCAAGACTGTGGAAAGAAATTTTAAAAGACTGAAGTTTGTTAGCCCAAAATTCTAATTTTCCCGTTTCCAGCCATCATTCTTTTGTCCACAAAAAATGTTTTCATGGCATTATCAAAAAAACATAACTGAAAACTTTGAATTTTCTATTTGCCATTTTTGGTTATTCTATTCTTTATCCAGTGCATCATATCTACTTTTGACAAACAGTGTAATTCTAAGATATGAAAGTAAGTGTACAGTCAATGTTTACATGCATTTTTTTGTCAAATAATTCTCTGAAACCACAAATGGCTTCCACTGTATTTGACAGACTGAGCAGTCATAACAGAATTGAACCAACGTGAAAAAGAAAGCATGACCATACACAGACACTTTGGGGACAGGTGCGCAAGCAGAAGAGAAGGGCACCCTTCTCACAATTACAAACAAAAAATATAGTTATATACAGTAGTGCATCTTTTAATTACTTACATATTCATTCAATCAATACCCAAACACTCACATTTAATACTCAACAGATTTCTATAAGATTATCAATTCACACAGAGACAGTATTCTTCTTCAGCATTCACTATGCATTTATCACAACAACAGCTAACAACCAAAAACAATGCCACATTGTGCATACTTTTGTGGTTTTCAAAATAAATAACCACCGAAAGGAATCAAGGAATCTTTACTCATAATTGAAAGAGGCTGCTCTATGAATAAATGAAGTAATAAACCAACCCTCCAAACTGCAAAATAAGCCGATGTTCAGTTTTAATAAATAAGCTAAGTGCTTCATGCTCTCCTCACCTCTCCCCTCTCATTTTCTTCTTATCTCCTCACATTATTCTCTCCTCCTTTCCTTTGACCTCCCCCACAGCTTGCTTAGCATGGTAGAGAATGTCCTCTTTGATCCATTGGCTTGTCTTGTGAAAGCTTAGTTCAGCAGTAATGCCAACAAAATACAAATATTCAGCTAAAGTAGCTTCATGTCAGATTTAAAATAGCCCAATCACGTTGAGTACTTAATACAACATTTTGGTGCATTACCACCAGCGGTTGGAATGGAGCGCGGATCGGGAATCTAACTATACAGGGGCAGAGCAGGGGTTGGGCAGTCGCACTATATTTAAGTTCTTCTCCACTCGAATGCAGAAGGCATTACAATACACTTTTATTTAGAAATTGATTCCATTAGCCAAATTTAAAAACTAAAATATAAAATTAGAGAAAGACATAGAAACAATGTATTGAAAAAAGGGCATTTATCTAGTCAGAGGCCCAAAGAGCAGGTTCTTGGGCACGATCTGGGGTCTTATCTGTGCATGTGCTGCGAAGAACTCAGCTCCCATTCTCTCTCTGTCCGATGTCTTTTCTACACCTAAGATCAAGCACATTTAAAAAGATTTTTTGATCTGGATATAGCTGCAAATCTATTACACACCCAGCAAGGAGCTAATAAGATTCATTTAAAAAAAAAAAAAACATTTTTCAAGGTTTTGTGGCAGAGTACCAGAGCATTAGCATTAGCGAGGTTGTTTTGTGTGAAAAATTCCACATTCTCATAATGCGTTACTCTCAGTTCAGTAGGCGCATCATTAAAAATCTCTCTTTCTATTCTTGTACGCATCTCCTCAGTTTGTATTTAGACATTAAGCCTGTCGTGTTACCAGCCTGCCACCCGTTCTCCCGCAGCTGAAGAGTCTGCACTCCTCCACGGCAACTGCTTGAAAGCCAGTATCAGCTAAATTTAAACTTTGCAGTCCACAATACTTCAGAGTCAAGATGGCAACGACTGGAGAATTGTTGTACCTTTGATGTCGACTGAGTTTCCTTGTAACTCCTGTGCAACTATGTTGAAAATATGAGGCTACCAAGCTCTCTTACTCTAGTTTGAATCCAGCGTCATTAGTAGAATATTGCATTATCCTGCACTCAATTAGTACTTTCCAAGGTACAAGACCCGAATTCTTTCATCCACACATTGTTTTCAAATTCTTTCAATTTGCTCAGAACATGAATCTAAGCATTTTGAAAGGTGCTTTCCCCTGTAATAATCTCACAGATACTGATCACCAATGTCTGACGTGCTTACTGGAGCTTTCCTTAAACATTTCATGATTATTAGCTGTTTTATTATGCACACTTGTTGGGTCCCTCCAAAGCACATGTATAAGCTCAATAAATTCTGTTGAGCAGTTTTGGAGATGAAATGGTCGTGGCCAAGGGAGAGGGAAAATTGACAGAATTGACCTAAGTTCAAACACCTGAAAAAAATCATTAAAATTTTAGAAATTCAGAAACAAGGTATGAGATACACACCTCTAGGGTCCCTACAAAGCGCATCTATAAGTTCAAAGAATTCTGCTGACAGTTTTTTGAGAAGAAGTGGATTAATGATCAACCCAATACGGACATACATACAAATGGACAAAAGTAACCCATACGCCCCCAGCCTTATATGGTGCAGGGGCAGAAAAATTGCCTTTCTCTCCAAATACTTCTGGACCTGACTGTAAGAAGAGCAACAAAAAGACATAGTAATACTGCAAAACACCGTGCACAGTTCTACTCAGTAATGACTATATCAAAGAAAAGACCCACTTAAGGCCATTATATTGTGCATGTATAAGAGCCGCAGACCGCCAATCTATTGGGGTCACGTCGTCAGAACAGTAGGTGATATAATGCCTGATTGCTGAGAATAAGATCATTCAGAATTATTCCTTGGCTGAAAAGTAATCTTTTTCAACGTCATACCCGCAGCCATGAAAATCAAAGAAATCAAAGAAGTATGTTATAAGTTCCTTCCCATTACTGTCCTATAAATTGTTCATTAAATGAAGAAGTAGACAAAAAATAACATGAGAAAGATGAATCAATGACAGCTCTCAACCTGAGGGCTACTATTTTTTTTTATCTTTCTTCTGGAAATTGAACAGAAAGACAAGACTGCAGCTGGTCTCAAAATAATCTGCAGTTTAACTTTTCATTATTTATATCTTGTAATCGGGCATTTCTTATTATTCTCAGCTCAAAGCAGATTGGGTTTCATTTATCCACTTTGCGGTTAAACTAAAGTGAACACAAGACAAAGTCCCATTTTCTTCAGAAACCCATTTTGGATATATTTTGTGGCAGCAGTAAATCTGGTCTTGTTTAAGTAAACCGGAAAAATAAGGGCAATAAGAAGCACACCATTATAATATGTGGTATAATTTACAGCTGTGTACAATAAAAATGAACTATCTCACCCATCAAAAATAAATTTAAGATTGTGTTCCAATTTCACTTAAAATTGTACCCATGCTGCACTGACCCTTAAAGACATTGATTTGAAATTACTGCAGAGTCCTCATCAAAATGTTTATATTGCTTCACTGCCTAAACTATAAAAAGTTTTGTGCTGACACAAACAAACCTACAAGTAAAACATTGCTTGCACACTAGAATCAAGTAATAGTGTGGGAAGATGTGCTTACAAAAAAAAAGAGCTTTCATCTCCTAACACCTGTTTCAATTTCAAAACTGCTTGTATGACTACTGCACTCCGCTTTTCAGTGTGAAATATCTCACTGAGCTGCATTGCAGCAAATGTCATCATACAAGATGCACAATTAACTTATATGGCAGAGGGATTTAATCAGTTAATTAAGCCTGCCTTGGAAGCAGAGCAAAGAGGTAGCATAAATCCACTGCTAAGTGAGATTAAACTGTTTAGCCTGACCTCAAAACCATTCTCATGCCCCGTAACGACAATATAAGCCAGTTTCACAAACAAGTCAGCTGATGCTCCAATTAATTTCAGTTTCAGAATGCTATGGGTGGTACCCTGAGACCCTAGCATTTTCACACATGAAAGCATTGTGGTTTATCTCCTGCTCTCTCGTCTTAATGCTCATCTGAAATGTTTATGCTACTTGTCTGCTGAAAATATTCCATAACAGAGAAAAGCTATTGTGGTATCAAATGGGGCAGAGGACGAACTCAAGTATTTATTGCATACCATGTAAAATTAATACAACAGTAACATGCTGTTTATGAAGAAATTCTGGTCACACTTTAGATGAAGTGTTGCTCATAAACGCTTTATACAGCATGTATAATGCCTTCATAAATGAAACATAGTGTCTTCATAAATCATACATAAGCAAATGTCATGCTTTGTAAAGGGTGAAATAACACATCCTTATTCAGCATGTGATGCCAAATGTGACAAATGTCACTTAGCTGACAATGTCACCCTTTATAGTATTTAGCCACTAGCTAAGTGACATTGTCAGTTATACGACATCTGGCATCACATGCTGAACAAGGATGTGTTATTTTACCCTTTACAAAGCCTGATATTTGCTTATTTATGATTTATGAAGACATTATGTCTCATTTATGAAGGCATTATACATGCTGTATAAAGCCTTTATGAGTAACACTTCATCTAAAGTGTGACCAAAATTCTTTGCATAAGTATAGTGCCGTGGAAAGTTTCCCCCTTCCCGATATTTTCTTGCCATATTTAAATGTTTCAGATCAACCAACTTAGTAACCAACAAGACAAAGACAACGTAAGCACAAAATTTACCTTTAATAACAATTTCATTCATTGATGTTGAAGAGTTATTCAAGACCTAAATACCCCACGTGAAAAAATAATTGCCCCCCTAAACCTAATATCTGGTTGTGCGACCCTTGGCGGCAAGTACTGCAATCAAACATTTGCAATAACCGGAAATGAGTCTTTTACATCGCTGTGGAGGAATTTTGGTCCTCTCTTCTTTGTAGAATTGTTTTAATTCAGCCACATTGGAGGGTTCTGAAGCATGATATGCCTGTTTAAGGACATACCACAGCACCTGAATCGAATTGAAACCAGGACCATGACTAGGCTTCAAAACCTTGACTAGTTGACTAGCTTCAACAACTTGGGGGGGCATGCCACATGGAGCATTTGGCATTGCTGCCACGCCCTTGGTGTTTATCATCTCTGTTAGTCTATGTGGTTTAATAAAGTGTGACCTTAAGCGGAAGCCTGATATGGCATTGCATCACACAAATCTATGCTATTCTGACTAGACCAGTTTTAATCGCTAAGCCAGGGGATGTCTTTAGGGTAAGCACTTTGACAATGGACAGACCGCTATCATCCCACATCCCACTCTTCAACTGGCACTCAATGAAGCCCTCAACCACTGCACATCACTCAAATGCCAGCAGGCTGATCATCGTGTTATGTCTCCTGTCGTCTGGAGACATCCATCAATGCCCGGGTCCGAACGAAGCGCTTATTCACTCTCCTTGTGCCCTTATTATATCTCTGGGCACCAGGAACATTACAAAATAGAAGAAATTATGAAGAGACAAATACATTCTATTTTTCACAGCACCTTAAAGTACAGGGATCATTTCAACTGGTGGAGTGAGCATCAGTTTAAATATATAGTGTTGACAATATGTCTATAAGTGTATCTGTGTGCAAAAATGCGTATGTTTCCAGTTCACTAATAATTATCACCAACATTTGTAAGACTGTCCATATGTGACAATGGAATTTTACCTTTAAAAATAGTGAGTAAAAAAGTGAGGGCAATGGAGAGGCCTCTGATGTGAATAATATGCTTTAAAAATAAACATTTACAAAGCCATTTTCAATGAAATTATTTAAACCTATGTTGCAAGCAGATGATTGAATTTTTCCTCTTTAGGACCATAACACTGTGTAAAAATACAGTTGCTTTCTCAGTTTCATCATGGGGTTCATCAAATGACGAAACAAACTGTTGGGATTCTGCTTTTTTGACCATGCTTGCCTTGTCCTGACCATGCCATTGTTTTGCCCTTATCTGTACCATGCTTTGTATTCTGCCTGTCTTGCTTTGTCCTGCATTCCTTGCCATATTTCATAGTGTCTGTTTATATTATCATTCCGGTTCATGTTCATAACATTGCCATGCATTGCACCGTTGTCTCCCCTGTCTTGTGATCTAGTTGGTTCAGTCCGTCTCCCCAGTCTGTGTGCTTAACTGCTGCCGGTGATTTCAATGGTTTCTGGGTTTCCAAACATTCCTTCCAATCTCGTTTACTTCCTTCGCCTTACTGTTCTATCATTACTAACAAATACTAACAGTTTATTATTTGGGATAAATTACTAACATTAACTAACATTGTTTATAGTACTAACTTACTAACGAGCACTAGGGATTGTATAGCTGCACATTACTAATAATTACTAATCTCCGCCCCTTGCCTTCACTCACTTTACTTTGCTGCAATTCAGCGGATTCTCCACACCTTGTTAATCACTGTTCTGCCTCTCTCTCTCTCTCTCTGTGCACTTTGGAACTCCCTAACCGGAGCCGTTTGTTTGTCATAAGCTGTCTGTGTAATCCCTATCCGCGTTTTGGCTTTCGCCAATTTCATGTGGTTAGGAATTTCCTCTTGTTCATTCCCTTGTTAATTAGTCTGATCCAGCTCACCTGTTCCCTATTATAGCATGTGACTTCCCGTACGTGTATTTTAGCAGTCAGTTCACAGCCAGCCATTGCCAGAATGTTTTCCTTGAGCTATGTTGTGTATGCCTTGTCCTCTTTGTGTCATACTTCTGACTGGAATGTCCCGGATCTTGATTTTGTCTTCGCCTTTGATATACCTGTGCCCGTGTAACGAACCTGCTTTGCCCAACTCTGAGTTTTGTGTTTGCTGCCCTGTTTACGAATTGGATTACGACTACTGGATTCTGATTTTGGATTGTGGACTCTATACCGTTGCCTACTGCCCTGCCGTGGTTTCCACCCCAGAATTAATAAAGAGCAAGTTTGCTGGATCTTTTGGTTCTCGCTTCTGGTTCCTGAACGAACGCACCCTCACACAAACATTTTCCTCCTTTACATGCCTCAATAGAGTGGCTGACGTGGTAACAATGGGTAAAGGTTTCAAGTGCTCTAAGTAAATCTCGGGAGCAGATCAATGGGCATTGCACAGTGCCCGCGAATGGCTTGGGCTCCAGAAATGAAAGTACTCAAAGTAGCGTAAGACGCCATCAAAAGGGTTTTTAAAATCAGCTGAGCAGCACTGTGGGTTCTGTCCACACCCGCAGATGTGTATCCACCTGCCTTGGTCTGGCCCTGTCTGTACCTGGCCGTCTGCTAAAAGCAGGGCACTGAAGCACTTGATAGCAGCGCATGCTAAACCCAGGAAAGGGCAAGTTTCAGATACTGTAGTATGCTATCTTTCATAACACTGTGAAGTGCCATGCATTTCATGTACTCTGATTAGAAATGGTTGAAAGTAAGATATTTTTTGTACTACTGCTGCTACTACTACTCTACTACTACTACGACTACTACTACTACTACTAATAATAATAATAATAATAATAAAATAAAGACTAATCATTGTTTTTAGCAGCTGTAGAGGTGGTGTTGGCAATAGCTGTAGAGGCAGTAATAGCAGTTGTGATGTACTAATGGCAGTCTCAACACCCCTTTTGAAAAGCTGCATACAAATAACAGAGTGACAAAAGAATTCACTTAATGGATTTTTGTTCTTAAATTTCCTGACATACAATTAAATATATTTATCTGGATTACTCCTTTCTACGGCAATGTATTCTTTCACTGGCTATATTTGCAGTTTTAGTGTTTCCCCCCAGATTTTTTGTTTTGAAAAAAATCCAAGTCTGAACTGCCAAAAAAAGTTATCAAGCCTCTGAGAAGGTGATAAGCTATAGCTTGTTTTTCTTGAACAGTTTATGCAGGAAAACAGTTGAAAAGTCATTTCTCTCGTTGGATAATATGGTGTGAAAGTGACAGCTGTGCTGCTGATTGTTGCTGCTTCTCCGGAGTGTAAAAGCCAGGGGGCATGTGCACTGCTCTACGCCACCGTCATCAGGGACAATATGGTGCGTGGAATGTGGCACTGTGCAGCCATTCACCGCGAGCTCTCGCCATCTCAGACAGGCCAGAGGGTCACACATGATGTTAAAATGCAAAGCTTGTTTTTAATTCTCAATTTCCCAAGGGATTTGGCTCAATTTCTGCGACCGAAGATTGCTGTGACCAAAGAGTCAGGGGCTAACATCTTGTAAGTCGCACTAGGAGCTCCATATTTCAGTACTGGGAAAAGTATACTGCAGCATCTAAACAAGATGCTGTGGGCATATCAGTTGTCGTTATATATAGACTCACTCTTGGGGATCTTAGCTGCTTTCACACCTGTGACATAATGGCCTTTAATTTGTTTCTCTTATTAGAATAACCAAATAGACAGCACCCGTGGAATATCAAGAGTATTTTTCCCTTGCAGTAGTTTCTTTCATGAAAGTATGTCCACTTCATTCTTAAGGGGAATTTGTAATTTGTCAGTTCCACAAGAATTGGGACAGTATGAAAAAGCAAAATGAAGTGATTTGTGAATTCTAGTTAGCCAATATTTAGTTGAAAGCAGCACATTTAAAGTTCCACCTCATCAACAGAGAATATTATTTTTATAAACATTTGCAAATTCCGAATTTCATGCCCACAACACATTCCGAAAGAACTGGGACAGCAGACAAGGAAGGTTTTAGAATATTTAGAAAAACACCCATTTGGATCATTCCACAGGAAAAAAAAAAAAGTTATAACTGAATAAGATACGATTCTAGCTTGGCAGCAATAATTTCTCATTCCAGGAAAAAAGAGAGAGAAGTGACGCTACAGTCATTTTGAAGGTACATTTCCTGACTGTTCTGTCATGGGCATTTCATTCATTGCTGTAATGTACTGTAAATGCAGATGAAGTTTCAGTACCATTCTAGGACTAATGGCCTTCAAAAATCCAAGGAAGCAATTGAAACTCGCCAACAGGGTGAGTGCAAATTGTGCACTAAACCACATGAGCAGAAATAAAGCTGCCCTGGAGCCATGTGGTGCTAAATTCAAGGAATTGCTAGAAAAAAAAAAGCAGCAATCAGAGTGGATGCATTTTATTGCTGTATAATTCCAATGCACTTAACAGAGCTGGCTTCCAGATTGCCAGCAAATGATTTATAAAACCAGGGATGTTTCAAAAAATGTAGTTTTTGCTATTAATTGTGTTTAATAAGGATGTTGGCCCAAATACTCTTATTATACTTTATATACAGTCATGCAGTACAGTTGCAACCCCAGGTTCACATTCTGTGTGTCATAAAATAATGGTACACACAACTTTTTAAAATTCTAATATGCATTCAGTGGCACTTTTTTATTGTGCATTTTAATATTCCTCAATATCTTATTGTGCGCCTCTCCATTAATAAACTATTATTAAAGACTGCAATGTTAAATTGTACTGTTAAATCAAAATAGACAAAAAAGTGTCAAAAAATGATTTATCATGCCCCAGATATTGCTTTTACTAGATCTTATTTATAGTTTGTTGCCTACTTGCTGCACCAGCACAAACGCGTGATAAGAAATTGAATGAAAAATCTTGAAAAGTCGCCGGCCACATTTTCCAATCCAGTCTTAAAACTGTAGAAAAATGGTCCCCTTATTTGCAGAGCAGTCAGCTTGAGCAGGAAGACAACAGATGATGACCAGCAGGAATGTGTGCATCAGTGTATGAAAAGGAATGAGAGAATTTAATTAGTGGGGGGTAAAGCCAATGATCTCATCTACTAATTTTCATTCCTTCCCCTCAGTGGAAATTGAGCATTGGTAGTGGCATTAGCAGTAATCTTCATTAAGGCTGATAGTGGCAGTGAACTGCATTGTGCTGTCCCTTCATTTAGGAGCCATGTTCTCTCAATCTAATTTTTTCTATTTTATTTCCTGATTTTGTTTCACACTTGAGAGGGTATAAAAATTACCCTGGCAGATGTGTTGCACTAGTTTCACAAATACAATTCTGAACTGAAATGCAACCAAGGATTCTGCATTTTTTTCATTCATGAGAAACAGCATTGTGTTCATTGTGTTGTGTGGCGAGCAAGTTAATAAAATAAGAAAATAGCACACGGTCATTGAACATACAGGTTACTCTATCTGGAGGGCTATACTCTACCTGGAAGATATTTCTAAAGGGTATGCTCATTTCAAAATTATTGTTAAATGTTTATTCTTTGTCGCCTAAAATTTATTTTTTCTCTATATTCTTGGTCTAGGAGATTGTGCTGCCAAACATCAGATAAAGAAAGTCAGAATTCAACTTTTCCTTCCTTTAGTACAAACAGTAAGAACCAATGTAGAAAAATATGGACCCATCTCAACTATGTCTTTTATATTTAGCAGTCATTAGCCATGCTTAAAAAAGACCACCAGAAGCTCACTTCATAAAACTGTTTTTGGATTTAAGCCTAAAAGTAATCTTAGGATATATTTCCAAGATGTGCATGTGTTTTATAAACATAACAACCAAGGACAGGTACGCTCAGACACAGTTAAAAACATATGCGGCAGCATATTCCCTTTGCTTGAGTCAGCCAAAATGTCCCTACAGCTGCAGCAATTTTATGCGCTCAAGCTTACCATGGGTGAGCTTTTCGATTCTGAGCAGAAGCCCCATGTAGAGCCTGATTTTTTTTTTTTTTTTTGTCTATTCTTATTTCCCTCCAGCCAAAAGGTATAGTTGGAATTTTTCTGCCAGGACCACACGCAACTGGGCAGAAGACATATTGAGGGCATAGACATATATTTCAGGGGGTGTTTTTCATATAAAATAGATGACACCAGTAGGAGTGTAATTTTAATAAGGACATGCAAGGCAATTTTTGGTATCTTCCTCATACATAAGGCCGGCCATATATTATTTGCGAGAGCCATGTCTGAACAGAAGTATGAAATATTTCTTATTTCAAAAGAATGTACTGAAGAATAATATTTTACAAACTTAAATGTATTTACATAATTATCTATCATGTTGGTATCATGTTTAATTGTATCATTAATGTAAATTTTGTGTCATCTCTTGCAGGTATACATTTGACATTGATGATAATTTAACTGTAGAGCCTGTGTGCTACTTATCACAACCAGCTTCACCCCACAGCAGGTGTAAATGATGACATGGTTGAAGAATATAAAACATTTAAGTCAAGATTAGTGAGCCTAAAAAATATGTTTAAAACATTTTATTTGACTCTACCCACTCAGTTTCACAATTTTTAGGACACAGAATGAATAGGTTTATTCTTTTCTAGATTTGCATCAATTGAGAGAGTAGTATATTGATTACATAAATGCCAGGAGGGAGAGAACCATACAGAGTTCAAGAGTGTTCTAAATTTCACTGAAGAGTGTCAGAGACATCTTTCTCTGAAGGTCCTGGACATCTGTGATCCAAGTAATCCAAACACACCCCCAGTTGCAGTCAAAAGATTAATTTCCCTTGCCTCAAAAATCATGTGAAATTGACCACTCCAGGGTTTATAAACCCAAAAAATTATGCAAGAAATTTTCTTGGATTTTGGCTGAAATTAATGAGAAATTACCTAAATTATATGAAAATGTCACTAAAAGAGCTGGCAAATTATTTTATACCAAGAAATCAATGAGTGGTGCAACACGTTCTGACAAAGTTGGGTTTGGGGAAATGTTAAACTTTGGAAGTATTGGAAAGCTATATAAAAATGGGTGCAGAGGTGTTGAACAGTCAAGCTACCATGCTTGGATATAAAAAGAGCACACACAAAAGGACAGCTGTTTACAAGCAACAAGTGGTTGAGGCCCAGTGTAAAAAAAACTTTGGGATTACGATGTGTTGCATGTAAACTGTTACATTATTCAACATGCTGTTGTAGGGATTTAAAGGATTTCACTCTCTACAGGGCATAAAATTATCAAAAGATTCAGGGAATCAGGAAAAATTCTACGTAACAGATGAGATTGAAAATCAATACTGAGTGCCCAGGATCTTCGATCCCCAGATGAAACTGCATTAAAAACCGACAAGCTTTTGCAATGGATATTACCATGTAGGCTGGGAGTACATGTTGCAGGCATAAAATTTGGAGTGAGTATTTATTTCCAAAAATCAATTAAAGTAGAGAATTTAATACTACTTAATGAAGTAGAAAGTATCTTGTCTCTGCACTGTTTTCAATTTTACACGCATCAAGGACGATTGACAAATCAGTGTTTTCTTTTTTATTTTCATTTTTCCATATTGTTGCAATTTTTCAGAAATGGAGTTGTAATTGAATATATTACACAGAACATGCATTATTAAAACTTTTAGATTCATCACAGAATAATATACCTCAAGATTCCTCAAGATACAGAATGGGCATGGATGGGTTGTTGCAAGTCATCTTCAGAATACTGCCTGATTTGACACAGACTGACCTATATATGGCTCAATCTGATTTCCCGCTCATAATAAAAATTGAATCCTGCTCTCATCTCTAAAATAATTTGATTTTAATATGAAGCAGAAAATGACTTTGCCAGCCTGGTAGGCTATCCACCAAAAAATCTATCTTTAAAGCGCCTCTCAGTATTCATCTCTCCTTTTGCATTATCACCCCCTGGTTTGCTATAATAATGAGAGATTTGCTGCTGGTGTAACTTATGAGGACGAGGGGGAGAAAAGAAAGCCTCAGGGTTTTCCTCTAAGACTGTGAATATTGTTAAATTTCAAATCGTTTAATTTGCATTTCTAATGCATTTTCGATGTTATTTTGACCTCAGCACTAATAATACATTTATTTCCCTGATTCAAAAGAACATCCTAATTTTCACAACATAAGTACTTCCAGGCTGTTTAGACTGTCTGCCATAGTAACCTCTGCAAACATATCTTTGTTTTGTCTCATAATGGTTGACAAATGAATGAAACATCAAATGCTATACAAACTACAGGGCTCCAAACTCTTCTGTGAAACGATTTCCCAAAAAAAAAAAAATAAATAAAATTATTAAAGATATTCATTTATTTCTCAGCCCATCTTTGTTACATGCCAAAACACTGTACACTGGACAGAACGGTCAGAACCCCTTAATACTTTGCTGTGGAACCTGTATGTTAGACTATTTCTCACAGCCAGTTTCACCCGATTTTGGGTACAAGTAAGGGTTGGTTGAATAAAGACTATGTCAGTAGCAACAAAAAACGGCTCCACCCTCTCAGTTTGTAAAAGTAATTTTAGGCATGCAGAGTATTCTGCAGCCTAAATTTGCATTGATTGACGTCAAGTGTAGAACAAATGATTGCCTGGAGGCAGAGAAACATCCGCAGTCAGTTTTATAAACTTGAGGTGGAGTGCCTGAGACGTTCCATTTAAAGTCATGGACATCTGTCATCCAAGTGATCCAAATGCCCTCCCCATTACCTGATCTTATACTCCAATTGTAATTTCATTCTATTATAAGGTGTTTTTTTTTATTGTAGAATTTTGTTTTAGATGCAAGTTACATTTGGGGTGCTAGAAAACGCAAGGCAATGAGATATGAAATTTACCAGTTGGCTATGTGAAAGATGCTCGAACTTCATACTACCATGGCCAAATTTTACAGCACGCAGCCACTGCTTTTTGAGGTACTAGTATTTAACAAATTATCAAGATGAATGGTAACGTCCCACTGACCTCCAGACAACCGTGCTAACTTGGTGGTCAAGTAACTGTTTAGTATACAGAACATATGTGCATTGTCATATGCAAGATAATACACTACATAGCTACTACCATAGAGTAGCATGAGGAAACCTGTTCAGTATCCCTCCTATTATCTTTTGGGTCAAATTGTCCCCAGTCAATGTTTACGGACTCTAAAAACGTTAGCATAATTTTTTCAGTTAGATCTGTTCCTAGCTTCATTAAGACAGCATCAGCATTGAAGTTGAGATGACCTCTTTTGAGGGATTGCTGCACTTCAGAGCGCACCTACTTCAGACTACTGCATAACATGTGCATATGCTTGGTATACTCAGAAAACCACTCTCATTGATAGATCCCAGATGAGGTTGTGATGGTGCTTATGAGTATTGCATATGACAGGAAAAATCTTGCTTAAAATTTCTGAACATTTATCACATTTATATTTATTTAAATTAATTAATTAGATTAATAAACTGTGATTAATATTTAGATGTCCACATAATATTGACACATTTTTAAAAGAAAATGAAAGGCAAGTGCCATCACATTACAGAAGGAATTTTGAATCCATGAGTGCAATGACTTGTAAAAATTTCAAAGCATGACATGAACGAGGCTGCCCAATCCTGATTCTGGAGCACTACTGTCCTGTTATTTCTCAAACCAACCATAATTTGGGAGAAATAAATCCATTAAGTAGCATTACAAAAAGATTTTTACCTGCTGAGTAAAGTGTGTTTTGTTTGAGTTGGAGTGAAATCCAACAAGATGGTGTATTTTCAGGAGCAGGATTGCGCAGCCCTGGCATAGAACATTCTGCCCTTTAAATAAATGTTTATCTTGAAGTCTGTTGCCTGTTAGATCAGAGGTGAGCAACTACGGAGGTGCCTGTTCCTGGCTGTCATGCAAACTTTCTGTTGTCAATTACTTAATTGGCTTAATTAGCCAAACTCTTCGTGAAATCTTACATTAAGCTGCATTTCTTGAAAAGCTTATGATTAGCCACCGAAGACTGCTCTAGTGCCTCTAAATATAGCATTTTATTGTGATCAAACGCTTGAGTAAAATCATGCTTGCTTGTCATACTAGTTTAGTAATTTACTCAGGAAATTGGCAGAAACACAAACTTGCACACAATCCGGTCCTTAAAAACTGGAATTGCCACCCTAGAATTACAAAGAGCCTAAACCAAAGAGGCTAGTAAACGACTGGGCCATCTGAGGATGCTCCTTTTATGAGCAAGCATGACAGCGTCCCCAACATCTGTACAACTGTTTTTAGCAATCCAGCACTTTTAAAGTCTTATACTGCTCTTGTCGGTACTTTTTTGGAATGTGTGGCAAACATCAAATTTAGAATGAGCGTGCATTTCCAAAAATACAATATTTTGATAGGGTAATATTTAGTCTTGAACTGTTTTCAACAGAATACAACTTACAGGTGATTTTCAAATCAATGCTTTCATCTTTGACTTGGAGTTCCATACCACACCAACTCTTTCAGAAATTAAGGTACAGAAATGCACATCTTGAGCAGCAATTAAATTATGGTCCTGAGTTCACTCTCAGAAGCAGTTCTTGTTGTTAGGTGTTTGATATTTCTCAACTATAAAGCACCAGAATAAGAAACTAAAATATCTGCTACATCTTCATTCAAAAGATGTTAATGCTGCAAACATTTTCGATAAAGTGATCAACTTTAATACCGCAACTCGGCGTTACTTCAAGAAAAATCATTTGTCGCAACTTAAATAAATTACTTTAAAACCCCAATAAAACATACCCTCAGTATACAACTGCTGCTGAGCTCGATCAGTGTCAGCTTATTAAGAAAGCAGGCCTTAGAAATCTACTGAATAATCTGACCTTTTTTTCTCTTGTCAAAGTTACCATTTCCACAGGAAATGGTTGATATTCCTTGTAATATGAATACAAAATAGAGAATGACACATACATAAATGTTTTATACATTAACAGAAACACATGCAATACACAGATTCAGTACTGCATTTTGAAACAGACTGAATTACTTTTTATTGGAAATTTCCTTACATTATGTTCAGTTCATTTATCCAAAGCCCCTTTAGAGACCAGCCACAGTTGTTCTGTGCCAGTGTTAGACTGTTTATCACCATTTGACCATTTCACTGCCCCATTTTCATAAACAGGGCTTATGCAGAGTCATGTTCAATTTAATATACACTGTATAAATAGCATCCTAGGACTCTAAATGCTCTACAATAATTTCTGTACATTACACTGAACAGCATGAAAAGCTTTTTCATCCAGAAAGATTACAGCAGCACACAACCTAGTAATAATCTTTGATGGTTTCTTCCACACCAGAAGAGGGCAGTGTGTTCAAGTGTTGTAAATGGGATTCTACCGGCTTGAAGGCATCATAGATCAAACAACTAAAAAAATGACCCCCCAATAAAATTTGTTTCACAAATAATCTTCCCTCATTGATACTCCTTTCTATAAAAGTCTAATTTTGTGCTCATAATTATATGTTCACACTTGCTTAGGAAAAGTATTTTTATCAAATACGAATGTTGTCTTATCAAATTGTTTCCTGACTTGCTAAGCATCCATGCTCCATGATTCTAGGAAATATATGAAAATAATATTGATGCCAAGAGGCATTGAACAATTCTCAGGAGTTAGAAATGTTTTATGATTAATTGCAAGAATACTTTCTGAAAGCAATTACTATTATGGAACCTCTTTGTTGTGAAGTTAAACAGAGCAGTTATCACTCTAATCATCTCCATAATGCCTCTAAATTTCCATTGTGTTCATACACATAAATCATTTAAAAATGTTTACATCCTTTGTAAAAATGTATAGTCTTCATGAATTTGAGATGCAAAACTATTTCTGGCTTTTAATAATAACTTTGCAAAACTTGTATTTTTCAAATTGAAGCATATTCGGCTGGTTTCACAAAGATTGTCAAGTGATCCACTAAGTCACTTTTGAATCTCAAAAGAAAAATTTTCAGGCTAGCTGAATTCACATCATTGAAACTAGTCCTTTGTGTCTCCTGAGAAAAGCGGTGACACATGCATGCAATAACTTGTTTTTTTTTTGTGCTGCAGTTGTTTAATGCTTCCGACCAGCCGCAGATGTCAGTTAGATATAAACTGTGAAGCCAACATATCAAAAACCACACTGCACCTACTATCTGTACTGAACTGTGTGACTTACATTTAGGTTTTCCATCATAATTTGCATCTGTATGTTTGACCACACAGTCATTCCACATCTTGAAGTTTAAAACTACCCCATTACCGGATGATGAAAGTTTTGGGATATACAATTATGTGTGCAACTGCAAAAACAATTTCAAAAATCATGGTTGCAAAGAGCTCCGTCTATCTGCTTGGGGGATGGAGGAGTCTCAGGCTTGGAAGAGCTCCAGAATGTCGAAAATGTGTTTAGGAGAGGTTGGATAGTTAAAACCAAACTAAAATAAATAAATAAATAAATAAATAAATAAAGATTCCTGGACGAGACACATAAAATTGGCTTCTGATATCAGGACGTAACAAAAGAAAATTTATTTTAAAAAAAGGGAAAAAAAACCCGTTGATGTTAATTTTGATGCTGCATTATTTCCCAATAACACAGAATTGTGACAGGTAATTTGAACCGCAATTATCACTTATCATTTCTGTTTTCATAGTTAATGATGACACATTCTGCACTCACCCAACAAATGTTGCCTCATTCAAGTCAATACACAAAACCGGGAAGCTATTTTAATTTTTCAATTTTATCTTTTCACTCCAGCCTCATGCAGGAGAGACGGTCGCAGAGCTGAGTGCGTTTACAGGTTATTTCAACCGCAAAAAATTACATTTTTGATTTGTATTCGCAGATTTTCTTCTTTGCAGGTCTATTTAAAAATCCTCCATTTAAAAAAAAAAAAAGAATATTACCGATTCTGAGAAGATGACACTGAAAGATGAGTTAAGACTACTATCTCACGATGTGGAGGATGCCACGGATGCCATGGAATCCGACCCCATTTACACATCCGGTTGGATCTTCTTCTCACCAATTTTACGATTAAGAACGTATCCCCACAATTTATTTAAATGTGCATTGGGACATAACTATTGAGCCACTGCAAATGAAAAAGAAACTAGTGGTAGGTTCATAAAAAGAGTCCTCCAATCGATTTGTTTTCTCTTAAATTTGTGTGGACTCAATTACTTTGGAGTGAATGAAAGTTTTATCGTCTGATGACAATATATAGACTACAATGGCAGTCATGACTCGAAATACAGCAAGACGTGATTCCCTTTTGTACCACTGTTCATGCGCTTCCACGCCCTGGCATCGCCACAATACTTTCAACTTAAGATGGGAAGCTTTGATTTAAAGAGCCAGAGCAGACACCCAGCTCTGAGTCGCAAAGATCCATATCGCTCCCCATCCATAAATCGAGATTCCCGGTACTGTGCATGCGATTAGCTTGCTCTGAAGAACGTCTTCCACATCTCAGACTGTTCGCAAGATCGCTCGCAGTCAGCTGCAGTCTAGGAGCGTGTTCTTTTTCCTCTTCAGACCAGGAGAAGCCATGTGAAGACATTAATCGGGTGCCAGTTTGTCTGCATTGTAAAAAGAAAAGGGAAAAAAAAAAGGTAAACTCGAGAAAGCATGATGACAGTTGTGTCTCTCTTGCCCACGTGTTCTCACAAACCAGGGGTAACAGCAATTTTAGAGTGTTTACTGCCTAGGAGGGATCGGCAGGCAGCATTACTTCGCTCGGAGAATTCCAAGGATGTAGAAAGCTAGTTCAGTGAGGCGAGAGCGAAATGCGGTTGGACCATCGTACTTTCTCTTGCATTTGAATACAGCCCCTTAGAACTGCTTTTAGTAGAGTGTCAACCTCAAGATGCCACGATTTACACCGCGGAGCTAACGAAGAACAGGCACTGCGAGATCTATTCGAGTTATGGATGTGCTCTAAACTGTGTGACTTTTTGAAAGCGAATCTGAACTGGTGCTGAGCACAGGCAGTCGTGTACAACCCTTACCAGTAAACTTCAGCAGAAGAGGATACAGCGTAAAACGACTGTTCAAATTTCAGCTATATGCTAATTTTCGCATGTGAAAAGGTCAGTATTGGACTTATTTTTATAAATAATCATTCTCTGTGCTCATTACAGTTCGTAAGATTTTTACAATGTCTACAAGTTAGCCACTGTGGGTGTTTTCTTGACAGCTGGTAATTAACCTGAAACGTGGAGAAGATTCTACTCTTGCTTGGCTTGTATTACTGACCAGCAATAAACACGAACGTGTTTACGCAGTGAAAAATGAGATTCCATATGGAAGTTATTTTGTTTCTCCACGAACAGACTATCAATGTTAAATATAATCGTTCAAAGTTCAGAGAGCTCGCATAGTTTAAGACTATTATACACATGCCCCTTTGCTATGCATGTTTTGGTCTTCCTCGAGGATGTAGGATAATACAAGGGCAGCTGCATCGAAAACAGTGTTGTGTTGTACAATGAAGATAGTCCCTGTTTATTCATCTGAGGATAATCCAGTAGTCGGCATTATTACTGGTACAGCCTGACGGATTGAACTGAGATGAGGTCAACTTTGATCTGAAGTTTTCCTGTTTTAGATCTGCTGTTTTGTTGCATTCAAATGGATTTTAAATTAATAATAATGTTGTTTTCGTTTTTATTATTATTATTATTATTACACTATTCCAAACAACAACAACAACAACAACAACAACAACAACTTGCCAGCGAAGATTTGATTCTATTCTGATCAGTTTTCTTTAGGATATACATAAGTTATGCTTGGGACCACAAACAGAATAGGCGACTTCCCAATAACTTTTTCTTTACACCGCATAGAGGTGTATCTAAAGTTTATAGTACAGCTGACAAGACAAGGGGTTTGTACAAAGGACCAATGAAGACTTTCCTTTTCTCTGACAAGATCATATTATCCTATGAGATAATACTGAATGATGATCCCTCATTTGCTCCCTTAGGAGAAAATATTAATTCACATCACTGAACAGTGAATATTCTTTATTCATCGAAGAGCTTGGCCCTTCTTTAAACTGTAATTGGTCATTTATAAAACATAGATACAATTCACTGTAATGCTAAACTTTTTCCCGTGCTGAACCATGTTCAGCAGATACACCTCTGGCTCTTCGGTCTCTAAGCTCTTCTGACTTGATGTTGCCTTTGTTTCACTTTAATTCACAAAAAGTCAAGCAGTTGGAAGAGATCTGAAATCCACTTTGTCTTCATTTTTAGCACAAAGTATTTGATATGATTAGGTATTTTTGCACACAAAAAAATTAACAGCAGCAGTAAGAGCCAAAACTGTACTGCACTGTTGCTATTGATGTGCAGCACTCACACCACTTCTGCAAGACAGTCAGTGACGGCTGCAAGACAGTCAGCTAGCACCGCGGGCCACTCTCCACTGTTGCGGGACAGTCAGCAAGTGCTATAGGACACTCTCTCCCACTGTTGCAAGACAGTCAGCGAGTGTTGTTCAACATTCTCACCACATCTTCACGCCAGTCAACTGGTTTAGTGAGACAGTTCCCTACTGTTGCTCGAAACTGTTTGGACATAGCCTACACGTACTTCCACAAGACAGGCAAGCCACTGTTTTATCAAATGATTATGATTGACAAAAAAATCGATCCACAAAAATCGCCAGACAACTTTCATACTGACATCCAAGAACAGCTGCAATTATTTTGTGATTTAAGTGTTTTTGTCTGCTTGTTTATTTATCTTTCTGTTATTCTTGTTTGTAAATTTATTTTGTTCACAGGGATAGCAGAAACTGCACATGCACTGTTGCTGTTGTAAATGTTACATGGAACAATTGTGCAATTGTGGAACCACTGTTATACAAATCACTCACCACACCCTCAAAAACTCTCAGTCCGCCAGTTTTCTGGAGAACAGATATCCCCACTGAACAAAACAACTGACCCAGGCAACATAACGACAGTGAAATACAAAATCTTATAACATTGCTTTGTTTAAGTCATAGACTGTATAAAAAGATGGACGAAGCTACCGTGACATCACCCATTGGTTTCAGCATACCATAAAGGAAGCCTCGATTTTGGCAATTTGAATTGCGCCATGTTGTCATTTTGAAACCGGATGTGATTTCTATTGGACCAGAGCGTGTATTGAAGATCCAGGGAGGACCGTGGCTCTGGATCTGACCATATCGGATGAGGACCAGAGGATAGCCACGCCCCTAAAGCATATTCTGGCTTTATCCTTTATTCTAGTCTATATGGGACCATAATTTACAAAAATGAACATCATGATATATCGAAGGAGACCTGAAACTTGCTATAGCTACCATAAAATAATGTGAAAAATCATTATTTAAATGAAAAATCAGGTGGGAAAGTAGGGTCATTTTCTCAGAGACTTCTATAGCATTGAACTTCTTTTTGCAACCACCGACGTCGCCATCTGCTGGCCATTAAATAGAATGCCATTTTACGGTACTTCCGCATGGGCTTCATTTATCAGACCAGGGTGCTGCATCCATCTTTTTAATACAGTCTATGGTTTAAGTTGATTTGTCTTCACAAAGTTGGTCACCAGGCATCTATTTTCAAATTATAGATTTGTAATTGGCAGTCACTACTTGGGTGGTTCAGGTGTCAGTATTGATCATCCTGTGAGTTATGTTTGAGACAGCTGGATCGTGTCCCCTCTGTTGTCTGGTATCCTAGCTATGGCTATTCTTTTCTGCAATTGTTTATATTCATAATGGGAATATAAGAAGTCATATATGTTTCTGCTTCAAAACTGGTGGAGTCAAGTTCAATATTCAGCACACCAAGCGAAATGAGGGTTGTGTTTTTGGCTAAGTTGTAGTTGTATGTCTAGAGTTAGAGCAATAATCGTGCACACTTGGCATAAGAATTCTTGGCATAAGGTAGGAATTTGCATTCAAAATTCACACTTTAAATCTCTCGTACTTATGCTCAAATATCAGTGCAGTATATTATTAGAATATTTAATATTTTACTTGCAGATCTTGTTTTGTATGTATTGTCAAAATGATTAAAAATTTGTAAAACGAGCAAAGTTATTTCCCCTGAGGATTTTCTTGGCTAAACAAGTTCCAGTATTACTCGGGCCAAGGTTCATTTAATTCTTAACAATATTATTTGTACTTCTCTCTTTAGACTGGCTAATTTACTTAATACACTTCAAACGCCATTCACCCCACAATATCTTGTGTATCATTAACCTGACAGAACTGAAGCATCCAAAATAAATCTAAAAAATGTAATAAGGCAAATGCCAATGGTAATGGGAGGATTGAATCACCGAATGTATAGTGCAGTCGTATTATCCCACAGTAATATATTAATAAAAATACACAGCCTTCAAATAAAACTTGTGGGATTTACTCGTTTTTGTTTTTGTTGAATTAAAACCTGAAATTAAAGGCATGCTATTTTTCGGTTCTGAGATACCAGTTAGATGTCTAGAGTGGAGTAACCATATACCTTGATATTCAGATATGTTCAGAGAATAAATCAATTCTCCCACTGAGGGGTTGACGGAATTACAATAAATTAGCAGTGTATTCTGACTGAGCAGAGCTCTGAGAGATGTAACTGGGTGTGACGAGCGGATGCTGTGTGGTACTACAAGGCTCCATGGCTAGCATAGCATCGGTGCTGCCAGGAGAGAATGCTCCAGATGGCCTTGGAGTATGCTCAGCTTCCACAGATCTCGCTTGGCATGAGGGTAGCCTGGCCACCTGTGTGGATATGTGCGCTCACAGTGCATGTGGCTGTGGTCAAAGCATTGAATTATACTCTCTGAAACACTCAACCTGGTAGCATCAAGACCAGAATTGTTTTTCACATTCGTACATTAAAGACTCGAGGTGTTCAGTACTCGACAAGCTAGCGAAATTCGTTATAGCACACACTGCGAATTAGCTTGGGTGGGCCTTCTGTGAGCTGGGGTTGCGTGCAGTGCTGAAGCAGAGAGGGACTGCATAAGCGCACAGTGACTTCAGACAGATAACCTCTTGTATCCATTAGGAGGCCTAAGATACTTAGTGGGAAGCTTCTTCATTTCCCCTCTCCCATCTGCCTCACCAGGGATGGGCCATATATTCTACACTCTGATCACACTGAATTATTTCTCTGTTCACTATAAATAGCTTTTTCTGGTACACCTCCGCACTTTAGACTGAGAATCCATGGCTTCCACTATGGCAAAAATTATATGGGAATCTATGGCAAAAATACCTCTTGATTATGTCTATGGAGAATCATTGATACAGCTGCTTTGAAAATAATTTCAGAGATTAAAAACAAAGGCATGACGAGTAGGTAATGCATTTAGTTGCTTTTTGTTACCACAGTTATTGCCTGATGAGTGAGTGTGGGATACTCTGTATTTACTGTGGTGAATGAATCATTGTGGCATACTGAAGATGCATTAATGCAATATGATCTCATTGGAAAATAGGCATTGTATCAAGCCATGTATTTTTTAATGGACCTTGGGGCAACCTGCACCCATCAGAATTCAATCTGTCTTGCAGAATGCGGGAAATACTATTCCATCCAGCCTGTTTAACGGGCAAAAGGTCACCTGTTAATTATTAATTTGGGACATCAAACAATCCTCAAAAGGCATTCATTTGAAATGGGTTATCCTTGAATAATATATTAACAGGATTCCCTTACCTCCAAACGGGGAGCACTGTTTAGTATCTTACCACTTCATGCACTCTTTCATATTTGGGTAACCTTTCCTGTAATTTATTTCTATATCTTGTGTGGAACAGAAGGCGTTTACAATTCACGCTCTCGCAGATGCATCTAATAGGCTCCTTAATTCTGTGGGAATAAGCCTCTTGGGACAGTTCATACATTTTTTAGCACTGAGCTAATGTGTGTTTACTATCTGCAGGGAGAAAAGAGACCCTTGCTGCATTAAAAAAAGTGTACTTTGGTTATGAATTACATGTTTCGCCCGCATGCGGTACTTACTCTGATTCATATGACTGCTCATCACAGCTGTGCCAAAGTATTCTTCCCTTAAGTATCTATTTTTAATCTCAAAGAAACAATAAGTGACGATAGGCAGTGGGAAATGTATTGTTGTGTGAAACACTGTGAACTGAAATTGAAAATGCTGTCGAATGTGTTTAGACATATTTGCAGGTCCTCATTGGAAACCACTGCCTAAGGACAGAGGTTTTTCTTTGTGCAGTTCTTGTATTTAACAGTCACTCCCAATTTGAAATGACCAGTCATTTTTATTGGCCAACTGTTCGCTTCAACATCCCTCAAAAGAACAGGCAATCAGCTGGTACTTATTCTCCCTGCCTCACACCACCTGCACAGCCATTTAACCTGGAGTGATTTATATGACCGTTCAATATGTGCCTTGCACCGCAGTGTGCTTTATGCAACTTAATTATGCAAAAAGGTTCTTTTTATTTTGGTGCGGGAGTGTCATTCCACAAGGAAAGAGAAAGTTACGATTGAGCCTCGCTCTCACTCACATGGCTGTGCTTCCTTGAATTATGTAAATAATTGATTAGCTTAAGTTAAAACAACCTCACTATATCCTTTTTTTTTTTTTTTTTTTGCTAGTATTCGTATTTTAATGGCATAGAATGCTTCACAGCCTTACTGGTTGACTGAAAATACTCAAAGCGATAATATCATTGTTCTCTTGCAGTTAAATTTAGGACTGATATCAAAGGCTACATCACCACTGCAATGCAAATACTGGCAACAAAAAAAAAGGTTGAAAATGTTCAGTTCTTCATCACAGATTCAGTGGTGTCCTTTAAAGCCCACAAGAAACCAAGTGTGATCATTTCAGAACATGCTTGCACTGAGTCATAAATAGGCCAACAAATGATGGTGTAACTTGAGTGGGTGTCATTACCATCTTCTATAAAACCATATATGTGACCTGTCACGCAAAAAGGGTACTATCCAACCAAAACAGTCCAGTCTTTAATCTGCGTAGTAGAGACTAGCAATCAGTGATACTGAAGTGCAGAAGACAGCTAATTTCACTAACAGCTGCTTCTTTCGATCTGAAATGAATTGGAATCTGACCTTTGAACTTTGCTTTTCTATTTAAGCGAATATCTCAAAAACTACTTCCTGGAGGATAGTATCCCTTTCGCGTGACAGATCACATATTACTTAAAAATAATAATGTTACTCTTGTAACATCAGTGACTACTGTAAGCCTGGGCCATGCTAAAAGATTGTCACATGGGCTATTTATATAATGCAAATTTTAGTAACTGCCATTCACAATGTCGCTGAGGAAATGAACCTGAAAAGTGAAACTAAGAATTCGAGTTTAATACTTGTCTTGCAGAGTTAGCTGTTTTCCTAGGAATCTGCTGAGGTTCCATCTAGCGTTATTCATCTGATCCAGAGCTAAAAAAAAAAAAAAAAAAAAATTAAATGGAAAATATGCAATGAAATCCTATTTGCATCTTAATGCATTTGTGGACAGATTTACCAGATATTAAACACGATTTAACACATACTTGGCTGGAGAAAGAACAAGTAATAAAGCCACTTGAGACATCAGTTGCATTAATAGTCACTAAAAAAATGTCTCAGTTGTACTGAAAAGTCATCACTGATGTAAAATATTTTTATAATCATTCCTTTGAAAACTGTGCCCATTCTAAGAATGCCCATTTGTCCACTATTATCAGATTTGATACCTTTGTGTCTTTTTTTCATGAAGAAAGAAAATGGCTTTGTTTGTTGAGGGATAAACGATTTACGCACACATAAGTAAGGTCACTGTCTGGATGCTGAAGCATCTCTATAGAGTCTTGTGTAGTTGATGTTGTTGTACCTGGAAAACATAGCCTAGCCAAGCTCGTTATTCGCTATCCCTGTCACCAGGTGTCAGCGCTATAATTCTTGCCCAATAAAGTGACCAGTTGCCAGGGTATCGATCAGCTTGGCGGCAAAAATTCCCTCCGTAGATTATAGCAATTCATTTGACTCAAGCCCTGTCAGTTAGTAATTAGCTAATCACCTGTTCAGCCATGCCATACTCAGTCAATGCAATAATTAGATTAAAGCAGTCAATCCGCCCACCCTTAAAGAAATAATGAGTGTCCCATATTACACCATGTTTTGGAAATTGCATATTATTCCACGAAGTGTACCCAGTATGTTATGATGAGGTTCTTTATAGAAAAAAATAGTTCCGTTTATTTTTTTAATACAAATGAGTTATCATTCTTACCCCTAGAGCTGAACAGAAAATTTTTGATGCCCATTTCATCATTCTTTTTTATATGCTCTGCATTGACAAGCTTATTAATCTGGAATGCCATGAGTGTGTCTCTGCCCTTTCTTTCAAAATGTTTTTTGGAAAAATTAACAAAGATGGGATCTGTTAATCAACCTGGACATCATAGGCTGTATGTTCCAACAGGAGTCAGATCTCAAATTTGAAGCTATGTAAGTTGGAATATCAGGAGCCCATCAAGGACGTTACCCATCATTACTGGGTACATAGCTAGAGAGCTGGACGCCACTTTCTTAGCTTATGACTTAATATTGTAATTCTGATAAAGTTGGAACAGCATGGGAAATGCAAATAGATTCAAAAGGGACTGATGTGAAAAGTCCATTCACCATCTACTACGTTGAAAACAGTACAGTAACAGTATTGTATGTTCTAACCTGTGAGCTTAATTGCTTACTGAAAAATACATTGTGTTGACTGCAAAAAAGTTAGCACAGTTGACTGTTTACCTCTCTTTAACATCTCCATGTTTTTTAATCACACTCATTAAGTATTTGGGCTCTGAAGAGACTGGTTGGTAATATTGAGCAAGCAGAATTTCACCATTTTTCCATTATGCAGGTGTGTAATTGTTCAGAGTTTTTGTTGCTGCATATTTTGTTTCATAATGCACCATACATACTCAAGTGGGCGCAGATCAGGACTGCAGGCTGGCCATTCTAGCACCCGCAGTCATGTACTTGTCACATGCGCAGAATGTGGTTTAACATTGTCTTTCTGGAAAAAGCAGGAACATGCCTGGAACAGAAGACGTGTGGATGGCTGAATAT
Organism: Gymnothorax javanicus; assembly: GCA_029692085.1. Lineage (NCBI taxonomy): Eukaryota > Metazoa > Chordata > Actinopteri > Anguilliformes > Muraenidae > Gymnothorax > Gymnothorax javanicus. The sequence continues at coordinate 19,911,542 of CM056207.1, read as the reverse complement.
GTTGCTCCAAAATTCATGTATATTTTTCTGCATCAATGGTATCCTTGCAAATGTGCAAGTCACCCATGCCATGTGCCCTGCCACACCCCTATACCACGACAGACATTGGCACTGGTGCTGATGCTAATGATAGCTTGGGTTGTCCTTGTTGTCTTTGGACCGGAGATCACAGCAACATTCTTCTGCTAAAACCACTTAAAAGTCTGACTTTTTTGGACCACTAAACATGCTTCTATTGTGCTACTGTCCATTTCAAATGACACTGAGCCCAGAGGAATCGGGACCACTTTTGGAGAGTGTTGTATGGATGCTGCTTTGCATAGAAAAAGCTTTAAATTTCATCTGTAGATGCAATGGCAAATGTTGTTGACTGGCAATGGTTCACCAAAGTATTTTCCAGTACAGGTTGTAATATTCATCAGAGTCGCTTGGCAGTCCTTAAGACAGCAATGTTTTAAGTGAGGTCATGCCAGAATTCTGACTAATTTGCCCTTTAGGAATAAATTATTTGGAAGATGGATTATTAGCTTGCTCATCTGTTGGAAAATTCGCGAGCCTCAACCCATCTCTGCTCTTGAGGGACTTGGCCTTTTTTGGAGGCTCCTTTTACATTATAACATGATCAGCTAACCTATTTAACATCATCTGTTCCAAATCATCTTATTATTGCAACTTCTCACATCATCATTTGTCCTAAATTTGGCCTACGCCAACATTTTTGGAGTCTGGGGCAGTCATCTGGGTTGAAGTTGCATTTTCAATGAACAATTGATATTTCAAGTCAAAACATCAAACAATATGTGAAACTGTTTATGCTGCTATCTTGACCAGGACTCCCTGGGAGAAGTTCTTGTATCTCAATGGAACCTTCCTGGCTAAATAAAGGATAAATAAAATGTGTTGTTGTAGTATTTACAATATATTGGAGACTGAAAGTACTTTTAAAATCACTCCTTTTTTCTTTCATTTACAATTTCCATAATGTTTTAACTTTTTTGGAATTGAGGTTGTTTGTGCAGCTGGACAAATTATATTTAAACACTCTGAAATAGCACATTCTGCTCATGGCCAGTGTGATTAGTCTTGTTTGAAATTTCTTTAGTTTCTAAATATACTGTTGTCAATGATGTCATATCATAAAATGTTGGGTATCACCACTATCTTAGAGCAGGCCAACCAAGCAGAGCTTTATGTGAATAATGGTAAAAAATGATTGCCTATTTTCCAGGGAGCCAAGCTGTGACACGGAAACTGTACCCTATTGTGACTGGGCCATCCTACCTCATGTTATTTTATTTCCTTCTGCATCAACAATAGTTTGAAGTACAACAAAGTTTATATTTTACCTGTGTAAAGGTGTCATGTCGGATTGCACAATCAATACCATGTATACACGTTTCTAAAATATCTGACATTTAAAATATGCCAGCCAACTTGTGGAGTCTGCACTTCAGAGTTTGTATCGGTATTGTAGATGAAGAGTATTGAATCAATTGCTATAAAATGCTGACTTTCTGCCCATGCAAAAACTGTCATTTAAAATGCATGAAAAAATGCAGATGCTTAGAAGTTGAAGCTCCTGAGGGCTACATTAGACGAGTAGACTGATCAGAAGTCGACAGAATTCCATGTGAGCAAAGCTGGGCTACCACTAGTGATGTGTACTTGTGTTTAATTGCTTGCCAGCATGAAGCAACCCCACCCTTCCTTAACAATTCCTTTTATGCTTCCCACTGGTATTCACTTCAGAACTTCTTGTAGAGAGGAAGTTTGGTTGTGGGTATACCCTAATAAGGATGTGATGATCATAGATTGCAGGTGCCTGTCGAGGAAAGATGATCGCTGTCCATGGTTCTGAACCTTCTCTATCAGCATGCAAATTTGTGAAATACTGCATTATGTGCTGTGTCCTGCATCATAGTCCAGCATATCACCATTATATCAAATAACATGTGGCTTGCAATAGCTGGGAACTGAAAATGGAATGAAGAAATGTGGGAATGTTACTTCTGCCGGGCATTTTGTTTCTTGCTGTTCTTCATGGCTTGCAAAAGGTTTATTTCCATTCAGTTAAAGGTAGCAATGCAACATTTTGCTCCTAAGGACATTGAAGCAATTTGTGTCTTTTAAGAACGTCAAGAGATTCCTAGTATGTGATTACTGCTGGGGTACTATGGGCCCAAACAGCTAGAATGTTCAATTTACTCATAGCGTTTCTTCAAGTGTTTTCACCTGGGAGTTTTTATTGGTAAATTGTCGACAAAGAACGGAACATTTGAAGACTGATGATAGATAAGTGCATTTCCATTAGATGAATCAGTTTTTAGCTTTTAAAGGAAAATAACTACTTTTCAAGCTGTGCCATCCTGCAAAACATTTTTAGGGAGCATTATTTGCTGTACATACTGCAATATGATAAGCACTGGATGTAGATTCTAATCACCCCCCCCCCAAGTTTTTCCGCCAATGAGATCTTGATCATTCAAAAATGTCACAATGTTAAACTATAAAACATTGCTTTTCATACTCATTCAACCATTGATCCTCAGACTTGAACATGTTTCCTCGGTTACGCTGTTTACAAAATGCCAGCATTTTCACACCTCAGATCCTCCCACCACACACTGCTGCCACTAGAGTCCTTCCTGGACAAGCAAGCAGTGCATAATCATACGTCAAGTAACCCTTCAGTCTCTCACATTATTATTGAAAAGGGTTGAGTTAAAAAATGTCTCACACCAGTATGATCCCATATCATCAGTTAGAAAATTAAACCATTCCTCAAAGTGCCAGGTACACTTGGAACTGAAGCAGCATTTTGATATGCAGCTTCTATTCATTACCATTCGTTTTCTCAAAATCTGTTGAGGCAGCATTAGTGATGCAGCTTTTTACTTGCTGCAATTTCACCAGCACACAAAAAGATGAAGGTGTAGGACCATTCATTTTCATTTCTTTGGAAATATTATTCTGATTGTAGAAGTGCAGCTATATGCATTAAATGGAATTCAGAGACTGCCTGGGCACATTCACTCCTTAGATCGCTAGACAATGAATAGGCCACTGATAACCAGTTCAATGAGAAAAAAATAATATTTATACTTCAAGAGTGAAAGCCACCAATTTTTTGTATTATGGGGCGAGTTCAAAAATGATTCACAGTTTGTGTTTCAGAACAAAGTTTCGCTGATGTTAATAACTGCTGTGGGAAGCAATAAAGATACCTGCCGCCATGAAACTACTCCAGGATATGTGCCTTTCTGCAGTAGCCTTGGAATTGTGACCTTGCCAAAAATACCAGCTTTATTTTTGTTGAGACTGGGTCACAAGGATAAATTTTTATCAGCTTGGTTACTGTTCCTCTTTGTCAATGCAATTTTATTTTATCTTTGGCAGTTATTGAATCATTGGCACCACTCTCCTGCCGCACAAAACAATTTAGCAGTTTTTGTGACGATGAATCTGAAAATCTGGTAAATAGTTTTTTTTTTGCCTCTCAGGAACTTAGTTGTCTCCTGTAACTTGGATACTCACCGTAAAATGCTGGTAGCAGGAGCTCTCTAATAGATAACATATCATGCTGACTGGAATTCAATGTAGTATAATTTGCCCGTATAGCTACCTTAGTAATTGTGATTCAGTATGTTAATAATCCTTTTTTTATATCATGATTCTGTCATTGTATCCAACCCCTTGTAGCCATAAAAATTATGTGAGCGTACAGTACTGCGTGAAAGTTTTTTGCACATTGAGAACTATTTCTGTGGCAAAGATGCTTCCAAAGATCATGAAATGAAAGGGTTCTAAACACTGAAAGATAGCCATGCAAAGCGTGGTAATAGACCCACATGGCAGTCTTGTCAATGACATGTAAAAAATTTTCCAGTCATCACCAAAATCAATAGGGATCCTCTCCATATCACCAGTGACCCTCAAAAAGAAAATGGAAAGAATCCAACAAAAATGGTTGTGTGTAGAGTAATAACATTGTGGATGGATCAACAGATGGACAGGGGCGATTGCAATATATACCAATCCAGTGGAGTAGGCATATAAAAAAGCTCTATAATGATATGTTTACTGTTAAGAACTAAATCAAAACGATGTTTGGTTTTGCTACCCCTTTCCTAAAAATTACAAACACTGACTTGGAGTTTTATAGTTAATATGATAATTAGCGGTTTAGTTGTTCTAAGCAAGTTGGAGAACTTGCCACAGTTCTTTTGCAGGCTTACAGTCTCATTTGGGTCTGCTTCTCCGGTTAATCCCGGACAGCCTTGATTATGTTGAGATCAAGGCTCTCTCAAGGCTATATTTTACATGTCAACCGTTTTTAATGAAATACAAACATTTTTTGTAAGTGACTTTTAAATTAACGTTTGATGTCTCAAATGTGCTTTTTATCCACAAGCATCACTAATGTGGAAACAAAAAATAAACATTGAAGACAAAATTTAAATTAAAAGAATGTAGGGTGTGTAAAACTTTTGCATAGTACTGTATGAATGCTAATGCTGCAATTTTAACATAATTCTTCCAGCGGCGAATATAAGTATTCTTACAAATTAAGTTTGTCAAGTATTTTTACAATCGTAGATGACCTAGGCGAATATAAGGCACAATCAGCTTTTTATTTACCAGTCAGCATAATCGCCACCACTTGCCAACTTCTTAGGTCCAGTTGGAAGTTTGATACAAGTTATGTAGATTTTTTTTTTTTTTTGTCTTACCACATTGAGCTATAAAATTACTTGTAGGAAACTTAGTAACATACTTTACATTTATTTAAATCAAGGGCATCAGCATTTGAAGTACTGCCGAGATTTGGCCTGCGATTGAAATGGTTTACTCTCGCCTTTACGGATACACAATAGGACCAAGGTAAAGCATGATAACAGATTTGAATTTCAATGTACCACTACACTTTCAACCGCAGACTCCATAATGGAGTTATTTGAATTTTCTACTTAGCATATCAATTAACCTTAAGTGAAGTATCATTGAATAAGATAACTGCAAAAATGCAAGAGAAAAACCATGAATGACGCATCAACAGAATCAAGGCAGCCAAAGAATACATGAATAACTGAAAAAATGGCCTCAAAGTATGTATGCTGTTTCTACTTTTCTCAATAAAGTAGAGTTCATCAGTGCTGTTTTACTTCAAAAGTGAAAGCCACCAATTCTTTGAATTATGGACTAAGTGGAAAAATTACTTCACATTCTGCTTTTCAAAACATTTCAATAGGTTTTACTGATGTTTCAATCCTTCACCCATCAGGGACAAGCACATAAATGTCCTGAGTTCAATATGAAGTCATCTTAAACTGGAGCACCCAGGAGGGTGGGGTGGGGGGTCGTGTGTGTTTGTGGTCTTTATAAGAGGACAGCATGATTAGCCAAAGCTGAGCTGTGTGTATGTCAATCTCCAGTGCGGCCCTGGTTTTATTTACACTGTCACAACTTGGAGATGCACCAGGTCTGCGGACAAGAACTGCAGACAGTGAACTCGAGAATGATGAGTAATCTGTCCACTGTCATTAACCAGTCCTCCTGCTGAGGGAGAACCGATGGTGCTTAATGCAGGAGACCTGAGGAGGGCAGTGTCACAGTAGTGCTCACAGCGCCCTGTCTGTACTCTTACACTGTACCCAGTGCTTTTCTACTGCGTACTCAACTACACAGTTAAAACAAAGAACCTGGACCGAAGCTGCCACATCACCCAACTGCATGCCTGGCAGCACTAGCTGTAACTAGATAGCACTGAAACATCCTTTAGAAGAGTCCAGCAGGGATATAGCTGTGTTAACATCTGGCATTCATATGCATCCATTTTTCATGAAGGTTTGTCCTTATATTAGGCTAATGCTATATAACTAGGTTGGGGTCAGTGGCAGTTGAAATTGCTGCTATCAACAGAACATAAAATGCACAGTCCCAAGCACATTTTAATTATGCTTTTTAGCCATTAAAACATTAAACTGTAATAGTGCGATCAGAGTGGACTTGGCAAGCTTACTTGCAGCTGGCGTATAGTTTCTTCAATTGTGGTGGTCGCCAAACGGGGTCACAGTGACTGCTCAACAGTGCCTGTCAATAACTGCCCTGGGGAGGGAGTTAACCCGGCCATACAGCTTTGTCTGCCCATTGTGAGACACACTGTCCTCTACTTCACTCTTCTGTCCCTGTCAGACTCAGAGAGACATGTCACATCGTACGAGGGCCGCTAAGGGAAGTAAACGCAGGGAAGTTGCTACCAGTGCTAGACATTCACTTCCTTTTCACAGTAGTCCCCTTGTCCTTCTCCCTCCGCACTGGCCCGGCTCCTCCATCTCTACCATGTCCTCTACATCTCCACCTGCTAACGTTTGCGGCATTTCCCCGGGTGGTGTGCCTCATATACCACAGGCTTCAAAATTACTGGCACCCCTGACTGGCAATGCACAGACAATACTTTAAAAAATTATAAAAATATATATTTATAGAGAAACTTTAAATAATAACATGTGAGAAATACCGTACAATGTTAATGTTCCAATGGAACCAGCCAAAATCATTTACTGATTTAATAAAAAAATCAATTTCCTCCAAATTAAGGTTTCACAATTAATGGCACCCTTAAAAATTATTGTAAATCTACTAAAATTAAACGCGGTATTAAATTCCACTTACTTAAGCTTTATCTAAGTGTTAAGGAACTATATTGAGCCATTACATCACTTCCTGTTTCACTAGGAATTTAAAATAAGGTAATTTTCACGCAATATCTCTTTGTCATCCAACACCATGAATAAAATCAAAACAACTGTCAGTTCAAAAGAGGCAGATGATCATACACCTTCATAAATCTGGTAATGGCTACACGAAGATGAACAATTGAATATGCCACTGAGCACTACTTACAAAGTTCATCCGTGCACTTCAATGGTTCCAACTATGTATGTGAGCAACTTTGCTTTTTGGAAATGCACCCCAGGTCCAAAACTGCCGCAGATACGGTCTGGAGTGGCTTGCCAAATGGAATGCACCCCCTGTGGGCAGTTTTAGTCGCTCAGTTGGTGAATTCACTCATTAATAAAATTTACCAGTCTGTTTGTGAAGAAATATGAAGTACACTTGCATTTACGGCAAACGTAGCCGCGCAAGCACCAGGGAAATTTGTGTTGAATAACAATCAAATACAGACCTGTCTCAGTATTAACACCATCAATTTGTGGTATGGAATTATAGTGTATTATACGCAGAACAAACACTTCTCTCAACCACAGCCAGTTCTACACCTCTGTGAGAGTAGTGTAATACTGTTATGCTTTAATGTGCTGATAATGGGTGATGGAGCGTCTAATGATGGCTGTAGCATAAGTACTCGCTGATGTTTACATATAGCAGACATGTCTTGGCTGGCACCATTTACCCTGTCGCACAGCTTAACTTCTACCACAGGCACTCAGGTATAAAATTTTTAAATCGGTTTTATTGCTGTTAGTTGAGTTCAGTTTCAGTAAGATATTAAACATGCATATCATATAAAATAATTCAGCTCAGTGCTCTCCGCGAGTTTGTTGTGGTATTGTATCCAAAATATTTTGCAGTAGATGTGATCTACTGGCAAAAAAACTGGCAAAAAAAAAAAAAAAAACGGTTCTTGGCGCTGCATCAAATAATTCATGGGAACAGGCACTCTGGAAACCTGGGAATTTTACATGTAATAAGGAACATAAATATTTAACAGTGGCTCCCCAGCAAGTTCTTTGAAAAAAAAAAAAAAAAAGATGATGAGCATTAATGAATGATCTGACTATCTGTCTTGTTCTTTTGAGGCAGGTTGTTTTGAGCTATCTGACATCGATGTCTGTCAGTTAATTCTATGCAGCAAGCTTTAGAATAGTGAGATAAGGTATGGAGCGTGAGGAGACACCATTAATAGCTGGTCTGAGATGATGAAACAGACTGAATAATGAAAGGTTTACGTGCAGCAGTGGTACTGGTGTCAGTGATGTCTCACAACACAGCCCCCCCCCACCCCCCCAAGATGAATTACAGTACGGTCCAGTAAACATAGATCTGCTTTAACAGCTTGCATCTTTATCTCTGTATAGTAATTCAGATGGTTTATTGAGTTCGTTGAGTCATTTTTGGAGGTGTTATTTCAAAGGGTCTCCAGCTGATATGACACTAAAACAATTACTTTTGTTTTTCAACTTTTTTGGTGTTTCAATTCAGTCTTGATTCACTCTAATTAACTGAAAAGTTCCCCGCTCAGTTCTTTTTATTTCAAATAGCGAGGGTACGAAGGGATTCAAAAACCATTAGCAAGATTTTGTCAGCTATGTTTTATGCCTCCTGGCATGATACAGGTGTATTCTCTGGGATAAATGCAATAGGACGGTATTTTGTAATAGATGGTTTAATGTAGCGCCTGCATCATTAGTAAATGTTTCACAGAGCTGGGTGCATTATCTGGTGATGGCTGAATCCAATAATTGAAGTGCCTGCCCTTCAAAACAAGGATTGTCTTTGTGTTATAATTAAGAGCTAAATGCTGTACCCCAGTGAAGTGATAAGACATATTGACAGAAACAGTCATTGAACATAATTGTTTGCTTTCTCCAAGCTACAATGCCAAATCATTGCATTCTCCACAGTAATGCAAGTCCCTGCTGTGCAGAGTGCATTACCCACCCTCATGACTTCTGAAATGTTTACATTTGGGAGGTTGAGACCGAATAAAAAGCTTTTAGAGTTATGGAAGAATCTAATTATCTGTTTAGTACAATGTTTACAAGTTATCCATAAGTAACCAATTGTGCTCTACAGAGAGTCCATATCCTTGCCTGTAATGAATATATGTAATGATAGCTGAGAGGTAAGCCCTATAGGTTTTCCTCCTCACCTGCGCATATCTCTGTTATGTTGTTTCATTATTTACTTTTTAATGTACTTTTGAGCAAATAAATAAATAAAAGACTATTTAGCTCACCTCAACCAAAAAAAGAGCTTATTCTTTGAGCCTCACACTCCATGAAAATTTATCCACTTCTTTAAGTTTACTTGCACTCTTGTGACTTGTAAAATAATAATAATTAACAACAACAAAATAATAATAATAATAATTATTATTATTATTATTATTATTACTATTATTATATTGATGACTCATCACCAATAATTTCTCTTGAATATTGATATATGGCAGCATAAGGGGGAAAAAACATCGAACAAATCGTAAATCCGGAGCTTCACTAAATGCTGTTGAGAACTATTTTTTATGTGTTAGTATATGTCAGATGCACTTGTTTACACCTAGTTGCCATGGTAATGACTGCTCTTAGAATGATACAATTTGATAAAGGTAACTCAGGGGTTGGATATTTTTAAAATGCTGCCTCTAACAAATAACAGTTTTTGCACCGTTTTCACCTCCTTTCTCTTACACGCAGCACAAAGTGGCACCAAGCTGAACACAAGTGTCACTGCTAGTTTCAGACCAACGCAGTTATAGTTTTCTTGTCTAGAGCACATGTTGTTTAAATAGCAAATATACTTGTGCCCGTATGAGAACCCATGGGTGTATTGGTCTTAAAATGAGGTGTAGCCAGGTGCACTGTTGGCACATTGCTATCTTGAGATATGAGAAAGCAACTGTGCGATTTACCATAAAAAAACCCGGTCTTAAGTCAATGGCCAGCATTTTACTGTTATTTTTGGGGCACATTATTACGATACTTATATGTACCAACATAGGCAGGTGCGTAATGAACACACACTATTCTTTATCAACATTTTTGGAGATTACAGTGATCTGCTTTCCATATTTTGGAAATTACAGTGAACAAATTCCATACTTATCAGTATATTTGTTTGTGATGTCATCAAACAAGTAGTGTATAGCTTTGGACAGAAGGTACACAGACCATTGAGTGCATGAGCAGATCCCTTTCTTCTGCAGAGAGCCATTCTTTCCTAGTTCTTGGCAAATCTGCCATTGTAGTATTGAAACAGAATGGGAGATGATAATCTGATTGCTTTATTTCATGTTACACTCAAACCACACCTATTAAGAGACAAGCTACAATCCCTTTGAATCATGTGCCTTACTAAGCGTGCAGATTATCAGCCATTAAAATAGCAAAAGTAGATTTGGACACGCCCTAAATGCACTTGTGCCATGTGCTTTACACTGTGCACTCAGATTGTTAAAATGTAGCCCCCAGTGGAAGTGATTGGGACTGTATCATTTACAACATATATGGAATGTGAATTCTTGGTGCGAAATCATATTTTCTTCATAGTATGGTTCAGCCATGACAGATATGTGTTAGGTGCTCACAGCATATACACTATGTGAAATGAGTAGAAATACATAAACATTTATGGGATGATTACATGATTCATTGACTCAGTGAAAGGAGTTAACACAGCATATGCACGGACGTTCAGTATCAGCAGCTCATAAATTGAAGCGTGTTACTTGTACAACTGGTTTAAAATGCTTGTGTTTTATGCTAGATGGCATGATGGGTACAAATTTGTGACCATATTGCCATTAATAGAACATAAAGTTATTCTGATGAATCATGACAATCGAAGGCAATAACATCATTAACAATCCACCCCTCAGATGTCAGTCACTTTCAACCATCATTTTGCTGTTCTATTTTGATCACAGTAATCTAGTAATATACTGCAGTCTGATGTATTCTGTGATCTAATATATTATTGCTAATACAAGTACAGTATTCTTATAGTATGGGTTAAGCTGATGCTGTTTGTGGTAAACTGTGATCAATTTCTCAAGGACCGAATCATTTATGTTGTTTGCTTTATTTTACATACTTGACGCAGTTGAGTATCTTTTTTACTTTAAGGGTAAATGCTCCATCAAGGAAGGGAAAAAACATTCCGCTATTCTGTACCACACAAGTTCAAGAATTGCACAGTTAGAATATGGCCTGACACATAAATACTATATATATCAAGGGCTGACAGTTATGTCCAGATGTTATATATTGGACATAACTGTTTAATGCAGTCAGCCCTCGATATGTACGTTGTGCTCTCTGCTTTTAATTGTTGAATAATAGCCAGGGCAGCGTAATGCTAAATATTTTGACATACAGAAATATTTTTTGCTCACTTATTGTTTACAGTCAATACAACAGTCAAGGTGAAAGTATGCCTGTACCTTTTAGCAGATACTCCAGGGCAGCTCAATTCTGTCAGTCATAGTGATATCTGCTCCTGACTTTTTTGTGCATGGTCATTTTTGGTACCTTTTAAAGAGTGTCAGATATTTTAACAGAACTTTGGACAAACCATTTGTTCCAGCTGCCGAACACAGTGTAGTTCTAGCTGTCAGTCTTTCTTTAAACATGATCAGTAATAAATAATTCAGAATTTTAACAGAGATGTCAATTTCTTGCAGTATCACCTTTAAAAAAAGACAGGTCATTAAGGAGAGTGCAAAGTCTTCACTTAGTCCTGGTCTGTTATGTGCTGATGTGTCAACCACAAGGCTTTTTACGGTAAAATGATGATGCTTTTTATTTTACTCATTGTAATCTCTAACTGACATAGCCTCCTCTCTTAAAACCACCTGGGCGGCAGGCAGTAGCTCTCCCCCTCTCTCATTGATTTGATCATGGTATAATAGTGAAAAGGATAGGGGGGAAAGGCTCTTCTATTTTCCATAAATATTGCATGCAAGTGTGTTATGATCATAATCTCAGATTGGTCATGGGAAGAGAGTCTTCGTCTTTTCGGGGAAGTGCCATCTTTTTTTAATGAATCCTCTTGCAAAGCAATCAGTGGCAGTGCTCTTATGAGTGATTCCACTCAAATGTATTGTAAAAGGAGCAAAAGTTTTATCCTTCTCAGTTGTGGTGGGGGTGGGGGTGGGGGGGGGTGGGGGTGGGGGGGGAGTGGGGTGGTAGGGTGGTAGGGCGATTGTAACTCAGATTCTGTCCTGTGATGGGAATGGCTGCTGGCCAGGAATTAGTAATTTAGGAGTATTCCATCCCAGTGTTGCCTCTAACCTTGGAACCCAGGACATATCCTAGACTTGCAGAGACAATTTAAATCGGATGGGGACTGCCATTACTGCCAAGGTTACCAGCACTAGCACTGTGGCTCTAAAATCTATGAGCAGCTTACATTTACCATCTGCTGGCTACACCTAATTTATACCGAGTCATGTGGCATGATTCACGCCATCTCTCATAAGATAACATAGGGGTTAGCTTAGCATTTCTTATTGAGTTTCTGGGTGTTTTATGGCCCTACGCAGCGTGGAGACATTTTTTTCACGCAAGTTAACGTGGTTCCAAACACCATGTGATGCTCTCATCATAAATCATACACGCTATATAACAGTTATTGCTGACTTGTGTGTCTGCGTGATAGATGGTAAAAAGAGATTTGATGTGTTGTGCACATAAAGATGTTGAATCTCCACGGGCCGAGTCTCTCAGTCCGTGTCATTACTGACTCTCCAGCACTTTAGCTATCATTTACACCCCTAGTCACTTAGCATTTCATGAGTTAGTTTGTATAATATAACAATACCTATTAAATTTCTGTTGATCTCCTACCTTGTATTCTTAATTAATCCATAAAAGATTAAATCAGAGTAATTTGCTGTAGTATATAATGACCATTTTTGTAATCACTGGGTTTATTTTTTCCTCTTTTTAAGATCAGCTCATGTTATAAGAGCTGTTTTATAGTGTGGTAATACATGAAAATCTATACATTTTACCAAGGGGAACGATAGATCATTTTCACATCTCAATCCATCTGGTTTATTTTGTGAAAAAAATCAATGAAAGACAAGAGCTCTGTCACAAAAGACTTATGCCTCAAAATCCACAGGGAAAGTATTGGCAATTATTTTTAACTCAGTTTTTGTCTTTGATGAATTTGGATATGCAGAAAAAGTATCACGACTGCATGAAAGTAGAGTTCAAAAAACAATTTCATGACTCCAGTGCTTTCAATTACCATTCAATATTGGAATGAATTGGTTATGTTTCTACACTCCTAAGAATTTTAATTAAAAAGAATTGGAAAAATGATTGATTGCTGCATGCACTTATCAGTTTATTTGGCAGAACCATTAGCATTCTGGATACTATTTGTTGTTTTCATGTTTACTTTGATGGGAAAACCACCATTACTGTTAATGCTACTGTACTTTCCAATGGACATTATTAGAAATGGAAAATGGAAGGTATAAATCATAATGCTGATGTGGCTACAGGAATATAGAGCACACCTGGTGTGATCACTCAGCTAGATAATAACAAAGTGCTAGGTAGTATGAATCCAGTGCTTCACGAAGGATCAACTGAATTTTATAAAAAGACATCAAAAATGTAAAACATGAGAGAAGATTAGGTGGAATGTGGACTTTTACCAAAACACCATCTCTTCCATTGGAGATTAATATTATTTTCCTGTCAATACATACATGGTTTTCACACATCTTTAAATGCGTAATATAATTTGTGAAATATGTCCTCAAGCTCTGTAAGGCTAGCCTAAAATGTATAATCAATTTTTACCTGCCAAATGTGCATTAATGATTTGGCAACCTTAGCTGTTGTTGTCCTGAATGTTCAGGAATAAAAAGAGGTGCACAGAGATGCTGTTTACACACATGCATGTGCACACATCCACACCTGACAATTTTACATTAACAATTTAGCCATGAATGTGACACGCTGGACATAAAAGGTATTCTGGAGTCCTGTCTACCTTAGCCATGTTTGATCTGCATGCAGATCTGACCGGAGGAAGTAAACATAATTTACAGTCATCTGTACAGCTGGCTTTGGAAACAATAAAAAGGTACTACTACATACTTCCAAATTATATATTATATAATAATTATATATTATATTATATTATGTTATGTTGTATATTATATTATATTGCATTCGCAAGTACCATTATAATTGAATATTAATCAGTATATTTTGTAAACAGAGATGAGAAATGAATGATGTGGACTGAATACATTAGTGCTGAGGCTGAAATTCTCACTTGGCATGCGAAGCTGTGGTTTCTGGCATGACAAGTCTCTGGGCTCTAGCCTCTGTAATCCTGGATAGATGCAAATAATTTCCGGAATGTTGGGAAAGATTTTAATAAGACTCCCATTTTATCCTGAACTATTATTATTAACGGGCCAAGGAATGTACCCCAAACAGGCTAGTTTTCACGCATTATACCAAACCATTTCTGTTGAGGTGAAAGCAAAATTTGCAACATATGATGCAGACATTCTTATTTGCAAGATCCCCTGATAGATGTAGTTGAGAAGCTTGTTGAAGGATACCTAAGAAAACATCTTAGGAATACTCTGAATGATGCAGGGCAGTGTAATTATAAAATTCCTTACAAAAATGCGCATTTATGTCCTTTCTCTATTCACTTTTTTTTTTTTTTTTTGCTTGAATCACTAGACGAGAGAAGTCAGCAACCACGGTGCTCTCGTCATGTTGATTGCAACTTAAAGGAAATGATGAGAAGATAACCCAAAATTTTGGAAAAATACATGCTTTCAACATTTGATTGAACAATACTTGCACTCTGGAAATGTTCTTGGAACCAAATTTACCATCTGTTGATCAGACATGGCTGTAAGTCTCCAATTTTTTTGTTGGTTTTTAAAAAATGTATGAGTTGTACTTCCTGGATTATCTGTCAGAAATTTCTGTCAGAAATGGTAGCATTGTTGTTAATATATTGAAACAATGAGATGATGTTACTAAAACATCGGCAGACAGTCATACAGTACAGTTGCCTGAGGAATATGCAGGACTCCCAAAACTATTTTTTTATCCCCATACATACCCAAGCATGGCATGTATAACAGTGTTACCGGACCAGACAAGCACTTTCTCCTTCTAGGCTTTAATTCTTACAACAGATATGGTAGATTTTAGTTTAAATGTTCAAATACCAAAATTACTCACCATCTTGTCTGATACAGGGCTGCACCAACATGTTTATGTGGGAGGACTGAATCACAATTAGGGGAGGCTTGGGAGATGAAAGTGACTTCCACTTTGGATGCGTATTGCAGACGCTGCGTTAAATCAATGCATTCACATAACTGCTGTTGTGCACCTGAACGACTGTTCT
This sequence comes from Gymnothorax javanicus, assembly GCA_029692085.1. Classification (NCBI taxonomy): domain Eukaryota; kingdom Metazoa; phylum Chordata; class Actinopteri; order Anguilliformes; family Muraenidae; genus Gymnothorax; species Gymnothorax javanicus. Next base: position 19,896,395 of record CM056207.1, on the reverse strand, counting down.
AAACAATCAAGGTAAACAATAGCCGATGAAAAATAAGGCAATATGGAAAAAGTGTATGATGAATACACTCAAGTGTTCATCTGACTAACAGATTCTCTGTGGTAAATTTTTGGTCCATTTTTAAAACTGAAACTAATTCAGCCGCAGCTCTGTTTCAGTTTCTGTATTCAATTCATTTTCTTTCTTAATGAAAATCATTTTCACGGACATTTGTAATGGGTTTTACATTTTATGCAAAAGCAGGATTTGACAGAAAGCACTTGGGAAGACCTTCCAAGGAGTTGTATTATCTATCATGTTTCCTAATCAGTCATGTGATGCTTCAGTGCTGTAAGACAGGCTCTTTGAAATAATGTTGCATGAGCATCTGACAAAAAAATATGGAGCTTGATTTTATATGCAGCTTGACATGGATTGATTGAAGAAAGGATTACATTGTGCTTGTCTAAGAAGTATATCTAGACAAGAAAACATATCAGAAACATTTTTGGATGTCCAAAATGAAGGTTTATAAACCTTTTTTCAAAAAAGAAACAAAAATTTCTTTGCCACTCTTTGCCTGTCATTCTCTCCCCTCTGATGAGCAGGCTGTGTTGAGTGGGCTTCCCTTCCATGATAATGAGCTCTGCTCTAATTGGCCAGTGAACACAGCAAAACACAAAAAAAAATGTTACTAATGTGAGTAAGAGAGCCCATGGGAGAGAGCATGGCACACAAACAGAGCTGGCAGGCCTAAACTATGCAGAGCTGGTCTATCCGTAACATAAAAAACTGCAGGAATTTCAAACCGTGTATTATAAATGCTGAATTGGAAAAGGGGAGATCTAAGGGCTAAACTTTGGGGGGGCTTTTACTTTGGGATTACTTTTTCACATAGGGCCAAGTAGGTTTGGATAGCTTTTTTCCCATCAATAAATGAAATCATCATTCTATAACTGCATTTTGTATTTACTCAGATTATCTTTGTCTAATATTACATTTTTCTTGATGATCTGAAACATTTAAGTATGACAAATATGCAAAAAAAAAGGCAAATACCTTTTCAGAGCACTATATATATATATATATATATATATATATATATATATATATATATATATACATATAAACAGAATGCAATGATTTGCAAATCTCATAAACCCACATTTTATTCACAATAGAACATAGACAACATTTGAAGGAGAAGCATTTTACCATTTCGTGGAAAATATTAGCTCATTTTGAATTTGATGGCAGCAGCACATCTCAAAAAAGTTGGGACAGGGCCATGTTTACCATTGTGTAGCATCCCCTCTTCTTTTCACAATAATTTCTAAATGTCTGGGACGTGAGGAGACCAATTGCCAGAGTTTTGGTGGAGGAATGTTGTCCCACTCTTGTCTGATGTAGGATTCTAGCTGCTCAACAATACTGGGTCATCTTTGCAGGATTTTTCATTTTATGATGCGCCAAATGTTTTCTATTGATGAAAGGTCTGGACTGCAGGCAGGCCAGTTCAGCACCCGGGCTCTTCTACTGCTAAGCTATGCTGTTGTGATGGATGCAGTATATGGTTTAGCATTGTCTTGCTGAAATACCCGAGGCTTTCCCTGAAAGAGACTTTGTATGGGTGGGAGCATACGTTGTTGTAAAACCTCTATATACTTTTCAGCATTGATACTGCCTTTCAAGATGTGTAAGCTGCCCACGCCATAGGCACTAATGCAACCCTGTACCATCAGAGATGCAGGCTTTTGAACTGTGTGCTGATAACATGCTGGATGGTTCTTCTCCTCTGTAGTCCGCATGGCACAGCGTCCTTGATTTCCAAAAAGAATTTCAAATTTTGATTCATCTAACCACAGAACAGTTTTCCATTTTGCCTCAGTCCATTTTAAATGAGCTTTGGCCTAGAGAAGACGGCGGCGTTTCTGGATCATATCCACGTATGGACTCTTCTTTGCATGATACAGCTTTAACTTGCATTTGTGGGTTGCATGGCAAAAGAATTCTTAGGAAGTGATTTCTGGAAGCGTTCCTGAGCCCATGCAGTGAATTCAAGTGGCAAATCATGCCTGTTCTTAACGCAGAGCCACCTGAGATTGCGATTTCAATGTGTGCTCCAATATGAGACCCTTATGAAAGTTGGCATGCAAGTCTTCCAGCAGGATTAATTAAAATGTAATTTTTTGAAGCACTGTTTCACGTGACCGGAATTGTAAATTTGATTACATTCTTCTTGTTGTTGCAAATGTATTGGGTAAAAAACAAGTACAACAACATGTAGTGAAAGGCACGGCAAACCCTGCCCCTCGCAAATATTTTAGATGTTCAATGAGTTGATCCAGTTTTCGGGTACACGTGCATCTTGGGTTTGACATTTCAAGTTCACTCAAGATAATAGGTCACGGTGTAATTTTGTATTCAAAATGATCTATAGTTCTGGCTAATTGTTTAATTTGAACAATCCAGTGCAGGTAGCCTGCATTGCAGGATATTTTGCTAGCTAATAACCCTTTATGCACATACCAAATCCAGCCTATCCTTGCCTATGTGTGCATGGCCCTCATTATAGGCTTTGTTTTCGGGATTTGAGCGTCACAGAAGCTGGAAAGATGATTTAAATGAAGCAAGGCACTTCTATCCTTTCAAAATAAAACATATTTCCATTTATTTTCTGAATTTTAGGACACTGGTCCCCATGAGGTATATCACTATTTTGCCTGTTTTAAGCAACTCTGACATCTATTGATCACAAATGTGTCATGTGGCTCAGTGATCCCCATGGCTCATCGGACTCCAGTCTCCCCTACTCCACATGTCCAAAAGGAAACAGAAAATATGTAGCTCTGGCAACCAGATTTATTGAGCTCAGCATTCAAATGTCTGGAAATTGGTTGCTGGAAAGAAGATTCAGCTGCAACGTTTTCTGTCCACGTCTTTGCTGCCAAGTTTTCAGAAAGAGATGGCTCAGAGTGTGGGGGGTGGGGTGAGAGAACTATTGAATGTGCGTATGTGCGCGCGTGTGTGTGTGTGTGTGCATGCGTATGTGTGTCGGTGGGTGGGTGTCTGTGGGTGCATCATGTGTGCGTGTGTGTGTGTGTATGTGTCGGTGGGTGGGTGCCTTTGGGTGCATGTGGGTGCATGTGTGCATGCATGCATGTGTGGAGTTGTTTGGGGAATGGACACCAATGCAATATATTAAACGAGGAAGGAACGCAAACCAATAACAAAGTGCTTCTTACCCGGAAAAGCCCAATACAAGAGTAAGATGCAACAAGATGTGATCTCACCAGTCTATAAGAAGAGGCATGAGTCTCACAACAGATGGGGCTTGGAATTAATTCCAGAAATCATTGCTTTGAGTGCATCCAGGATTACATCCTCATGTTAGAAATGTTCTGTATGTGCTTGCATGGGTCTGAGGGCCCTTTCCAAAATCTAATTTGCATGCTAACATCTGTGGTGTATCAAACTTCATGGTAAGTTACCTAAAACGTGAAAAAAACTTCAGTTTATTCCAATTAACAGAGAAATAAATATCTCATGCAAATTTTATTTCAGCAGCTGAACCATATCAACAATCATTCTGTTTTTGTTTTTGCTTAGATGCTTAAGTTACCGGACTGGTTCCTTTTATTGGTCTATTCAGAAACTCTGAAGATAAAAAACAATATACAACGTAAATAGATCCACTCATGAATTTTTATAATGCTGAATGTTGTTTCTATTTCCATTTTTGGTCTAAAATTGCTGAATGCACCTTATGGGCCCTATCTTACGCCAGAGTCCCTAAACCCGTTATTTGGGGATTTAGCATTGCATAAGAGGCATTCCCCCGCAAAAGTTGCTATCTTGCACACCTGCCTATATCCCTAAAACACCTGCGATACCCGTTATATTATGCATAGGCGTGGTTTGGGCGTTACGCCAGTTAAACCAATCAGTGTGCCAGGTGCCATTGCCTTTAGGAGCAGGCTGCGCTATCCCAAATCTTCAAACCGAAACCCGTGATGGAGAGAGGAAGGTCGCCACGTTTCTCCGAAGACGAAGTTAAATTGCTCGTGCATGAGGTCAAATCCAGGCAGGGGAGGATCTATTTTTGCTAAGTTAATCATGAATTGTATTATTAATTTTTTATTATTGATTATTACTATTGTTATTATTATTTGACATTGACATATTGTTTAATGTTTGGTATGCAATAATTAAAAAAAAAAAAGATCAAGCCTACCCCTTTTGTGATGGAAACTTCGAAAAGAAAAAAGAAAAAGAAAAAAATGCATTTCGCCATGCAATTCCAACTCCCTCTCCCGTCTGAAATGAAGCATAGAACAAAATCCCATTTTAGAAAAAAATAAAATTAGGTCTATGCACTGGCACTCAGCGACGTAACTTTTTTCCAGCGAGAGCGGCATTTCAGAACTCTTCAGCGAATGAAGGTAATTCTGGTGACAAGTACGTGGTTTTAGATCCGTTTACATTTTCCAATCGGACAGCTGTCTATTTTTTTACAGCAAGTTGCGTGACCGTGCTGCGAAAACAGGTGTGCGTACTTGTCGCCGAAATTACCTTCATTCGCAAAAGAGTTCTGAAATGCCGCTCTTGCTGGAAAAAAATTACCGTTGCTGAGTGCCAGTGCATAGACCTATTTATAATTAAATTATTTTTCTGTTCTGAATGTAGCCCATTATTTTGTCGCTGTTAGATCGCATGGGGGAGAGAAGCCGTGTCTTCAATTGCCACTTGATTATTCTTGAATTGGAAAACGTGTTAATAAAGGAAAATCATCTAGAATTAGCCAGGACTAATTGTAGTCAATAAAGGGATGGATATTTTCCCCCAAATTTTCAGGTCTAGCGCCAGCCCTGATATTATATATAATATATATCATTAACATATATTATATATAATAATTATATACTATTATAAAAGCGGAAAAAATGATTGATACAAAATACAAACAATATAGATTTACCTGAAAGGCCCAGGTAGCTGGTGCGCTGGCGGTACACGCGTTCTGGGCGTCTTCTATCATTTAACTGGCGATCAAGGCGATTTAGTACTATCTCTGCCATTTTATCAGGGGTTCAACTGAGGCTAAAGCAAGGTGGCTTTTTATGGCGAGTTAATTCGGGAAGTGGAGCCGCATGTGCACGTCCACAGGTGTCCAAGTGGACGCGCATTGAAGCCGCCTGGGCGCGCTCAAATGGGTAGCGGGTGGTTTGAGGATCCGCTATACGCTTTCCCTAATGCATGTGGTCAAGATAGCAATTGTAGGGAAAGCGCATAAACACGCCCACGGGCACACCTCTAGGCGCAAATAAGGGAGTAGGCATAATGCATAGCGGGTAGTGTGGCCGCAAGATACCGTTTAGGGATAGTGGAAGCTGCTAAATGCGTAATTCACGGGTAGCGGGTAGTGGCAACGGGTAGGGCAGTGTGAAAAATAGAGCCCTATATATCAATTCATGGATCTCTGCTTAAAGGGAAACTTTACATCCATACCTTTCAGTCTTACATCCATAAGAGTTGGGGATATGGTGAGAAAAATGCTTGTATTTTTCGCCAATGTCCTCTGGAGGGTAAAAGTGAGTCTTGATTAACTTTACTTGGGCGGTGATTTGTTTTGGAGGACAATCCAGTTACTCTGATTGGGGATCTTTTTTGTAGTCCTCGTGACGAAAATGCTCTCTGCTAACTCTAATGCTTAGTTCCCACTGTTGTGCGCTCCATTAGGAACGCCACGATTGGCCATTTGTAGCTGATCGTGGAACTTCTCTGAAATTTCAGGTTTGGATACGAGGTGATGCGATGATCACGATTGACAATTAATCATGTTGATCGTAGGAAATTTTTGAACCGTCCAAAACTTTTCTACGATCAACACGATTGCCACGACTGACCTCAAGATCTGATAAGATCTGATAGGATCACCACGATTACTCAATGATTTCAATCGTGCCGCGAATCGTGATAGTGGGAACCTAGCATTACATTTATAAACTTGTTTGCAGGCATGTCTACTTTATATGTTGTTTACGCATTGGCCCATTGCCATTCTATCATCCATACTGTGTTCACAGGTAAAGAGAGAAAAGTTGTGCCAAAACATTTGGCCTTTTCGTCGCCCAAGACCCAGGCACAGAACAAACTATCCCCATCATCATCACAGCCAGTGCTCCCAACAGTAATGTGACTGATTCTCCATGCAGTACCGTGAGTCTGTATGCCGCAGTTTCACGCGGGGTTAAGGGCCTGTCTGGAGTAGTAAACAATCTTAATGCATTGTGGTAGTAGTTGTCTTTACATCAAATGCATAAGGAGGGCATGAGGGTGATAAATACGCAAATATTTCAAGCTGCTGCGGGAAAATGCGTATGGTTTGTGAGCAACTAATAAACACAGTGTCTACATTTTGAAACGACGTACTATGGTTAACTTTTGGCAACATGACCCTTTTAGCAGCATTTCTACCAAACACTTGGTATAGTACCCATAGAACTGGAACGTACCCTGTACGGACCAGTACCAAAACAGTGCATCTGGTTTGCGTTTCCACTGCAGACAGTACTCTTAAATGGGGTTGTTACAAGATGGTAATAGCTGCATCAACCGCATCCTTGGTCGTGTTAGAGTAATGACTCTCTATTGACTAATCAACTGACTGCAGTGTTTCTACCTGAAATTGGAGGCTTGTTCGAAAATATTGTTTCATGAAATGTACTAGTGTCTGGTACCTTTTTTTCATTCACCAGACACAGGGTCTAGTTAGACAAAAAGTTCGCTTTGGACCCTGTAGTTCAGTCCAAAAACATTAGAGTTGCTCCTGAACGTTGTTGATTATGTCATCTCTGGGAGCAAACTTCATTATGTCATCCCTGGGAGCAAACTTTTCTCAAAATCTGCAGTTCTTGTAAATTGACATTTATGTCTTCCATTGTTTTGATTAAAAGGATTAAATACTGCCTTAAAATAAATCAAGAAAAATGTCAATAATTATTGTTATCAATCACTATAAAATAATTTTATCGCAATAAGGATTTTGGCCACATCGCTCAGCCCTGCAACAAGTGGTGGCATGGAAGTTTTGAAGTATTTCATCGAGCACAGAGCAGTGATAGCCAATTTACCTCCTAATCGGTGTCTGATACGTTTTTCTGAAATTAATCTCTGTCTTAGGCTACTTCTGTGTTCTAGACAGACTGTTTTCACGCAACAAGATTCAGTTAATTTGTCGGATACTGTACATAAAGCTTTAGCTACTCCTGCTCTGGAGAAGGCGGCAGAGAGCCAATTCTGCCGCAGCCATTTTAGTTGTGCAACTCTGTGGAAATTCATGGAAAATTGCTGAGTGCACCACGAATTACCTCACTTTTGTAGAGAGTCACATGTGACTTATGTGAGTGAAATAGCACATGAAGACAGAAATTCCAATTCCAAAGCACTGTAAAATGGTAGAGAAATTAGACAAAAGCTTGGGTTTCAGACGCATGAAGGACATCTGATCCCAGAATCCTGAGCATGAGGGCCCATGCACCGGCACCTGTTCTTTGTAATAAACCTCATTTTCCAGAATATCATAAAATTGTGAGGAGAAACCATAGAAATATTTGTGCGCGTACCTTTTACTCTGGTAAACATTTATCAGTCACAAAGACTTGGAATTTTCATACTTAAAGTTGGGTCAATGAGATCTAATATGTACAACTTGTAACATCTATACACATGCAACTGGCATCCATAATACCATGTAGCAGAAAGGGAGGGCTCACAGAATGAATATTTACCGCCTGCGACAGTGTGGGCTGGTATTGTTTTCACCTTGTGAGTCTGTTTGTGTATGTCATGCCAAAACGTGGTTTTGGACGCACCTATTGTTGCTGGAATACCACAGAAGTGGTTCTGAGTACTTTGCCAGCTGTTTATGTCTGTCTGCTCGTCTATCTGTCTCTCTGTGGTCAGGTTTTATCAACACAATAGAATCTCACCCATGCAAGGTGCAGTCTGAGCAAGGGCACTGGAAGTAAGGGGATAGGATGAGTGGCCGGTGTGATCCCATCGCAAAATGGTCTTTAGTTTTTTTCTCAAGTTGAAATATGGGTTGCTTCACTTTAGAGCATCACATTAGTGCCATTTACCAATAACAAGCAATTGCTTTCTGTATTGCTTTTCTTCGACTACTCAGCCCTCAAATCAGCTATTGAACAAATAATAAATAATGCAGAAGCAATTTTGTTCGTCTTCTGCTTTCCCATTTGAATTAAATTAAACACAGTGGCTGCATCCAGTATTCAGTAATCCATGTGCAGGGACATATCCAGCCGGAAGCAGTACAACAGAATTCAGCTTTCCACTAAACCAACAGTTCTGGGAAGAACCCTCTTTTATCATAATTACCTGGCAATTCAGAATGTGACTATCAAGGCATTGATATTCAATATTATTTCACAGGTACTACTATATGATTCATTGTTTCCAGTTCCAGAGTGCTGACTACAGCTTGGAAATTTATTTGGAAAAAACTGAGCAAAACAAGCAAGGTTTACTCTCCTAGTCTGGACTGAGTTTGTTCTTCGTTAGAGGGATTACAATCACGTTGTTGAGACGTCACACTTGGGGTTTCAAACTCCACCCAGAATTTCTGAAGAAAAATTGAAAATACTTGACGTGTTTGCTAAATTTGATATACCAAGTCCTCTCATTCTTGTGATTCATAACACATTTCACTTTTTCCACAAAGTTAATGGCTGGATCATTTTTTTTAGGATGATTAAGCCATTTTGGGCCTTGAATCACACATATATTTATCAAATTGACATACTTATCTAGCCTAAGAAATGGTCCATGTTTTATGCTTCAAAACCCAAATGAAAAGCCAGCTACTAATTCTCAGCTCAAGAATTTTATTAAGACAACGTTCATGTGGTCATTACAGTGACTTATAGCAAATGCACAATTTGTTATTATTCTTAAGTCGCATTATACTAATTATTCTATATTAAGATTATTATTGCTTATATAGTTTGTTGTGTCTCATGTTGATTTTTATACCCTAAGGTACAAGTGTTCGGCAATTTTGGAATTTTGGACTCGTCGGAAGCAGCTGTATTGCTGTTCAATCACTCTCAAATTTTCTCACCGAAATCGAGGTCTATATTTATTTGTTTGTTTGTTTTTCTTTGAACCTATCTGCTAGCTGACAAAGGTATAAGTTTTGAATTTAGGTTTTTGGCCTGTCTTCCTTCATATTAATCTGTTGTAATTAAGCATTCCAAGTCTCATTTTGGCTGTTGTGGGGTAAGGCTAGATTTATTTTAAAAGAATGCAAGAAATTAGATTTATGAAATTTCCAGCCCTATATACAACAAATAACATATATAAGGTGAAATGGTGGGAGTCATTCCTCGAAGCCCTCACAGGTTTATGATTCGTGGAGTTATGAAATTTACTGAATCACAGCAGGCTGTCAGCACTGAGGGCCAGATTTACTGAGACCTGCAGTGTGTGCAAAACCTCTCAGCACAACCGCAAGTAATAACACAACAAATTATTGGTGCAAAAAATACCACGACCACTCATTGGACATGTTATCAGTTCAGGATGGGTTTTAAGGTTTTGCACATGCTACAGGCCTTTGTACATTGTGCCCAGAATATTTATTTAAAGTGTATTTTTATGTGTATTGTTGGGTTTTGATTGCCAAATGAGAAAGATTAAGGGGGAATGACCTGCGCTAGTAAATTTCATGACAAACATCGGTTATAATTTTTATGTTCACTGGAGGTGAACAAGCAAAGCCATTATGACTAATGTTTCTGTGCTGTTCAGTGGCACAGTGCCTGCTCAGGCCAGGGCCTCATTTACATTCAAATACAGACATACTGTAACTATTGCAGTGATGTACAGAGGTGGAAGTTACTTTGCTTTATGGAAAATGAAAGTGTGAGCTGTAAAGGAATTAAACCTCACCTCCTTTCCCATCCTCACAGTAACATTGCAGGAACAGCTTCATGCCATGCTCATCAACCCAGACAATTAACATGTCTAGAGTTATAGGCTTGTTCCGTTTTGTTTATACTGCCTTGGTTATTAATGAAGGCAAATTATACATTTGCAGTTTATGACATAAATTATAGTCTCCTGTGGTGTTTTTGATACAGAAGGTACAATTACTCTCAGGGAGAGGAAAAGAAAATAAAAAGCTTGAGCACTCAGAAGCAAATTAATTCTCTGTTACTGCCGGAAATTGATTTGTTACTCAAATTTGACAAAACTACAGTAGACCCTTGCAGGCTAAAGAAACACAGGTGGCACCTTTTCATGAGCCAGCTAGGGTGTTTATCTCGCTGTCTTTTGGGCACAGTACAGTAGAGCTTATTAAAATGCATAAGAGCTGCATTAGAACAAACACAATCCAGTATTCATAAGGTGTTCCACAGAGTGACCATTCCTGTCCATATTCTCTCATTGTCCACATAGAGCTGAGAGGCAAAACTAATTAGAGATCAGCATTTCTGCACTGATACTCCTGAAAAAGCACTGGGAATGTGCAGTCACACTGACCAAGCTTATATAGTATGCTTGCATGCAAGGGCTTTGCTGAAGCAGGTGAACCATTCATTCACCTCCAGCATAAATTTTATCAAATATATTGCGTTGAATGTTCTTCAAATTAGTAGTCACTGAAATTAACATTCGTTTATATACTTAGTGAACACACTCTTCGTAGTTATGGCGTGTCTATTTTGTCATTATAATCAATATAATTACGTTCAAGGACCTGTTTTATTTTTAGTAATTTCATGGAAACTTTTCTAGCCACAGGCAGAATAATAACCCCCCAAAAAAAGTGCACTTTTCCGATCACACTGACCTTACATGCAGTAGTAAAAAAGCAATGCTTTTTCTCACAAGCCACAGAATCAGCAGCCTCTGCATGTGGGCATGAACAATAAGATCCTGGTGTTAATGTGATGCAGTGTTTTTTATCGCATATACTTGTAATGCATGTTTGCATTTGATTTCCCTTTGGCTTATGAAGTCATTTCGTTGCGTTGATTTTATTTGTTTGTGGTGACATGACATCTCATTGTACACTTGGGAACTTCATTCGCATATAAATCTGTGCTTATGGACCTGTATATCAAATATGGTGGAGATGCTTATTGAGAGATGCGGTTTCATACTTTAATCATCACATAAGTTACAGGCATATTGTTAATGCATTTGCTACCCGTCCTGAAATAATTAAAGAGATGGACTTAGTCCAAGGATGTAAGGTAAATAAAATTAAAATATGTATAAGCACAAAGCACATCCATGCTTCTTTGATCCACGGTATAGCTTCACATTAAAACACTGTATGGTCAATTTAATGGGAGAGCTGGTTTGATTTAAGTTGAATTAAAATGGCTTAAAATTTTAATTAAATTCTAATCACATTATTATGTTCAGGGCCACAATTATTAAATTGAATACAAAGTTCATAATTCAATTAGAAGCAAAATGGTAGGGTGCAGATATTCGGATTGTTCCATTTACTTCCTATCAATATTTTATGTATGGGTTACACATGCGTGACTGTCTGGTGTATTATTGAAGATACTGGCTTATATTAAAAACGCTGCCATGAAAGTAAAAACAAGAAGTTGTATGTTTGATGTCTGTATACGAGTCAGACAAAGTACTGAATACTGGTCATTTTAGTTAATATCAGAATTATTTGTATAAATCTGACTTGGATGTGAATCTGAGGCATCAAATCTGTGAGCAGACCAGGGCTTTGATATGGGGAACATGCATAAGATGATTGTAAATTACACAAATAAATGCTGCAATGACATTAACTACATGATGCAATATAGAACTTGCCGTAATGCTTTTCATTGAGAGCACAGGGCTTCTCTAAAGCATTCTCACGGTAAAAATGACTTCATTATATGCTTTATATAGTGGTGATATTTTACGAATCTCAAGCACAGTGCTCCTATGCATACATTTTTTATGAACACAACAGATTTTCACCCCTAGAAACAGAATATATGAGCACATTATTACAATACTGATCTTGCTTCAAAAAGGAACACTTCATAAAAACTGTCACACTTACACATTTTATAACTTCATTTTTAAAACACTTAAACCTGACATTCATTTAAAATCAAGTATTTTACAACCTGTGACCGCACACCTGAATGATATTTTAAGAATTATTGGGATGACTGACTGCAAAATAAAAGTGTCCAAAAAGAGATTGGCATGTTGTTTTTCTCCATTCTAAGGTTTTCAGAGTTTGGCCCTGAGGTCAGGCTCTTGTCAGTCGGCTATGTTGACTTTTTTTCACAGCTGGCTTCTCGTTCGGGGATCTGATGCTAGCTGAAAGCGTGAAGAGTTCTGCCTCGGCTCTGTTTTTTTTTAAACCTATCGGTGAGTCAGAGGGCATTTCCGCCCTGATGAAAAGTCTTGGCCCGGATCCAGGGGAAAGCAATCATCAAAGATAAAGGGATGGCTGAGCACCGAGTCGGAAGCAGGTGCACATGGAGCCTTTGATTAAGAGGAGCTGATGTCCGCAGCAGTGTCCAAACACGCTTCTGTTGCCTCAGTTTACTCTTGAAGTGTAACAGGAAGTCACGTCTTTTTATTGAGGGAAGACAGACAAGAAAGCTACTGGTCCTGAGCACAAACAAGAATACAAATAGGCAGCTTGAAAAGTATGGCCATAAATAAAATCTTTTTCATTATGAAAGGATATGTGGGGTTTATGTAAAATAACATATTTCATTATTCACTGGGATATTCAGAATAGTATGCACAGATTTCAAGTTCATATTTGTACAAACAGGATTTACAGTATTGTGTATTGCAAATAAAAAAACCGAAGTGCTGCATTGTCTCAGTGGAGTAAAAATTTAAGATTCACCGTGTTGTTTCTGGAATGTTATTAACAGACACTGGAGGTACTCAAGCAGATATACTAGTCAATAAGCAATCCTTATGCCAGCTCATTTTATTATTGTCACCACCATTTTTTTTGGCAGAAGCGCAGCATACAGTATAAAAGAGTCAGGAACAGAATAACAAACATTGGTCCCCATGGTGGAATTACCGGATACATAATACTACATGCTTATATATCAGGGCCCGTATTCACAAAGCATCTTAGCGCTTAGGTCCTAACTGCCGGATTTAGGAGAACTCCTAAAAAAAATGGGCCTGTCAGTCATAAATTTAGGACTCCTAATTATTTTCACTAAGTGTTATTCAGGAAGCATTTTAGGCCTAAAAGTAGCTCCTAAGTCTGGGAGAGCTTAAAAGTAGTCAAGAGGACTCCTAACTTGCTAAAACCTATTCACAAAGAATCGGAAAATGGCTGCTGCTGTTGAAAGATGGAATGACTTGGAAATTTTGAATGATGCGCAGTTGTTGAAAAGATATCGGATTGACCGTGAAGCGATTTTATTTGTTGTTGACTTGGTGAGGGAGAGAATTATGTCTCCAACCATGAGAAACAACCCAATAAGCCTCGAAATAAAATGTTTGACAACACTTCGTTACTTGGCCACCGGAAAAATGCAACTTTGCAATGCGGACAATTTAGGGATTTCACAATCATCTGTCAGTCGCTCAATTCAACAAACAATCAGTGCGCTCTGTGAACCCCATATCATCCGACAGTTTATCCGGTTTCCAATGGACATTCGCTAACAAAACAGAATCAAACTTGAATTCATACACATCTCAGGTATGCCTGGTATCATCAGTGCTATTGACGGGACCCATATTTGAATTATTTCTCTGACCCAAGATGAAGAGGTATTTGTAAACAGAAAAAAAAGTTCATTCCATCAACACCCAGGTAGTGTTTGATGCCAAATACAATATTTTGGACATTGTTACGAAATGGCCAGGATCCACGCACGACTCTCGCATTTGAATGGAAAGCAGCTTATGCCAATTGTTTGACAGGCATTATGTTCCTGCGGGATGTCACTTGCTAGGGGACAGTGGCTTTGGTGCTGTACCTCCTCCTGCTATTCATGAATTATTTTATTAGGCTATTGAGCGAGGGTTACATTTAATAGATCATCATAATAATACCAGCCTATGTCATGTTTTGAATGCATATTTAAATTGTAGGCTATAAATTACAAACCAAGCTTAGTATACCTTCCTGTTTGAACGATAGCCCGTTTATAGGCTGCAATCTCGGACCTCCCTTGCGATTGCAGTCCATACCACTGCTTCTCGCAGTCGTCTGCCATCTGTGACTGACACTGAGGGGAATGTAGCATTGATCTGTAGGCTGATATTATCCCACGCATCCCGCTTGGATTTGCTGTTCACCCCCGAGCCAAATTTCCCTTTGATTACATGCTTTCGCTCCAGCACCAACTGGGCCAGCAGCAGTAACTGGTCGTGGCTCCAGTTGGGCTTTTGCGTCCTTTTTGAACTTTTTTTTTGAACCATGAGAGTTTAGGGCAAACAAACTTGAACGGCTCAACATTTAAATGATCGCAACATATTCTCATTGGGTGATAAGTTGCTAATTATTGGGGCAAATGACGCGTTTTATTATTGACTCGTTTTATGCTATTGGCGTTTTTACAACTCTCTCTTATGTATATTTATTTGCTTAGAGCGTGATATGTGGGGATTGCGCATAGTGCGTTTTCAGGAGTGCTCGATATGTTATTATTTTGTGGAACAAACCAGCCGCTTGGACTATTTCCTCATTTTTTCTTCTATGGGTTGTTTGTTGGATATTTTTTTCCATGGGTCGCCCTGTCACCAAACAACCAATCACCGTGCTCATTATCTCAAGACTTGTGCATGAGAATTGACGTCATCCATAGCAACGGAGATGTACTCCCACCTCTCACAGAGCTACTCCTAGTCTAGGAGTTACCAGTTTTCTTAACTAAAAGTTGCTCTCAGCGGCTTTGTGAATAACTTTTAAGATTTTACTCCTACATAAAATGTTTTAGCGCGACTTAGGAGTACTCCTAGCGGTAAGATAAGATGCTTTGTGAATACGGGCCCTGATTCATATAAATTGTGAACAGTGCACATGAATATGCTATAGGAGAACAGAATTCAGAGAATCAGAGCGATTAACATCTTTCATTTGCCCTGCATGCAGAAAAATTATGAAATGCCCGCAGCCTTTGCAATCCATATGGATGCCATATTTCAGGAATTCAGTACATAGCTGTTAAAAACCCAGCTTTGCACATGTGAGGATGATAGCTGTTCATTTATTTTATTTCTTTAATGAGCGTTCCAGAATGTTTCTACAATTCAGCACTTCATACTGCTGTAAAAAACATTGTACTATATTAAAATGTAATCTGCCTTCATACATGTTGTTCATACATGTTGTTCACAGTGAGTCACCCTGTTTCCCTTGTGAATTACTGGGCTCTGCATTGATATTCTCTGAAGTGAGCTCCCAGTAAATTAAGGATTTCAGATAGACCTGCTATAAGCTGGTAAACCATAATCACGCTTATATGGTGTAGAATGCAGATGCACAAGCTAATTAAATTCCAGAATGATTTTGAATGGGTTGTATTTTATAATGGGATATGGAGGGTATGTCGAGCTTTAATGGTATTTATAATGCAATCAAGTACCGTTGCTATACAATGCTGACTGGTGAGCCTATATTTTTGAATATCAAATACTTCCATCTCTTTACCTAATATGAATTCATCTTCTTAGTACCAATTAAGACCCTTGAGTGTCAATGTTGTACTGTTTGTGATGGAAATAAGGTCCTAAAGTATAAGATGTGTTAGCATCTGGATGTAGCTGAGGTGCCTGTAGAAGGTATATATTAATTAATGAATTTCAGACCACACCTAAAATAGTAGTTGAAGATATGTATTGAATGGAATAAGCGTGGGAATTTGTACTGATGACGGACAGAATAGAGTTGATTAGGTGGAGACCAATGCAGGTAACGGGAAGCCCCGGGGGACGAGACTCAGGTTGGGAGTCACGTCTCTTCTTGGAGTCATAAAGGCTCTTTCAAGTCCCGGGGGGGTTTATATAGAGTGATGGCGTGAGAGATGAATGCAAGGGAACTGGAGGGAGGGATGTCGAATTGTAGAAAGAAGGCTGTATAACTTGGCTGGTTGGTTTGGACATGGATGAATGGAGTGACCTTTTTAGGCGCAGTCTGGTTCACTAACCTACGTTTAAAACTCCATTTAGAAGACTGACCAAGAGATAAGGACATATCCCTCTGCTAACTCTTAGAATATAATAATATTCAGGAAATTATATTCACGCTCTGTAAATTATGGCAATAAGATACTGGATGGTAAAACACCTTGGGGTAAATATCTAAATTGTTTAGTAATGAGAAAAGCCACTCTTGAAAGTTTACAATGGACAGGCAAAGAATCCTTGCATGAATGATCTGGATGATATTTTAAATGGGAAGAAGAGGGGACAGATAGCAGATGCTGAGAGTTATGGGTGTTTTCTAATCTTTATGTTGCTAGAGAGAGGGGCTGCATTCAACAAGGCGTATGATCCCTGCGAGCTATGTTCATTGCTAATTAACCATGGCTGTTGAACAATTTTAAATGAACATTCCATTTAGTCTGCTGTTAGCATAAAGAAAAAACTAAAATGGGAACTGGCTAACTGTTTATAAGGACTTCACAACATGGACAATAGAATTTGTCATTTTTAAATTTTATTTTATTTTTTATTTTTTTTTTATTCTGGAGCAGTTTTTCAT
Organism: Gymnothorax javanicus; assembly: GCA_029692085.1. Classification (NCBI taxonomy): domain Eukaryota; kingdom Metazoa; phylum Chordata; class Actinopteri; order Anguilliformes; family Muraenidae; genus Gymnothorax; species Gymnothorax javanicus. Next base: position 19,879,663 of record CM056207.1, on the reverse strand, counting down.
GGTTGAGGATAGAGCTCCTCTGAAGGAAAATCTTCACTCTGCATAATAGAAGGACATTTCATATAACTGTGTGCTTCAAACAGCTCAGGGAGGCCTTTTTCAGGTTCAGCATGACAGTGCCCCCAAGCTCAAGACAAGGTCCATAGATGTTTTGTCAAGATCGTTGTTGAAGAACGTAAATAGCCTGCGCAGTGCCCTGCCCTCACCATCACCATCAACTGGAAAGCTGACTTCAAGCATGGGCAGATCACCTGAGGTCTCTGCCTGAGTCACTGATGCTTTTCTGGCTTGAATGGAGGCACATTTCTACAGCAGTGCCCTAAAATGTGGGGGGAAAGCATTCTGAGAAGGATGGAGGCAATAATCACAGCACTGAAGGGACCCAATTCCTCATTAATGCTCATGTTGGTATCAAAGTAAGCTTACACATCTGTTGGCAAATTTGCGAGCCTCAAACCATCATTGCTTATTGAGGGACTGCCTTTTTTGGAGGCTCCTTTTGTACTATACAAGATATCATGAAATGGTTGCAATCCAAGTTATTGGGCATCAATAAAGAAGTCCAGTAGCCTCCATTTTTACCTTTGTAAAATATTCAGAATTCATCGACAAAATTTTACTGATTCAACACATGACTGTAAATTCCTCAGCAAATTTGCAATCTTGATGAGTGTTTGGTGGCTTTATTAATTTTCTGACTGATGTTAAGGGATTCAAACGCGGCTAAATATGCAAAAACTTACCACATTTTTACCCCAGATGCGTATGGCTCAAGCTGCCAAAATAACTCTTAAGTCAAACTTCAGAGGCTGTAACTGACTGGAACTTTCTAGAACCACTCTCTTATAGTCCTTCATTGACAGGGAAGATAGATTTACATTATACATTAGACAAGCTGTTTTGACTTTGCGTCTTTGGGAATTACTGCAAAACAAACGATCTGTCCCATTCAATTTCACTCAGTGGGAAAAGTATTCTCTACCATATCCAGTTTACCTTCTGTTCCATATTACATGAAAGCGGTCACCAATAATAAATCAATAACATTGATAGTGTCAGTTGAATTTGAATAATTCATCAGGCTCAGGAGCTGTTTATCAATCTTCTTGGTCAAACTTTAGATGAAGTGTTGCTCATAAAGGCTTCATACTGCAGGTATAATGCCTTCATAAATGAGACATAATGCCTTCATGAATCAGGCATAAGCAAATGACATGCTTTGTAAAGGGAGAAATAACACATCCTTATTCAGCATGTGATGCCAGATGTCATATAACTGACAATGTCACTTAGCAAGTGGATAAATGCTATAAAGGTTGACATTGTCAGCTTAGTGACATTGTCATTGTCACATCTGGCATCACGTGCTGAATAAGGATGTGTTATTTCACCCTTTACAAAGCATGCCATTTGCTTATGTCTGATTTATGAAGACATTATGTCTCATTTATGAAGGCATTATACATGTTGTATAAAGCCTTTATGAGCAACACTTCATCTAAAGTGTGACCATCTTCTTCATCTATTGTTTTTGCATTTTGTGAGGCTAGATTTGATCTAGGTGTTACATCCTGACTGTCTTTTAACCAAAAGTGCTAATGAAGTGGAATGTTTGCTTGATTTACAATTAACACCTACCCCACTGTCATTTCAGCTGTGCTGGCTTGTATGTTAGACTAGGTATGTGTGCGTCTGTGAGAAAGGGTATCAAGCTCCGAGAGGACAGACAATATGACAAACTGTATTGTGTGTGGCCTGTGTGAAAGATCACTGAAACGCAATGTGCTGTCATGTGTGGGCAGAAGTGAATGAGCTATAGTCATACATCTGTGTCCGCGATCACGACCAAATTTGCATCAGCGAGTTTTATTCTGAAGGGTCAAAACAGGTACATCATGCATCAAAGGAGGGTTTGCATCTACAGATAAAGACCAACAACAAGACTGGGGGTAAAGGAATGACAGGTTACCTTAAAAAGGAGGCATGAAGATGGGGCATAGTGGCAGTTGACAGATGGGCCCATGATGAGGGTGGGTATAATCTCACGATCAGGTGGGGTGATCTGTGAGCATGTCAGACTCTGACCCTGTTATTAGCTATTAGTAACCATTTACAGCTCTGTGCTAGTTATTTTCTGCCATGGTGCTCCTTCTCAAATTGTAGAGCAAGGAATTGATGACAATAGGGATGATAAGATTGGAAAATTAGCATAATAGTTACTAATGCTCCCAAGGTACAAAAATATAAATGATGGTCAGATACAGTATTGTAAACATTCTAATATTTGAATGAACAAATATCATTTTTTATTCACACCATCTAGCAAGTTCAGAATTCATGTGAACAAACTCGCAGTACTTGATTCAGTCCAGAGCAAGAGTAACCGAATTATGGAGAATTGCTGGTAGAATCTGAACCATGCAAAACCGTGTATTGAAATAGCTCTGTGTCAACATGGAATAACGGTCCTCACTTATGATCACTTCTTGCGTATAATGTCCTTAACGATGTGTGTATTCCTTCATTCAATTTGTTTTGTCCATTTGTGAGTCATTTTACTTAACCGGTAAACACATAAGGTGGCTCCATTCAGAAATTGCTTTTAAAAGTCACATGTATACGAAGATATTACAATGACTGCTATCACAATATAGTTGTACGGTTACTACGATTACAGCAAGCTAACATTATCATGTGATCAGCTAGCATTAGCTGCTGACCAAGCTATGGAAAGCAGCACTCTTCTCCAGAAATCCTGACTGAAAGCAGGTTGTCAGCTCTCCCATTGCAGCATCAGGCTGTCAAAAAACCGCAGCTATGTTCTACTGTTCAGTCAGCATTCAGTAAGCCATGTCTCCAACACGAGAATAAAAACAGTCCAGCTGCCTGTCAGGAAGCCCTCAATTTAGAGAACTGGCTGATAAAGCCAAATTTTTCATCCCACATCCACTCGGCTCTCTCTCTCTCTCTCTCTATATATATATATATATATATATATATAAACCTCAGGTGCACCCTAAGACTAGTGGCAAGTCACCTCAATATATGTGAGCCACAGTGGAGGATTAGGCTTTGCCAGCCAGTTCTGGAAATTTCTAGAAGTTGTTTACTTTCTTTTATTAAAACATCCAGTGAGAAAATTCTACAACGTTGTACTTTTCTCTGCTGCTTCAAAGCAAAATAAGCAGGTGTTGTAAATGCCAGTTTATTTTAGATTGATGGAAGCAAAAAATGGAAACCAAGGCAGCTCTTGTGGTGGAAAAAATTTTTTAAAAGCCTTTATTAAATGGCTACATGTGTAATGGCCGGTCGTATATGGAGGCTTGATACCTAAAGTGAAATATGGTGATGGATCAGTGACGTTTTAGGACTGCTATCATTCTCCAGGCCACTGTTTAAGAGGTAACAAACACTGGCTAAGAAGAGTAGCTTAATGGATTCCACTAAATATTTACACATTTTGGCAAACAATCTGTTTTTTTCTGCCAGGTGGCTGAGACTTGGCCGTTGCTGGACTTTTCAGCAAGACAATGACCCAAAGTACTCATCAAAATCAACACAGAAACAGTTCTGGTACAACAGAATCTATGTTTTGCAATGGCCATCTCGGCCACCAGGCCTCAATTCGATCAAAACCTGTGGGCTGTAGTGAAGAGGGCAGTTGATCTGCACAAATAAAGAACACCATGATCTTGAAAGGATCTATGTAGAAGAATGGAGTAAAATCCCATCATACGTATGCCTCAACCTTGTCAAACAGTGTAGAAAAAAACGTCATGCTGTTATTTTTGCCAGAGGTGGTTCCACCAAGCTCTTAAATCAGGGGTGCCAATAATTACGTAACTTTCATTTTGGGTAATTTGTTTATTTATTGAATAAATTTATTAATTTGGTTGTTCCATTTGAACATTAATAAACAAAAATATCTTTTATATCTTGGTATTTTGAAAATCAAAAAACGGCTCTGCAATGTATATTTGTTTGAGGGATTTGGTACGCGTTTCCACAGGATCAATGGACATATTTCAGCTCCTGAAACATACTAAATGGCTGCTTATTGACATAAGTTTGTGGGCGCATTCATTCTGCACTTAAAAAAAAGCCAAAACAGTGTATTTCAGTGATGTCTGTCAGATCAAAATTCAAAGCCAAGCGGTCATCTGTTGATAATTCAATTCATTTGCCTCATATTGAATTGTGATAAGTGTTCCATAATAGTGACTGAGCAGGACTTCAGGGAATAGTGCTGAAAATATGCATATACATAGATGTAAACTAATTAATTCTTAATTGAATAACTTTGCTGTATAATTTACATTTATGTAGAAATTGTCATTTTCATCATCACTTTTTTATTATTATAATTATTAAATTTGCCATTGTATCTCCTGCAAAGCAGTGACTGCTTTGACCACAATCTCAAAGGCCTGCATATGCTACAGAATATATAGCATACAGAAGCAGTCATCTTTTCATTTTTCATCATCATTGAAACCTGACTGTAGATGGAAGGTATAGCCAACATGCAAGTATTTGATACCACTGTCCAAATACTCGGTGTTTGGTGGGACTATGTTTTGGCAACTCATGGGAGGATTGGGAGGAACTGCTAGTCAACTGAATTGTTGTTAGACTTAAAAATCTTTCTTGAGAAATGGGGAATACAAGCCTAGTCTATTGGTGAGAATGATTTGTTGCTGCCATAGCTCAACTCAGGTCCAGCACTTAATGCTTCACACGCCTTAGTCAATTAGCTAACTCAAATATAACATGATCAACAGCAGTGAACTTACTGCAAATTACTAATTACTAAATATCTGTCTGGTACCATAGACATGGGAGTTTGATGTGATTATGAGGCATATTGTTTGTGTTCAATATAACAAAATTCAAACAAGCGAGGTTTATAAACTGAAAGAATATCTCGTCTGTCTTCAGTTCCTGCTAGTTATGTATTAGGGAATTTTGCCCTCCGGTATTGTGACTAACTTGGACATTGTAGAACTCTCTTCTAGTCATGCGTTGTTTTTCATTATGCTTCAGGTCATCGTCCAACTGCACTGTGAAGTGCCATCCAATGATTTTTGAAGCATTTGGCTGAATCTCAGCAGCTATAGCTAAATATAATAATGAATTCATCCTGCTGCTTTTGTCTGCAGTCGCATAATCAATAAATACATGAGACCCAGTTTCATTGGCGGACATACATGCTCATGCCATAACACTGCATCCACTCATGGATATCATGGATGGTTTGTTTCCTCCTCTGTACCCTCTTCTTCCCTCCATTATGGTACCAGTTGATCTTTGTCTCATATGTCCTTGGGATATTGTTCTAGAATTGTGCAGGCTTTTTAGGAAAACCTCCTGAAAAGGAAGGTTTGAGCCTTACTAATTGTTTACATCTTCTGGTTACTCCTCTGTGTTTGCTCTGGTGAAGTCATCTCTTGATTGTTGACCTTGAAACTGATTCTCCTACCTCCTGATGGGTGTTCTTCATCTGGAAAACTGATGTAAAGGAGTTTTGTCTTCATCAGAGAAATACTTCTTTGGTCTGTTTATCCGAGCCTGTGATAGTGGCCCATTTCTGTGGCAGTGACAGCTTTTTGGACTTCATATTGAGAGTTAACAGCAGCAGATTCCAAATGCAAAAACCTTATCTGAAATCAACACTAGACTTTTTATCTGCGTAACTTGTTTTGCATACAGTTTAAATCTCCCACATCTTTTCATTCAAAATGCATTACCTGGTGAATCAACCTCTATTGCCACAAACACCTCTATGCATTACTACATTGGTTCTCAGAGGACGGAAGGAGGTGGCAATAACCCACACTAGGTGCTTGTTCTTTACCCGCTGGAATGGCCAGTTCCCTATGGCATTAACACACTGGCCTTAGAGGGGATGGCAGTGGCTAATTTGATTGACCTAAATAGAACCAAACCCTGACCACACCCACAGGTAATTGATTTGTCTTAGTCCGACTCTTTTCACAGCGGCACCACAGCTGCGCTATCGCCTCCTGTCACAAATTTACCGGAATGGGCTTAGACATGACCTGTTTTGACCTGCAAGCATCTGCATGCTGCGTTTAGGTAGTCAAAATAGGGCTCTGAAATTGCAGGACTGAGGACAGTGCGGCTCCTCTGTCCTGCTTCGCAAACCAGGGCACACCTGCTGAGTGCGGCAGTCTGAAAGAACTCCAGAGAGACAGATGCTTGTCCTCTCTCAGGGGAAAGGGACCTGGAATCGGGAGTACATTAATCAATATGGCATCCTGAATACCACACAGATGTGCAAGGTCAAGCAAGCTGAAACACACACCAGCCAATGCCTCTCAACTCCATTTTAACAACAGAAAACTGCATCAATAAACATTCTCCAGAAAGAGTAAATTCTTCCTGATGGCACACCTTGGAGTGTTGGTTTATATATGACCTGTATACACCGTGAGTGTACTACAGGAAAGAAATTAAATAAACCTAGTTAACCGATCTAGAGGAATTATTTTAAAAAAAAAACAAGATGATGTAGGTTTTCATGATATTTCTCGTTGACTTACTTTTATTCATTGTCAACCACATGTTCAAGAAAAAAAATGTGCATTTCATTGAGAGTAAAAGCACTGATGTTGGTAGAAATTTTGCCATGGCAACATTCATTTTAGGTAATGGATGGTATCCTAAAAAGTCCTATTGAAAGATGGTAAATTAAACATGTCTTACAGCAAGTCAAATATTTCTTAAGAAAGGATTAATTGTCAAATAGTACTTACACAAACCTTTTATAACCATTCTAGATATGGTACACTACAGTGTCTTGTTAAAGAAGATTTACCATTTCCGCTCGCCTCGATTAACTAATCAGCAGCAGAAAAAGCTAATTTCTACCTGTACTCAATTTTCTTCACCTAAGCTGATACAACTGTCACATTGTTCCTCATGGGCTCGACAAACGAGCTGTAACGGCTAAAACCAACAGTTGCACAACAAACTCAAAACACTAGGGTAATTTTATTTAGGTGATTTGCCTTTATATAGAACATGTATTAGAATAAGGGACAGGACTTCATTATTTTGTTGATCCCACTTTATTTATCTGGTTCGAGTGCATGCAGTCATGTGAATTTAGTGAGGGGTCAGTTGAAGTATGAATATTGTGAGGGCTGCAACAGTTCCTCTTCATCCGTCAGAGTGGCAAAGACTAAGCTGCAGCAGTTGTTCAGCTTAAATAGAGGAGGCTGTGTCAGAGGGCTGTTTTACAGGGACTCCTGCATCCACTATGAGAACAGTACTGTCTTCACTGATGCTGCAATTAACCATGGACTGGTCAGCATAGTATTAAAAACCCTGCAGACTGAAGAGGAAGAGTGTCTCCTGAAAAAGAGGAGCAATCACCATGTCCCTTATACCGACATCTATTTAGTTAACCTTTGTTACCCAGATACGCTTGTTATTTTGCAACTTTTGACTTGGTTTTATTACCCATTCTAATTCTTATAAATACTTTTGGTAAAGAAAAACCCCTGTTTTCACATAAACTTGCTCTCCTAGTTTTTGCTTTCCCTGATCCTTCACATAACCAATGTTGTTGCTCTGTCTTTCTCAAGGTCCCTCCCGCAGGGCTGGCTCAAGATTTTCTGGATGGAGTATAAAGCCTCGGATGTCCGCTGTGGGCGGAGAAGACTGGGAACAATGGCCATGAAACTTCCTTGTTCTTTTTGGTTCGTCCTGTTGTTTGGGGCCGGAGGACTGGTGCTATTCATCCACCTACAGGAAATATCTGAGATGGTCCAACTGCAGGCCCCAGGTCAGTGCTTCATATAAGCGCTCCAGCATCGGCTGTCATTGCTTCAGTGCACTCAGGCCCAGATTCAATTCACACATCCCCTAATTTTGGCTTACACGTAAATGCAAGTGATTCTCAGTGCAAGTATTTCAATTGAACATGGTGGTCGATAAATGTGCCTAAAGTTTGTTAGTTCATGAAGGAAGACCAATGCTAGTATTTTACTGCTAATTAAAATGTTTGGATATGGGCTTCAGTGGAATTGAGCAATCACAATTACACTACAGAGTGTGCACATTGTGTGTGGATTTTAGTATAAAAGGGAAAAGTACTTATTTGAACAGGAGCCGTGGCAGAAGCCGATTACATCTTTTTTAAGAGGGATGACATTTAATTAGCACAGTTACTTGTTATACTTGCTTTACCTGGGAGAAATAACACATTTTTAGAGGTATCCCTTTGGCTCTTATGTAAACAGTCATTAACATGTTCCTCAGGGCACTTCATTTCAACCATTTGTTTTCTTATATTCTGTGTGTTCATTATTGGTTCACACCTCACAGTTAGTCAAATTAGCCTATTAAACCGCATGGAAAGAAATGAGAACCTGACCTCAATTTTCAAGTTGGACCCAGATCAGAAGGCTATAGAGAAAGACCTTTTAGAATTAGAACAGTCTACCAGGGTCTTTGCAGGTCGTAGTAGATCAGGGTCAGTGTCTTGGATGTTCTTTAAAAATATTTCACTACTCCCGTAATCCTCTATATGAGAACTAACTGAGAGACTTCGAGTGAGAAGTTTCTGATGGTGCGTACACTGGGGGTGCGAGACGGCAACAGCGCTGCACATCTGGTGATTTTCTGGTGTATCGCGTGTCGCTCCTGCCGGGTGCCATTAGTATCAGAGCCGTCAGCATCTCCTTCAATAAGAAGCACTCAGCGAGAGTGGCGGGTCTAAGAGCTCTAATACTCTCCTGATTGCTGGATGCTCTTGGGAACTTTATAACTATATAGAAATTATCATCTCGCTTTGTAAGCGGTGCCATTTTAAAGAGAGTACTTAAGTGCTTAAACGTCAGTCCAAGTATTGAAGTCACTGTCAGCACACTGACAATGATCATTTCAGTTACTACAGAAATAGTGAATAGTAGGTAACTTGGTAGTTGAAAAATATTCTCACTCTTGACTTTATGCTTTTACATTGTTTGGCATAATTTAAGTTCAATTAATTTATTATTTTTTAGATGTACCCTGGCATTTTGATTACAAAAAAAACCATTCACTTTAGAAAATCTAAATTATTTAGTTTGCACGTCCCAAGGGAAATGCCACATAGAAATCCATTATGTGAAGATGTCACAGATGTCCTGAGAGGGAAATGGGAATGGCCGAATATGGAGAAACTGGAAATGGCTGGATATGGGGGGAAGCGGGTTTGGCTCAATGCAGCTAATACATGAATGGCTAAGTGCCATGGAAAAAGGAATGACTGAATGTGAGTGAATTTTAAATGGCTGACTCTAAATGGAAATGGGTACAGTTGAATACTGGTGAAATGAGAATTACTAAATGTTTCGGAAATGAGAATGGCTGAGTGCTACTGAAATGGGTATGGCTGAATTTTAGGGAAAGAGGTACGGGTGAATGCCCCTGAAATCGGAATGGGTGAATGTTTGGGGAATTGCTGGAGGTGGATAAATGGGTTTGGCCGAATGTTAGGGAAATGAGAAGGGCTGAATTCGTGATAACCTGAAATGTTTTTATCTAAATGCAAGAAGCATAAAAAAATAAATTTCCAGAACTTGAGGCCGTTATGATTAGTGAGGGCTATGAGATAGTTGGGATTACGGAGACATAGCTTATTGAAGAGGATGGAGATGAATATAATATAGAAGGTTATAAGCTCTTTAGGAAGGATAGATGCAGTAGGCGAGGAGGGGGTGTAGCACTCTATGTGAACGAAAACATAGATGTCCAGGAAATTCCTGAAATTGAACGTTCCTTGCCCTGTGAAGATATCTTGGTCAGGCTCATTGGCAAACACGAGACTAGTTTAAACATAGGAGTATGCTATCGACCACCAGCTTTGGACAGTATTTTCAATGAAATGCTCTTTAAGAGGATTACGCAAGCTTGTAGAGGATGAGGGACTATTATTATGGGAGACTTAAATTATCCTGGTATCGATTGGGAAATGGTGAAAGGACAGGGTAGGGGGGAGGAAGAATTTCTAGATGTTATAAATGATCATTTTTGGGTGCAGTATGTTAATAAACCTACAAGAGAGAAGGCAATTTTAGACTTAGTGCTCTGTAATGACCCAGATAGAATTAGCAATGTTGAGGTACTGGAGCCACTTGGGACAAGTGATCACTCTTCTGTTAATTTTGATGTTTCATGGGAAGTTAAAAAGGTGTCTTCAAAAACAAAAATTTTCAATTTTAGGCGAGCAAACTTTGACAGGATGCGCTCATATCTAAGTGAAATAAAATGGGAGACACTCCTGGACTGTGAGTCTGTAAATGAGATGTGGGAAAGATTTAAGGGGGTTTTACTTGATTCACAATGCAAATTCATTCCAAAGGTGTCCAAAAGTAAGCTGAAAAAGCAGAAGCCTCAGTGGATGACCACAGCTATTGGTAGGAGTTTGAGGGAAAAGAGGAATCTTTATAAGATGTACATAAAGGATAACAATGAGAACACTGAGGCTGGATACTGTAAAATGCGGGCTGTGGTCAAAAAAGAGCTGAGGAATGCTAGAAGACTGTATGAAAGACAAATTGCAGAGGGGGCAAAACTAACCCTAAGCGCTTCTTTCATTACTGTAGCAGAAAAAGGAAAGTCAAAGAGGAGGGTTAAGTGCATAAAGAATAAATATGGATCGCTGCTATATGATAACAAGGATATTGCGGATACCTTAAACAGTTACTTTGTTGAGAATTTTATCTCAGAGCGGGTTTTTATTCAGCCAGAGGGCATGTCCAATGCTCAAGATTATTTAGCGGAAATTGAGGTTAGAGATAACGAAGTATTAGACAAGTTGCATAAACTAAAGGCAGATAAGGTGGTGGGTCCTGATGGCTTATATCCTAGAGTGCTCAGGGAAGTTAGTGAGATCATCTTTAAGCCGCTATCCGCCATCTTCAGACGGTCTTTAGAAACTGGAGAAATACCAATTGATTGGAAACAGGGCAATATAATACCAATATATAAGAAAGGGGACCGTACTGAGCCAGGAAATTACAGGCCAGACAGTTTAACTTGCATTGCGTGCAAAATACTGGAATCTATCATAAAAGATGAGCTGGACTTATTTCTTGAACGTAATAATATCTTGAGGGACAGCCAACATGGTTTCCATAAGGGTAGGTCATGCCTGACAAACCTTCTGGAATTTTTTGAAGAGGCCACCAAGACTTATGACCAGAGCAGGGCTTATGACATCATATACTTGGATTTTCAGAAAGCATTTGATACAGTACCACATAAGAGACTAATTTTTAAAATGAGCTCCATTGGAGTTACAGGAGGTATTCTGAAGTGGATTCAAAACTGGTTACAGGATAGAACACAAAGAGTGGTGGTCAGTGGTATCTCATCTGAGCTAGGTATGGTGGGGAGTGGCGTCCCCCAGGGATCGGTGTTGGGACCCCTGCTGTTTCTCATCTACATTAATGACCTTGATAGGAATATTGAAAGCAAATTAGTTAAATTTGCAGACGATACGAAATTGGGAGGTTTGGCAAATAGTTAAGAGTCCACTAAAGTGATTCAGGATGATTTGGATAGAATCCAGAATTGGGCAGAAATGTGGCAAATGAAATTTAATGCAGCGAAATGTAAAGTTGTACATGTAGGTAATAAAAACATTAGACGGGATTACTTCATGAGAGGTTTAAAACTGGAATGTGCTCCACATGAAAAAGATCTGGGAGTGATTGTTGACCAAACCCTCACAGGCTCTAGCCATTGTGCCGTAGCAGTTAAAAAAGCTAATCGGACGCTGGGATACATTGCCAAAAGTATTGAGTACAAATCCAAGGAGGTGATGCTTCTTTTGTAAAACACATTCATCAGACCACATCTGGAGTATTGTGTACAGTTCTGGGGACCATACTTTAAGAAAGATACAGAGGTTCTAGAAAACGTTCAGAGAAGAGCCACTAAGATAATTTCGGATATAAAAGATGAAAGCTATGAGAAGAGGCTGAAGATCTTTAATCTCTTTAGTCTTAGGAAAAGGAGACTTAGGGGTGATCTGATTGAGGTCTTTAAATATGTTAAAGGGATTAACCAAGTGAATTATGTCGGATTCCTTCGGCCAAGTTTTGTTAGTAGAACTCGGGGTCACAAATGGAAGTTGACCAAAGGTAAATTTAGCACTGATATTCGGAAATATTTCTTCACCCAAAGAGTGATTTTGATGTGGAATAGCTTGCCTGACCATATTGTTGAGGCAGAGACTTTGGGAGTTTTCAAGAGCAGGCTTGACTTAAAGCTAGATACCATTGAGTCATTGAGTATCTGAAGTGATATATTCACAATAGTATAAAGAAACTGGCGAGCCTAGTTGGGCTGAACGGTCTGTTCTCGCCATTCATGTTATGTTATGTTATGTTATGTAATACTGAATTGGGAATGGCTGGATGGGAGGGACATGGGAATGACAATGTGAGGGAAACGGGAATGAATAAATATGAAGGAAATAAAGATGGCTGTATGTTCTGGAAATGAGAATGACTGAATGTGAGGGATGAATGTGTGAACTGCATCTTGTTATCATTTAAGGACACAAAAAGCATATTAATATAATATGCTTTGGATTGAAAACTGAGACAGGTTTGTAGTTTCTTCAGGAAAATTGAGTAACCAAAAAATTCCTCATACATTGTTTTGATTCACGTATAATGCACTTCAGACAGTATAATTTCACTGCAGAAAAATTAAAAGGACCTTTATTGCTTCTGATAATCTGTGGCTGTATTGGAAATAGGGGGTGCTCTACATAAATTGATTTTGCCAGTTATTACAAGGAAAGGGTTAATGTGGCTGATATTACACCTGGGTACTTTATTTCTTTTCAGGCAATAATGAGCTTAAACCATTTTTTTATGATTCATCTATTAATCCCACTTGTTTAGCCTGGCCGCAGTCTTTGGCTCCCCATAGTGAAGATAATGAACACAGTAGCTCTGGAGGGGCCATGAGCCTCAGCAGGCCGCAGTCAGAGGCAATTTCTAAAATAGATTAAGGACAATATCAGACACCGAAGTAAAAATTTCCACGAGAATAAACACAACCTGAGCATCAGCAGCTACAGTAAAATAGCAGCACCCATATTCATACAGCTTAATCATGGCCAACACTGATATTAAGCCTTGTGAATGAGTTGTGTGCCTCTTCTTAAATGAAATCTGGAGAAATATTGGCTTTGTCTACTGTAACCCCACGTATAAAAGTCAATTTACTGAAATTATGGTAACAGCAAACGCAGTTCATGTGTTAAGAGGCTGTTCTGTTGTGAACTGGTCAAATGTAAGATTGTGTCTCATGGTTTTTTTTTTTCTCACCTCTGAATGTATTCTTCATACTTTGACCATTGTTACAAATCACTTTAGTCGGTAACACTTTACAATAAGGGTACAACAATTAACATTAGTTAATGCAGAAATAAGCATTTACCAATAGGTAATTAACATTTAATTAATGCACCTGGTAATCATTTACAAATGATTTTTACATCAACTAAGGTATTCATTTATAAATTATGGTTTAATAGTTTGAAGTGCTACATAGGGAATTCTTAAGGGATGTTTTCAACTTCACAACAATGGATGCACAGAAAATTAATATATCTTCAATTATGGTTACTTAATGCTTATTCGGCTATCTAACGCATTAGTTACCTGCTGATTAACTGATAGTTAATGAACTAATGTTAATTAATGTTGATTGTTGTACCCTTATTGGAAAGTGTTACCCTTTACTCTTTATTTGCTTTGAAATCCTCAGTGTTAGACTATTAAAGAGTTTACAGAGGGCATCGTATCAACCCAGTCATACTTTTTTGTGAATTTTTGAAACCTGTGACAGAGTGGGTTACTTGTTTTACATTATCTGAGCATAACCCACAACTAGAAATAATATACACTTGAGTGCTACCCATCTTCCCCACTTAACACCAATTAAATCCATCTTGCACTGGCTTCCCTTCAAATTCAGAATAGATTTGAAAATATTTGTCATGAAATATCGGGGATGTCATTCATTGACAAGAACCTGTCCAAAGTTGCAAGCAACTTCACCCTCAGGTCCCTCAGATCAAGGACTACTGCTCACTTAACGTCATGGTTCAAGAGGCTATTAGAGCTTTAGCTATAGTTCCTCATAAACTCTCAAAAGGCCAACCTACAGAGGTACAATCACTGGTCACTTTGGCACTGTGGACTCCTATAATCAGCAGCTCTAAGACTCTCTTGTACAGATTGCCCTTAAGTTAGTGTTGTTTTTCCTGGTAAATTTATGTTTTTATTTTATACCTCTGAGAAGCACTTCATGAATTTGTTCCTGAGAGGTGCAATATAAATAAGCTTTTAATTTACCTTGGTAAGATGCTTCAAAAACACAGACATTAAGATCCACTGGATAATGCAAAAAAAAAAAAAAAAAAATGGTACAGAATCCAAAAATGCCTAAATAAATCATAATGGTTTTCTGAGATGTATACTTTATACCCCATATAAGGACAGGATTTAAAATAGCCTATTTGGCAAAATCCTTGAAAGTTACAGTGAGCACCATGATTTATTGGACAGTCTCACTTTTTTTTTTTTTTTTTTGTTATGTTGGTTCTGTTGGCCAAGTCACTTGGTGAATCTGAATCCAATAGAACATGCATTTTACATGCAAAACAGAAAACCAAAGGCAAAACGTGTCCAAAACAAGCAGGAAGTGAAGACAGCCGCAGCGCAGGCCTGGCAGTGCGTCGTGTGTGTGCATCACAAATTTCTAGCACTTATTGCATGCTTGAACTCCATGATGCAAAACACCCTCAAATTAAAAATGACAGTCATAATTATTACTGTATCCTTTCAAGTACAAAGTTTTAGAGTCCAGAACCAAAAAAAGAGTGAAGGATACATTCTGGTGCTGAGTAGTCAAGCTAGTGACTTGGGATAATTAAATGCTCAATATGTAATTTGCTGCTGCTAGGGGTCTCTCAGTAAACAGCAATATCAAAACACAAAGAAGTGTCCTTGGGAGCATTGGAGTTGTTTTCTTCATTATGAGAAAACCACCATAAATGGAAGAGGAAGAGAGAAAGTAATGCCTGCTCTGTATTAAAGTTACAGTCGCCTCATGTCATTTCATTCAAATGAGCCACAGGTAATGTGAGCGAACTTAACTTTAACTTATATTACATACGCATATATTACCGTATGCATTGGCTTGGAGACTGGCGTAAGCCTCTTGTAATAGTAGCACATCATAGTGAGCTAGATCAATGTTGAAAAATCATACTGTGGTAAAATGGCAAGCAATTAATTGAAAAATTATACTGTGAGGTAGAAAAAACAACTGAGTAGCTATAATTCTGCGACATTGTTTGATTTACTCTTACTCTCAAGCATGTTTAGCTATTTAGTCCTTCTTCAGAGTTACGTTGTAACATAACTGTTGTGCAACTGCTTTTATATTAATAATGTCTCAATAACAACTTCCTTAGAATTTGCATTATAACTTATTTAAGTTTGAACTTGCACAAATGGTGCAATCAGCTTATTCACTAATTACATATAACCTATCCTGCATTTGAAGTCATTGCCATAGACATTGTTAAACCAAACCAGTGTTGCATAAGCACAAAACCATTGCAATATGCCTTAGTATGTACAATCACACCGATATTACCCAGAAAGGCCAACAACAATGCAGGATCATAATCCATCACTTTTAAGCAACACGGACAGTAATACAGCAGCTAGCTATCTAGGATGTGGGGTTCCTTCCCTTCTTTCTCTGATGTATTGTTAGGCTTTTCCTGCATTTCCCCGGATGTCACAGCAAGTAGAGAATGTAAAAGGGATATGTCACCATTGACAGGCAACCAAATGAAACAGACTGTTGCCTTGGTTAAATCTGCAGATTTCTCTGGTTTTGAGAATGTTGGAAATGTTTTGGTAAGCACACAACTCTAAATAATGTACAACATAGGTAAAGTCAGTTTAAGTATTTTAATGTGAAAAGGTCTCATATTTTTACTCATATGTATGAGCTCGTGGATTATACTGATGCTAATAACAAAGGCTGCAGCCAAATCAAAAGTGTTAACAGCAGAGTCAAGATAAGCTTTAATCTTGAGTCAAGTCACAAAATACAGATGTTATTTTTAAAACTGAAGGGTGACATGCAACAAAAGACTGCAGAAAAAAAAATGCTTCTAATTTATTCATTTCTCTGCAGAAATTTCAAGCACTCTCATACTAGCAGTTTAGCAGCACCATTGTGCTGAAGAGGCTGTATTATTTTGTCATTTATGAACTATAAGACCATATTGCAGCTGACATAGCCTAGGGAATCCCTGACTTGCCTGTGCAGTCAACATCGTCCTTTGCCTTCACGCTTTCCTCCATTCCAGCCTTGAACCTTGTGAAATGCAGACAGAAGGAGATTGAGATGAGCAGCACAGGAGCTCAGTAATCCCATAAGCATTTTTCTGTTTGTACCGTGTAATATAGTTGTCTCTTAATGTGATTAAATTTCACTGATGACTGATGGCAGGGAGCGGAATGATGTGATTTCCTTGTAAATCTATATGAGAATGCCCCTGACAGTAGAAAGATTTTTTTATGTGCCATGTACAGCCTGCTGTCCCATTTCTGGGTAGTTGTTAAACTTGTCAGTATAGGCTCAAAGAAGATTAGCAGTGTTGGAGATGTAACGCCGTCAGACTGGCACAACTGTGATACAGAAATACGTCCTTGCCGAAGATCTACCCGTGACAGTCCAACCCTATTTTGGAGCAAGAGAAAATTAAACAAAACCCCTTGTCTATCACAGAGTGAAGAGTATCATTCTTAAAATCCATAGCCTGCATCTGTGTGATTGTTAAGCATTTGCCCTTCACAAATAAGGTTGAAACATTAGGACAAATGAGCCCCTAAGAACCATACCGGGCCATCCCGCACTTTTGCCGAAATTGAGTTGTGGTAGTCAGCATGTGCAGAAAACTGAGATCTACATTTCCTAACAGCCCAACCCAATCTGCCCACATGGATTGTTAATACAAGCAAATGTCTTCTCTGCCCCTGTATATATGCACTGCACTGCCTTAGCCATAATACGCCATCCCACAACCTTCCCATAATTCATTGTAAACATGGCAGCTCGGTATCTCACTGATGAGGAGTTGCTTATTGTGATTGATGATGATGGTGAAGTGGAAGATGACAGAGACCCAAAGTTTGTCCCAAATGAATCAGAAGATTATGCTTCCTCCTCAGAAGGAGGTTGGTTTCAATTTAATGCAGCAGAAGGGCATCCAAAACCTGCACAAGAAGTGCATGTGCATGATTTTACATATCTTGAGTTTGTACCAAATGCAGTGTTTAAACTAGATGACTCTAGGTGCAGTGTTTACTCTGGCAACTTTGAGTCCCATTTTCTCAAAAGTACCCCAACATGGGTTGGCCCAGTATGGTTCTTAGGGGCTCAAATATGAATCTGCATGCCTACCAACCCAAAACTGTGAAATAAGACAACCCAGTCAGTTTTTTGTGGGCTGTATTTTTCATAAAGCATGGCATCAGCGTGCCATTCAGATTTGGCTCCACTGCCTGTGTCACACACAGGCTCTTGTGAATTATTCCCTCCCCCAATTAAATATCTCCACCCATGGCTCGTTTGAGAAGGTGCCCCATTTTCTTTGCAAGTGTGGGACCCACTAAAATCATGTACAAACGGAGAGCAAAGGATGGTAACAGCTGTATTGTGTATTGTCGCCTGTAAAAACCAGCACACATCACATCATCAGCTCCCGGCCTCAGAGGACAGACATGTCAAGAAGTTGTGAGAAGTTGTGTGTGTGTGTGTGTGTGTGTGTTATAAGGCAACATTCCAGCTGCAATCAGCTTCAATTCGTCAGACAGCTTCATACTAAAAACCTCGGTCAGGACAATGCAGGACTGGCTATGAAATTTACATTAAATGGGACCCATTATGCTCTTTGGAAGACATAAAGAAGTGGCTTCAATTTATTTTCAAGGATTATCTTTAGTTAGCTAGCAAGGTTAATGTTTCCAATTTATGTTAACATTTTAACGAATTTCAAGAGTAACGTTCAGTTAAATTTGTATAGCATGGTTGTCGATGTGGCTAGCTAGCTTGCAAGTTCCATTCTCAAAACTACTAAACTGGTAAGGCAGCATGGATGCATTACTTTTCTATAATCATTATGTAGTTTATTAGCTGGCTGGCTAATAAATTGATGGTAAATTTAGAAAGCATCACTAATTTAGCCAGAGGCAATGTATAAGACACTTTGATGATAGCAGTTCAAATATGTGACCGTTTTAATGGAATTTAGTTTGCAGATGGTTGTTGTTATATAGATGGTAGCCACGGATCACTCTGAACATCTGAGACTGAATTCCAAGTGTTGTTAAACTTTTATTGTGACTGCATGTCCCATTTCTTTGTAAATGTAACAACCATCCTTGCATAGCCTGCAGATATTACCTTTCCACATTCAATGGTTAACTTAGCTACCTACTTATTCAGTCATCTGTATTAGAGGCTTGCAAGTAGCCAGGGAATTATGTCGCTCTTTATTGACACACAGGGCTGGTGGCTCTGTTTGCTGGCCATTCAGAACAGAGCTCATTTCATAGACGGGACGCCCCTCCAAACAGTTTGTTCTTCAAAGGGTTAGGAATGCCCAGAATCAAATTGCTGAGAAATCATGGATTTTTTTTTTTTTTTTTTTGCAAAAACGTTTATAAACCTCCCTTTTGGACATCCAATATTATTATAACTTGAAAAAATACAGCATAATAGGTCCCTTTTGAGTGCCAATAAAATGTGTTTGGTATAGCACACTTTCTCATTACAAGGACTGCTTCTGTTGATTTTCCAATTGCCCATTCAGGGTGTCCTGAAATATCACAGAGTCACCTATTTGCAACAGATCCCTGGAGAAAGCAATATTAAAGTAATTTCTTTGGCGCAATATACAGATCCTAGAAATGAAGCAGTTCTATGCCTTTTGCTCCAGTGTGAGCATAATCCTTGGACAATAAGGTCAGCTAGTCCCATGAACCCTTGCCTTAACTGATCCCTGGCCCTTCTGTCCCATATCCTCCCATGAAAGTTCACATCCAGTGAAGCGCTGCGGATTTACCAATTCTTTGTATGTGTTGAAGGGTCAAACGTATAAACTCCTCGACCTGTTCATTGCATCAGGAGAGTGTCGGCTACTGAACAGAAAACAAGACTGTTGAGCAACCCTTTAAACTTTTGCCGCATTCTGCAAAGCAGGCCATCAAACATGCACTTCATGATTGTGTAAATGAGGAAATTTAAAAAAAAAAAAAATTGGAATGTACACAATTTCATATCCAAAGGAAGCGTGTTATTTCGTCTTACCTTCATGAAGAGAAACTGGCTACACCTGATAGAGCTGTAGAGCTGAATGTTCAGAGTTAACATATCATTAATCAAGGAAAATGACTGAAAACAGATCAAGACAAATCACTAATTTAAACTGATGTATTAGGGACACCCTCAAGTTTCTGTTCAGCGGCTGCCACTGCTTCAGGGTTTGATTCGGGACCTTGACTATTCCACTAAACTTGCAATATCAAGGAGAAGAAGACTTGATATTGCTGCAGCTCCCTTCCTATCATTAGTTAACACCTGTGCCATTTGAACCGTAGTAATTCCCTCCTGTCAGACCTGGGGTTGTTTGTATAAAGTGTGTTCCCAGATTACTCTTATTTTTTCATTGTCCTTGTCTCAACATTGATTTTGTTTGGCTGAGTCTGCCAAGAAACCTCCATGCAGTGGCAACATTCCATTCCAGAAAAAATATATAACTTTTCGTAAAAGCTGCCAATAGTTACTTGGAATTGATGAATAATCCACAAATATATACTAGTTACTCTGAAACATATGATTCTGACTATATTTTATTTTTCAGGAAAGTCATTTCAATTCACAGTTATGTGTTGGCATCATGTGTTCTAAATTAGTCCCCCTCCAGCCAAAGGGTAGGTCGGAGGACTATTGATTTAAGCCGTGTCCGTTGGTGTGTTTGTCTGCCTGGATTCATTTCCAGAGGAGATCTCTGACACAGTGCTCGAAGTGGCTTTTCAAAATTGTTTGTGCAGTCTGGCCTTATCCTGTAATTGTGCCCTTTGAACGGTTCGTTGACCTCTGACCTTCTTTGGCTGAGGACTTTTGCGGTTTCTGACTGGCTTGTATTTCATGTGTTTTTACAGGTTTTACCCTCCTTTAATTTGAGTTCAGACGGTTCGACTAGCTTTGGTGCATAAATTAATCTTATACATAGGCTTTTGATTTTGAAAGGTTTGGACATGGTGAATTTTACTTTTAACCAAAACAATTTTGTTTTAGTGTAGCCCACTTCGATATACAGCATGTGCATGTGCACAGTCCATTTTTTTTCTCCATGTCAGTGCAATTCTTCTACTTAATGTTTAAACAATGAGGGAGGGAATACAAATAGTCAATATTGTATTGGCCAGCAAACCATGAAATTAAAACGCAAAAGTACTTCAAAGACCATTCTGCATAAATTAGACTAATGCAACAGAGGAGGAAACACAGTCATCCTTAGCTCCTATTCTTCCGAGTGTAACTTAGGCATCTGATACAGACAAGATGCAGTCACTGCAGATGAGATCATTCCCACTGAGAAGTACATATAGTAGCTATTTTCGTGAGATCGTGCTGAACTGGGAGTATAAAGCCCAGAGTGCGCTGCTCAGATCGCCGCATAGCTTGACAACACGTGGATTCAGCTGAGAAGCAGCATTTTAAAACCTCTTTAAAGGCTCCGTTCAGGGTTGCGTTGCCTGGTGTTTCATTGCGGAGCCCCATTAGCTCTGGAACAAAGCAAATTCCCTCTGCCAGCATGCCACTTCACATTTAAAACTTTGTCGCTCATCAAAAACAAATTGGCAAACCCCCATAACAGCCCCCTGTTGACCTTTCTTCGCAAATGGTGATGTGCTCTTTTGTAATTTTTACCCGGCGAGCCAATGTTTGCTTTTGTTCTGCTTGACCTTTTGCTTTTGGATGTCTGCGTATCAGCTATGGGCCAAATCAGCTGCTATAAAGTTGTACGTTATGGATGTGACAGATGGGGGTCCAGCAGAAGCAGTGGAGAGATTCAGCATTCCTGGGAGTCGTTCATTTTTCTGTCCTCTCTCCCACATCCATCTCTCCCTCCCTCCTCTGTAATATTTCACAACTCTGAGAAAGTGTGACTCTAAGTCAACTTTAAAGGACGTCAGAGTGGGGTCGAGGCTGCATGTTTCCGTAAGGATTTCTGTAATGATTTGATCACAAGAACAAATCGTGCTAGCCTCCTGCCTTTCATCGCAGGCTAGTGCAGCATGCTGTATTGATTAGCTTATTAGAATAGGTGGGAGGGGACTGTTTTTTCAAAACAATCTAATGACATCAGATGTTATTAATCTTTCATAATTACTGTAAACAAAGGAACGAGAGAGGCTCTCATTCTGGTTCTCTGCGGGTTGATGATAGAAAGCAATATGGCACTTGTGCCAAATGGCATGGTGTGAGCAGTCTCTTCAGTCAATTCCTTATCTGTCTGATACAAATCTCTTGACTACCTGAAAATGGTCTCACCATTGGAGGACCCATTTATAAGGCCTCTAATGAGCGGCAACAAGAAAATGACAATTGTTTCTAAAGTTTGGCTTCGAAGTCATACTGTAGTTTTCAAAATTCATGACCTAAAAATACTCATTAATTCAGAATAAAATCAATCTTTTCTTGTAATTAAAAGTATGAAAATGGCATTCAGTGCAGAAAAGCAGAAAACACAAAAATGTGTATATAGTGCGTAGAAGGGCTGAAAGCCTCTGAAAGAAAAGGCTCACAGGATTTGCTTAAATAATAATAAAATAAAGGAGGATGCTTGATGTGAGTTCACTGCCTCTTTCACAGTTTCGCTCCTGCGATAATGCTTCCGTGCTACTGCTGACGCTCTTACAGACACTCACAGTGAAAAGTGTAGACATGTGGCGGTGGCTTCGTATCCAGAATTTCCCAGCAGGCCACAGACAGAATGAACACCAGACAGCAAAATCCAGTCAAAGAGGAGGATGAAGAGAGCCTTATATAAGCTCTGGTCTTATTGATGAAACATCCTAGAACATGAAAGCAAAGCTGTCTCTGAGAATGAACTACGATAACCACGAAAGCTCATGTTTGGGGACTTCACAAGATCAGTTAGAACTCAAATTCCCGGCTCAAGAATTGAGGAGAGACAACTGGGGATGGCTGAGACTGAAATGTACAAGGCCGTGCTCCTTTTTTCACTAAAGCTGAGCAAATTCCGCATAAAAGTAATTTAAAGAGCATTTCAAAAAAGTTTTGTTTAGTAAGCTTTGAGATTCCCATAAGTGCCCCCCCAAAAAAAAAAATCATGGGTCTGCGTCTTGCGGCGAAGAGCTGTTCCCTTTTTTTATTCTGACAGTGTATTGCAATATGTATTTATTTATTTATTTATTTTTATTTATTTATATGATATCTTTTCGACTGTTTGATTGGCAAGAAAGGCTTCCTCAACTTAGATAGAAATGGACAGAACTGGAAGAATGATTGACTGTGATGTGATTATGAATAGGAAAATAGTTTCCCATTAGCTGTTTCAAATATATTTTACCTGCAAGTATAACAAATAGTTTCCCATTGCAAAGGGCACAGTCTGAAAGCTGTTAAGCAAACACAAGCACGAGGTTGATGGATGCATTGGTCAGACTGAGTTCAAAGCAATCTACGGAAGATCAGGGGAGGATTTTTATGGCACAATTCTTGGTGTGTCAAACAAACTCAAATTAAACTCTTAAACATGTCAAACAACACATCAAACTGTATGTTTTATGGCAGAAAAGTTGGCTACAGAGGGCAACGTGCTGGCTCCTCTGAAACTTGTTTTCCTCTATAAACATCCTTCTCATACAGCCCCCCCATTACAGGGGAGGAGGATTCATAAATATGTGAGTAATTTCTGTGTAATGCTCAATGTTCTTTGCATTAGTACCATTAAGAGAGAGAATCATTGCATGTCCAATAATAAACAGTGTCATATACTGAATATAGTTATTTTTGGGAATCTGTAAGGTTCATGTCACAACCTGTGGGCAAATAAGAACGAGAGTAGCATTTCATAAGGCATACAATAGCTGTAGGCCAAGAAGCGTTCGCCGTTTTGAAGAGTAGGAGAACTAGAACAATATAAGAGCATGCAGGTTTTGGAATGGTCCAATTAACGCAATTAAGCTGGCATTAGAAATGGTTCGTGTTTACGGGGCAGTAGCTTACTGGACCTATAGATGCAGTGGCTTTTCCCTCTGACCACGAAGTGCATCCACTCATGTCAGCGCAGAGAAGACAGACCAAGCCTCTAACTCTTCAGTCTCCATGAAAAAATAAGATTAAGCCCTTCTGGCATTGAAAACGATAACAAGCTGTCAAGCTCTAAATGCAATTTGCTGACTGCAGGAGGATGTGGCGGTGTCATTGGAGTGGGCTGACTGATCTTATCTCCTGAATGGCGTGCGGTGGTGGGCTGAGTGTGCTTTGACAGACACACGGAGCTCAGATCCCATTTACACAATGACAAACCGCTGAACAAAGGCAGTGCGAAGACTGCAGAACTCAATTTCACCATTTCTTCAAATTTATACCCTGGAATTTAACGATTTAAAGCACCATGTCCCGAGAAATTGAAAAAGAAATAAACTTTCATCAGATAATATGGAAATATTTCAAACAGGCCACAGGCAGTGATGCATTAATATTGGAAACAGTGGCTGGCAAAGGGTGGTTTCATGTTTCCTTTGAAATGGCTTTCAGTGCTCATTTACCACAGTATCCCTCACGGACAGCTAAATCTCAGCAGAAGGCTGTGGGGTCTGGATATTATTATATTACATCAGTGGACAGACAATGATTTTAGGCATGCCAGGAGCCTGAAACTAATAAATCAACAATTATACAGGAGCTTCCCACCTTTCAGCAATGGGATAGGCATGAATTTTCATTTTAAGTGCTATACCATATGTTCTTATGTCATCAAATCGCAATATTTGAGAAGCGCAATACCATTATCAGAAAGCTGACTTGAAATTAGAGCTGCCCATAGACACGTTTTATATTCTTTATCAGTAAGCTTGTGCAAGGAATGTTTTACTCACTGGACAAAAAAATGCGAACACAGCCTTGGTGGTGGCATGGAGAATGTATTGGTCACAGAGATTGCGTTCTGGCCAGTCCAGTGTTTACAATTTTATTTCAGGCCAAAGCTGGAGGTATTCCCCAGTGGACAGAGATATATTGATTTTAAAGTACCAGTCATAAAGTATGAAATTGATACGTTAGCAGAATGTTGCCATTTTTCCATTCCTTGTGTGAAAACAGCCTTATATTGCGGTGGACAGCCAGTGGACCCAGGACAGGAAGGATGCATTCTCAGGGTGACCCCTAAGTAATGGGGGTTTTGTTTTGTGGGCTGATCAGGGTAGCAAACTGGAGAAGAGCACATCAGCTAGCTTGTACGGTGCAGAAAGCAGCATACTCTTTGCGAAATAGGACTGATATCTTTTCTTTTTTAACTCAAGACATAATCGCTGATACAAAGCACATTTTAACCCGGCAACACTCTGACAAACCATTGATATCGTTCCATTTTTTTAATTGGCAGTAATATGTCACATTTTTGTCAATAACACAATACTAGATCTGCAATGACGAAGATTACCTGCAATTTGACTGTCAGTGAAGAGACAGCTGTATTTTCACATAGTGTAGTATACGGGTCAATGACGTGACATTGTCCAAGTGTATGAGGGGTGGAAGTAACAAAAATTAATTGATAAAAATGGAGGTGATGAAAACGCATGTGAATTGAAAAATAGTCATAAATTATCAAGTGAATTGAAAAATAGAGTGATATATTGTCAATTGATTTGATAAACTTCATTATACTATTCATCATTTACCACACCTAACTGACATTTATCGTTTACAGCAAGCAATTTTTTTTTTTCAATCTTGCATTGTTGTCCATGCATGTTAATCCCAAAATTTTAAGCAGCAACAGGTGTAATAATAGGAACACGCTATCCATCGTTTCTCTTCCCAATGATGCAGGCAGAAGAAATAAATGAGCAACCGTCGTATTTCATTCCAACTTCATAAGTTTGAATGATCTGACGTAGTTTCATTTTGAAATTCCATTCAAGTTCGCTAATGGTAATAATTTGCGAATGCCCTAGCTAGCCAGCTAACTCATATTCGTAATGCTTAATATAGACGTAAGCGGTGCAGAAAACATGCCTGAAGCAGCAAAGTAAAATGCAACATTAGTGCATCATGCAGATACAGGACAGAGGCTTCTTTATTCCAACATTTTAAAGGTGAGGAGAGGAGCTCATTTGATTGGTGAAGATTTGACTCGGCTGTGTTAAACCCACTCAAGCCTTCTCTCCTCCCTCTTTGCCACTTGCGCCGGCAGGAGGGACAGAGGCGGGACAGAGGAGTACTTGCGCCGGGCACGAAATTGCAAAATACGCCTGGATACACCCCGTACACTGCACCGCGCCTGCGCCTGGTCAACAAATTTAGAGCCCTATGTGAAATGTATTAAATATGTAATTTAAACTATAAAATTAATATAATATTAATATGGGGGCATAATTTTATATTGAAAACCTTTCAAATGAACAAAGTTTAATAGTTTAATTGGTCTTAAATTGTTTGGAAAACCAAAATACCCGCCCTCTACAATAAAGAATCGATAAGTTACTTTTAATACCCAGCTCAACTACAAAATAGTAATGTTTTAGGCAGAGTAGACACTCTCAGGTATACTTACCAGAAAAGTCACTTAGAAAAAAAAGAGGGAAGTGTGTTTTTTTTTCAAGAAACTTTTGGTTGCGCCACCTGACATTTTTTAGCTGGTGAAATTGCAAATACAGTCTAAAACTGTACTAAAACCCTGTAAATGTTGTGCAACCATTAAGACTTGTTTAAACACACTCTTCCAACTTCAAATAAATGTATTCTGCACATTTTTAAAGATTTATTTAAAAAAAATTTTAAAAAGCTTATTTGTCATTGACCCATACCAAAAATGTCTATGTGCTGTATCCTCATCACTTTGTGGATTAGCGGGCAAGATAGGATGACTTAATCACTGCATCAGAGACAAATCTCTCAGAGTAAGTTAACCTGAAGTGTTGAAACTAATTTAACTGCCTGACAGATCCTAGAATGAGGAAGCATTTACAATTAATCTATGTAATTTGTTATCTCTTGATTTTCCATGTTCACTGATAATCATCTCGAATTTACCTTTTCATCTGGGAAAGTAGCAGGTGCCTGCAAAGAGCATTATGGCTCATAAAATTTTATCGTAACATATTTAAAAGAACCTTTAAAACCAAGGTATTTGAAAAACCTGTCGTTACATTTATCAAATAAATTAAACGAATTAATTGCCATCATGAAGGGCTGGTGGCTGTTCAGGTTCATGTGCTATATGAGTCCTGATTGTATGGAATGAATGTAGTTTAATCTTCACCACAATAAATTAATTAGAACAAATACATGTTTTTGAAGGCTCTATTTACATCAATTATTGCTCAGTTTGTTCCCATATTCAGACGTTCAGATGTAACGCTGTTCACCCATGTACTATAACCAATCAGATCAATGATATTGATCTCCGGCAATCTGCGGTTTTCTTCCCCGGGCAATAATGTCATAAGTTATGTAAATCCATCTCCTGAAGAATCACGGCAGTGATTTGCTGCTGACAGTAACACACACTTGCATGTTTTTGTAGATTTCAGGTGCATCTTCAGGTGCAGTTCCTTGGGTTTTCAAACGAGTGCTTGATCAGTGAATATTGCTGCATCAGCAGTTGTAGAAGGTTACTGATCTTCATGCGAATATTATGCTACGCTTGTTTCACCTTAAATGCTAAATAATGTATTGTAACAACTGTCACAAATGTCTGTTTATATTATTAATAGCATAACAACTGAGAGAGAAAAGCTCTCAAGTCATATCATCACAGACTTAAATGATATCTGTCTTTAATTAAACATCGTATTTGTATTTAATAACCTATTGCATAGATCAGCTCACATACTTTTATAAACCAGACACCACATTTTCAAATACTGAGCATGTCTGATATGTTTGTGTCAGCACATATGTCTGTAAATGGCACAACATTTTGTACAGCATCATTTAATTAAAAATCACTGAGGGAGGTAAACTGGAGCTCGGAGATAAACTTGCCTACCTACTGAAGCAGATGCCGGCTCATTGTTCAAGATCAGCTGGAGTGCAAAGGCACTCTTTTTTTGCGAGTGCAAAGGCATATCAGACCAATGCTCTGCTGTATATACAGCCTGTCGGTGTATAAAAGTTTTATAATTTCTCTGTGAACTTTTAGAACATTTCTGAAAAGAGCCTCTCTGCGGGGGCGTTTATGCGTGTATGCGCAAAGAGGATTCAGAAAAATCCATGAGGAACAGCACAGTGCAGTTCAGCATTAAGCCCAGTTCAATAGAAGGATTTGTAAGCCCACACAAAGGTGGGTGGGAAGTCTTTCAAATGTACCAAGTCCAAGGCTGAGGTGGACTCAAATGGCAACTGACTCTCACTATGTGAAGTGTTTCTCTGAGCAGACAGCCGACACACTCCCTGCTAGCCTTGAATGGGAGCAATTTTTAAAGCTCTACTCTACATCACAAAGTTGAACATAGTCATTCCGCTTTAGAAAATAGGATTATGCTAGTTACATCTTATCATTTTGAAGATTTTAAAGGTTGTAACCACTTCCTTTTTTTGTAAACCAGATAGTTTTCAACTGAGGGGTTTGGTTTTTTTTACTGTTATCTACATTAACTTTTATATCCCACTGTATATCCTTTTAGACCTTTGCTATATTCCACCAGTTGCATCATACATACATTCCACAGTCACAGTATGGCTAGCATGGGTGCTAAGCAGATGGCAGATGGGCCAAGTTCACTTCAAGGCCACAATTGCAGTTTATTCTCTCCTGCACACAATAGTATACCACACACAGATGTTTTAGATTCTCCAGCTAGCCTAATATGCATATTCTGGGACTGAAGGAGAAAACCACATTATGTAAAGGGCAACCCCACAAAGTTGTGGGGAGGACATGCAAATTCAATGCAAACTCCTGGTTGAGAGCGGAAACCATGACTTCTATGATATTCGTTTGATAATACGGTACATATACTGTAAATAAAACGGCACATTTAAATGGTGGTGATTGTTAGCTGGGATTCCATGATGATGCAGAGTTGACGTGTTTGATATTTTAAACACATGCCCATGTATGAATCATAATTTCATGTTGGGGTTAGGTATACAAGAAATAATAAGAAACAGTATTTTTTTTCTTGGCATATGAGGGGTTACTGTTGACTTGCTAATAAGCACAAAACTGTGGCTGTTGCCACGGCCACAGCCATATAGCTGACACGCTGGTGGCATTTCCATCAATCGTGTGTCAGTTCCTCTGCCAAGGAGAACACGCGGAGGAGTGATGCAGCATTAATTATGAGCTGAGAGCGACAGTTAATCTTTGCAAATTTTTTTTCCTACTCCTGGAGATGCCTGCATGTGCCATTCTAACCCAAACCAAAGCCACAGCTCCAGACCATTTGCTGACAATAAGAATTTTATTTCTGCTCCTTTACAAAATCAAAGTTAATACGCTCTCAACGGCATGACTTGGGGGTGGGGGTGGGGGTGGGGGGGGGGTTTGCTATTAAGTGAGCAGTACAAGCTGGCAAAGGAAAGTTTTGGGAATTTGGGGTTTGACAGAAGGAAATGGACCATGGCTTTCTGCTGTCACTGACTGGTGAAGAGAAAGCCCGCTATCGTGTTTCTACTAGATACAGATGCCATTTCAGCTTGTTACGTTCCATTTAATATCTCACCCTCCGTTCCTTTCGAGTCTGGCAGTCTCACAGGCGTAATTGCGGGAGCAATATCTCTGACAGCACAGATTGGGCGGCTACAACAGAGATCCTGTTACACTTCACTCAAATCCTCTTTTATCTTTCAGCAGCCGCAGTCATTTGCCGTCTTATTGATACTCCCCTCCATAGAGTGTTGAGTAAATCCTTGGCCATTGTGAAAGCATTTTGAGGAGAAATTGATTATACCAATTTAAAGCCTAATGCCTATTCATGGCGGTAATACATTCTTCTTCTGCCTCTCAGCGATAGCCATCAGACTAGTCTTCCCATTTACTTACTTCCATTTATATCCAGGGAAATTCGCGGACAGAGGGGTGACAGAAAACCGAAAGTCTCACTGGAAGCGCTTTGAGCCTGTGGCCCGTGATTATAACTGGTGTTGGTCTCCCTTGTGCAGAGCTCTGAGCCTGAGAGGATAATTAGTTCACTGTGGTGTGGCTTTTGTGCTGATGTTGCTCTGGAAGTCGCTCATATCTGTGGAGGTGTCTGACAGTGAACTATCTGCCATTCTGTGTCCAATGGGCCCAGGGCACAAGGAAGGAAAGTGTCAAGGCAGTTGCCTTCTGAGTGGGAGTAGAGAAGTCCTAGTCCTATATCAGAGAGGTTAGCACTGATTGATTAACATCCAGGCTGGCCCACACACCAGAGAAAGCAGGACGTGCTGATACGGCACCCTGACAGAATTGGGCCACCCCTGTTTGTAACCTCTCTCATTGTGGATGATTCCTGCGAGGTAGAGCTTAAGTTATGTTCGAGGTTCTGCAAGACCAAATATGTAAACGCATTCTGGCGTCAGATGAAGTTTTGCATGATTCACATTAAAATCTCAGCTCACGTTCAGCACGCTTACGCCCAAAATCACCAGTCATAAAATATGCTGACGCAAAGGACTCAAACGCACACCACCCACTGCATACTTAATCCGCTTCATAATCCAAGGTCACAACTGAAGATTACTCCCATTTTTGTTTGCCCGATTATCAATCAGACTATTTGTTAACTGAATTCCCAAAATCAATATGAAGCCTATAATGATCAAGAAATGATCATAACACAGCGATTGTATGTTGGCTATATTTTTGTAATGGATGTGATATTGTAAATATGACGATAATCAAACAATGAAAAAAAAAAAACTTTCTATGACGTCCATCTTAGCATTCGGCTGTGTAATTTATCATAACCTGGCACTTGATTTCTCCTGAATGTTCTAAGAATTCAAAAGAATGCATCTTAAGAGGAAGTAATATTAGGCATACTGAACCATACCCAACTTTTGGACGGAAGACTTTAATTATAATAAGCTTTGCAAACAAATTTGCACAAATCTTTGCTGTTTCATGAGTCACATGAGTTCAAAATCTTCAAAAAACATACTGACATTTTATGCCATCATTTACATGCACAGGGAAAAACTTCTTCTTTGTACTACAATGCACAATAATGCTATCAAAAATAAATTAGCCAGTCATTCTACGAGTTGGCCTTAGCACTGCGACATGTTTAGTGCCATTTAACACTGAAAGGTGAGGTTACTGCAGGCCAGTCATACTGCCGATGGCATGCCACTGGTCTTAAGAAAGGCAATTATTTTCAAATATCCTTCTCTCCCAAGAAAAACTCAATTTTGCAATATCAACAATCTGCACCAATGGCCATGCTATGGCTACTTAAGAAGCTATGGAAATCATGAAGATCAATAGTGATTTGTCATATATTCAGATGATTTTTATGGCTTTTACCTGTGCAAATGCCACATTTTGTCAGTATAAATGCCACAGTCAAAACTTGAATTGTTACACCAAATTCCGCTGCTTCCTTATAGGTATTATGGTGTTTTATTTTTCTTACCATATATACTCTTGGAAATTCCTTCACACAAGATATTGCCCGAAAATGTCATGGCCTAGTATAATGACTCCATGGCTAAGAAGGACCCTAAAATGGTAAGTTTGAGACATTTTTTCACAAACCTCCACCAAATATTCGTTATTACAACTATCACAAAACTAAGTAATACGTCAGACAATGTCTTTCAAACTTCATTCAAGTCCCATGTGCTAGAAAAAAAAGTGAATTGTGAAACTGCCAGACAAGACTGAGTGCAAAGCGAAATCAGGCACCGCACCACACCATTCATTATTTAGAGGCTGTATTACACAGGATATGAGCGAATGATGTTGTCCGATGTTGAGCGTTGAGAACATGCATGTTGGACTGACTCCTTGAATCATGCACCAGCGACCAGCTTGAGGACACATTGGAGGAGTTCACAAGCTGTTATGCCAGGAGGCCGCAGGCTGATCGGTGTTCTTTGAGAAAACAGCCTGAGGAAGTTGATTTCTGTCCTGAAAAGGCAGCCAAAACCTCCAGCAAAGTGGGAGGTGTGCAGCTCAGCCCCAGAGACAGCCCTTATAATTATGACAGACAGATTAATCGCTCCTCAAAAGGATTAACCTTTTGTGAGCACTAAACCAATTATTTGTTTAAAGTGTCAGCAGATGCAGATAAGTCATGGGAAGCCTTGAAGCCGTGTTTGCCTTCATGATAATGCTAAAGAGCACAAGGGCTTCGAGGCTGTGATAGGCATATATATGTATCTGTCTGTACTGGGATCTTTAGGATAGCTGTGTAGAGCATAATAATTTGGATCTTGTGTAAATAAAGACTGTATTGCCTTGTGGGTGGAGATAGTGTTCCTCGGCCAAATTAACATGTTGTGATGGTTTATTTACAATCATGCTAAATATTTGTCAAATAAACAAATGGAGCCACTCATAATCATTTTTCATGTATTATTCAATGCACATTTCCATATATCTGGCGCGGCAGAATTCATTAAATTTTCTTACCGCAATTGATGATGTCGGATATCGTAGTCTATGTATAGATGCTTTCACATTTGGGTAACTTGTATTTTTAGCCATGCAGTATTACAGTAGTGCTTAGATTTTTCACCCTTAATTTGAAGTTAAACTAGCATGGCGAATAGTATGCTATGTATTAAATCCAATGCAACACGGCAATAATAAACAGGGAAGAGGCACTGGTCAGCAATGTGCCTTCAGATTCCACATTCAAATATTTGGATAAGAATGGTCAACAGTAAAAGCAATGCTTGCTGCATGGCCATAAATTATACTGCCTAAGAAGGAAAGTAGACCTGACCGTTAGAATATTTGATGATGTAATCCCTAAAGGATTACTAGTGATCTCATCAGGGAGGTGTCCGCAATGTCCAAATTTAAACAATTGATTAACTGCCACTCTCCATGTCCTGCAATTTATAAATGTCAAGGGGAGGAGTGGAATATTTGCAGTGTCCAAATGGAGCCATGTCTTTTGCATATGAAATAGAACACAAAAAATAATGATTTGCTTAGCAAGACATCCACGTCCACGGCAATTTACAGTTTACATTTGGCCTGCCTCTTGATGTACTGCGTATTTGTTCAACTCGTTGTACCCTAAAAGGACATTTAGTAGTAGATATTATAGTGTCACCTCCTTTGGTTTTAGGTTTCTTCACTTCCGCACTTTTCGCAATAAAACAGTGATTCCATCCAGTAAAGGAAGTAAAGACCAGGCTATACAAGAGGTTTGTTCCGTTATGTGATGATTCATCTTGTCTTCAGAGCACCAAGACCTATTTGAGATTTATCGTGCTGTTGTCGGCCCATCTTTCTCTCTCTCTCCTGATTCCTCTCTCTCCTCCTCTCTCCCTCACGCTCAGAGCAGTTACAGGGCAGTAAGAAAGGAGCGAGCTCACAGCGGGCCTATGAGAGAATTCTAGCATGATAAATAAATCCTCCCAAACACAATCTGCTTCCTTGTTTTCAGACCAGCTCGCTCCTGGGGTGACTCTGTGTCCAAGTCTTTAATTACTCCAGCACCTCATTTACAGACACTACTTACAGTCATTAGGTTGGCCCCATGGGGCATTATGTTTGTTCATTTATATATTTATTCTGTGGTGTACGGTCACCGGCCATTTTCTGAAAACATCAGTAAATAGTTTATTTTTCTTTAAATTTAACTTCTTGTCCTTGTGCTCAGCAAAAAGCGTTGTTTACACTAGGTTTACTTACAAGATTTCTCAAATGTAAGGTGTCATTGATTTCAAATGGGAGTTCTCCATTGTAGCTTTAAGCTTGTTTTTTTTTTTTTTTTTTTTTTTTGATGAGCTGAAAAAACTGCTGGGTCTATTTCTGAACCCTCCTGCGCAGCTCAGATGAGTTGAAAAGGCCAACCAATTATGAGACAGGCCTGCACATTGGGTATGATCTGTGATCTATATTTAAATTTCCCTCAGAAAAATACCCACCCTGCATGCCTGAATAACATTAACAGGAATTCACCCATCAAAATTAACTGCTTTATTTTATGACCTTGTGAATGTGTCATAAATCAATACTTGAAATTTTGAAAGTAAGGAAATTGCACATTAATTGTTTGCTCACAAAATCAAAGCACACCCAGCACAGTTATTCTAATCAATTTTTTAAGTGCCACTTTTATTAATGCACTGTACATTGCTAAGGTTTCCAATTACAAAATGGCTTCCTATGTTAGAGATGGTGTCCTTTAAAGAGGACCAGTATAATTAGCGCAAGTCCACTGCTTTCATCTTATTAGAGCTAATGTAAAAGCACTGGGATTGCACTATTCCAGATCTCAGCGCTCAGTGTCATTTGCATGCGAGTGATGTGTCTGAGCAGATCAGGAGGCTTGTGGCCAGGTTTTCAATCATATTCTGTCACCCCATCTTTGTTTGCTTTAGATGAGGCATTTTCAAAAGAAAAGACTACACTTCAAATCAACCTTCCACTAGAAAGAACTCTTTAGGAATTATTACGAACACACTTAACCTTAAATCAAATGCTTTGCAGTTACGGTTTAATTTCCCGTATTATACTCTATATATAGGTTAAGAGGCTGATGAAGCAGCGTATGCTTCCACACAATAAATACCTGTGCCACAGTATGTGGCACACACTCTTTATTTTTCACCTGATCTGACTTATCAATCTATTTAGTAGGCATTATTCATCTGTTATCAGAGCCATAGGTATGGGTGAATAGGGCCTGACTTTACCTCATGGTACTGTATAGGACTGTTTATTATGTTTCATGATTTGTCAATGCTGCCGCTACACTGAGATTAAGGTCAGAGGTCTGGTTAATCCAAATGCCAAATCAAAACAATCCTTGCCTATATGTATGTGTATCACCCCTATTTATACCTTTTTATTTTTATAATTCAGGCTTTGAGTGTCTCGAGACTGGAAATATTATTTTAATGGAGCAAGACACTCATACCTGAAATTAAAACTCATTAATTAAAACATTGCGTTCCGTTTTTTTTTTCATAATTTTAGGGCAACAAAAGTCCTGCAAACACAAAGAAACTACATGAAAATTAAACATTAAATTAAACATTCTTTCGCAATGAAATACTGAGAAACAAAAAATAGCCAGTCGGTAAAACAATACATTTCCTGAATCATGAACTCATTGACAAGAAATGAGCTACACCTGAGGGTGATAGTCAGAACAACTGATTATCTATGAAGCCAAATATAAGCTGCCCCCCTACCTCAAACAGCTAAAAACGGAGATATTTTTTGCTTTGGAGTGAATTATTAATAATGCAATGGTTTACTACCAAGCAACTGTTTTCACATATAGTACAAACCTTTGCTTCATATGCAAGTGCATATGATCATTTTTCTTTATCTTTTTCACTGTTGAAATGAGAGCAGCTCATATAGTACCTGTCCATTTGGTCTCCAAACTAAACAGATGACTAACTGAAAGTCATTCAGCCATAGAAACTTAACCTCATAAAACCTCAGGACCCATATAGGGGGTCCATCAAATGCCGCCGCTGTATTCAAACCTGTGGAAATTCAGGCTTATTTTATATTCTGGAGGGAATCCCAGGGTTTCCGACGATCCCAAATTTGTCCCGCTGAATCACAGGTAAATGTGTATAAAATGATTTGCAAGATCTAGATACTCATCATTTTATGTAATGTCATGGCCATAAAAAAAGGCATCCTGGGTTTGTATTTATCTGAATATAAGTGTGATGTCCCCTCTGCGAAGCACTGCAACCAGCAGATACAGAATATATATTGTATGACATTGTACTACAATATGAAAAAAATGTCTCTTCTGACTTCGCACCTACTTAATGGAGTTTAATAACATCCTCTGTTATCATGTAATATATGTAATATAGTACCAAAAATGAAAAAAAAAATGCAAACCTCACAGACTCGCTTTCACTAATACATTTCTGTGCACACTATGCTATACTCCGAAGTATATTATCAATTATTCCATTGTATTGAATGCATGAAGAAATGTCACTCTTTCCGATCAATTCACAAGCAAATTAACGTTCATTTTGGACTTAGCTCGAGTTAGTAGTTTTGCTGTGGTACAATTCGTGTGATTTTGCTCGTGTTGTATACCAGGGGAAATCAGCTATTCAAGCAAAAGCTAGTTGTCTTTTATAATTGAAGCAAACATGCAAATGAGGAAAGTAGGATATAACGCAAACAAATTAAATCTAATCAGCAGTACAACATACCATTTGCCTCAGTAGTATGCGTCTTATCAGGGCTTTATAATTGCTTGCGCAGTACATTACTTTAATCAATAAAAATGGGAAATTTAACAGAAGAATAATTACTTAAATGGCAAAATGACAAAGAGATGAGGGCATTTGCCAAAACTACTGATTCTATATCTCCTCTGAATTCTGTTATCTATACATACCAATGCACTGGACATACAGTAGATGCACAACGCAAAGTATCTTCATGGGTTAGATTACAACCCCTCAAGAACAAGATTATTATTAAGGCACTACACTGTTTGAAAGCAAATACGGTGTTCTATTAGATTAAAGAACGATGACTCGTACTCGCAAGGTGAATAACATTTAAACGGGAAAAACGTGCTAAGAGAAGGCCTTTCTGGACTCATGGCTCTGCAGTTTATGAGCAGTTTTTACTGAAGGGCTCACAAAAAATGGACAAAATGAAAGCTGAATTTAGAAAAGGACCTCTCTATGAATAATGACTGGTAAAGTTTGCTGTTCTGTCGATCGAACCGCTACCCCGACCTCCTCCCAAAGTGAACTTGCCGCGGTCATAATTACAATGGTTGCAAGAGGACATCTGTCATATAAATATGTGTCTACTAAGGCTATCTATCGATGATAATGACCATCACAACCTACAAACAGGGAAAGTAGGGCCTTATGATCCCATACCTATGGCGCGGATGACAGAAGCTAACGTAAAAATCCGCTTGACTTTCAAACTCATCTATTTGCCGACTGCTACTACACCTCCATCTTCAAGTAAAAAAGATATATTTGGATCTTTGGCCTAGAATTGTTCTGCCTTCATAACACCTTATAAAAACAACAATCAGAACATTTTCCTCTTTATTAACACCAGTTATTTTCCAGACATAATTTCAAGACCGCAGAACTGTTAACATTATATATTCGCACCTCTCAAAAGATATAGGCCGTGGACATTGTCGTACTTGTTTGTGCATAAAGTGCGATAGATCTGACAGTTTCCATCCATTTGTGAATCCCTGAACTGCACCTTTCTGTAATAGTGATACTTTTCAGGCCAGTCAGGTGTCTTATCGGTTGCTTGTCATGAGAATGCTACTAGACTTGAAAAATCTTGTATGAGATGCAATGGAAATAAAAGACTGAAGGCAGGACTACAGGCAGGCTATGCTGTGAAAAAAAATGAAAAGAGAGCCCGCTGAAATAGTGGGATATCAATTCTGTCCAGTTTGTCCCATTTATTGGACTCACTGCTGTGGGAAGCACCTATTATGCTGAAGCCTGGAGTTATTGCAGTCATTGGTTCACCATCACATCCCATAAGACTTCCAAACCTGCGATATCCTGCCTTGCCGCTTGCCGAATGTGAAGAATACTGAAATTCCTCCTTGTTTGCGCTGGAAGTCTGACGTGATTAATACTCCCACAGGTAATATTAATCAAATTCTATTTTTAAGCTATGACAAAGTCAATGCTGTTTGCGCAAATAAATTGAGGACATCATGGAGCATCTGTTGAGGGGCCGTAATGTAGGTGAGTTTCAACTAAGCATTGGACAGATAAGCACAGACAAGCTACTGTATGCAAAGAAAAAGAATGGATGGTTTATTTTTATTTAAAAATGCTGCTTATTGGAGTTATTGCACTGAAATGGCACAGGCATCCTTTAGACAGACAGTTAGCTCAGGAGCAACCTCACAGTTTGATTCTTGAGCTGGAACATTGAAAATCAAAATGCTCCAATCACTGAGGTTAGCCAGTTTGTAAGGCAATGCTCACTGGCCCTGTTAAGGGGTGATCTGGGGTTAAATGGGCAAAATTTGATTATTTTTCCAAAAAATTTTTTTTGGATAAAATATTCTATAATAACCCACCTTTAATAATCACTAATTGCCACAAGGATTAAAAACTGAACTCAACTTTTCAATGCGGTCAAATGCATTTTCCACTGATTTCCAAAGGTATTACTTTTTCCACGTTTCTCATGTTTGTGGCAGCTATAACTTTTTTATTTATCATTGAAAATCAATGAAATTTGGGCTGCAGGCACTTTACTTCATTAGAAATGCAATAACAAAGGGAAATTTTGCCTATCTGTTACATACTTTGAATATTTTGAGTATTCGTCAGATTCTGCGCAAGATAATTTCAAAATTTGAGTAAAATGCCCCAAAATCACAAAACTGATAAATTGGGCAAAGAATGGCTATGTCATTGCATTTGGATAAGCAATGGCTTTTGAATGAGGAAAGAAAAACTTAATTCTATCATAGAGTTAAAGAGGTATTGGTGCCAGAAGTTTTCTGCATATTTAATGAGCTTGCTCGGTTACCATGGCAACCGCATAAACAGAAAAATTCCAACTTGTATCTTTTTTGGTGGTTATTACATATACCTCTTTAGATTAATTCTGAGTTTTTTTTCCTGGTGTCAGTTTCATTTAACCCCAGATCACCCCTTAAGTGTGGCAGTACTGAAATTTCAAACTTCAGCTGACCAGAAAGAATAATGAAAATCAGTACCAAAGCAAATAAAGTAAAGAAAATGGAAATATTAGTTGCCTGTAACAACTAACAAATGCCTCTTCAAATACATTTAACATTTCCTTTAGGAGTTGTAAATAGGTGGTGATAGGGTACATATCAATTCTCTTAAATTGCATCCATGTTTCGCTCACTTGCATCTTTTCATTGCCTCTTGGTCCCTCCCACCTGGAATGCATGGAGTGATTCAAGGAAACCATGTAAGGAGAGAAAAATTATGGAAATTTGTTTTTAGAGAAATGAGACGTTCTATCTTCTGAAGAGTCACATTAAGCAATGTCCATTTCAGATGACTACACAAATCTGGATCTGAACAACGTCCAAAACAATTTCCAGTTCAAGCAAGGAAATATCAAGAGTTGTACCCAGAATGTTTAGAGGTAACCTATCCTGTTATCAGTTTTACTGCCCATTAGAAATTACTAGCCATTTTAAAACCTGTTCTTTGTGACATCACAAAGGGGACATACCATCCAGAATAATGAAGAAACCGACTGGTTGGTTGGCTGAAGTTATTTAGTCCTACTTGCCTCTGGGTAGTCTCTTCACTATCTGATATCACAAAGGAACAGGTTTAAAATGGCTCCTAATGTCCAGTAGGCTGTGCACCTCGTGACATGATAGGGGACCTTAAAAAAAACACAAAATAAAACCTTAAGGGCTTGGCCATCATTGACCTGAAAGGTCAGTGTTCCTCGAAACAGGGTTCTTTGATGTGGAAACCATCTTGACTAGCAATAGGATGAAAGTGATCACTGGGTGTGCAAATTACTGTCTCATAAGAGCCAAACAAAAAAGTGCATCTCAATGAGAATGCACCATAACTGCTCTCAATTACTAATTAAAAGTTAGGCACCTGCTCTGCTGAACACTGGTGATACAAATAACTGTCCAATTACCAGGCTGAGGAAGGAATTGTGAACAAATTGCATATGAACGACGAAAACCCTCGGAATAACTGAAAACAAAAATGATGCATTAAAAAGAAACACCCACCACCACCATAATATGTGTGACTGCTAAAACAGTATTTTCGAGAACGAAGTTCTGAACATAATGTTAATTCACACAGCTGTGTCCACATGGCTATAGCTGTGTCCTTATGGAATAACCTCCAGCCCTTGGTTTCCATTTTGAGGAGAGAAAAGCACTTATGTTAAGACCTGTCAGGTCAATGTGATCTTTCCATGTTGAGCATGCTCACAAGTGCGGTTCTCTCAAACATGGAGGGAGCAAACCTATGTAAAACATTAAGTGCTATTTCCCCTGGGGACCTGATCTCTGCACTATTGCTGTCAATCAACCCTGTCCCTGTGCTCTAAAGCACCATTACATAATAACATTTTGTTTGTGTACCCGCTACAGTTTAAATAAAAAGTGCTTGTTTTTATTTTAGCTTTACATACCCTGATTCACTGAGGATTCTGGAGCCCTGAGAAGCATCCAGTTAAATCCACTGGAAACAAAGTGGAGACCTCTGTAGTAAAGCATCGCCATCTTGTTATCCTGTTATTTTTACAAATCAGTCTAAGAGCAGGTAATGTGTGTCCACATTATATTTTAATTCTAGTGGATTCTTTCACCATTTTTTCACCATTACTGCACAATGCTGCAGACACTGCACAATAGGAAGGAATAGCGATTAAGGTGAAATTTCTCAATAAAACTAATCTTTGATTCTTACACTAGTGACAGGCAGCACTTAATTTCTCTTGTTAAAAATCAGCTTGTGGTAGAGAAAACTCCTGCATACCATGGATGTAGCTTTCAGAATAAATTTGTGTGAAATTCACTCAAAAACGCTTTCCACCAAAGCAAGCCACACAACTCATATGCAATTTCAGGGAGCCTGTCTAGGAGATGGTGCCAAGCTGCATGTATCTTTTAATATTTAGATGGCTTCAGCTCCCTGGATCAGATCCTGGAACCAATGTGGTTTGAGGGTGCGCGAGACCCCCCAAGACAGAGGTTATTTTGGACATGCACACAGCCCTCATTATTTCTCCCGGAGAGAACAGGGTCAGTGGTATAAATTAGCATTTTAATGGGCAGGCAGTACAGAAGAAATGCTGGGAGGTGTTCAGCAGGATGTCCGAGCAGGTGACAGTCAGCATATGTAAATGATTAATTACCGAGAATACATTAGGATCATTCGCTTGTTAAGAAGATGAGGAATTTGTCAGCCTGAGAATATATTGATATAATCTTAGCCCATTGTATCACCTTCGCATTCACCCAATTTTAGCCGATGGCAATTAGGAGGGAATTAATGAGATTTCTTGAGGTGATGCTTAAAACCAGAGAAAGGGCCATTAAGAGTCTGAATCCAGGCCGTGGAACTCATTAAAACTCTGAAAAGACATTGTATCATTGTGAATTTATGTGGTGACAGGCTCTGAGAAAAACCTATATGAAATGAACGGCAATACATTAAATTCACTGCCTTGCTTATTTCTCCAGAGTACACACTGCATGCTATATTGAATATGCAAAGCCTAAGTGAACATGACATTTAATGTTCTGAAACAATTGACCTACTGACAGTGCACAGTTCACTCTATGAATTTATTTTGTGAAATAAAATCTATATTATTTTATTGCCTTTCATTGCCATTGGTTGTAAACTTGCTAGAACATGGCCCAAATAATGTTTTATTCTGAAAAACAGTGTCTTAAAAATGTGATGGGTCTAAATAACAAGCAGAAACTTATTGCAATAGTAAAAAAAAAAAAAAAAAAAAAAAAAGTTTCATATAGTGCTACCTTACTAAGCCCTTGGAAAACAAAATGTTTACCAGATAATTCAAACACTTATTAAATTACCTAAACAACATACACCTCCGCATAGTTTTGGGGATATGCTTGTATTTCTGTCTGTTGAATAATGTGAGTACAAAGAAATATGAATTGTAATTAACTTGTTGAGTTTCCAAAGAGCAAAAGGAAGAAAGCACATTTTAAATTATAATTTGAACACTTTGTCTACAGTCATACGGAGTACATAGTACATAAAGTACATAATGTACCTCCAACAGTTGGTACTGCTCAACGCAAATAATAGCACTTTACAATAAGGGTGCAATAATTAACATTAATTAACATTAGTTCATTAACTATCAGTTAATTAGCAGGTAATTAATGCGTTAGATAGCCAAATAAGTATTATGCAACCATAATTGCCATTTATTAATTTTCTGTGTATCCCTTATTGTGAAGTTGAAAACATCCCTTAAGTATCCCTTATGCAGCACTTCAAACTGTTAAACCATAATGTATAAATTAATACCTTAGTTGATGTGAACATCATTTAAAAATGATTACCAGGATGCATTAGTTCAATGTTAATTAACTGTTAGTAAATGCTTATCACTGAATTAAGTAATGTTAATTAATGTATTCTTATAGTAAAGTGTTACCAAATAATGTCTAGAATAAGATCTTGTGCTTGGAGGGATATACAAAACTGATTTTTGAAATCAAGCGGCAAACCTTTGGGACCATCAGTCATCAAGCAAAATACACAAGAATTTAATATCAGCCTGCCTGAAGGAGTTGTTCAAAAATAATTTGCTGAATGGCATGCAAAAATAAAAGTGCAGAGGTTTAATGGATGGCACAGTATTCAAAAAGCAGCAGAAACTGGGTCGTGTATACTTCAAAGCGCCCTTTCGCCCTTTAACCTATGAATGCAAATACTAACTCCATCATGAAATGATTCAACTTTCTCATATTAATGTTTTCAATACATCATAGAAGTGCAGGGAAAGGCTGAATTGTCTATTCCTGTGATAAAGGGCTAGTGAACCATGCACTATTTCACTTTGAGCATAAATGACATTTAGTTTGAGATAGCAGCTCCTAAATTTGATATGTGTCGTCACTCCAAGTTACAGAGCA
Organism: Gymnothorax javanicus; assembly: GCA_029692085.1. NCBI lineage: Eukaryota > Metazoa > Chordata > Actinopteri > Anguilliformes > Muraenidae > Gymnothorax > Gymnothorax javanicus. The sequence continues at coordinate 19,837,529 of CM056207.1, read as the reverse complement.
AAGGCAGGGCATTTTAATTGACAGAAAATGGATGAATGCTTTATTATTTAAAGCCTGATTTTTTTTTTTTTTGAGTCAGCTATCAAAGTGATGTACAGCTTGTACTGAGGCGAGCTCGGTGAACAGAATGTGAATGGTGTTGTAATGGAGCTTGTCAACTTGTGTTCCCTCCGCAGAGCTGAAACAACTGAACTTGTCTTATCTGCCCCCTGCCAGGTTTCATGCTGCAAATTCAGCACAGTCCTCTCCGTGGCGGTTCACTGACAGTTCGCAGGGTGAATATGTACCTTACGTTTGCATTTGCAATGAGCCTGAGAAATCTCCTGCTAGTCTCATTGCAGACTGTATGAATTAAGCAGAAAAAATACATACTGTGTCATGGACTATTAAACATCTTCTCCAGGGATAAGCTGCAAAATGAGCGACAGAGTCAAACATAAGTTTGCAATGGTACAGTTAGAAGATTTATGATGCTGAAAACAGTGCAATCTGAGAATGCTCCCATAATTATTATATTAACCGTAAAGTGAGTCAATATTGGCTTGAGGGCCTTGTGCATTTCTCTACAAACCAGGCTGCTTTACTACTGATTTGTTTTTAAATACTTTCCAAGTGTTTACTTGATAACACCAATTAAGTTAATTACCACTCACCCTGCAAGATCCTACCTGGCATTAAAGCTCAAATGCTATGTGAACACAGGCTTTGAAATGGAATGGTAATGATAATAATAATAATAATCTTATTTATTCCAAACATACCATGACCTATCCCAGAAACATGAATGAATAAAATATAGAAAGAAGGGACAGTCTGCTCAGACAAGCCAATAGTCAATTAATCTGCTGGTATTACCCCCTAGTATTACCCAGAATATTATATGAATTAAATATGCATATATGCATATGTGTGTGTGTGTGTGTGTGTGCGTGTACATGTGTGTGAGAGTGTGTGTGAGTGTGCATTGTGTGTGTGTGTGTGAGAGTGTGCGTGTGTGTGCGTGTGTCTTTTTGTGTGTGTGTGTGTGTGTGTGTGTGTGTGTGCCTGTGCGCACAACCCCAATTCCAAAAAACTTGGGACTCTGTGTAAAGACAGAACGCAATGATTTGGAATTCACTTAAAACCCTAAATTTAATCAACAGTATGGAAACAACATATCAAATGTTGAAACTGAGATTTTTTTTTTTTGGTTTTAGAAAAATATTTGTCATTTTGAATTTGATGTCAGAAACACATTTTTAAAAAGTTGGGACAGGGGCAACAACAGAGTGGAAAAGTTGTATGATCCTTATATACTACGCATGGTAGAACATCTCACAACTAATTAGGTTAATAGGCAACAGATCAGTAACATGATTGGGCATAAAAAGTCTTTCAGAAGTGAATATGTCAAGGGCATCACCACTCTGTGAAGGACTGCATGGGCAAATAGATCAACAATTTAAGAATAACATTTATTTAAGTAAAATTGCAAAGAATTTGGAGATTTCACCCTCTACGGTACAAAATATCATTCAAAGATTCCAAGTATCAACAGTAATGTCTGTACACAAGGGACAAGACTGAGGACCAGTATTGAATGGTTTTGATCTTCAGGCCCTCAGGTGGCTCTGCATAAAAAATAGACAGTATTCTGTAATAACAATCAATGCATGGGCTCAGGAACAGTCTTGTTAACCACTGTTTGTGAGCACAGTTTTTCGCTGCATCCACAGATGCAAGTTGAGACTGCCATGTAAAGATAAAACCTCATATAAATAAGATCTAGAAACACTGCCTGTCACATTGTTAAATTCCACTTTTACAAAGCATTAATGTACGCGCACATTCCTTTGGTGTGTCCTAAAGTGCATGATTTCATTTAATAAATGGACTGTTACGTTTCTGGATTATTAGAAAGAGAGAATTGTCAAGTAAAGCAGTGGTCTTTTTTCTGCTCTGTCTGCCTGACTTTTATCGTGGACAAAGAGCTGATAGTTTCTCGTTATATATTCGCAAGATAAACTCTAATAGGGAGAAATAAACTGAAATAGGGTCAGACATGATACGAATGCCACTTGTCAGCTTTGATATAAAATCTGCTGTTCCAACAGTTACCCTAGGACCGCAAAGGTTTAGCACACATATCATAACCCTATCATCGGAATAATGCGCTGAAGGGTTTTCAGTGGGAGGAGAATTTCTCTGTGAAAAATATTATCTTTGACGTAGTCCACATTTAATGATGTTATTTAAAGTCTGCTGCGCGTTTATGGCCACCCCTCTCCCCATCTCCAGAGAACGCGAACTGAATGCCAGCACTGAGCGTCTACTTGCAGCAGCACAGGACTTATCTTCAGTTTAATGCCTTAATAATGCCATACAATAATTAGCAAACTTGTCATGCTCATAATTTACAAATTAAAGCTGTTTGATAAAAATTAACTTTCATTTAAACAAATTATCTGAGGCACAAAATGACATTATCTTGACTTTGTGTACGGAGCCTCATGCAAAACATTTCCCCCCCCCCCCCACATGATTGCAAATGTATGTCCCATCCTACTCTGCCTCTGATTGGCTGGTATTCATTACCTTTGTTGGTTGGATTGATAAAGGCATGAAGAGTGAGATTGGTTAGGGTAAAAATATCAGGGTAAGCCAATCAGATGTAGAGTAGGGCAGGTCATGCCTTGGTCATGTAGAAAAACCAAAAAAAGCAGAGTATGTCCCTGTGTAAATGGCGGAGGCTGCACAGCCATTGGCCACAATCAGAGCCAATTTCTGCTGATACCGGTAGTTTGTTAAACGTCCTATCGGCACTGATTAATCCACCAAACCAATTAATCAGCCAAATCGATCATTCAAGAGACCTCTATATATTCACATATCTACATTGCTAAGAACCCTCATTAATTAAATGATGGGGATTTTCCTGGATATAAAGACAATAATGATAAGCTTGTGGCATATCATTTTATGTAGCATATTATTTTCTCAATAAATAAATATTTATTTCTTATAAACAGCTGTTTTTAGAGCAAGTTATTTCCTCAATACATAATCACCCTGCATATTTTAAAATGGCCATCATAATCACAAGCAGACTGGAGAATTAAACACATTGAAAAAAAGTTAATGCTCACTGATGTGTGTATTGCGATCATCTGTTAGATCAGACAGCAACATTTCTGCCCAGTTATAAGATAATCAGTCCTACTGAGAAAATACAAAAATGCAATCCCATATGATGTGTTTTAGAGAGTTCACGGATCCTTAGATGGGCATGGACCAGCAAAATTATTTATAACAAAAAATTTTTTAAGAAAAACACATTTCAATTCACTATCTTAAGGGATGATGACTACCTAAATGAAGGATGACTTGCTGTTGTGAGTTTCTTAGCAAAGACAAAGTAATTCACTGTCCAAGGCTATAACCTTAGAATTATGTGCCCATCAAACTGTAGACATCTTTGCCATCTTTTCAGGAAGGCATCTGCCCAAGATGAGAGCTGGTGGCAAGTGCAGCACATTTCTGTGGCTTTTTTTTTTTTTTTTTCATGAGGTCACTCTCACTCTGGCTTAGGAGAGCGGCGGAAAACTGGCTACAGAAAAAATAAAACTGTCACTCAAGCGTGTCTGTCTGCCGTATTCATCCAATTGAATTAACCAGTCTGGGTGACTTTCCATGCATCCATTCTCAGAGCGAAAGTACTGTCGCAGTGGCAGATGGAGGAAGAATCAAACCAATTTAAAAAGTCTCACATTGCCAGTTGGCATTTCATTTGTGAACTGGGTCAGAAAATGAACCGTTTTAAATAATAAAACAAGCCCATTTAATGAAAGATTCAGGTCCCTTGCTCTTTCCCCCAAATCAAAATGAATAAATTCCTCCCGGGTTGGGTTGGGAATTTTAAGGCTGAAGCTTGTGGCATTCTAGATCAGATCCAGGCTCCAGCCTGGTTTCTAAAATTATATCCATCCATCCCCACAGAATGGAATGGAAATCAGGCTGCATAAGTATGCAGTCTTCATCGCAGAAACTTTAAAACACCAAAAGTGGAGTTTGAACAGTAATAAATGGTGTCAGCTACAGTTGGATTTTTTTGCGATTCTAGCTTAGAATACACATATTCATGAATTGAACAACTCAACTGTTGTCAATGTGAACATTTAGGCCTCTGTTCTGATTATGAAAAATGCATTGTGTGCCAATGCAGCCGTAATGCTGCATCAAAGAATGGGACAGGGTCAATGTACATCTTATCTGCATGCTTCAAAAATAAGCATTATAATTGTACTGCACATTTTCAGAAACACTTGCATATTAAATGTCTGCATGCTCTCCTGTAATGTAACCTCACTCAGAAGCTGTTGCTGGATCCAATTATGAAATCAATTCTTTTGTAGTTTGCTTTCATCATTTCTATTTCCCCTCCAAAGGGCATAATTGTTTGTGTGGATAAATAAACCTCAGAATAATTATCTGCAAACTGCTAAAGGGATTTTTACAATTATATCACCAGATTAGATTCCCCCAGGAAACTCATCTGTATTTGAGATTCATTTGCAAGCAGGGTAATGCTGTACAGCATAATAAAATCGCATCTTAATTTTACCAGTGTAGACTTTACATATCTGAATGTAAACAGTACTTGTCCCGCACAAGAGCTCATTTCTGTGCTTTTTTCCCCCCAAACGACCGGCTAAAATTACCATTGGGCTGCACTGTCCCTGGATTCATAAATCTCGTTTATGACTAGAAAATGCATGTTTGGCATTCATAAATGCATGTATAACAGAATGTAACTTTAATGCAAAAGGCACTGCTAGGCTTCATGGCCTCTTGGATTGATTACACATTACTAGTTTAAACTGTATCCCTGCTGGTCTTGATTTCATTCCAACAAGCATTATTCACAAACAGGCAAATCAAGCAAAAAAAAATTCTCTCTCATACGAATTGCACGACCAGCATGAAGTGAAGGTCTTCTGCATGCTGCCTGCACTCATAAAAAAATGAGAAAATGGGGAAATCATTTTCCATCCATCAACACTTTCAGAAATGTCTCTATTGCCAGGGGAGACATGACTGTCTCATCCAGCAATATACTCATAATTAGAACAACAGATGAATCTAGTTGTCATGATGGACGCGTTTGGGAGATGATTACGGATCTCCAAAACCAGGATGACAGTAAACAGCAAACATTCATACTTAAACATCCCCGTAAGGCCAACAAACAACGGTACTTTGGCCAACTACAGTGCGCATGGCTTGTCGGGATGTAAATGCTTAAATCAGTGTTCTTGAGAGTGGAAAACGTACAGCACCCTCTCATTCCTCACTTGAAAATATGTACTTAATGGCCCAACTATACTACACATGGAATGTTTCATCATTCTGAAACATTGGCTGTAGAATTTAAGAAGACATTTAATCAAAGAACCTGATAGCAGAAAATCATCTCACCAGCATTATTTCAGTGTGAGCATAAAAATATATAAAATATATATTTCTTGCTCCAAGATTCTTGCGCTTTAAAAGCTTCCCTCTCTCAGTTCCCTCTGTATCCACCTTTAATTGGGCGATGGAAACCTTTTCATCCTACAAAGTCGCTTTTTGCAATAAATCAAACTGTCAGTCACAGCACATATCTAATATTCTTCAGTTTCCTCAAGCCCTTGATTAATGGCTCGAATTGCTTTTATCACCATGCCATATGTGGAACAGAATTAATTAAGTACATTGCTGAATTTAAGATGGACCTAATTCCTCTCTCCATTTCTTAAGTCTGCCCAAAGTTTTCCATGTTTGTAAATATTTCATGTTTGAAATCACGAAGGATGACATTTAATTTCGTTACACGGTAAGCATCTATGACATCTCGTTAGATATGTATTAACCTCAGGGAGTACTTTTAGGGCTATATTTTAACAATCTATGTGCAAGGTCTAAAGTACATGGTGCAAGTGTATTTAGGGCCTGTCCAAATCCACCACTGCTAGTTTAATGGCAGATAACCTGAGCACAATCTTTGTTCTTGATCTCTTAATTAATCATCGGTGTGTTTTGGGCATAACATTAAATAAATCAATCACAGTATCATCTCTCATTCCTTATTACAGTGAGGTGCACTGGCAACTTGGTGGATTGCTATTATGATAGCGGATTAGCCAAGCAGTAGGATAGAAAGCGTCTCTGCGGAGGACGCAGATTTGCTCATGCGCAAAATGAAAATGACATGACGTATGATGACATGCATTGTTCTAAACATTTTGATGTATACAGAAGTGATCTTTCACATTGTAATCTTTTTATTTTAAATATTTTGCGTTTTGTGCGCTGCTCCGTATCAAGCTAAGTGTACGGGCATTTTGTGCCAACTTACTTAGATGCACATTACTATCGTAATAATGTGCCCTCAAAATAACTGAAAAATACTGTTCCATTGACTTCAGATTAGGTTTTTGTTGGCCAATTCTGTGATTGCTTTCCACTGCCTCAAGATAGCTATGCACCAATAATGCACCTAATCACACCTCATTTTAAGACCAGCACGTCCATGGGTACTCAGAGGGGCGCAAGTATACTTCTGTTAGTATATTTTATAAGTATATTTTACTATTTAAACATTATGGGCAGTGGACGGGTAAATGACAACTGTGTCAGTCTGACAGTAGCAAAGCCACTTGTTGTCCATTTGGCGCCGCTTTGTGCAGGGTACAAGATAGAGCCTTCAGAGGACATGCCTCCTTTTAATAATAAGATTAATATGATTGATATGAATTAAATGTACATCAACAATGTATTTATGTCATCTCTATTATGAGAGGATTGGGTATAAGTATATGTCAAGTATAAAAATGTAACTATTTTAACATTACCCATTGCATGGAAAACGTTTGTTCTACATATACACAAAACTAAATAAGGAATTTTTATTTGTCAATGTTGAACATTTTTTTGAGTTTTTAAGCATAATTTCGTGAAATTTAATTTGAACTTTAGGAGCCAACTGAATTTCTATAAAAAATTGCAATGTTGTCAGTGGCCATGTCATAACCTACAAACAGCATGAATAGTTGTACTGTGCATACACGAGCAGCAGTAAATGTCTTCTGGTGATCTTATTGTGCAAAGTCATTGTCTCAGGAGAATTTGAGGACCGATTTTTCCTATCTTATGCTGTAGGCCTAAGTACTATTGCAACCTCTTGCGTGACCTGTCAATAGGAGTGGTTCTTGTGTGTGTTTTTAAATGCATGGACGGGCTATGCAATAGCCGCAAGTTGACGTGATTGGAAGAGGGGCAATCCGTCTTAAGCCGGAGATAACAGCTTTTAACTATGCATTCACGTACGGATGATAGCTACTTTGTATATTCTACATCTGTTTGGAGCATTGATTGTGCATGTTCTCGGAATATGGGCATATAAGACCAGGGCAATCGACATTATGACTGCAACTGGGAGGGAATTCGGATCGCTTGGAACACAGATGTCCAGAACCTTCAGTGAAAGATGTCTCCAGCACTCCTTGTTGGTTAAATTTACAACAATCTTAAACTGTATATGTTTGCCTAGTATTAGGCATTCTATTGGCTACTCTGTTAATTGAAACAAATGTAGGCAATAGAGTTCATATTCCATATACCAAAAATTAGGGGAAGGCGGGGCAAGTTGAGCCATTTTTTGGTCTTGGCATGTTAGGACAGAAATGACTGATGACCTTGCAGAAATAAGTATCTTGCCTTCTAATTTAATCCTTGGGACACATTTTGTATGTAGTTCTAACTTTCTATCCCCACCCTGAAGGTCACTGTGATCTTTGAAAAAACGGAGGTCGAATGGCTCAACTTGCCCCACCTGTGGGGTAAGTTGATCCAACCTTTGGGGTAAGTTGTGCCACGCCAGAGTAAGTTGACCATTGCCCGAAATAAAGATAAAATGAAGCACAAAACCACTATTTTGCCAGAAAAGATATTTAATGTAAAGTTCTACAACACAAAGGAGAAATGGTTATATTGTGTTCATGGTTATAGTAATCACTTACAAACAAATAGAGTCATGCTCTTAGAGAAAAAACAAGATGAAGTAAAGAAGTACTGAAATACAAAAGCATTGTTCTGTCTCAAAAATAGTTCATGTTGCAGGTACAAAACTGAACGAAATATTTACATCCACCTTGTGTTCATGGTTATAGCTCAACCCAGCTGCCACAATTTCAGGTCACAATAAAACAAAGGTGCCCTAAATACACCCAAAAAGGCCAACAGTCAGACTTTGGCAATTAAGCACAATGTCTTGCTCATTAATGACAGCTTTTTCATTTAGATTTGGAACTTAAACTAAAAAATGTCAGAAATCAAGTCAGTTAAGCTTCCAAACTGACAAGTCACAGATGAACATAAGCTGTCCAGAGCATCTCTCATGTGCTTCTGAGAGAGAAAAATGGATATTGAATATATATTTATGTTATTACAGCATATGTTTATATCATTTATAGTATATATTTATATTATTTAGTGTATATTTACGTTATTACTTCAATGCCAGGCCCTACGGGGCAAGTTGAGCCATGGTTAAACTTGCCCCATAGGGTCTGGCTCAACTTACCCCAGTCTGAAGTTCCTGAGATGTCTACACATGCACAAAGATCCTATGCATCCCTCATGTCAAAGGCTAAGACAAGAATGAAGACCAATACCTGGACTATCAATTGCCATCGTATATCCATATTATGTCTATGTTGCATATTGAAGAAACATGCATTTAACTGTATTGCGGTTTTTCACGTTTATGGCAGAAAATCAAATTTTTCCCACTGCAACACTGATTTTTATATCAACTCAAAAAACAATATGGCTGGGTTTGGAGTTATTCAATGGGCTGTCTTTAGATGGCGCCACCCTAATTCCTGACTCATTAATTACTGGCTGGGAGGTGGTGGCTCAACTTACCCTGTGGTGTAGTCTACGTGATACGCGGGTATACGCCGTATACCCACTAGAAAATGTCAATGATTCGCGTATACCCTCTTAAAAATGTGCGAGGATACGTAACAACATCATTTTGTAACGGAGCTTTAACACGTTTATTCATTAAATTCACCCGGACCCCGTACAATACACCTGTATCCTCTTTGCCCCGTCTGTGTTAGGGTTGAAGCACCTACTTTTGGACCTCTGGGGCTTCCGTCGCCCGTGAGTCGGTGACCTGTTGCTAGGCAACAGCAACAAACTTGCTTGGTGGGCATTTTCTGCTCAAATGCGAATGAATAACCTAAAGAGATAAAGTGTGAAACGAAAAGAACGGCAGGCTACACTTTTTCAGTGTTTTCAGAAAGTTGCCCAACTTCATCCTGAAACTACTGCCGGTGTTCTGTCAATTTTTGCTCCTTATCAAAATATGCTACCTCGCGGTTCTGCGCTTGCGCAGACCGAAAATCTTGGGCTCCGTTACTTCGCTCATATTGTATCTTCGAAAATCATGAAAACTCTTTTTTTTTTTCAGTGCGCCTTTCGACTTGTAAGCGTATATATATTTGCATGCACACGCTGCGTTTTCCTGAAAATGCAGAAATTAGATGATAAGATGATATTATTAGATGATAATGGCATATCTTTTTGTACAAACTAGTCCAACACATTTTAACATCTGCTTATGTTATAACAAGTTAGCAAATAACAAAGTTACTACTGTAGACTGATTCATATTGCAATATTAAGGCGAAAACAAAGACTTTACGATCGCTTTGCATTACGGTAGCACTTTTTGACAACGCAGCACAAATTGTCTGAACACCGGTTGCAGTGACACTGCAGCTCCAGGAGATGACAGAGAGGCTGGAGAAACTAAAGTTGCAGAAAAACAGGCTGAGGCTGTCCTAAACAATACAAAGAAGATGTCCGATGCTAATGTCACTGTAATGTTACCCGGTAAGTGAAATCAGAATATACGTTATCATTAACTGTAACAGCAGGGGATTGTTAGTATATTTAAATTATCGAGAACTAGCTAACTTGACTAACATTTGTGTGGTGCTTCAATGAATGGGAGAGAAGGGGAGCGACAACTTACATATTATGTCGTCTTGCTCTTCATTGTGTGTGCGTGTTTGGGGGGGGTTGTGTGCAGTGGTGCAGTGACTGTCACAAACAGAACACAATTATTATATTTAAAATATATACAATATTTTATATTAAAAATGTGTGTGTGTCTTGTGTTTCCATTGTTATTGGTGGCTTAGTGTTAATTAAAAAAAGTTAATTTAAAAAAAGAGTCATCTGTCGCAAAATGTTGTTTAATGTATGGAAGTGTTAATTACAAAAAGTTAGCTTAAAAAAACAGACATCTATCACAAAATGATGTTTAATGTATGGAATTAAGCGGGGTCCAGCCTATGTTCTCTCAAGGCAATTTTTTCAAGCTCGTTCACTCATTATCTTGTCATAAAAAAGTTAATAATTTCCATACCTCTATTTATAGAGTTAGGCTTATTTACATTATATCATCATTTTATATAAATCATCATTTATAAACTGCATTTTGTATTTACTCAGGTTATCTTTGTCAAATATTAACATTTTTTTGATGATCTGAAACATTTATGTGTGGCAAATATGCAAAAAAAAAAAAAAAAAAAAGAAATCAGGAAGGGAGCAAATACTTTTTCACTGCACTGTGTGTATATATATATATATATATATGGGTCAATCCAAGAAATGATGTTTGGGCCTATTTTAGGGTCGTTTCGACTTCAGAGAGCTATAGAAAAAAAAATAATGCACCATTCTTCCTGTTTCTAGTCTCATTTGAAAGAAAACATCCAGGGATTCAAAAGAAGGGCAAATTTGCATATGTTGGCCCATAATTTCGCGAGTTATTGAACCCCAAAGTTAAAAAATTGCCCAAAATTGCCATTTTTGGGCCATTTTCACCTCATTCCAAGCCAAGTATTGTCAAGCCAGCTAGACCACCATAAACTTATTTTTTCCTTAGTGGGGGGTCATATCTAACATTTCCATGTGGTTTAGCCATTTCATGACCCACATTTTTTTTCCTATATCTTTTCATTGGAATTTCAACTCGTTGAAACACGAATTAATGAAACTTTTAGACCATCAACTAGCATACAAAGAAGGTAGTCCTATTGTTCATATTACATCCAGCCAAGAGGGTCCCTATAAGGGTAATGTTCATAGAAATATTTTTTACATACATTGACCTGAGCCTGTGCCAGCTTGAATAAACTATTTTTCAACACCGGCCTCGTCACTCACGTTTCACTGACATTTACCCATATATAGAGCAAACTACTGCTAATTTCTTTACTTCCAACCATTCAAACAAAGTTATAGGGTATATGTAGCAACCCTAAACGTAAAATAATAAAGAAAATTAATTCAGGTTGTCTCTATGGGGCGTTGCTCGGTGAGTGAAACGCGAGTGATCATCCGGCGCCAAAAATGTCACGAGAAGAGGAAAGCGACTTCCTGTTAACCGGCGAAAGTAAACTACATCCAGGGTCCTTCGTAAACAACTCAGAGGATCTCAAGCTTCGATTGAGGCAAGCTTACGGCAGATTATACTACAAAATACAAGAGAAATTCTTCAGAAAGGCAAGGAATTTGGATAAAATTCTTACAAAATATTGTTGAGGGGGTGTCTGGATATATGCAGATGTCTCAATTTGTACCGAAACAATGTATTTTGGCTTCTATGGGTTAAAACAGATCGACGAGTGAAATTTCCAAGCCGGTACGGCCATTGGTTTGCGTGTACGGAGCCATTTGCCGTGCCTGGCGTGGGTTTGGGGAAAAGTGATACGTGAGTGACTGGCCAGCCACCTTGCCGAAAATGGCCTCTGTGGCTTGAATTCCTGTATCCTCGGCTGTAAATCGATGTTAATTCTGTAGAATGAGGTGCCCCACGTGTGTTACTACCTTTTTAGGCCATGTTTGGGCATTTTGAGTCGACCCCGCACCCCAAAAAAGGGCGGAATGGTGAAATTTTTTAAGAATTTTCATTTTTGGCCCCCATACGGCCTAATTTCGCTAGATTACTTGCTTTTTCCATGTCATATTCCTTACCACACCTACTCTTTATCATTTTAGTGTGTTCAACCTATCCTGGGTGGTATAATATTGCCACAGTGCAGGCCTAAAGGTATTTGGCTATGCCGCGTCACTCACATTTCACGTACTACGATTATGGCCGCCACACACCTCTATATGCACAGCCCGGGAATTTTCACTTGTTAGTATTTTAGATAGGCATCTTCTCTAATATCCTGACCAGAAGTAATGAACATTGTGCAATACCTTCACTGCTTTTAGGAACATTTTACCATCGTCACTCGCGTTTCAATTTCTATTTTTTTGTCAGAAAGGGCACCTCCACCCCATCCAGCCTATTCATATTTCACCAGAAGATGGCCCTATGGTACCCCTAACTTACACAACAGCCAATATATAGATACTGCATACTTTTTTTTAATCAAAAATTTCTGGGGGTTATATTTTGGGTTTTGACTGGATATTTCGTCACTATCAGTCGCGGCTCGTGAACTGCCAACAGCAGAGGCTCAAACAATCCCTTAAAAAGAATAATTGGTCATTGATGATTGGACCTGTTTTCAATCAGTCATTTAAATTACCATTACAGAAACTCTGAAAACTGTCAACATTATCAGGTGTGGCCAGTTTTCATTTATAACGCATACCTGTCAACTCTCACGCATTCGGTGTTAGTTTATGTGGCATATTTTCGTTCCTCTGCTGTAGTCAGCAATTATTCAGTCAACGAGTATGTAGATTCTGGCGCGGAACTGAAGTCCTTGTGCACGGAGGAGTTGGAAGCAATGGAATTGCATAAAGATGTTTCAAATGATCTTATTTCATTTAAACGATCGCGAAACACATGCATTGCTTCCAACCACTGAGTAAAGAAAAGCGTGTGAAGCCCGGAGTCGTAATCGGTATGCGTTGTAAATGAAAACTGACCACACTGGTTAATGTTAACAGCTGACCCGCGCGGAGTCGCTGATGTCACGAAAAAGAGTTAAATTTTATTTTCAAAGGCATGGTAGAAACCCTAGATGGGCCAGATATGTGTATTTATGCCCTTAATTTAATAGTAGAACATGTTTTGTGTATGTAGGAGTGATATGGATACAATCCAATGATGTATAGTGGTGCTGAGGTGGACTTTAGAATATGTTGTCAGAGGTGAAACGCGAGTGACGAACGAGAGGTTTTCCGAGGGTCAATGCAGGGCCTGACTGAGCTGTTTAAGTAATTTATGAATGGCAAAGGGCAACTGATTTGAATAATAGACACACTGTAGGCAAAGTACAATGATTTTGAAAAGTATCTGATGAGTTTTGAGGAAATGAGGGTAAAGTTAAGAACGCGAGTCAATTCTTTCCAACTTTTACCTTTTGCACTATATATTCGATGACTCATAATTCTATAAATTTTCAACCCTGGTTTTTGATTTTTTTGTACACTTATAGTAATATATTGTAGTAGTTTGTATACAAAATTTGGTGTAGATATGACAATTATTAATTTGTACTTTTGATGTTGCATTTAATTTCATCACTCATGTTTCACGTGTTTCGGAAGGTTTTACAGCGCATGCGATAAAAACTGACCTGTAAGGAGTTGGTGACTTGAATGAACCATTCCATAAAGCCAAGATATAGGGCTATCAATAAAATAAAGTGTTATTAAGTAATACTGAGTTTGTTATTTTCATCCCCCTGAGCATCATTTCTTGGATTGACCCATATATAAATATATATATATATATATATATATATAATATACAAATCGTACGGGTGAGTGCGAGTTTCATAGTATACCCACTACAAAAAATAGACTACACCACTGAACTTACCCCTATGCTCACCTTACCCCGCCTTCCCCTACTATTTCAAACTGAGTGGACAACATCAAATAAAATCCAGCGAAGAAATATTTTTATTAGTCTCACTTTATGTCAGGACTGACATTTTTGTATTTTTCAACCACGCCCTATATACTTGTGTGGTGGGAGGTGCAGCTGGTTTAAAGAAATAGTACACAGGCTCCACAGTTATTATTATTGATGTCAAATATATTCCTGCAAGTGGTGACACTAAATTTATATTCAAGATACAATGAAACATGATGCAATTATGATACATTACTTAAATTTATACCTTTTAGTACATAATACATCATTATTCTATGATCCACGTAGCCCTAGAAGAAAATTTCAGTAATTCCTTGCGGCTGGAGGAAAATAGTATTGTCAGACATAGTGCATGCTTGAAAATTGGGCTCTTGGTCCCTAATAGTGCATTCTCTCATTAGCGCATATTTGCAACATTAATCATACGTATGTTAATCACTCACTGCTATGAACAGTATAAGTTACAGCATATATTAAATTTCATTTTGAAATGTGTGAACTAGAGGGAAATAACATGCAGAGTATCAGGCTCATATGTCTGATAATTTTGAATGGTACAGTACATCACATCTAAAATAAGGCTGCAAACTTAGCTGCGAGATGAAAATAACATCATATGCATCTTTCTGCAACATATTTTGAGTGTTTTTTTCAAGAAAGAATAGAATTCTCACGTGAATCACCAACAACACTGAAAAAAACCCACAGAAGTAGAGAGTGGGATTAGAGCCTGGTGTTAAAATGGAGTCACAGCCCTCAGATGTGGGAGCACAGAGGCGTAAAACTCTCACGCCTCACATAAATCTGATTCATTTTATTCAGTCATACACAAAACCAGGCACTACAACGAGCTATTTATTTACAGTTACTGGCCAACTTTTTGCTAATAAGAGCTTGTGATGAGAGCTGGTCTCATTATGTGAGAGCTGGTCTCATTGTGAAAGTGGCTTAGATTTCCTCTGGGGATTTACTCTAAACCATCAATTATGTCCAAATAAATTGCAATGTGAAATAATAAGAGTGCTGCCTTCTAACCCCCCCTACCCCCCCAATCCACGCAAGGTTCACCACATACTGTACAAGCCTGCACACTAGACTGAGAGTGGAGACGAAACTGAAGGGGGTGTTTATCAAAGCCGATGTCAAATTGAACGATTCAGTGCTGACAAGAGGCGAGCATCATTGTGGAGAACTCACCTCCTTGCATTGCGATGTTTAACAAGCCATGCTACATACAATCTGCATCGGACTGCAAGTATTTTCTCTTGATGAGCACAAGATCACAAACCGCCCACACGTCAGGAGCTCTGCAGCTGATTCTCAAAGAGAAACCAAGGCGTTGGTGTCTGGTATTAATATCAGCCTCACAGGCACACGCAACCTTCTGAAAATTACATAGCACTGGCTGTATCACCTCTGTTCGGTATTGTATGAAAAATATAAATGAAAAACATAGAATAGTACAGTATAATTAAGCAGTGAACAATGGACTCATTGGCTCAAAGCGATTTCCCATGACTAAAAGCCAAAAACCATCAAATCGGTTTCAGCTGACAGACAGCAACCTCAATTTTGTGACAATAAATTCAGCGAAGAGAGTTATAGCTGTAGCCACAGGTGTAACAGCGCACTAACAATCAGGCTGTGCACCGTTTGGAGGAAGGCATTGTGTCACTTTGATACGCAGCACTATGCACTACAGAAGTATTTCAGGGAATAGCGCTCGTGGTTTCTGAGTTTATTTCCACGCATAACCAGACAGCAGCTCCCCCATCGATTTCTAGAATATTTTTCATAAGGGCCCATGACTCAGAGTGTGAACAGCAGGAAGCAGGTCTGGTGTGAAGACACGTCACGCTCGTGGCTGTGCGTTGCTGTGTGTTCCCACACTTCCTGGCGAAGGAAGTGTTCCTGAGGAGTGATAATGAACTGGCTTCATGGGAGAGGCTTCAAGTCTGAGTCACCCTCTACCACACCCTCCTACAACGAGAGCCCCAGATCCACATCTCCACTTCCCCCTACTGAACAGCCCCATTCCTCGGTGCGCTGCCAAGAGCTGCCATAAGCATGGAACAGGAATTCCGCAAGTGCTTCAGAACTCACCAGGGCACCTCTAGGCTTCTTTTCATAGTACACCCAGAAAATAGCAGCAAAAACAATGTATTTTTAAAATAAATTCAATAATGCTCACTTGCTGGAAAGTGTAATTGGAGAGGGTGTCTTATTAAAATAAAGTGCTAGCTTGGCCAAATCAGTGGTGCATTTCTAAAGAGAACTTATAGAAGCTGAATCTCTTCTGGACTGCTCATGTATTTCTGTCATAATTCTACAGCTGCTACCGAGATGGTGATTCCTAAGATGTTGTTTCACAAGGAGCAAAGAACCAGCATTTGTTTTCACGACACATACATCCTATTAAAATGAAATGGGCGGGAAAGGTTATTAATTTTACCAAGCAGTCTCGAAACCTTTCAATCGATATTTGAAATACATCACAACTGTCAGTGTAATAGAGACAAATGGCATGCAAGCCTGTGTGGTCTCTATGGGGAAAAAAAAAAAAACAGCTTGCCATTTGTCCAGACATTCATATTATGGTTTCATGAGCCTCGTCAGAGAGCATTTGAAGTTTTGTGAGAGATATGGAATAAATTCATCAGTACTGTGGTTTGTGCACCTATGCAGCATCTTCTGCATCTACTATACCACATCTTCCTTGTTATTCCCTGCTGTCAAAGAGACAAATGATGCTCTCTCTCCAAGCCACTGTCATCTGAACCAATATCACAGGGCCATCATGGGGTTTAATTACAATTTCTTTCAATTAATACTCATTTGAAAACAGACCTTGACTGAAAGGTTTGACTCAAGCACACGTGAATTCAATTTCTCCTCTGATAATTGGTCAACAAATTTTGACAATGAAATCCAGTCAGAAGTCCATCCCTGGAATTTGCATTCTCACAGAATCACATTACTGCGATTTCACTGCCTTTTAAACAAGTCACGCAGTCAAAAAACTTCACGCTTGGTAAGCATGCATTCCAGCTCAGTTCCTCAAGCAATACTCAGTCTCTGAAAGTTGAGTGAAGGCTGACCCTATATCTTTCACTCTAATGCAGTTGGTCGACAGCCAGTCTATCTCTGTTTATAAGGTATCTGTGAAACTGTTGCCGGGAACTGAGCCACCATATACCATTAGATGAATGTGTAGATGCTTCCAGAAGGCTAAATGAAATGTGAATTTGATTAACCATACTTTCACGGTCAGCGTTGCGAGCAGTGAGCGAAAACTGATTTGACAGCTCCATTGAGTAGACTGTTCCTCTCCACTTGCATCAGCAAACTGTTTCCATCTGATTCTGCATTGTTCCTCAGCGTCTCCTTTACGGTCGTCGTTACGCAACATTAAACTGTGAAAACAAACCGTGCCTAAGTAACATGGCATAGCAGCAGCCAAACATTACAGTTGATCCCTGCATCCCATTCAGTTGCCTAAATACCTTTAACATGGATTTTCTGCCAGAGCTAATAATGGTACTGCACATACCGTTAAACTGTGTTCACAAAATTAATCTGGGCAAGTGTCTAGTGATGAATCTCAGCTACCGAATTCTCACCTGCATCGTTTACTCTTGCATTGCTATAACTCTCAGCATTAGTTCATCAGTTGGCCTCAGGGCATGTGTAGAAACAAAATCCTTTTTCTGTCCTGGCCACTTGCTACTGGAGCGGGACACTATAATGAATAAATATCTTCTTGGAGGTAGCAAGTAAAGTTGCTGCTATCCCCTGACAACTTAGTTTCTGCACGTCTGCTTTCTGTCACAGCTCGCTCCCTCAAAAGGATTGGTCTGAAAAGCAGCGAACCAGACGACTTGGTACGGGATGTGCAGCGAGTACTATTGGCCCACCCCAAAAACAGGTGCTGGCGGGGTATTCTGAAATGGAGATTCATTTGTCTCATACAAATGCACTCATGCAGTCATAACACACCTCAGAAAACTCCCTCAAGATATTATTCAGTTATTGTTTCAGCAACTGGACGGACCAAGAAAACCCATAAAAATGCTCACCAAGATCAAGGGTACTAATGATCAATGGATGTCACTGGTGTGTACACAACGCAAATACTTCATAAACTGACAAAGTTGGCCAGAAGCTCAAAATCAGCTTCCCTTTGAATTTTGCCAGGGTCTCCAAAGTCAATTGCTTATGGCTGCAAATATATGTTTTCAGGGCTATTTCCCAGAATTAGGAGCTCAATCGACCTTGTGATCTTATCCAATAGTAACTGAAGGCTAATGGTTGAAATACTTTGAAGATGAAAGTTGTCATCTTGAAGGATTGAGTATTTATTTTTTGGACACTCCACTTCCATGCAAAAGCATGAGATTGTGATGAAAAGGGGGCAGCTAATATCTTATTCTGCTATTTCATTAATGCACTCTGTGATCATCAGGAAGTTCATGGATTCATCTCAAAATCACTGCTAAGCAATCCCAGATACCATTGTCAAGAAAAACCTTTTAAAACCAAGTAACATTTAGTTATCATGTTTCAGGAAGTATTTGGAAATATGTCATAAAAATTGAAGCATGACAATGCAGACCCTTCCTTAAGTTTTTAGGGTACTGAGAATTCAGCTGAAGGATACTCCGCTGTGGAAAAAACTACAAATGGGCCACTCAGGAAAGCTCCATATAGAAGCAGACTTCAGCAGTGAAAATCCACATTGAAAGAGATCATGAATTATGAAAACAAATGGCAGCAGTGCACAAGCTCTGAAAATGACATCAGTACTCGTCTCTTGTCCCACTTTGCTCCCATTGGATGGAGACAGAAGGAATGAGAAGTTGGGGATGGCTCTTTGTAAGACATTGCCCTAGATTCAGTCAGCGCTTGTCCTCAACTTTGCAAGGATTTGTTCACAAACTCAGGCTGACAAAATGTTTTCCACATAGCACACAAAACAATAGCATGCCAATTTAATTGCGAGTTAAAGCAAAGGAGGAAGCCAGATATAATCTGCCCAAGTGCTTTTATTTCTCCCTTCCCTTCAACTGTCTGACACAGAGAAAAACTTGAGCTCTGTAAAGCTGAAATACGGAATGTCATTATTCTAACATAGCGTTTTCATTAGTAAAATGGCTCCATTTTATCACGTTAATACATTTTGCCACAAAATTTAATTTGAAAAATTGCCATTGCCACTGTTCCAGAGTTCAATCCAAGCAACCTCATGCAATCAGCTGAACTGTTATGGCCACTTATTTTGATTCTTAAACACTCAGTGTAATAACCTCAAAATTCAGCCCTTCCATTCTCTAAAATTTTAATTTCCACCCTCATGGACATGTTTGCATTTTTATGAGCATGTCATCAGATGGAGATGTTTAATGAGTGGTGCACAGTGATGCTGAACAATGTCTTTCACAACTTATTCTCTTTCCCATTAACTGTGAATAAAGCCCACTGGCTTTTGTTTATGGTAAGTGGCAAATTGTTCTGCGTGAGTATGAAGAACATCTAGTCCTGCTAAATTACTTTCATTAAAGAAAATCCAAAAAGCATATTTGTTCATTATATGTGCATGTAAAGCTGACATAACCAATACATATCAGCATCCGTCAGTCTCTGTTAAACTTTACAAACATGTGTATGTTGTGTTATTTTAGTTTCTTACCTTTGATTCAAAGCTTACTCTTGTTGTTCTCCAGTCGGAACTTCATGCAATACGCAGTAACGTCAGTTCATGCTCTCTGAAAACATGGCAGGGTAAGCTTATTTAATGTTTGATGCCATTTAATTTCATTAATGTTGCCCTCAATCCAGTAATATTTCCCAGGGCGTAGAAATACAGTGCATTATATTTGATACATGCAAGCCACATTATTATCTGTACAGTTATAGATAATTATATGATTTAAAAAATCACTCAATTTAATGATTAAGGATTAATGGCTATATTCAGGTTATATTTTATTCGGAGGGTATGATTTTCAATGCACTGCCCCACAGAACTTCAGGTTGGCTGCCTTCACAGTAATGTGATAATATTGACTAATTTGCTAGTAGAAAGATTCGTCCATTTGTGAAAATTTCGAACTTTGAGGGAGAAATCTTTTCTATAATCCACAGCTCAGCAAAAACCCTAATTAACCTTCATCAAATTCACTAATTACATGCTGAGGTAGGCTTTGCTAGACTTGCTTATAACATGTAGTAAAATACAATATTTCACCATGTAAGATGTACTCAGAGAAGTTACATAATAGCACTTCTATATTTTAATTGATTCCTCTTAGTGTTCAGGTTTGTTTGAGAAAGTTTCCTGGTCTATGTGTTTTAAGGAATATTCCAAGGTTGTAGAACTGGCTATTACTACAGGCAGAGATGTCAGTGCTAGAGGGAAGTGGGGAGACATTAGAGGGGGTAGAAAAGTATGTGGCCAGAAGCATGTTGTATGCTAGCTCTCGAGTATCCGCTTTTTCGGGAATCTGAGGAAACTGCTGCAGATGTTTTTTTTTTTTTTTTCTTGCACACACAGACTATTCCACTATTTAGCTTCATAAAAGGCTTAATGTGCTCTGTATTGCTGTACATCTAGCGACTCATGTAAAGAATGTTAAATTTATAAAGCCGGGCTGCTAGCCAGAAGGATTTGATATATAATTCTGCTGTGGGGAAGAATTGTACTCTTGTAAAATTGAACAAGCCACTTGTATAAGGCCATTTATACAGCCAAATGGTGATGTAAATGGATAATATGCAAAATGTAAGCTGTCTAGATCACCCTCTTCAATGGTGCTAAACAGCAGAGCAAAAAATATTTCCAGAAGTACTGCTACAGCTAACCAATGGTTTATTTTTTTCCCTCTTGATTTGTATGCCACGATGACCCTTCACCTGCGCTGTCTGCCTTCAGCAGGCAAGAAGAAGCACTGCTTTTTGTCTGCAAAAGTCAATGGAGTGTTCAAATGATGTCTGAAATGAATATTCAAAGAAATGTTTAAAGTAGACATCATAGCTTCCTGCAAGGATATAAGGCCACTATACTTGATGCATGAACTTTAAATAGTAATTACAATCATCAGCATACATTCTTTCAAATGGGAAAGTTATTTATCAAAGGACTGGGTGCCCAAGATGAGCTAAATGCACTGCTTCTTTATTGCATATCATGTTACTTTAGAACACTAGCTGTTGCCATGGCGTCATGGTAATGCAGATGCAGCAGTGTTCTATGGCAGTTCAGGGTCAGATGGCGGTATTTTACCGGACAATGGATACTGTTGTCTGCTTTAACATAGCTGCAATCTGTACGAAACAAAGGAAAGGCTCTTTATTGCCCATGATCGCCACATGACTTCAGTGCAGAGGTCAGATTCCTTGCGGAACAGTGCATAATTGTGTTAATCTGGATTTTGTGATGCATTGCAGCGGAGCTTCCAGGCGAGATGAGATATTGCCTTTGCCAAGCATATCTAAAAATCAACCTTGTTTATTAAAGCAACCCTGAAATACCGCAGCAGTGATGAAACCATGCTAGTGTAACCGTCTTTTCATCATCGCAGCTGACTTTGCTCCTTAATTGCCTGGCCATCCACTTAAGGGAAAAGGAAAGATAGGAAGCTGAAAATGGATCAAACTTTCCAGCATGTGCTACAGGAAGACTTAAGATTCTACAACTGATGATGCTGTTACAATGTAGGTAGCGATTACACAAAGAAAGTTAATCGATTGGAAACTGACCTGAATTGATTCCATCGAACGCTTAATTAGCCTTTCAGAAATTTGCTTTGCATTATAAAAAAAAAAAAAAAAGGCACTTGTACAATTAGTTCCAATAATGGACTATAGGGTTAAAGACAGAGCTTATTCACACACAACCACATTCATTGCTGTTTTAGTGTATATTATGTCTTTGTAATTCAAGACATTTTAAAATCATAATTGATCATATCATAAAATCATCAATCATCACTTGTGTTGTAATAAATGAATATGTTTTTGCATAACGAGTCAATATAGTATAGTAACACAATAATGATATGTTGGTCATAATTGTATGATACTCGTTACTACAAATGAGATATGAAATGAGATTTCCTCTTAGTCGTCGGCACACATTACTATGTAGGCCATTCTGACAACAGACATAGTGAAAAAGATTCTTTAGTTTGCATACACTATAAATAAAATGTGTGTGATATGAGCCTCTGTCTCAGGCCATCACTGCTGTGCCTTCCCCTGGGTGCACTGTCATGCTGGAGCCCAATTTAAGCTCAGAACAAGGCAGTTCCTGAATATGATGAAGGTACTGCAAATTGTCAAGCTCATATGGTACGATATTCATGAAGTTCATACAGTGAGGATCAATAGACAATTCCAAAATAGTTGGGACAAATTGTAAATTGTGAATAAAATCAAAACGCAATGACTTTCAAATCACACCAGCCAGTATTTTATTCACAATAAAACAGAGATAACATAGCAAATGTTGAAACTGAGGAATTTTACCATTTTATCCACAAAATGACCTCATTTCAAATTTGATAGCTGCTACGGGTCTCAAAAAAGTTGGGACAGGGGCCTGTTTACCATGGTGTAGCATCCCCTCTTCTTTTTAATACAGAGTCGAGGCGTCTGGGCATTGAGGAAACAACTTTCTTGAGCTTAGCCATTGGAATTTGATCCCACTCTTGTTTAAAACAGGCTTCCAGCTGCTGGAGAGTTTTGGGTCTCCTTTGACGGACTTTTCGTTTAACATGAGCCAAATGTTCTCAATCGGTGAAAGATCAGGACTGCAGGCAGGCCAGTTCAGCGCACAGATCTTTCTACTACAAAGCCATGCTGTTGTAACAGCTGCAGTATGTGGTTTTGCATTGCCCTGCTGAAATACACAAGGCCTTCCCTGGAATAGATGTCGTCTGGAGGGGAGCATATGTTGCTCTAAACCTTTATATACCTTTCAGCATTCATGGCGCTTTTTAAAACATGCAAGTGTCCCACACCATATGCACTAATGCATCCCCATACCATCAGAGATGCTGGCTTTTGAACTGAACTCTGATAACAGGAGTGGTGGTCTTTCTCCTCTTTAGCCCGGAAGAAACGACGCCCATGATTTCCAACAAGAATGTCAAATTTGGACTCATCTGACCACAGGACACTTTGCCACTTTGCTACAATCCATTTTAAATGAACCTTGGCCCACAAATTTCTGGATCATGCTCAACAATGGCTTCCTTTTTGCATTATAGAGTTTTAGGTGGCATCTGTGGATGGCACGGCAGACTATGTTTACAGACAGTGGTTTCTTGAAGTATTCCTGGGCCCATTTAGTAATGTCAATGACAGAATCATGCTGGTGAGAAATGCAATGGCGTCTGAGGGCCGTGAAGATCACGGGCATCCAGTAAAGGTCTTCGGCCTTGTCCATTACGCACAGAGTTTTTTCCTGTTTCTCTGAATCTTTTGATGATGTTATGCATTGTCGATAATGAGACCTTCAAAGCCTTTGCAATTTGATTTGAGGAACATTGTTTTTAGAAGTATTACACAATTTTTTTTACGCAAGCCTTCACAGGTTGGAGAGCCTCTGGCCATCTTTACCTCTGAGAGACTCAGCCTCTCAAAGACATCCCTTTTATAGCCAATCATGTTACACACCTGATGTCAGTTAACTTTAATACTTGCTAAATGTTCTTTCAGCTGATTCTCTTACATATTAATTGCTTTTTCATCCCTTTTTTGCCTGTGTCCCAAATTTTTTGAGACCTGTTGCAGCCAGAAAATTTGAAATAAACTCATTTTGTGGATAAAAATGTAAAATGTCTCAGTTTCAACATTTGAAATGTTATCTATGTTCTATTGTAAATAACATACTGGCTGATGTGATCTGAAAGTCATTCCATTTCGATTTTTTTCACAATTTACACTTCGTCCCAACTATTTCGGAATTGGGGTTTTATATATATATATATATATTTATTATGTCTTAGCTTAAACGATGAGCCATGACAAAATACAAAAAAATGTCTCAGGCTTTGCAACAAACTTTAATCTAAATGTGATTTCTATTCATTTCTTTAATCCAGGGCTATTCAACCGTGTCCAGGAAGGGTCAGTGAGGGTGCAGGCTTTCATTCAAGCTAAGCAGTTACACACCTGACAGCACTAATCAACCCCAAGAGTCTTTGCAAATGAGCTTGATTAGTTGTATCAGGTGTGTGAGTGCCTAATTAGTTGGAAGGAAAGCTTGCACCCAAACCGGCCCTTGCAGGATAATGTTGAATAGCCCTGCTTTAATCAAACTGCCAGGACATCTAGTATTTTTGCTTTCGCCTTACATGCTACGTCAACCAGGGCTGCACTCCACAAAGAAGAAAAGCTTCTTTAGGGAGTCATAAAAAGGGGGGCTATTGTTGCCATATAGATTTAGCCAACAATGGCAATATAATACAGGATTTAACAACCACTATGGACAAATAGAACACGATGTCCATGTGGGTGCGGTGTAGGCGATTGTGTGGACACGTGTCTGTTTGTTATGTTGCACCAGTTGATTAACAGACCTGACTAAAAATGTAGGGGTTAGTGAGGCATCATAATTCCTTAAGATGATAAATGGACAAACCAGACAGGCATAGTGGATGCAGGCAAGGCTCTGCCTATTCCTTCCACTGTCAGCTCTCATCAACCTCAATGCCATCAGGATTATATCAGATATCGAGTGCAAGCCTCACATTTATCCATGATTTGAAAAAAAAAATGGGAAGCTATTGTTTATTACATGTGCATTTGCCGTACTGATTTCTGATCAAGCGTATCATCACCAGTTCTGTGTGCCCCAGGCCGTATTGATCTCCAGTGCATCGTTGAGGGGAGATTTTGCTTCAACAAAGAAGCGATTGCCTGCATTTGCATTTTCAGTCAGGGAAGAGAGGCTGTTTTATAGAATAGTCCTAAATGTCCGGGTCTTCTTGGCCTATAGTATTCACCTCTTATAGTAGCAGCCATCCTCGTTATCCAGCAAGAGACCATCATCTCTTAGCGACAAAATGCTGTGGTGCTGTTCTTTGTCTAGTGGAGGTTTAGGAGGTTTTCCCAAGGTCAGGCTCCCACAGCTGAGGCAGGTGGTACCGGTCACACCTGGATTTATCCGGTTTTCAGTAAGCCAGGCATCACTCCCCGTCGGCTCGGCTAAGACACAGGGCCGAGATGAAAGCTGAAGCCCAGATAGTCAGCATTCAGGAGTTGAGCACAGAGAGTCACACAGTAGAGTCATTGTTGTATGGTGGCTGAAGTATAATGTTGGCCTATTTCATTACACCGATACCTCTCCAGTCAGTTCAGTGCTTTGAAGATTTGTTAAAATTGCATTGATGTGCTGTTGGAAATGTGCTCCGGACTGCTGAAACATCCCCTTGAAAGCAGGCTAAGAGCATCAATGTGGTTCTGTTTTTTTTTTTTTCTTTAACAGTTACAATAGGGCTTTCAGACTTTCAGAACCTTAGAATGACATGTCCATCTTACTGACTGTCATTCAAATGGAGTGAGTCCCGAGAGCTTGCAGTAAATAAGTCTGTTGTACTGAGAATGAGGTCTTTCAAAACACAGAGTGCAAAAACAAAGGACTGTCCTAGAATTACAACTGTGAAGAGAACGCCCACTATTGATCTCTGATCTTGTAGTGAGAACACATTTATTGCTGGGCTTGTAGTCAGGCAGAGTGATGTAGCATGTTGTTATGGAGATCCCTGCACACTAAAAGCATAACAAGCATAAGGCAGCCAATGCCAAGGAGCAGCCATTGCTACACTGCAAATACAAACGTGCGGAGGTAACACAGGGACGCATTCGAGACCAGTTTAGATGACTGCAAAAAGACCAAAACCCATTCATCCGATCACGACAAGCATTAAACATTCTTATTATAACAAGAGTGGACCTGAAAAACATTATATTGGCACTCAGTACAAGAGCAACAACACAACAACACACCGACAAAAACATAACGGGTGCAATCATGCAGCTTAGTCACATATGACACAGCCTCATTCTCAAGTGTTTAAGCAATTCTCACGTCTTTCTGTGGCAGACATACAAATTTCCCCCTTCCTCAGTACCATTCAGTTGCACACAGTTCTATAATGATGCACATTTATTCTACTAGTTAACGGCTATATTGAGTAATTTTACATGCTCGTGGACATAGATGTTTTTTGACCCCCTAAATGCTTAGCTACAGGTGGCACAATGACTGTGATCAATAGGATTGATTCCTGGTCTCCATAATACCTCTGCTCTTGAGACAGAGTAGACTGGTGCAAGTTCTGGAAAATTAACAGTGTTCTTGAAGTCTTTTTACCATGAAGTGCATAGGCTTCATCACCCTTTTGAATTATCATTCTGCATTAGGACCGAATCTTGGCATTCCTGCCCAGCACTTTAAACTAGGTTCAGTGATCCTTTCACTCATTAAGACATTCAAAAGCCCAAATGCAAAAAGTGGTCTGTCATATTAGTGTTCTACCTCAAGAGTAGATCTTCATTGCCTCATTAAAAAACATTTTCTTCAAGCTACGGGTGTTATCATGCCCATAGATTCAACAATGATTTATGAATTTACCTGCAATGTTATGTGAAGAGTGCCTAGAATTAC
Source organism: Gymnothorax javanicus (assembly GCA_029692085.1). NCBI lineage: Eukaryota > Metazoa > Chordata > Actinopteri > Anguilliformes > Muraenidae > Gymnothorax > Gymnothorax javanicus. Next base: position 19,810,917 of record CM056207.1, on the reverse strand, counting down.
AGTGCTAAATACCATCCTACCTCTCACCATGACAGGTAATTGATCCGTTTGCCCCTGTTCTCTATTATCATTTAATTTGAGGCAATTTTGCCCCACCCATGTAAAGCCCTACTTCAGTAAGGGACTGCATTCGCTCTCCTCTGAAGTACTGCTGCTCGCAACTTCCACTGAATGAGTGGGACAGCATTAGAGGACCACACCTCACGTGCACCTGTCACAGCACACTACGGATGCCCTTTAGATCCAAGAGGACACTCTTACTCAACAAGACAAGTCCAGCAGCACTGACCAATTCCCCTTCCCCCAATTTCTAACACGGCTTTCACACCAGACTGCAGGGTCCTTAATACTTTGAAACCCCAAGCATCTTTTTTTATGCAGCAAGAGACAACTGGTCTCCATTTTTAGTCTTGTTATACAAGGAACATTTCTAAAGTTTGCAACAATGTTTTCCACAGTGATTCAAAATCAAGCAGGGTTGGAACTCATTAAAATGTTGAACGAAGTGTCAGAAAAGGTCGTCCTGCTGTAAACGTTATGTTCAAGAACATACAGGGATCTAAAAGGTGAACAGTCAGTTTTCTGGCAACCAGCAGCAGCCATGAAATTAGGGTAGAATGTGTTTTTATTTACATATTTTTTTTGACCAAGGCAGAACTGTCCACCATCCCAGGACCTTGGTCTACATTTTTTCTTTTCAGCTGATATAGCCATTGGGGTCTAATGAACCGTTAATTAGCTATTGTCTGTAAAGAGCACTGTGTTAAGTACACCTGATTGACTGACTGGCAGGCAAACACGCGCCTAATTGCTTAGTGTAGCTGCCCGTTTATTGAAATGTAAAATCTTCCGGTGGGAAATCATGTTTGGAAAGGTAAATGGCAGGAAGCAGAAGATGAATAAATTTCAGTCGAGGAAAAAAAGAGGATGTACATAAATTCATGTTCTGAATGGCTTTAATGAATTAGCGGAATTTACTGGAACCCAAGTCTGTCTACACTGGAGACTCCAGGACCACGAGCTTAAACAGTCCTTTGAGGGACATATGAGACAAAACGGAATATACCAACACAAAGGCCTTGCATACTGCAAATGTATAGCCGGAGATGACAACTTCCAGAGAAATTTTTTTATCATCGCAAAATAGAACCAGGAAACATTTCGGTCACAATCAAACTCTGTCAGGGCAATCAGAGCAAGACTCCTTAAATGGAGTGGGTTCGAAAAGAAGGGGGTCATGACCAGATAAGTAACTGATACAAAGGCGATCACGTCATCACAGCAGCAACGAAACTGCAACAAATTTCCTGTATTGGGTTTTAAAGACATATGAAAGAGGCAAAAATATGTATGACCATTGAAATAAAATACAACCACGACATAAACAAATCTGTCTACCATTTGGAAAACCCAACATGTTGGGAATCAGCACACCAATAAAAATAATGACGGGGCGTCTTGCTTTGTTTACACTGATGAAGGTCGATTTTGACTGAAATGTTTGCTGCTTCTGTTCCATGTTCATAAAAGCATTTCTCTGGTAGTAGTTGTTGTCTATATATGTGTGGGGCGCAATGGATACATCTCTTTCTTTGTCATATGAGACAGGAGCTGCTTTTTGATACATTGTGAGGAACTGGAAAGAATAAAGGGGTTGATTTTGATCAGCACCATCTCACATATCAGAAAAATACACATTTTAAAGCAAACTGAAAGGTATTTTAACGGCTAAATGACTCAGAATCTTTTATAAGATCTAACAAAGAAGACCCTACCACCCCCGCAGAATATTGTGGTATGTTTGTTCATAAAGGAGAAACCAGCGTGGCCGGGGTCACGTTGGTGAGATAACACAGGGTCTGTGGATATTACATTTAAATGCATTAGTTAAGTCATTACTTTTTCCAGCCAAATGGAGAACAGTGACTATACATGTATAAAATGGGGCATCCAATCCAAACCCACAGTGAATTGTGATGCAATTTTGTTTTTGAGACAACATAACTGGGAACCAGGGGATGTACCCCACTAAAATATGAAGTCAGTCGGCCTCCTGAGCGGAACGGGCGACAGCAGCCCATGGAAGCCAGATTTCAGATAAAACCCCAACTAGGAAGATTGTCTGCAGAATACTGCACCCTCCTTCGGCCAAGTCATTAAATTTACTGTATGAACTTTTAATGGGCAACATATTCAAGAGATTCTTTGCGTATGCTGCCATTTAGGACATTATCATAAGAAGCCTGGATACTGTTATTTATTTGGAGCCCTCTCATTGTAATGCACCATTTCATCATTCATAGTATTATTTAAAATGTAGTGATCGAGCTATTAGCAGTATTATTGCAATTAGATTCTCGACAACTGTCTGAAGGAGAGATAGGATTTCTCTGAGATCGTGACAATGACATTATCAGTTTGGTTGTTCAAATTGATGGTGGAACCAAAGAATTGATAATAAGAACTGATAATAGTTAACGTGCTTTATATGCAAAGAGATTTAATTTTGCACCATCTCTGCACCCCGAATATAATATTTCACTGTTCACATCCCTTCATTCTAATTCCTTTAAGTGAAAAATATCTTCAGATCAATGACCTCTTTGTTGCACTTCGAGTGAATACATTTCAAACAATGGTGTATTGTTCCTTAACAACCACTGTTCAGCGGTGGCAAGTGAATCTTCAATTCATTAATTATGTATTGATACTCTCTGGCATACTGTAGCTTAATGCATGCTATCATCTATCATCTTGGCTCCCTCTGTATCTTATCACTGACTGTTATATTCATATAATCCCTGTCTTCCAAGCACAGCTGGGGCACAGCTCTGTCAAACCTCAATTCATTAATTGATCGACCACCTGTTTGACCACTCAAAACAGCTACCTTAGTTATCTTATAGTTTTATTAGTTCCCCAAATGAACCCCCTGATGGAACACTGTGCCACCAGCATTGTCCTGAACTTCAGGGCCTCGTACATCTCTTGACCCCATTTCTAAAATCCCATTTACTGTGTTGATTTCACCATGGTCCCCAAACAAGAGACGATCACGACAAGGCATCGAGGATCTGATCCCATTAAGGGGGTCTTTCACCTTCAGAAGTTTCTTCGCAATATAATTTCAGTTTTAGTGTGCTTTTTTTGATTGGCCCAGACAGGTTTTCTGTGCAATAAAGGATATATTAGATACTTACCACTGCTCCTGTTCTCCTACCAGCTTTACGATGGTGGGTATCAGGGTATGTGGGAATTGACCTGAAACAAGAAAATACACTTAAGGTTACCCTAAGACAGCTTGTATAGTGAGATTATGCCTCCTGAGGTTGACCATGTTCATATTACCAAATTATGTTTTAGTGTGGTTTTAACAACCTTAAGGTTTGCACCATTTCCTATGGCAGCAATCAAGAATTGTGGTGCTACTTGCAACAACATACAAGTCCTTTATAGTGGAAAATTGTACTGACTAAGAACAGAAAAAACACAAACAGCGAAGCATGATATAAAAACTGTTATATGCTTATATACCTGGGCTCAGAAACATAAAATCAGAACAAGAATTTGCATAGAGTGCATGTTGTTGTTTTGGTCCCAGAGGTTTCCTGGTACCTGCAACTTTACAGGAAGCTGATCACCTTCAAACTCTTTGGCGGGACACCAATCTATGTGGCTGGATTAAAAACATACACTAAAACTGAAATGATATTGAAAAAGTGAGCAGTCCCGCTAAAATTTTTAATAAATCTCATATATTGTTGTTGTTGTTGTTTTTGTTGTAGGCCATTAGTTTCCACTGCAGGTGATGTAGAATTGTAAAATGAAAGATAAAAAATAGATATGGTATCCTTTTAGGGCTTAGTACAGTAAAATAAATACAACTAAGAATACAAACACAAATAAATACAGTTTGAAAAAGGGACTTGCCCAGCTGTATGTGTAAATGAATATGAGGTAATGCTTCCATATAATTACTAAAGTTCAGGACAGTTATTGATGAAAGTTGGCTACGATAAGTGGATAAATAAAAAACCAATCATGTACGGATATGTGCAGTACCAGAATTTGAAATATACAATGCAAACCATGCCGCCGCTGATCATCTGGCAAATAAACGCACGGTTAAATAAATATTGTGTGGTAAAAATTCTGCGTGCATCAAGGTGTGAGTTCAGAGAGAGGATGAATTTTGAAAGAGGGTTTCATTTGTCATCCAGTGGAGCCTGAAGCCTGGCCGCTCTTCGCCAATTTCTGCCGTCTGATTAAAGTGCTGAGAATTAATAACGGGTGTCTGAGGAGAAGAGCCAAAAACCTCCAAAAGCAAACCCGCTTACGACGGACAGGGACGGGGGGGAGGGCGAAGGGGGGCAAGCAATAACGGCAAATCTGCAATTAAATGAAAAAAGAGGCCAGACCTGCACCTCGCTCACAGGGACAATGACCCGTAATGTATTCCCCCTGACGCCTCCTCCTGGCCGGCTGGGAGACAGATGCATGGCTCTCGTCTCGCAGACCGCAACCCGGGGCAGCAGGTAATTGAATCTAAAACCGGGAGCCAGGAAATGGATAAGGCTGCGGGCTAACTGCTCTCTATGCCGTGGAATATTGCCACACACTGAATGGTAATTTATCCCCGACTCTCCAGTGGCATAACGAGGGGCTTCCTGCTGTTGAGAATTAGATATTCACTCGTATGAAAAATAACAAATCGTGTGTCGATTGGCAGAAAATTGGCAGCATTATATTTATGTTTATTTCGGTCATTTAAAAAAAAAAATGGGTAGAGACATGAAATATGCTTCATTTCAGTAATAAATGAGGCACATCATTTTTTAACTACCCACTCTGTGCTCTTAATTTTAATTTTCATGGTTCCCAACAAAGAACCTATTAATTGCCCATGGTGCTTTTAGTTGCACCATATGTCAATTTTGTTGGGATATGAATTATGACATCAATCTTGATTACAGTCATTACGCACATGCAGCTCATGTCATAACACTGATAAAGCAGTTTAATTGTTGTATATGAATAGGCGACATCAACAGGCAATTACTTTTGTATACAAATATGCTAATCGGAGGTCTCCTAGATATTCTTCACAATAGATAAAAGTAAGCTGAAGTCTCTCTATAATTAGGGGCCTAATTATTCCATTAAGCATTTGATGTAACTGGGCTTTTCAATGATTTCCATTTTTGGTGGGGAACAACCTATCTAATGATACACTTTTGAAGGCCTCTAACTAATGCATCTGAAAGGAAAGTATATGAACAAACTTTTTTAGGGGATTGTTCATAATATGTGGAGTGCTGTGAAGAGGTATTTCCCCCCCTTCCCAAACCGTTCTGGCTTATTTGCCATATTTAAATTTTGTTGATCATCCAGCAGATTTTAAAACAAAAACAGTGTGAGTAAACACAAAATACTGATTTAAAATGATCATTTAATTTATTTAAGGTAGAGAGTTGTTCAAAAGCTATATATCACCCATGGAAAGAAAAACGGTCCTCCTAAATGGAATAACTGGTTGTGCCACCCTTGGTACCAAAAACTGCGATCAAACGTTTGCAATAACTGGCAACTTCAACTTCGACCTTATTTTATTTATGTCCCCAGGGGGGCAATTAGTTTTGCAGCAGAGACAAAACAAACACATAAGAACATATACTCGAGTACGGTGAGTTAGGAGTCAACAACAGTGGTCAGCCTTACAATGAGTCTTTTTCATCATTGTGGAGGAAATTTGGCCCACTTTACTTTGCCGAATTGTTTAAATTCAGCCACATTGGCGGGTCTTTGAGCATGAACTGTCTGTCTAAGGTCATGCTACTGCCTCTCAGTCAGATTCAAGTCAGGACCTTGACCAGACCACTCCAAAACCTTCATTTCCTTTTATTTGACCCATTCATAGGTGGATCTGCTGTGCCAACTGGCCTTGAGCTTTAGGTCACAAACTGACAGCCAGACATTCTCCCTCTGTCACAACCCTTGTGTGAATCCCTATTTTGTCTCTTCGCAATTTAGCAGCCTGCATGTCTATCAGGTGTATGTGTGCTGTGATTGGTGTATGTCTTGAACGTGTCTCCTGTCTTGGCTGAATCTCGTTACTCACTTGTCTCCTAATTAGCGAATGACAGTTATTTATGCCTACTAGTGCATGTGCTTGTTGCTGGACTGTGAAGTCGCATTGGTACTAAGATTCAAGTCATCTGCCATTAGTTAAGTCGAACAAGCTTCCAATCCTAATCAGGGTCCAGGACTGGGTCTGAGTTAAAGTTGCCTCAATCCTGCTCAACTGCAGTATACAAGAACAAGCTTCCAATCCTGTTGAGGGTCCAGGACTGGGACTGTATTATTGTTAACCCTAGCAGGTCTACTCTCTTAATCAAGTTTTTCAGGAACAAGCTTCCAACCCCGAGCTGGGGCCAGGACTGGGACAGAACCCTCTTCTTTGTGGGCTGTCCAGTGCTGGCAAACGCTTCAATATCTGGCCGCACACTGGAAACAACTAGCGGCGAGATCAGTCCAAGCATTGCCTATTAAATCTGTGCTGAACTCCCTATTCTCCTCTCCAGGGCTCCATACCCTCCTATTCTCTTTGGGGTTCCATCCACGTCATTACTGTACTGCTGCCAATAAATTACCAGTTTTATTGCAAGTCTGTCTCCACACTTGTTTCCTGGTCTGGACCATAACACCGACTGCATGTTCTGGTAGAGAGCAGATTTCATGGTTCCATCAATTACTGCTAGTTGACCAGGTCCTGAAGCAGCAAAGCAGCTCCAGACCATCACAATATCACCATTGTTTGACTGTCGGTGGGATATTCTTATTGCCAAATTCCGTGTCATCTTTACGCCATACATAATGGGACCAGTGTCCTCCACAAAATTCCCCCTTTGACTCATCAGTCCACAGAATATTATCCCAAAAATCATGGGGGTCATCAAGATGTTTTTCAGCAAGTCTGTGACAAGCCTTTGCTTTTTTTTGGGGTGGTCAGCAGTGGTTTCTCCATTATAGTTCCCCCATAGATGCCATTTTCGCCCAGTCTCTTCCTTATAATGGAATTGTGAACACTGACCTTAACAGAGGCAAGTGAGGCCTGCAGTCCTTTAGATGTTAGTCAAGGCTCTTCTGTGACCTCTGCTGTAGATGAGTCATCGATGCGGTCTTGGAGCAATTTCTGTTAGCTGAGCACTCCTGGGGAAGGTTCACCACCGTTTCAATTTTCTCTTTTTGTAGATGATGGCTCTCACCATGGTTCGCTGGAGTCCCAGAGCCTTTGTAACCCTTTGCAGACTAGTAGGTGCAAAAGATTTTGCTCCTCATCTGTTCTTGAATTTCTTTATATTGCGGCATCATGTGCTGCTTTTTGCCTATTTCACATTGCCAGACAGATCCTGGCAATGTGCAGTAATCATGCCTGGGTGTTTCCAGTGAAATTGAACCCAAATATCAATAAAATTTTGTCAATTGATTGGTTCAGTAACTAAGGGGGGGAATTACTTTTTATCAGAGGGCCAGGTAGTGTTGGCTAGCTTATTTCTTCATTGAATTAAACTTTACTTTTAAAACAGCCTTTTATGTTTATTTGGGTTATATTCATCTAACATTAAACTAAGATTGATGATCTGAAACATTTCATTTTGGCAACTGTGCAAAAATAGAAGAAATCGGGAAGTGGTAAATACTTTTTCACCGTACTGTAATTGCAAAAGATATATGGTGGGGTGGGGACTATACAATGTACCATGCTTGCAGTGATCAGTCTAAGCTGTAGTTTTCCCTCTTTGCCATTGTAGCAGCCAGTGCTCTGAACAAGATCTGTCATTTCAAATATGACCAGTGAGTCTCATCATTTGCTTTCCACTTTCCGCTCTTTCTCATCAGATTCAATCTCTGATTCCAAGGGAGAGATTTGGTACAAGCACATCCTGTCCTTACAGGGTCGCATCACCTGCAACACACAGCAAGTCAGTTTCAATTGTCCGTTTATTTACCGGCTTCGAGTATTGACACATAAGGAATATATTTCACAATTATGCTAGTGCAGTGATACTAATTAAATAAATTGTTTATCCTCTTGCAACATTTATTGTGGAACATAGTGACAGTAACTACACATGAAACAATTTGGTTTGAAAACTTTAAACCAAAGTTCTGTTGGTCGAACAACAATAAATTCTTGGTGGATGTCATCTGTTTCATGTTTTCATGTCTAATATATACACTTTACTTGCCAATGAGATACAGAGTTGCCTTAAATGCACTTATCACCCCTCAAAAAGTGCTCATCAAATAAGACCTGGCATACAATAATTTAGAGTGAATAATTTTATCTTAGCTGGAGCTATACTTAAAATTTGTTTTGTTTTGGTTTTTTTTTTTCAATTTGGTCTATTCCTTCATTTTTTGCACTGGCAAACGTGTTTAGACTACATTACTTTTTTAGTTTACTATGATGTTTAAGTGATATAACACATTGTGCGCTACATTTCACTACAAAACTTGTGATGCACCATACCCAATAGGTGCTCCTCAGTCTGCCAAATACATAAAAAACCTATAGCAGCATGTGAAATTATGACCGTCAATATCAAGTTCTGATGCAAAAAAAAAAAATACTATATATAAGCATTAAATAAAGCAAAATTATTGTGATAATAAGGTATCTGAAGCTAGTTTGTCAATGCAGTATGTTCTAGAATATAAGAATATCTCTTATATGACCAAAAAAAAAAAAAAAAAAAAAAAAACACTGTCCATTAGGGCTGGGCGATATATCGGTATTTTAATATACAACCCCAATTCCGAAATAGTTGGGACAAAGTGTAAATTGTGAATAAAATCAAAACGCAATGACTTTCAAATCACACCAGCCAGTATTTTATTCACAATAGAGCAAATGTTGAAACTGAGAAATTCTACAATTTTATCCACAAAATGAGCTCATTTCAAATCTGATGGCTGCTACAGGTCTCAAAAAAGTTGGGACAGGGGCCTGTTCACCATGGTCTAGCATCCCCTCTTCTTTTTAACACCGAGTGGAGCTGCCTGGGCATTGATGAGACAAGTTTCTTGAGTTATGCCATTGGAATTTGATCCCACTCTTTTTTAATACAGGCTTCCAGCTGCTGGAGAGTTTTTGGTCTCCTTTGACGGACTTTTCGTTTAACATGCGCCAAATGTTCTCAATCGGTGAAAGATCAGGACTGCAGGCAGGCCAGTTCCGCACACGGACTCTTCTACTACGAAGCCATGCTGTTGTAATAGCTGCAGTATGTGGTTTTGCATTGTCCTGCTGAAATACGCAAGGCCTTCCCTGGAATAGATGTCATCTGGAGGGGAGCATATGTTGCTCTAAAACCTTTATATACCTTTCAGCATTCATGATGCTTTTTAAAACATGCAAGTGTCCCACACCATATGCACTAATGCATCCCCATGCCATCGGAGATGCTGGCTTTTGAACTGAACGCTGATAACAGGAGGGGTGGTCGTTCTCCTTTTTAGCCCAGAAGACACGACGCCCATGATTTCCAACAAGAATGTCAAATTTGGACTCATCTGACCACAGGACACTTTGCCACTTTGCTACAGTCCATTTTAAATGAGCCTTGGCCCACAGAACATGGCAGCGTTTCTGGATCATGCTCAACAATGGCTTCCTTTCTGCGTGATAGAGGTTTAGGTGGCATCTGTGGATGGCACAGCGGACTGTGTTTACAGACAGTGATTTCTTGAAGTATTCCTGGGCCCATTTAGGACTGTCAATGACAGAATCATGCTGGTGAGTGATGCAGTGGCGTCTGAGGGCCCGAAGATCACGGGCATCCAGTAAAGGTCTTCGGCCTTGTCCCTTACGCTCAGAGATTTTTCCAGTTTCTCTGAATCTTTTGAAGATGTTATACACTGTCGATGATGAGACCTTCAAGGCCTTCGCAATTTGACGTTGAGGAATGTTGTTTTTAAAGTATTCCACAATTTTTTTACGCAAGCCTTCACAGGTTGGAGAGCCTCTGGCCATCTTTACTTCTGAGAGACTCAGCCTCTCTAAGACATCCCTTTTATAGCCAATCATGTTACACACCTAATGCCAGTTAACTTAATTATTTGCTAAATGTTCGTTCAGCTGATTCTCTTATATATTAATTGCTTTTTCAGCCCTTTTTTGCCTGTGTCCCAACTTTTCTGAGACCTGTTACAGCCAGAAAATTTGAAATAAGCTCATTTTGTGGATAAAAATGTAAAATGTCTCAGTTTCAACATTTGAAATGTTATCTGTGTTCTATTGTCAATAACATATTGGCTCGTGATCTGAAAGTCATTGCATTTTGATTTTATTCACAATTTACACTTCATCCCAACTATTTCAGAATTGGGGTTGTATATCGATTTATTTCTAAACGGGATATAACATGGGACAATATCGCTTGTATCGATATAGTTATTTATGCGTTAAAATGACAATACATGGGCCGCAAGTTTGCACCTATTTCTCCTCTCCCTCGCCGTGTCGCTGTCTCACACACACAACCTTTCTGCTCCGCCTCCCTCACTCTGTGACCACAAGCCCTCCCCCCTCTCCCTCCGCCTCAGCGACAACATGGAGACGGAGTGCGCAGCAGAAGAGGGGTTGGTCAGTAAATATACTTATAGTTTGTTTGCAAACGAGCTGCCGTTAATTAACTACTCGGTTTTCCATGGATTTAAAATCCGTAAATGTTCGTTCAAACGCGAATGAGAGACAGAGTCATGGAATTAGCGCAATGCTCAAATATAGCAAATGGGAATCTGCAACCGCTAAGGTGCAAACAGAAATTAAATTTGTTTGGTAGTAAACAAAGCTGTTGAGAACCGCGCACCTCCCCCTAGCAAGTGTCTATTCTGCAACTGGCGTGCGCCCTAGCCTGAGCTTGAGAAGCACATGCTCAGGAGTTTATAGTTGATAAGCTCAAGTGTAAATAGCCAGCGGTCTTATTGCTTAAAGGAGGACTATCATAGCTGGGAAAAGTGGGTAATATTATTTCAATATATCATGAAAAAAGCTCCTACGACTTTTTTTTCTTTATTTTGCGATTTCTGTCATTTTTATGAGCGATTTTACAAAACTAGTGGACCGCGCCATTATCACCAAAGCAGACGAAAATTCAGCCTCGATTTTGAAAATATCCGATTGGGGCGTGCCTAATCGTGACGTCGGTGCGGCTGCCAGCGCCATGAATGTCCATTGTCCTGCAGTCCTGCATTATGATCGTTGAATGACTGAGATATTCCCGCTTCCTCTATGGGGCAGACAGACGAGCTTGATTATTTCCTTTTTCTATCCGACACAACTTTAATTTAGAGGTGAACTAACATCAGAGGCCATTTGAAATGCTTCCGGAAAGAAAAGTGCGATTTGAAGTCTGCAAATTACCAGCGAGGCTGGACAGCTGCCGTCACCTTGGCATAATTAGCTCACCTTAAATCAATTCCCGTGTACTTTGCCTAACTTGTAATCAAGGCATTTATCAGCCAACTGTCCAATCAAAACCAAAATCTAGCCAATAATGATTTAGAAGAGATAATGAGAAGCAGACAAACCGAACCGACCTTGTTAGATTGAAATAATGTCAGTAATCTGAATAAATAGCAGACTTCCACCTCTCGTCGGAAAACTTTAACGTATTATTAAAAAAATTTTTTTAAAATAAAATCATGTTAAGATGGCCCTGGTTTTTTTAAACGTCTAAAAATATACGCGAAGTAGAAAACATTGTGTGAAGCGAATCAAACATGAATGTGAGAGAGAAATTATTTTCGCATTGCAAGCAATGGACAAATGCGCTGAAGACTGGGCAAGCATGTTCAGGCAAATCTGTGCCGCAAATTTTTAACATTTTTTATTTAAGAATTGAACAAGATTTGCACACAACGGCCAAATGTAATAATCAAGCAAACACATTCAGGCAAATTGCGTGTTGAACTAAGCAAAGTTAAGGTCTTCAAAATCATCCTCCTCTACTCGACAATTGCTTTCACCCCCTTCCCATTTACTTTGCTCAATTTGCAATCAAACAGTTGATTCGCTCAATGAACAATTTTAAATGGGTTGGTAGTCTAAGTTATTTAGATTTTTTTTTTTTCATGCACATGAATGCATGTGGCAGCTGCAGTGACGTCATGATCTCGCAACTTCTCATGCCACGCGTGGCGTAAATGGCCGCCTCCTGGAAACAGCCTTATGGGACGATTACGGCTAATTCATAGTCATTTAAAAGAAAAGGGGGTATGTATGGACAAAAAAAATCGACCGTGGATATTATGTTGGAGTTAATTACTGTAAGATTAAGTCAAAATGGGTAGTTCTGTATAGTCCTCCTTTAAAGCTTACGCAGTGACTCTGCCACTCATTCGCATTTGAACGACCTTTTGCAGATTTTAAATCCACAGAAAACCGAGTAGTTTACTACCGGTGGCTCATTTGCAAATGAACTATATTCACAAATATTCATTCAGTACCTCTCCATAACCAAATGGAGCTAGTTAGCTAAATAACAACGTTCACCTAGAAATGAGAGTAACAAGCCTATCGATGTGTGTACAGGACTAGGAAAGGGGTCACTTGGGTCATTGTATGAAAATTGAGATTTTCCAAAAAAATCAAAGAGTGATCCAAGTTTTTCATTTTGAGAAAAAAATTGGGTGAATTTGTGCACAGCAAAGTGTTGTAAATTGACAGTACAGTATTGCTGGGATATAACTACCACTGGGATATCACTAAAATACCCCGTTAATCTCAGAATGGAAAAAAATCCCAAGTGACCCCTTTTCCTAGTCCTGAACACATACAACCAAGTCCGAAAATGATACAACTGCGCATGCGTACTGGAAGTCATGGTCAAATAGCCTTAGAACTGTAAACCCGGTTCACAGCCAAAAAAATATCGATATATATCGAGTATCGCCATTCAGCTAAAAAATATCGAGATATGACTTTTAGTCCATATCACCCAGCCCTACTGTCCATTATGAAGATGCCATAAGGTTTAGGTTTGAAGAAACATACAAGATGCACTCAACACAGATTTATATGGAAATGCCAAAACATGCAAAGGAAGAAACATGTCTCATTATATTTAATTTAACTGACAGTCTGCTTTATTATGTATACAACACATTTCCACACCTGGGTACTTTTACTCTCGAAATTGAGGTTTAGTGTATTACTCAAGAGAACAGAGAAAGTGCCAACCTGGGAAACAAACCCACTTTCCCAACCAGCAGGTTCCAGCCAGGAAGAGTGTGAGTGCTTTGCATTACTGCAACAGCAATGGAAAGTTTATTTGTAGGCTCCATCTAGCTCAGTAGGGGCACATTGAATGCCCGTTGTTTTATGTACTTACATGCATTCGGGAATCTGGTGGGTTTTTTGTTATTTTTATGAATTCATTTATTTATATTTGTTTTGTTTTTGTTTTCGAGTACGTCACTCCGCAATCCTGCGTCACAGCTAAGGCTAACCAGAACTAATAAATGTTCACAGACAAAATCAGTTGCAAGTCACTTTAATGCAGATCTGCTCTCAGGAATCAGACTTAACCCATGGTGAAGCCAACTGGTGAAAGTAGGCTAAGTAATTCGCCAGCTGAAAAAATGGGCAAAGTAAAAAAAAAAAAAAAAAAAGAAAGAAACTTGGCAAATGCTAATGCCAACAAGCGTCCTCACGAGTCGGAACCAAAGGGTTAACCAATATTATCACAGATTTCTGAGCAATTTTAGAGATCCATCTACAGAGAAAGAGATGTGCCCGAGAAAAGCTTTCATTTCATAGTATTTCAGGTTATATGGCATGTTCCATTATTTATGGTGAAAGGAAAAGCACTCTGAAGATCCTCCTTCCCTCCTTGTCTTCATGAATGCATCACTCCTGAGGTTTCCTTGTGCCAGCGTACGGTGACTGTAGCGCTCATCTCTCTCCTTTTCAGGTCTTCTTTCATTCAGAGACACGCAGCATTTCACCCACGTTAACGGAAAATGTCATCAGGCCTGCACGGCTGCGACGGGCTGAGCCTAATTGTGCCACTCAGCCCTTCAATCAATTCAAAACTGAGGTCCTTTGTGTCTCTTGCCCATGTTATTGATTTTAAAGAATTATGAAATTAAAATAGCACCATAGAGGAGCTCCGAGGTGTTCAGAATTTAATAAGCTGAGACGTGCCATTATATTTTCGCTCGGTGCATTTGCAGGCCAAACGTTTGTGCCTGCCTGGGTTTGCATTATGCTTCTGGGTAAAAGTTCTGAGGTAACCTCTTATCAGAGAGCTTATTGTGTCTAGTGATGTTTCAGGTTTTTAATCAAAGGAAAATCAGTGCCATAATTGTGTTTTCACACTGGTTTCCATGTCACTAGTGGCAGAAGTACTGTGAGCACCAGAATTCATTGGACAGTGGCAAATTTCTTTTTTTTTATCAAACAGGCAAAAGTGCGTCCTTCTGCTTGTCCGTCCGTTGGCCTGTCCTTCCATGTGTCTGTCCATCATGCTTCTTTTTTCCAGACCAGAACAAACTATTCAACATTTTTCCACAAAATCTAACATATACAGTAAATACATTTTATAGTGTTGATGTGCCTTTTTGTTCTTCCACCTGTCTGTCCCTCCGTTTTGCATCGTTTCCAAGCCAGAGTGCCAAAACCATGGCAGGGGATTTGAGTATCTCATGCTTGTTTATTTTGGCTCTGTACTCAAGCATTTTAGCATTTGAAAGGGTGTCATGGCAATGAGGCTGAGGTGCAGAAGGATAAAAATAACAGAACCAAAATAACAAAAAAAGTGACACTGTCTGATGAATTACAGCATGGTGCTCACAAAACGCAGACAAGTGTAGGCTGGTAAAACTGACCATTCAACTTCTAGATGGAGTCTGATGCATTATTTTATGGTAGCATTCTCATTCTCGTACCCCTCCCCTTTCAAACTCATTGCTATTTGGATGTCAATATAATAATGCATCTACAGTGCGTTAAAATGGTGACTAGGTTTATGTTTTTTTGCCAATATGCTGGCAAACAGGCTGCCATAGGCAAGGCCGGATTATCCATATAATGACTGGTGTGCCTACACTGGGGCATCATGCTGGGAGGGGCATCACATGATTCACAAATTCCCATTAAGTATAAAAATGATGACAAACATTTCCCCTAACTAGCGTCAGCAGGGTCGGAAGACGGATAGCGTTTTATCTGGAGTAATGTAATACGCTATAGCATGCATGGAAGGATAATGCTGCTTTCACTAGCTATGAAATAACATGTCTCAGGCTGAACTGTCAGTTTGTTCTTTAGGTAAAAGAAGCTGCCAATCAATGGTGAAAGAGGTCGTGTGTGCGAGATGGCGTTTAAAGTGACAAATCAGGGCTGTAAGAGCTTCTCCAGTAGGCATCATAGCTAGCTAGCTGTACCTAAGCGATTGCTTTTAGACTCACTAGCAAGCTAGCTAACGTCTCTGAAATCTGCAAGTACACTTGGTTTGCAGTTGCACAACACTGCTGCGAAGCCTCGGATAAGTTCATGCATATTACAGCTAGCTCAGTTAATAGAGTTGGGGCAAAAATCAAATCATATCGCTTTAATGTGATGATCATTTACAAATATTTTCCTTAGTTAACGTTAGCTAGCATACTAGCTGCCAAGATGGCTACATCAAAAGCGCAACATAGCCTAATGCGCGACGGCACACAATACATAGCAGCCTAGCCATCATGACATTATCAGTAAGCCTCCGTGCGTACAAGCACTACCCAGAAGCTGATTGGTTGGTATGCAAATGAGGAACATGGTTTCCGCTCACGCCCCTAATTAGTGACGTCCTAGCGGAAGACCCGCCTTGATGAGACGCTGACAGATTGCATTTTAATTTTCATTGTGTCCCAAAAAGAGCGTAGTGACATGTATTCGAAAATGCAATGGACTGGGAGGCGCTGTTTCCCTCACTGCATTTGAATATTGTCCCATGTATTGCAGGATAAGTCTTTGAAAATGAAATGTCAAATGTCGTCATCTTTATTATATCATTATTATTTCTAAGTGATTAGAAAACAGCATTTTCATTATCATGTTGACCCTAAGAGAGCGTGATGACATGTAAATGTAAATGCAATAGACTGGGGGTGCTGTTTTGCCTATTGCATTTGAATATTGTCCACTGTATTGCGGAGCATGACTTTGAAAATTAAATGTCAATCAGCTTTTCATTATCATTTGAATATAGTCATAGATTTCCCAGATGTGTATGTGAAAATGAAAGTGATAATTGGATTAATGCATTTTCAATTTAATATTGTCTCAAATAACTCATTCATAAGTGGAAAATTATAATGCAATGGTGAGATTACATTTTCATTTGAATATTGTCCACTATGGGCTTCCATACATCGCGTTGCGAAGCAGAATTGACTATCACGTTGCGGGTTCGAGCCCCGCTTCGTACCAGCCGGCAGTGGTCGGCAGCTTTAGCGCACAATTGGCTATAGCGCTACAGGTTTGTAAATTGGGAAGGGACTGCCGGAAGGGATTACAATAGTTGCCTTGTTCGTTGCTCAAGCGCCTCCTGTTGGCCAGACGGGCGCTCGTCAGGAAGATTCTAAGCCTGGTCATGTCCGGGTATCCTCCGCCCTCGTTCTGAACTTGCGAAGATTCAACCAATGAGTGTATAAGAAGTGGTGGTTGACAGGCGCGTACTTCGGAGGAGAGCCGCGAACTGTCTACACTCTCCTGAATTGGCAGCAAGGGGTCGCATACGAGCAAGCCTTGTACATTGTTCACTAATTGGGCATTCCAGATTCGGGTGGGATTGGAGATGCCAAATTTAAAAAAAAAAAAAAAAAAAAAAAGAATTTCAGTTCTTAGTATTTAGTAAATGTAAATGTGTGGCCTTTGTTGCCATAAATTTCAATACCAACGTTAAGTGCCATTTTAGTGACAGGATGGAAAGTACTCATAATTAAGATTTTGGGTACTGTCCCTGAAGGCAGCAGGGTTGTCACACTGCCCTTGAAGGCACCGTTATTATTATCACCATTGGCAAATCTTCTTTTGAAGGCTTGTTCAGCTGATGCTTTAGCTGTCATTATTGCTGTATGCCAGTTGTTAATAAATGAAACGCTAGTATTATCAAAGAGAAGAGTGGTCCATTGCCGCGTTCTATAAGCCATGTTCAGTAACGTTTTTGGGGGGGCGTTTCATGATTGGTCACACTGGGGCATAGCTCTGTGTTAATCTGGCCCTGGCCATAGGTTTCATAGGAATGTTAATCATACAAAGGTAGAATCTATGACCAGAGCAGTTTTACCTTCAATTTCTTTCAGTATTTTACGTAGTATACGCATCCATATTCAATAATAAAATTAACCCATAAAAAAACACAATGATAGAGTATTTTTCTCGTGTGAGTGAAGTTCTGCCCCTGAAAATGGGAGCAATCTAATGGTTCCTATCACTAATGTGGGTTCGTACTCGTGCCCCAGTTTTTAGGTGGGTTGAAATTTTGTCTGAAAGGGGGGATTGCAGTATTTTCGCCTTTCTTTTGAAAAAAAAAGACTTGGAGAGAAAGATTACAGTGTCTCAGAGGATAAAGAGGTAAATGCATGTTGGCTCAGAGGGTTTTGAGCCTGCAACGCTTCTGTTCTCAAGTGCAAGTGGTGTTAACCCAAGAGGGTAAACGAAGTGCATGCCAGTTGTGGTTGTATGATACATTTATACCTGGATTCCACAGTACTGAGCATGATATGGCTATAGAATTTGAGCGTTTTAACACTGCTACGTGTACATGTGTTGACCTGTAGTCTCTTACACTGTCACTATGGGATCAGCAGTAACCAGAATTCACAGTTTTCTCTCCTCCACAATTAGAAGTAGCATCACAGAAAATATAAATTCAATTATTAACCATGATTTATGATGGTGTTATCCAGCTGTATGAATTGGTGAACCGTACCATCTATTCTTCAAGCGCGGAGGAAGCATATAATTCATTTTGTCAATGTGTGAATGATCCATTACACTTGGTTTCGCTCATTCTTCTGTGTGCAGCATTAGCATGTCTTTGGAGCCAACCATCTAGATCTTGGGCTTGAAAATGAATTTGAGTTTGAGTATGATTTACTGCTGATAATACCACTCTTGAATAAAAATGAGCAATTGGCCGGCAAAAGCACATATGTGAGTAAACGTTTAGATTTACACACGTATGTGAGGCATATATCATAGACTGTATAAAAAGATGGACGAATCAACTGTGACGTCACCCATTGGTTTCAGCATACCATTTCGGAAGCCTCGATTTTGGCAATTTGAACAGCGCCATTTCGTCATTTTGAAACTGGATGTGATTCCTATTGGACGAGAGCGTGACCTGAAGATCCAGGGAGGAGCGAGGGGTGGATCTACGGGTGGATCTGACAGTATCTGACGAGGACCAGAGGATAGCCATGCCCCTAAAGCATGTCTAGCTTTATCCTTTATTCCAGTCTATTTAGGACCATAATTTACAAAAATAATTTACAAATCATGAAGTATCGAAGGGGACTTGAAACTTGCGATAGACACCATAAAAAAATGTGGACAAGTTTATACCCCCAACGTCCCCAATCATGCTTTTTCCGTTGGTGATTATAGAAATGATCACATTCCGAAAATCAATTTTGACAAAAATAACACCACATCTATGACACTTAGCACTGCACCTCTCCATATGTTAGAAACTGTGTGTGGCAAATTTGTAAAGAATCCATTAAATAATATTTGAGATATCAATCAGACAAATTGACATTGAACCCACTTGAAAATTTCTAAGTCCAAAAACAGGAAAACGGCGATATTTTTGTGAAAAATCATCCCAGATGGCCGAAACTTTGCACTGCACCTCTCCCTGTGGTAGAGAATATGTGGGCCAAATTTGAAAAGAATCCAATGAATAATATTCAAGATATCGATCGGACAAATAATGTCTACTGACGGAATGACGGACGGACGGACGGAATTCTTGGTATATAACTATATACCCCCGACATTTCGTCGGGAGTATAAAAATTATTAATGTACGTAAGAAAGTAGGGTCATTTTCCCATAGACTCCTGTAGCATTGAACTTCTTTCTGCAACCACTGACGTCACCATCTGCTGGCCATTAAATAGAACGCAAGTTTAAGAGATTTCCACATTGGCTTCACTTTTCAGACTGGGTGCTGTGTCCATCTTTTTATCCAGTCTATTGCACATATACATATAGACACACACACACGCTTGCATGCACTCATCGGTGAGCCGAAACATCAAAACCACTCACAGGTTAAGCGAGTAGCATTGACAACGGCACATGTCAAGGCCTGCAGACAAACTTTAGACAAAGCAGTCAAATCTCAAGTTGATGTGTTGGATGAGGGAGAAAATCCTGAGCCACTTTGACAAGGGCCAAATTGTTATGGCCAGATGAGTGGGTCAGAGCATCTCCAGTGAATGCCAATGGATAGTGGTCTGTGGTAGTACTAACCATAACTCGGCAACAGAGTGCTGGGTGCCCAGACACAGCAATGCACAAGGGCATCAAAATGGCATCAAAGGCTATCCTGTCTGGTCCAAACTGACAGAAGGGCAACTGTACCAGAGAATTTTTATAATACTTACTTGGGGAATGTGTCACAACACATAGTGCATCACGCCCTGCTGCATAAAGCACGTAGTAATTGCAGAACAGTCAGAGTGCCCATTCTAACCCCAGCTCACTGTCAAAAGTGCCTACAAAGGGCACGTGAACAGGGGACCTGGACCTTGGAGCAGGTGAAGAAGGTCGCTTGGTCCACTGAACCTAATTTTCTTCTACATGATGAGGATCAGCTTAGTATATGAGCCCCATATACCTGGGGAAGAGATGGCAACAGGATGTACTAAGGGAAGAAGACAATTTAGTGGAGGGAGTTTGATGCTGTGGGAAATGTTCGGCTGAGAAACCCTGAGTCTGAGAATTCATGTTGAAGTTTTACGGAGGCATGAGGGGGACCACCACAATACTAGGCAGGTGGTTTTACAAACCCCCATTCCAATAAAGTTGGGACGTTGTGTAAAATGTGAATAAAAACAGAATGCAATGATTTGCAAATCTCATCAACCCACATTTTATTCTCAATAGAACATAGACAACATATCAGATGTTGACAGTGAGACATTTTACCATTTCATGAAAAACATTAGCTCATTTTGAGTCTTCAGTTCCTGCCTGTTTCAAGGGAATTATGCTTTCAGTCTTCTCTCCAGCATGTACAACTCATGTTCAGTTAGATGCAGATCTGGTAATTGACTCAGACAACGAAACCAAAATAAAGTAACAACAAAAAAGGTGTTGCTGTCCAATGAATTAATGAATTATGCGTGTGCTGTGTGGGTGTATGTAAAATGTTTTCATAATATGATGATATTTTCATGTCCACAGAACAAACAATTATGTATTATTGAAAAGCCAGGCAGTACAGATTTTAATATCCTTTCCTCTGGCTAAAAATAGATGTTATTTAGGCTAATCCAATTCCATTCATATTAAAATTATAATGCTAAAATAAATTCACTTCATTTCACATTAGCTATCAATTCGGTATTGTAAAGGATTAAGGGAAGGGAATAACATACTAATTGTCTGTCAGCCCACTGTGCATTTCATTTTCTCTTCTGTGTTTGGAGGACACTTCCAGCATTCTAACAGGGCAACTTGACATTCGCAAAGGCTACACTGACAAATGCAAATTACTGGTATTAGATTATGAATGCAGTATTGTGAATGATCCAGTTGTGAAATAGATACCAGTATGCTATTCAGAAGGTTTATATGTTTTTAAGGCTCTATTCCTATCCAGTAATACAATAAAAAGTTATGGCCAGATTGATTTGTGGCAGCACTGTATCTGTCACCAAACTTTTTTATGGAGTGATATCAGAATAAGTGCACCATTTAATCACCAAGGGAAGAAGGACAGTGGAAACACAAACCAAGGGATAACCATGTTTCACTACAGGCACATCATGGCAAACTGACAGCTACTAATAGTAACCTACAGGAAAAAGAAATGTCCCAATGCCTATACGAAATACCACAATTAAATAATCAGAAATTACTTTGGGTGAATTTACTCCTGATTGTTGCCAGGTCATGTCATAGAGGCAGAAACTGCAGGAGTTCATAAGACCAGGCATGATACAGTGCTAGATACAATCTAATGTTTAAGTATTGTAAGGCTTGGGCAAGATAATCGGAATACAGTGAGCCTAGATGGGCTTAATGGCCTTTTTCCCTGCACAGTTACGTCATATTACATTAAAATTAATTTTATTATGTTATGTTATGTTTCATTCTGTTATATTCTGTTATGTGGCGTTGCATTACGCTGCGTGATTACATCAACACTGCCAGCCATTGGCACATCCCAGCGTTTCAGTGACCTGAGAAAATAATTACAGTGATGTTGTTTGCCTCAGTTGTTCAATAGGAGCCTGGAGCCATTAGGTATAATGAGTCTAATTGTTCTGGCATCCATTAGAAAAGAGGGTCAAACCCCAGAAGCAGAAGTTTAATTTAATATGGGGGAAATGGGCTCCACGGGCACATCTGCTTTATGATTTCTATATTACATTCAGCAGTGAACGCATCATGCATCTTAAAAAGCATTAAAATGCATCGTGGGGTTTTAAAGTGAGCCCTGAGGTGATTTGTCTGCCCTGACATTTCAGTGTTCAATTTTACACCCATGCAGTGCGATGCATTTGAGTCCATGGGCACATTTAACGCTGCCCTTCCAAAGTGAAATGTTACAGACAAACAAACACCAGTGGTTTTGCAAGGTGAACCAAAAAAACAACAGAGTTTGATAGCAGTCCCATCGCTGACTGTGGCCCAACCTTGGCGGCAAAAATTACCCTAATCAAATCAAAATCATTTGGCTAATCTGGGCTGCTCGAAAGGCAACACCGCACACAGAGGGCTCTGATCACACTGCAGGGTTAGGTTCCTCATGGGCAGGTGTTTGAAGACAGAGGAAGAGTGGGAGGAAGAGGAGGGTTTGGTTGCTGGAATGGCAGCTGTAGCGTGTCAGGGGGGCATCCTCCTGTCTGTACTGCATTGTGGGCCTTTGGCAGCAGTCGACGTTTATGAGTCGTTCTGATGTAGGACTCAGGTCCGCTGGGCACCTGGTCCAGACAACACTCTCCTGGCTGCAGCCCCAGCCATCTGCTTCTTCCAATTCTGTCAATATTTATCCGCCGGGGAAAGGGAGAGACGGCTGGCCCAGAGAACAGGCTGAATCATTCTCTTATTGAAGTGGCAGTGATCCTTCTCTCTGAGTAATGAAGAAAAGCAAATTGCGTTTTGTGGGATGCAGCCCAGAGTCCGACAGCCTTGCCGTATTGAAAAAAAAGTTAAAAAGGAAATTCTCATTTACAGAGTCAGCGCCACATACTCCAGTAGCAAACGCAGGAAACTTTTACACAAATAAAATCCCATCATGGTTCGGCTAAATGTGCCTCTCAACTGCCACCTCCATCCAAGTTAGCACCGTTTCACTGTTCTGAGAAAGCAGTGAATGTATGAGCATACATCCTGGCCATGCAAAGCAAAATGGCGACTCACCATAGCCTCTCCTCTCTTTTTAGAACAAATTAGCTCCATTATTAGCTAATCAGATATGAGTATGTTATTCAGGAAGTTGGTTTTTATATGTATATTGCAATCACTCGTTCTGTCTGTTGGTCTGTATTCCTATGTGTCCAACAACAAGTTATGCCTGTATGTATTTGGATCAGGGCTTTGCATTTTGCCAAGCTGCTATTATGAGTGATATCTCAGTAAATTATATCACTTTTTTCACTTGGGGTAAAGAAATAAATCTTTGACCTCATAATCTCCCAATAGACGCCATCCGAGAACAGGGTGTCCAGCTCACTTTCTCCCTGTTCATAATTCAGGTGACAAAGCCTATGGAAGGATAATTGTCTCCCTTTTCTGTATAGCATGACAGCAATGCATTAGCAGGCTCACCGAGCCCGTTCTTGTGTTAAGAGATACGAGTGCAACTGTCCACAGTTGGAAAATCTATGCCAGGCTGACATTATCCTCGCAGAAAGCAAACCGGCTGTATTTCAAAGAATGATGTTATAGCTATTTATAAATGATCAGAGATGAAGAAAACAGATTTTTGAACATTCCCCTCAATAATTTACCAGGAAAGAGACGGGAGGGGGAACTTGAGCAATCTGGGGCAGATATTTGCTCACCATAGAGCATACGGCATTTAACAGGAAGCAGAAAGATAGCAAATCTCAATTTAACCCCCCTCCTCCACAAAAAGTTTTCCTGAGGGAAACAGAGTTGTGATTGAAGACCTCTCAGGTTAGCCCTCCGCGTCTCTGTGTCTCACTTTGCAATACCCAGCCTTATTGCTTTAATCTGACTGACAGACAGACACACAGACCTGTAGGAGTCTTCGGTAACACAAAGCCGGCATTGCTTCTCCACTGGAGTGATATGAACGCACCGCCTTGCATCTCCCATGACATGGAGGGATATTAATATTTATACGCTATGCCTTGTTCCCAATATTCCAGTTTGCTCACATGAATAACTTGAAAGAGAAAAAAGTGTGTCAGCTCTCTGCTGTGCAGTAGCTCTGAGAAAAAAAAATAGTTTGTTTCTTTTTTTAAGTTAATAGTCCTCGGCAAGAAAACGATATTGTATCTAGAAACAATCATACTATGAAGCAACTGTAATTGAACCAGCCTCCGTAACAAAATGTGGTCCTGCAAAGCACTGTTTGGTCTGTTTAACTCTACTTTGATGAGTTTGCGGTCTGCCGTAACCCCTGACTGTGCCTCTGATTCAGACTTATTTGTTGGAGTGATTGCATTTTGATGCAAAGTAGGTACTGGAGTTGCTTTGCATGTGTTAATCATTGTTCATTGATTAATCACTGTGATACTGCAGTACAGTAGAACTTGTACAATTAACAGTGCTTTATTACCACTATATTGAACAGGAATGCCAAAGATTAATAGTTTCATGCTTGGATAACTACAATGGAACTCCATGAACTCTGAAATACAGCTACGAGTTGAGTCATTCAGGCAAAAAATTTATCATTATCAGATTTATGAGCAAACAGTATGTTCTATGACTCAGCCTAGACAACCATAGGCCTTCTGTAAGTCAAGAAATATCTGTATATTTAAAATGAAATACATTGTAGAAATAGTGAAACATTCCTGCCAGTATACCTTTCTCTGAAATACAGGCCTATTTCCAAAAAAAAGATTTAGCCTGATATGGAAAATGTACGCAAAGAAACAAGGCAGTGATTTGTAAATCATATTTGACCTGTATAAAATTGAGAACAGCGCGAAATATTCTGTTATACTTTATCAACTTCACTGCTTTTTTTTTTTTTTTGAAATCCACACTTATTCTGAATTTCATGCCCGCAGCAACACATTCCAAAAAAGTTCAAACAGGGGCAATGTAAAATTCAAAAGCATTGGCATGCTACAAAACCGGATGCACAGGTGTTGAATAGGTGACACATGCGTATAAAAGGTGCATCCTCAAACAGCCCAGTTGATCACAAGGAATAAGCGGTCGAGGCTCACTACTTGGCAAAAAACTGTGGTATTGAATAATCCAAAAGTTTTTGAACAACGTAAAAACAACAAACCAACTCTATCTACAGGGCATAATATTGAGAGAATAATCCCCAATAAAAATGCTATTAGTTAATTTTTTTTTTTCTGAAAATTTTGGTCGGTCATTATTCTCAATGGGTTAAGATTTATTGCTAATTGAGGTAATCTTTTTGACAAAATTTCACTTTTAAATATTTAAGCCCTCTGAGTGAACTTACGGGCAACTTTGTATGGAGGAAAAAAAAGAATAACATCTGATCATCCAACTTTTTAGCTCTGGGAAGCAAGCCTTTCTGCAATACTCTCCTGAACTCTAAACCAGTTATTGACTCATTTATTGATAGGAAACCACCCTAGCTTCACCGTGAAGCAGTGTCCAGCTTTGTCTCAAAAAGTTCACTGCAAAAAAGTTAAATAGCAAATTGTGACATAGAAAGTCTCAGGAATGCAGTGATTTAAGTCTTGCTAATTTTTTGGCCAATGATTTGTTGTTAAGACCAATAAAAGCTAAATTTTGTGCCATTTTAGGCTTGGCCCGTTTAGGTACCGTTGATACTGAAGGACATTTATGCATTTTGGAGCGGCATGCTGTATATGGTCTTCTATTGACATCTTTTCAGACACGCCCTTTCTTATTTCAACAAATAAAATGGCAAGCCACTCGGTGTGTGTGTCCACTAGACTGGCCTACCTGCAGAACAGATTTGTCTCCCAGTCCTTAAAGAAGTGCAATATGTGAATGAAGACCCCAGATGTCTGAGCAGCTGAAGAGATTTATCACTGAGGAATAAAAAAAAAAAAAAATCTATCAAAACTGGAATAACTGGTGTTCTCAGTCCCCAAAAATATTACTTGGAGAGCTATTAAAAGGAAAGATGATGCAACACAGAGGTCAACACACCCCTGTCCCAATATTTAAGAGCGTAAAAATTCTGATTGAACATTTATTTCCAAAAAAGCATTGAGGTAGAGGAGGAAAAACATGAAATTTCCTGTTTTCGCACCGTTATTAAGTTTGGTTAAATGGTCAAGGATGATTTACACATCATAGCATTTTTTGTTTGCATGTTCCATGAAGTGTCTAATTTTTCCAGAAATGGGGTTATGAAACTATTATAAACCAATTAATATCTGACCTTGCACTAGTTGCTAAGCACAGAGAATGTTGAGCTCTCTTAGAGCATAGCTGATGCAACTCAATATTTCAATAAGGGATAATGTCAAGACTTCAAGATGGTCACAAGTGTCACAAAATGTTTAAAAGCTTAAGTGTAATTCATGTGCTTTCAAGTGTATCACAAAATAACTATCCTTGTACGCATGTACATGTCCCTGTATACCCAACCTCTGAATTAAATTCAGGCATTCTCCAACTGGAGTGGTGATGATGACACTGGGTTGCAGACAGTTAATGATAAACTGAGCCCATGAACTGATCTCAGAATGCCATGTTTAATAAAATTTCTGGTTAAAGCTGCAATCACGTGACTACCCTTGAGAGGATAGTTGCGCACTGCAAAAACTGAAAAATAAGTCCTCCTTACAAAGCACTTTAATCTTGTTTTAAGACTTAAAACACTTATTTCTATTACCTTTTTTCTCAGTAAGACAAAAATTTGCCGATGGGGAGAGATAATTTTGACTTATTTCTAGATTTGTCAATGGGATAAGATGATTTCACTTGTCAAGCACATGGTAACTTAAAACAAGCACATATTTTTGTACTTGAGAGAGGAAAAACTGGGAAGTTAGGTCTTATATTACGACTAAATGACTTGTTAAGACAGACATTTTTTTTGCAATGCAGCTCCTTGTGTTTAATTACATAAAACTGGCTCAGCAGGCCTACAGATGGAGAATAGCAATCATTAGACTGAAGGTCAGCATACTATGACCTTGTCTCTTCATTACACAGCAAGCCCCCTTTTTATCTTGGCATGGATGGACATTTTCAAGGGCCTTTTCATTTGACAAAAATGAAAGCACAAGTACTTTCATTTTGGAGCCTTGATGAACTGACAGCGGGCTGGTTCACCTTGAAGCCAAAACAGACATTTACCTTATTGTCTTGTGCATTTGATGCTCATGCTAATGTGGTAATTTGAGATTTTGACACAGAGGGATCTGCAATAAACAGTCAACCTCTCTTGCCCTACTTGTTAAATTAGGAAGGAGAAATTGCTGTCTTTCTAGTCATTGAAAAAGCATCAGCTGGGGAATGAATTGTGTGAACCCCCCATGATGAGGAAATTTATGAAAACTTCACAATTTTGGGTCAGATTGGGTTTCAGCCAACTCAAAATTATTGTGAGAGGAAAATTTGATGATGATGTGTGTGTGTTGCCTTCATCTACTTTTTTTCATTGCCCTATCAGGGACAATGGTAATGCATCAAGGCCTCAAATTTTTTTTATTATCAAGACTACCTGGCATCATTTGGCAATATTTATTATCATTTTAATAACTCTACTGGACCCCCCTGGATCTTGAGATGACGCATGCAGTTAAGGAACAGGTGAAAGGGTCTAAGGAGGAACATTTTTTTTCTTACTTCTCTCAGTCTTTCATCAGTGGCATCTTGAAGACTTACAATTAAGCCCTACAATCATAAAACAATTCACACTTCAATTGGCTCCTGACCTCTGATGTTTCAAATACAAAATTATCATCATGGCAAGTAAAGTTCAAACTGACTGCCAAGGAGAGCTAAACTCAGAACAATCAGCTTGATTAGCACGCGATAACAGAAAAAGAGCCTCTCATTCACCCACGAGATGTGTTTTGTGAGTAATATTCCTCTTCAGTGTAAGTGCAAAATTATTACTGTAAATGCGTCTGCAATTAGGCATGTTGAACACATTTAGTTTTTAAATTCTGCTGTTTCTCCGGCTAACTTTAATCAAAAAGCATTATATCAGTTAGACATTTGGTATTGAGGTTATCATTTCTCAGACTGGTTGGTGTCCTTTGATTCTTATACGAGGTAAAAGCACACATTAATTCAGCCTATGACAGTTTAGACTTGATGTTGAAGGGACACTGATTAAATGTCCTTTGTGGTAATTGTGTGCGTGCCTGTGCATAGTTACAGACCTGTTGCCAAGAGACTAGCCGTGAGCACAGAGAGACAGGAGACACCTTCACTTTTGCTGAAGAAGGGAGAAAGATACTTCAAAATCAAATCTTTAAGGTAACAAGTGTACACAAAACTTCTCGAAATGACTTATTGCACAACAGCAGTTTCAAGCCTTTTTTGGGACCTTCAGTGCAGGTCTTATCTGGACGATACACCACAGTAAAAATTATCACATGGAATAATCATCATTAGCACCACCATCCAACTCCATGGATTCAGTGTTGTTTTGTAAATGCTGTTATTTTCGCTCATGAAGATTTTCATACAACAGCTTGCGACACATGGAAAGTAATGAGAAAATAATACATTTACATCACTGTAGAATATATATTATTTTAAATTAAATGGTCTTTTTACATTAAATGTACTGTGTTTGATACAATTTTTAAACAGCATAAATAATCTTTTCACAATTATTAGAATTAGACTTTTTTTACTTCCACTAGGGAAGATATGGGATCAGTTGCGTTTGTTTGGTAGAAGGTTAATTAGCAGGATTATGCAAAAACTAACGGACAGATTTTCTCAGTGGTGGATCCTGACGAGCTGATTAGAATTTGGAAGTGATCTTGATCTAATTTCAGGATTTTTTTTTTTTTTTTTTTTTTTTTTTTGAAGGATTCTTCATTGCGAGAGGACAAAATTTGACATTTTGAGCCACATCTTTACAAATAAAAGTGACAAATTTGGGGGCATTACCTCAATGATGAGAAGAAACTGTCACAAACTGATCTCTATCTGAACACCTTTCCGGATTTAGGGACTGAACTGATGCAAAATTGGGGGGCTGACACATACTATGTTGCCATTGTAAAGTCACTAATAGGGGTGGATACTTCCAAACACCACTAAATAATTGCATGAGATGATGTAGATTTGGGAGAGTATTAACTGATGATGGTTCCTACTACATAAAGAGAGCAAAAATACAAAGAATCTTTTGTAGAGGTGTTGACTAATGGGGGGATTGCTTAGCCTTGCAATCTCAGAGTTCCACTTGTTTAATTATTAAGTCGTTTATAACTGCCCAAATGCCTATATGCATTCATGAAAATGCGGAAATCAATACCTCAAATTTCTCATACTGCATAGAGTTAAAAATCACTGCACAGCCATCCTGAGCAATCTGTTTCCCCCCCTCTGTCAGTGAGCTTCAGTTTTGGTTGCGCTTAAGAGCAAAGTCGGAAAAAAAAGATTGCATGAAAACAGATGGTGTTTACAAACACTTTGGAGACGAGCGCTTTACTGAATGCTTTATCATTCTTACAGTTCAGGCGAAACCTCACACCTATCACTCGCTATGATTTTACTCTCCTCTGCATGGTGTTGCACCACCTTTAGGACCAAGTTATGACTGAGGCCTTTCAAGTAGTAGCTGCCGCAAATACAAAGCTAACAGTAATGAGTGATGATTCAATTCATTCATATCCCTCGCCGACACTGAACTGGTGAGAAAGAAAAAACAGTATTTCTGAAACAGATGGATCCTTCTGAATTACATTCTGCTCTGCGAGGAAGTATTTGCATGTAAAGGAGGAATTGAACAAAGGCCAACAGTAGAACATTCACTTTAGCTCCATCTGAACTCTCATAATAGTTAACACCTTCACAGGCCTGCATGGCTTTCCGCTGTCTTTAAAGAACTCCACATACAACGCACCTACACTATTTAAGTTTTTGTTGTATAAAAGTTGTGTATTTTAGGCGAGAAACTGCCATGACCCAAGTGACATCAAGCTAGAACTTTCGTGTGTAATGCAGCTTTTTTTGTTAGCACGTAATGCAACGTTATGTCCCTGCCGCCAAACCTTAGCACCTATTTAGTTTCAGTCAGTCGACTAACAAGTAAATATGGTTTTCAAATAGATAAAATGATAGTTCAGCCCTGATCCTGACATATTTGTGGCCAGAGTCTGAAGAGAAAAGAGCAGGGTATGGCAGGATATCCCCCCCAAGCCCCCTGGGAAAATATTCAGTGCCCTGAGGTAGATACTGAGCTGGAGGTGAGATGTTAAGCAAGCAGCAGGCAAGAGTGACACAGCAGCAGGTAACATTAATTAGCAGTAGCAGAGTGTGATGCAGTGTAGCAGCAGGCAAGAAAAGCAGCTTAAATTGCCTGTCTTCCTGAGGGGCGGAGCAGTGGCAGATAGGTATGAGAGTGTTCCCGATAACGAGGGCTCGAGATGCCTGCCTGAAATATCTTCGCCCCATTTATGACTTTAAGGGAGATCATCACATCACAAAGATTTGTTCCAGATTGGTATTTTTGTAGAAATCAAATAATATTGATTATGTTAAAAATGTCTAAACATGTCACAGGTCAAGTTTAGAGGAAGGTAACTTCCAAATATTTTACCTTCTGCCGACAGAAAACGATATACAGTCACCGTCTATTCTACATTTCAGGTTTCCGCCTGCCAGATGGGCTTCACCTTTTTGACAATGCATGATACCAAGAATGCTTGAAAACTATCATGTGCCAGTCACTGTGCCTTGTAACCGTGCTGGAATGGTTTGTCTCTAACACAGTATGTTGGTCCTTAAATTAAACCTGCCATTCTGGTAGGTTTGGGAAAGAAATCTTTTAATTATGACAAGTGAGAGTATGTACTGTATATTGAATGTGTATTCAGGCTTGAAAAAATTGCACCAATTATGCAGGCGATTTCTCCATGCGTAACCAAAGTAATGCGACACATGCAGCACTCCTGATCCAATTACACTACGGAACAAAGGCCCACTGCATTCTTAATGTGTTTGTCTGTCTCTGCACTTTAAGAGGAAGTGAGGGAATATGATTAGCATTCTACTATGGGGTCCAGGTATTGCGGATGTATAACCCTCGCACTTTGATTACGCAGCTGACGCGTCTTATCGCAGATAAGCTTTCAATCAGCATGCAACCAAGAGCCTTTTCCTCATAAGGCCACAGACATATGAGACTGCGAGTGCATCGTCGGAGAAAATGTGCCGCAACCACAGAATAAATCAATCCAAAGGTGTGAGCATAAATCAGCAGGGATAGATCAGTTATACAGCAAAAAAAACAACAATAAGGAAGATGTGATGACACAGCCCTTCAATGCTGCTCTCAAAGAGAATTACTTGAGGGAGGTCAAGCCCGTCGAAGAGTTTCATGTCACGTCATTTGCGTAAAAGTGTAATCAGTTTAATTCAAGAAAGATCAGAGTAGCCATTTTGCGGTTGAAATTTTCACAACGGTGCCTTGGGGCTGGGGGTGGGCTTTGTGGTTGGGTCAGGGAAAGTTTACTTGGATTTATACATCCTCTTTGCACATTACAGTAGATTACAATAGAGTCAGGCATCATTTCCGTTTGGATGAATAATTTAATTCGACCAAAGAATTTCTACCACCCCTCTGCCCCCCAACTGTTGCCATTTGAAAGTTTGAGGTCAGATCAGAGATTTTTTCAGGAGGTCACTGAAACAAGACTTAATTGTTCAGAGCTGGGGCTTAATCCACAGTGAGAGTCTCCACATACCACGACTAAAAATTGAAAATTGTACTTTCGCATTTCGCGGAATAGTTAATTAATTAAGTAAAGCACAAATAAATTAACCAGAATGGCTAGCAGAATGATATGGCCAGCGGATGACATCTTTTCCCTATATGACACTATTCAATTGCCAAATTCTGCCCCAAAGCTTCAATAAATGATCCATCATGTGAGAGGCCTTTGGTCTCTGACAGTTATTGTATTGAAAAGTAATCTTTCTAATGGCTTCCATAGCATTTGCTGTGGTACTTCTGTTTTTACATTCAAAGCCTGAAGGACTATGGTTAAGAATTAATTTTACCTGCAATAAAAAGACTTACCTATTACATTATGCATAAGTTCCCAAAGCATGTATAAAATTTCAATCTGAGTGTCACAGGATTAAAAGACACAACAAAAGATGTGTCTGAAACAAAGATATATGAACAAGAACCAGCAAAGCTATATTAATTAAGGCCACAGGATCTACAAGATCAAAAAATAAGTGAATTTAGACAGATGATATAGGCTGCATTGGTTTGTTTTGTGTTATTCTTCATCTGCAGAGCAGGAGCCAAATTCAAGACTTCATCATTGTAACCCGCTTATTCATCCACCACCCGGAGAGAGCTTTTGGAGTGAATCATATAGACGTTTACTTAAACAGATTAATTCCTGCCTGGTGTATTATTCATCAGGATTTTCTTAAACTGAGCTCAGCCTTGCTTATAATAGTGCTTGTCATATTCTTCTATTGACTCAAGCGCAACTAAATTTCCATGAATAATACAGAGGATGATAAATAATACAGCAGCTCGGGCTGGGGTGCATCTGAGCCCAACAGACTGCGAGGACGGCTCTGTCTCCAGGTGAAGGTTGCCTTTCGCCTTCCCTGCTGCACATTAATTAAGCTCATGAAGACCAGACCGGGCGCCTCTCCAAAAGGGTGAGGAAAGGAGGGCTTTGGCTTGGCAGAAAGAGGGAAACAAAGAGCAAACAGAGCGTTTCTTAACAGAAGGCGTCACTCTAGGGAGTTGGTGGGGGGGGTGGCAGGGAGGGCTCCTGAGTCTGGTTAGAGCGAGTAGGCCTAGCTTCAGTCGCTAACAGGCTGCGCTAGGGGGTCGGACAGGAGCTTGGCCCAAGTCGCTGCCCTGAAAGATCCTGACGGGGGCGACAGGGGTGGTAGGAAGCGCTAACCGCAGGACGGGGAGGCGAGCCGTCCTCTGGAAGGTCAGCCCGTCAACATGAGTGCAGACAGCCGGGCAGGAGGCCGACCGCTCGGGGGGGGGGGCTGCCATTGGCTCTGGGAGGTGAAGACCCTCATGAATATTCACCTTTGTGGCCAAGAGCAGTGATATGTGGGGGGGGGGGGGGGTCTGGCCTGCCAGACTGTGCTCAATGACAGGGTCCAAACCGCGTTGGTTATCTGCGGGCACTCCAATGTCCCGTTCAGGGCGAGGGTCACCCAGGCCCTGTCTTTCTAAAGCTTCCCTCAGTTTTTCTAAAGTCCACAACTACTGAAGAACGTTCTTGTCGGTGTCCTCGGGAGAGTGCAGTTCCAGGATCAGATGTATACGGAAACGCTGTTCAATACTTTGAGAAATGATGGTCGCTTGTGACGTGCGAAACAGGCAGCAGCAGGCTATCCCAGCAGTCTCCATCTGCTAGGTGCAACGTCTCTTTCATTCACAGCTCTTCAGCTATTCACTAACGTTAGGCTGAATAATTTATGATGACTTCTATATCAATAAAAATCTCCCTAGCCTTTACTACTGTACATGGGTAAACTTGTCTAACTCAAATGACCAATTTTAATTATACGCTGCTGAAACTGAGAGGTGGCTGGCAATTATTATTTATATTTCTTGCTTTATTTTCATTCTTGAACAGATTTTGGCAATATGATGACACAAAAAACTTAATTTGAGTTTTATTCTTCTTGTCCGCATTTGTGTAACGAATGACAAGATGTCCTTTCCTGTCGAGCTGGTTTTTGCATTAAAGTGCATTGGTTGCATCCTTGAGGAGAATTAAGATCCCTTCCTCATTCCTTAAGCTACGTATCTTAATTCTTGAGGATCTTGACATTGGAACAGGACTTGGGTTAGTGAATATGACATCAGAAGGTATCGCATAAGACCATCAATGCAAACGCTGGGGGACAACCTGTAGGTTTTATTTTATTTTTTTTTTTTTTTTTGTCAAAGATGCAGGGGAAGGAGGTCGGTGTGTGAAAAAGCTTTGTTCTATAAACGTCAATAACACCATCAATATGCTGCCTGGTGGGTGATTTTGGTGAGCAGCTGAAGAGAGCACGCTCAAAGACCACACAGTCCACCCCAGTGATCTCCAACCTTGTCCCTGGTTATGTACCATCCTGACGGTTTTCACTCCAGCCAAAGCAAAGCAAACTTCATTTCCCAGCTAGAGATCTTGATGTGCTGCTAATTAGCTAAATCAGGTGTGCTGAATTAGGATTGGAGTAACAACCTACAGGATGGTAGCTCTCCGGGAACAGGGACCAGTGGTCTACACCCTGTCAACAACAAAGAGGGCAAGTGAACTCTTGAAAGTATAAGTGCAGTCTCAAAGACGGCGCGACTCAAATTCTTTACCTTCTTTCTCAAGGTCTTCTCAGACAATCTGACAGTTTTAGTGTTTTAAGTGACACCCCCCCAACATTCTCCAGGAAATAGAAAAAAAAATAATGACATAAAAATGCAAATAATCTCATATCGTAAACAACTGGGAGCATTAAGCCAGATTTATATAGCATTCCGAGTCCTTCTGCTGT
This sequence comes from Gymnothorax javanicus, assembly GCA_029692085.1. Taxonomy (NCBI): domain Eukaryota; kingdom Metazoa; phylum Chordata; class Actinopteri; order Anguilliformes; family Muraenidae; genus Gymnothorax; species Gymnothorax javanicus. Next base: position 19,776,788 of record CM056207.1, on the reverse strand, counting down.
GGTGGAAAAAAGCATTTCCTGTCAAGACAGAAACTGAGGGCTGTCATTCACTTTCAAAGGTTTTCTCAGGTTTCGCTGTATTCTCCCCCAGTCGCACAATGGGATTTGATTTGAAAGCTATTAAAGTTTGCGGAGAGGGGGGATGTGGAGATAATGCATGCGCTCACCATGGCTCATCTCCCACAATGCGCTCGCATTAGATTAATGCTCACGGAGGGATATCAGCAAAACCAATTGTTCCATCTCCACCACTCCTCCTGCAGTAAGTAGTCTTTAACCGATACATACATTACTGAGTTGAAAAGCTGCCCTTACGGACAGGCTGTAGGACCAGAGGACCACATTATGGATGCCTCCAGGCTGTGAAGGTCTGCATCGGTGAGATACTTATTTGAGAGCAAGGATCACCAGAAGTCATTATGGGGCCCCAGGGTGCAAGGGCCCTAAGGAAAAGGGAGACCACAAGGGTTCGAAGAACCTAGTTGGTGAATGAGCACTATTTCTGTCGGTGGGGGAGGCTTTTATGTTTTTAGACTCTCAATTCTTCTATGGTTATTGTTTCTAGACTTCTCAGCTGAGCATTACACCGTGGTACATTACTGTCTTCAGTTAATGCAAACTCTGTGTACCATTTTAATACAGCTGCACAGCGTGTTGCTAGTAGCTTGCTTGTGGCTATAATGCCGAGGTGTTTGTCCACTGAGCTGTTTTGGAGATGTGCACAGTTTTGAGCCGCACTACATCAGGAGCAGAAGCGCTCTAGCCAAATCGAACCGGCATCACTTATATATTGCAGCTTCCGTTTTGAACAACAAGGGAGAAGTCAAATTAAAGCTTCCATTGCCTATATTTAATTTGCTCTTGTCAAGGGCAGAAAACACGAGCGTGTAAGCAACTATCAGTGCATTCAATCTGACAGTATTGTGGTCATTGAAAATTTCCTGAATTTTCCAGGAAAAGTTTTACAATATGGCAGCTGGATATCTGTCTTTCACAGTCATATCACACCGACCAGGGCATGGAAAGGGTGAAAAAAATAACTGTATTGGCATGGATCCAATTCACCAAAAATTAGAAGCCTATTGTGCTCATATGCTGTCAATACATAGTGGTTTACATTCAATAACAATCAGAATGAATACAGGGACTGTTCTTCTGGTTGAAATATGAGTGTCTAAATACAGTAGTGCTCCTTATACAACAAAAATTTGAGAAACAAAAAGGATTTGTTCAGTTCATCATGCATCAATTGGCAGTTTTTATTTTAAGATGTCCTCAGACTCAAGACTGGGCAATTCACCCTGGACAGTCGAGCTGCTCTTCAATTTAGACCCATTACTGCCCTCTAATGGAGACCCTCTGCTAGGGCATATCACAAGACTTCAGGCCCGAATCTCCACTCTCTGAAGTCAGTTGAAGGTATATGCCCTTTGCTTATTTGGTAGGCATTAATATTTATGTGCTTTGAAATAGAGCCTCTGTTATAGAGCATTGAAATAAAAAGCGTGTGACGTGAGGAACATGTTTAAGTACCCATGGCGTTCCCACCAGGTTGCTTTCTGCATTCTCAACTGTCTGAGGTGAGCCAACAATAAGACCAAGGTAAGAAACTGGTGCACAAAGAGAGGTTTTCTCTGTGTATTCCCTCTAACTGACTTAATACAGTCTAGCGTTTACATCAATATTCAATTGAGTTACATTCACATCAGGTTAAGTAGGATACCTGTAACATCCAAACCCAGAAAAAAAAGTATTTTCTAAGATTCTGTGAAAGTTTACAGGGACAGTTTTACAAAGCTGAAGTTAACCCCTCTCCACTTTAAACAGCATGGCTGTAAGCATTTCCTTTTTTGAAAAAAAATTTAAAATATTCAAAATAATCCAAAACTTTTACCTGAACCTTTTGATAAATCTGATTAATTTAATGTTTTCATAATTTTTAAACATCTCCATTATGAAGAGAAAAATATAGTCAAAAATAACTTAAAAGTAATAGTTCACTACAAATTCAAAAAGGTGTAATTAAATCTAACAAAGCAGATTGAGCTCATCTCTTATACTGATGTTAATTAATCTTTTAGGCGTGCAAGCTCCAGCTAACTGACAGATGTCATAGAATTAATTATCATCATTGGAAACATCATGCTTTAAAATAAAAAGCGATAGTGCTGTTGGACAAAGATGATGTGGAAATAGCCACAGTCCAAAAGGTGACTGTGTTCATGTAAGAGACCATGAATATGAAAACTGCAAAACGGGGTATAACAATGCTTCTTCTTCGGGGGATTAGAGGAAACAGTGATTGGCATGAGTTTTTTAATGATAAAAAATGCTGCAAGTGTTGATTATAAAAGCAGCATGGGTGACGACAGAGTTTCTTTTATTCTGAAAATTATTTTGGCATGTCTCTCTGTTGTCTTGTGTGACACCTTGTAAGCTTCTCTCCTCATTAGAATGATGAAAGTTTCGCAGTAGGTGTGGGCGGTGCAGTGAAAAAGCTAGCAATGCCATCTCACCGTGGCAATACATTTTGCCTTTCAGCTTGACCTGTTAAATTTAATCAAACTTTAATCTCAAATGAGCATGACCTTTTGAAATTCACTGATGAAAGTAATACATCATGCTTTATTTATAACTCCTGTGGTTTCTGGTGAAGCCCATGTTGCCAGGGATACCTTCCAACAAGCCATTGCTTTGATTAGTACCATCTCGAGTTCATGAGAATTGGGACAGTATGTAAAATGCAAATAAAACAGACTTACCTTATCAGTTGTCTCGATTTTTTCAATATTTGCCAATTCCAAATTTGAAGTCTGCAACACATTCCAAAACAGCTGGGCCTGGAGAATGGAAAGACTGGGAAAGCTGTGGAATGTACAGAAAAATGCCCATTTGGACTATTCTACTGGTGTACAGGTTAAAAGATTACAGGTGATTTTAATTGCGATTGACTTTAAAATTAGCAGTCACCAAAGGCAAAGTCGTTTGCCAGTGAGATGTTTCGAGGTTAGTCATTTTGCTAAAAGCTGCATGAACAAATGGTCAAAAGCTTTCAGAATGTTTCTCAACATGCGATTCCATGGAATTTTGGGATTTCACCATTGATAGCCCATAATATAATGAAAAGATTCTGAGAATCTGGGGAATCTGGAGCAATTTCTCTGGGTAAAAGGCAAGATCAAATACCAGTATTGGACACACATGACCTTTGAGCCCTCAGACAGTACTGCATTAAGAACATACATGCTTCTGAAGTATTCACAAGCCTGTGTGCTTATGTCCATAACAGACCTAAGTTTGAACACAGTTCATTGTCGCGTCATCAAATCCAAGTTAAGGCTCTGTTCTACAAAGAAGAAGCCATGTATGAGCACCATCCAAAAGCACCGCCGACTTCTCTGGGCTAAAGATCATCTGAAATAAACTGACGCTATGTGGAAAGGAGTGCCATGGTCAAACGAGTCCATCTTTTCAAATTGTTTTTGGACATAATACACAGCGAGTTTTCAGGGCTAAAGAGAAGGAACATCCCAAACATTATCAGGAACATGTTGAAAAGTCAGTATCCATCATAGTCTGGGGCTGTATTAGTACTCTCAGCATGAGCAATCTGAACAAGTGTAAAGGCACTGTTGGCGCAGTAGGGTACACGTGCATTTTTTAACAACATATGTTGCCTTCCAGACGTTGTCTCTTGTTAGGGACACCCCTGCTTATTCCAGCCGGATAACACCAAGTTACACTGTGCATGTATTATAATAATGTCACACTGGGGCATTTAAATTGAATGAGAAGTAAATCAAACTTCACTGAGCCTGCCACTCTGAGGCAACACTTACATTTTTCAGATATGATAGTTTAGCACTATCACAGAATACAAGCCTGGCAGAGACAGCAGAGTTCCCCCTTTCAAAGGATCACGCAGGGACGGATGGACCGACCATTTGACTGATGAATAGGCGGACGGATGGACACGGCCTGCATCGGATGGTAGGGGCCTAAGAGGCCATTTTGAAAGGCCACTGCAAGTGGTTTGGAGGATATTCTCCAGAAATGGAAGAAGACCTGGAGGTCAAGGTCACACAAAATGTTCTGTAGAGGTTGTTAGTCAATTTTATAGTTGCACTGGTTTCCTTGACCTGAACTTAGTAGGTTTAGTTGTTGTTCAGTAAAAGATTGGATGATTTTTCAGAAAGTTGAAAACTGCAGAAAAGGGTCAAGGTCCTTGATAGAAAGGTCAAAGGTCACATGTCAACTAAACATTCCAAAGGCAAAACTAGATGATATGGCCCACCCATACAAGCAATTTCAAAAGGCCATTGTCAACAGTGTCAGAGTTATGCTCCGGAAAGAAAAAATAGTGATGGAGGTCATTGCTTGGAGGACAACGGTCAGAGGTCATGAAAAAGGTAACAGGTATGACGCTTTGGTAAAGTTTATAAAATCAGTGTACAATGCTAAGGCAGTGGCATATAGTGTCAGAGTAATGAATATGGGCAGACGCACGCACAGACGGACACGGCCGAAATCAATAGTCCCCCTACCTATCCTTTGTCCTTCGTGTAAAGGAATAACACAAGTTCATGCCAGACACTTCTGCAAAAGAAAAGGCTGCTGCAGATGTGGTTTAGTTTTTCCCCTAAATGTTCAGGCAAAAGGCCAGGGAGAGTGGCATTTATCTGAAATGATGTGTGTTTGGGATGTCTGCAAGCACCAACCAGACTTTAACATCACACAGATGATGGTGCCGTCTTGAGAACTGGTATTCCTTTACTACTGACACTCACACACAAACTACTCTATGGCATCTCTGAGCATTGTAAATATAGGTTTGAGGGCAACTGTGACACATCCACTTACAGGTGCAAAAGCAAAACTTAAGTATAGACCCGTCCAGTCATGTGGAACAGCAGTACGTAAATCTGTCATAACCAGGCTGAACCTTGTATGAATAAAATTGGAAGCATCCAGGAGAGTCATACATACAGTATGGCCTCAGTGTCGAGAGTTTTTAGTGCAATGTTTATGAAACACGATGCAGTTTTCTTCACTGAAAACTGTGGCCAATCCATTGCAAAACATATAGACCATTATAGTCGTGCACACCGTGCGTATCACCAGGTGTTTCCAATTTTATTCAAGCGTGATTGCCGAAAACTATCGCCAATGCATTTGTTAATCAGATTCTGCATATTTCTTACTGAAACCTGAGTGAACAAAAAATATGGAAATAATTCACAGTGTCCCCTCGACAAAAAGGAATTTGTCGGTCTGCTGATAAAGCCTCGTATCTTCAAAATGATAAACTTTACAGGAAAATAAAAAATAAATATAAATTAAATTTAAAAAAAATAATAATAATATAAATATATAAATATAATTTAAAATATAGATAAAATTTAAAAAATGTATTTTGCATGTAAGAATAGTGGACATACGAGTTTTTGTTTCTTATCAATTTGGAGATACAAGGTTTTATCAGCAGTTCGACGAATTGTGTTTTCACAACTTCTAACTTGATGGTAATTCAAGCATGTTTCACAAAGTAGAATGAACAAATATTTCTCTCTGTGAAATTGAATTCTATCTTAATGTGCTTCTGTTAAATAGATAATTTTCTGCTTCATTGCTATATTATGGCGAATCTGTTTTGCTTCTATATAAAAATATTTAGCACATAAATTATCAAATGCTTCATTACAAATGCAGGCTTGCATTGAAGGTTGATAAACAATTTAGAATTCTTGTTTTAAATCCTAGAGGTGTAGACAATTGAAAATGCATGAAACTGGTGCAATCGAGGTTCAAATTCAATTCAAGATATAATTGGAATTCAATTCATGAATGTAATAACGTCCATTGGGCTCATTCATTTTTAATGTATTGAATCACAATTCATTTCCTGAATGGGCTTGACTGGTACTCAGTTGTGTGCATTATGGAGGTGAGCATTGACTGCTGCTCTTATAAGTGTTTATCTTGATGGGAGAATCTGTAGTAGTGCATGTGAACAGGTGCTGTTATGCAATCACGTCGATTTATGGCATACAATATGCGAATATACGTATAATTTGTTCCTCCATATATAAGTGAGATTCACATAAATCTTTGTTGGCATGACACGAAGGAAGTGTTATTTGTTCAACTGACTCACTTCACCAATAAATAAAAATGTCACAAACTCCCTTTCCTGCGCCAGCTCTGGAGTATAACTAATCTGCGAGCAGTGGAGGGTACAGTCTAGCTTTTCTTGCCTTATTCACCTTCTTGCACCTTTATTACTCAATCACACATCTTAATCTGTTTCTACTTTGAGTGGAGTCGTGCAGATAAACGTGCACGTACCATCACAATGGATCACGTGTCAAACATTACGCGAGCGTACTATTAATTGACCTCTCATGGAGTAAATGCAAATAAGGTAACAGTCTTGAAAAAAAAATTTTTTTTGGAGGAGAATTGCGAAACCTTTTTGATTGGGATTAATTTCCTGTACAGTCTGCTTGTAATTATCCTCCTAACACAGGCTAAGAGACTCCCACCTTAATGAAGGGATTAGCCCCCTGAAAAGCTGTGTAAATCATTCCCCCCACATGAGATAATAATAGTCACCAGGCATAGTGAGTTAAATGACCCCTACATGGTGAGGGATTAAATCCCTGTGTAAGAGGGAAGAGTCAGTGGCGGCAAAGGACTTCACTTGTATACTTGTCCAGATAGGGAGCAAACGCTGCTATCAGATTCACACTGATAAACCCTGTGTCAGGCTCCTGTGAAGATGGTAGGAGAGCTACAGTAGTATTCAGAGTCTGGTTCTGTGTGCAACGTGCCCTGCATTGGTCACCACCTCAGCCCTCTTTCAGCCCAGATCCAACACTCCCAGCATGCCAACAACATCACTGCACCATGCAGCTGTAGCCTTCCCTGTACACATTAATCCAGAGGTAAACGGCAATGCTGATGGAGATTGATATTGCTTCGTGATTTTATACATTTAATTCAAATATGTTTTGCATAATACAGTACTTAAAAGTTTTCTGCCAACCAAAACTTAATTCAATTTTAATCTGTTCCTAATCACTATTCTAATAAGTTTTGTGTTAATTAAGAAAATCATTCATTCATTGTTATGCATTAATTAACCTTCAACGAACAATTCTGTTAAAGGGGCATTTTGCCAGTATTTAATCATGCATAGTTTTAAAGTTTAGGCTCTGTGTACATAAGTTGAGCACAAAGCATGCACATTTTCCGTGAAGACAACAACTACCAAAATGCACTGCCATACCTTACTGCTCCGGTCTGACATGCCCTTAACCCCATGTGGAGCTGTGGCATACAGCTATCATAGTTTTGCATGGTGAATCTTCATGTGACCGTGAAGAGGACTGGTTGACATAATAAGGCGTCAGGGTGCATTGCCTACAAAAAGGTCAAGGCTGGAGGTCTAATTTTTCCTTCTTTGCCTGCAAGTGCAGGCAATAGAATGACAGCGGGTCATAGCAATCACTACTTATGAGGTAGACATGCTCGCAAGTAAGTATAAAAATGTGAGGGCTTACAGAGAGCATTTTCATGTTGAGGACTACGAGGGAAATCTCCAATCAGAGTTACAGGGTTTACCTACAAAATAAATTCTGACACCACATCGGCACATTCCATGTTTTTTGTTGCATGACCCTCGCAAGTAATGCTAATTAAGGCTTATTTCCACCCTCAAAACCCCCACAGGTGAAGAGAGCACGACTGGCATAGTTACAGGAAAGTAAGGTAGCCAGGTAGCTTTTTTTCATACTTGTCAATGCAATGATCACAAAATGGCATGCTGGGGAGATTTTTGAATTGATAGTTAGCTCCAGCCAATTTAGGTAACAACTGTTAGCTAATGCAGAGTTTCCGCTACATGTAATTGATCGTGGCGTACCGCCACGGCAAAATAAAAGCCACCACACCTATGTAAAATGACTTTACATAAACTCCAAAAATCCTAAAGACAATCAGGTGTCGCCAGTTCTCCTTGTTAAGTTAAAATGAGCGCTAATAATTCTTGACCTGTTGTCAATCATTTTGCTTGATGAACACGTTTTCCAATGAATAAAAATTAGCCAGTATTTTGTTCACTTTGCAAAACGATAAACTAGGATGTTAACTTCTGTGTTTGCTGTGAGCACATCCTGCTCTACCTAATTGTATCTTCATGATTATTTAATTCTAATTCTGGAGTCCAGAGTCATAATCGGTTTTGATATTATATGTGAAATCTACCCTCACGCACGTGGAACTGATAAACCTCCGTGCGCATAGACTTCAATTATTACATCACTTACATGCTGATTAATGAAAACTGGCCACACCTGATAATGGTGGGTTTTGACCCGACGCTGAAGCCCTCCGCCGCAGTTTCAAAAAATCCTGAAGGAAACCCTGTAATGTTAACATTACTATACAGAAATGATGCTGACGGAGCCAAAACAGTAAGTTTATATTGCTGAAATGGCTTGTGAAATTTTCTATTTCCAAGCTTGTTCCAGTCCTCAAGCTTTCGTAGCTAATCGAAAGATAACATTATAGGACGCACGCTATCAAGCTAGGTTTCAGTAAAATATATCCTCGTCTGTAATATTTTCTGCGCTATCATTCTGGCTTGCCATTTCTGTTAGAAACATTGCTAACAAATTTGCAATGAAGGAAAGACAACGAGGACATTTTGTTTTTGAGCGGCATCCAGAACACATCTCCTGGCTACCCAGGAGCAGAGACCAGAAATCTGAGCTAAAATAGCCTGAAGCTCTTCCCTTACCTCCAACTATGTCACTACACACATCAAAAAATGACGCTGGAGGGGGTAGTACAACAGATTTTGCAGATTTTTCCCAGAGATATCCTCAATTTGGATTGATGGAAATAAGGTTGAAAATCGGCATTGTGTCCCTTTAAGTTTTCGTTTAATTTTTTGATATTTTGTAAAAATAAAAGAAGATTAACGCTTACCATTTAAAGTATATAGAAAATAAAAATACATTGCAATATATGAAATTTGATAAAGTATTATAAAAATATAATATTTTTATAAACAGGGTTGGAATATTTTCTTAGTTTTCATTATTAGGTGCTTTCACTAAGAGCCACTATGCCATTCTGAGGGTTTCTACACTATGGGAAATGCGACCAAATTATAGGAAATTGTAAACTCCTCTGCCCTTGGCTACAAAGACATCATGAAATGCAGGATAGCGGGAAATGCCACGATTGACAGAAACTGTTATCGTCTGCTACTTCTGTCTGTTCAGAATTACACAGGTCATCACCAGTGATGCTGAAGAACTATCAGAACATTTAATCTCATGACACCTCTTCCTAAAGAGGAACTGCGCCGAAGATTTTGCTCATATCTGGACTTGGTTCTCAAAATGGACTCCCTGTGTTCTGCCCTGAAAACATCATCAGCATTTTTATGATAAAATCCAGAATGGTTGAAAGAATGGCATATTTCACAAATTCATTCATTCAGAATGGTACGCTATCGATTCAGTGCAGTCACATCATCGATTTAACACACAGTGTTAGGCACAGTTTATATACCACTGCAGTAAATCATTCTTTCCAGGATTCATTTGCAATTACGCTCAATTAGCAGCGGAGCTCTCTCTTTTAGTCAATGATGGCAGCAGAGTTCCTGCACTAAGTATGAAAGAAGGACACCCAGTGAACTCTTAAACTGCATGATCTTTCTACGCATCACTCCATTACCATGAAAACTGTAAATTTGCCATACTTTCCTAGAGAGTTAGGATCAAATTTATGTCATATCAAAGAAATAACTTAAGGCACAGTTATTTATATAAATATTTTTTTCTTGAGGGCAGGGTTGCTATTCAGAATGTACTGTAACCCTCCCTCAAAATTCAAACTGAAGTTTTGGAGTTATTTTATATGACTTTATTTTAAATACACTTGCTGCAGTAACCCCATGCAGAAGTCCATAGAAGAATTTAGTTGTTTTTTTTTTTTAAATCAGGGTTCTGCTTTTATAAACCATAACAATCCTGAGACATAAATTCAGAAGTAGAGGGGAAAAAAGTAATTTTCTCTTTTTCTGCTGATGAGCCCCAATGGTTCTCCAATGACACTACCGCTAGGTGAGGCGTGTTAGCGACATAAACAACTGCATTAATTAGCCAATGAATTACTGAGTAACAACAGGAACCAGAACGTCCTCTGGGCTTCACGGGACCAGGACAGGCCACCTATGAATTACTCTGCGGCAGAATTAACAACTTTGCCACTGAAGTGTGAATTCTGGGATACCTCTGCATCTTTATGGGCCTGCCTCTGCTGTTGACTTGTTAATTAGCTCAATTCACAAGCCACCATTTTATGTTCAGATTCTGAATATAAACAAACAAATTTTTGAGAGGCTTGTAATTCAGAGGGGTAATTCCCAAGGATGTGACTGATGAAGTTAAGTTTTTGAAATTAATTCAAGACTTGCAATGCTCTTTCCTATAATATGAAGTTTGTTTTGGCACTTGAGAGGGAAATACTAGAGAGGCCAAGAGGGACAGCCGACAGAAATCTGAGTTTGAGTTCTATTTTTAAATCCAAGAATGCACATTTTGATAGCATATTGCCTCAGATGTTCAGGAAGGACTGTGAAGATATAGCCTCATCTATGTCATAAGAGTTTAGAACGATAACACCTGTCAGTTCAGTTCAGCATTCACGTGATGGAGCTCAGAAATATTTTCGTGAAATACTGCAGCTTGCATCCAAACCCTGTTAGTTATGGAGAATGACAGGACAGGCATTCACTTACATTGTCACCTTTTCCGCACCCAACCCAGGAAAGACACATGGTGCAATATTATGTCAGGAATACCATGAAGCGTGTCATTTATTCATTACCGCTGTACAGTAGCTCTGATATATATCCACAGCAGTGAGAAGGTGCTGAGGCGGCAGGCCTAATAAGGCATTAAGTGGTTTCCATTAATATTTCCATCCTGTCACTTATAAAGAGCATGACGGAGAGCCCCGCTCACCCACGTGTCTATCTTTAGCTGGTCACCTTCCAGGAGCCGTAATGGCCTCCTTCGCACTTATCTGGACTGGCTGATGCTGCACGTCAGTGGGGATGTCAATCACCCCTCCGCCTATGATCTGACCTCTGGCTGCGCTCCTGTTAGCTTTGGGGAGTGGTACATGGGCAGACATTTCCCCGCAGACAGATAAAGGAGAGATTAATGGTACGGCCCATTCGACATGACATTTCCCCTAGAACAGCCCGAGACCTCCGTCTGACTGGTCTTAGACCGCAGAGAGGCCCTGAGAAGTGATAGCCTCTTATTTTTACTCAAGCATTACCGCAGGGTCAGGCTTTTCCGTCAATATTTCGTACAGTATAATTTATCGCTCAAGACAATGCAAACTTTTACCACGTTCGTCCGATATTAATTGAATGTGTGAAAAGGAGGAGTCCCGTCTTTGCAGAGAAGACAGTCACGAGGATAGACTTTGCAGTCCTTTTCTCGCAGACGTGAACAAACGCACTGTTAGGACTCCACTGTCATCTCTAAGAGAAGTGAGAAGGCGTTTCTCCTCAGGGAAATTCCATGCAGAATTACAGCTGGCCCTCTGACAAGCTCCCATCAACTACCCTGTACCTGTGTCGTGTCAGCCTGCAAGCTCCATTTCACAGCAAAAACAGCCATCGGTAAAGCCTGTTCCCTTACGCAGTGCTGAGCCTGCCGGCTCCAGAGAATAGCTGCACTCTGTGACCTCCCGGACTTTTGAAATGGAATTTGTGGGGGGGAAAAAAAGATATGAAATTAAAAACAAACCATACTGAATTAAAGCCGTAATACACAAGACAACAGCTGTAGGGCAGTCTCATGAAGGATGGCTGCACATGCAGGACCTGGCAGCAGTAAATAATGGCAAATCAATGGCTTGGACACACATTCATTCAGCTTTGCCATGATCCAAGAACCTGCCATTATGTTCCTTTCCAAAAATTATTACCCACTATCAAAAAAAGAAACACTTTAATTGATGCCACTTATTGACTCGACTGCCACTTTAATTTCATGCATCACTCAGGCACTGGAAACATTTTCCTGCGCATAAGGATTTCCTGCATGACTGTAGGAGGGTGTGGCTGATGCCGTCTTTCAAATAACCCCCTCCCGCCCCTTCAGCTTCACCACAATCATTTCCCATTTGACAGAGCCTCAGCAGAAACCTCAGAACACCAGCCCCCAGCATGCAGCACAGATGTTCCCCCGCTACATTTCTGTCTTCTACACCGTTTGTCATCAATGTCAGTCTAGTCTGCTTCTCCTAAGCAATGTGCCATGGCCATTAATACGGATCCATTTCGACGCAAAACAATACAGCTTTCAAAGCTTCAGAAGCTTTAGGAAATACCCTTATTCTTTTTGCCACCGCCGTCACAAAAATCAGTGAATGTTTGCACTGTCACACTATGTTTATGGCACTAGCTCGGCCATCAGTGGTACAGTTATAGAAATGGACATTTACAGAATGTGGAAAAAGTGTAGGCCAACAGAATCTTAGCACTGAGAATGTGAGTATACTAGAAGATGGCAGAGCATATATGTATTGTCTTTCAGGGTGTTCCACAAGCCCCGGCGGCCGGCGATTTCGTCGATTACTCAAGGACAGTTTCAACATCTAGTGTTATTGTGCATTAGATGAACTCCAAGAATTGTACTTCCGTCATCTTCGCATAGTTGTAGGCCTATTTTCTGAAACTCTTTGAATTTAAATTGGTAGCTTTTGCTGAGAGAAGCTGTCCAGAAAGAAGATGAAGGTGTAATGGTTTTGCCTTGCAGTCCCTCCCCCTCCTGCTATCTTCGCCTCCACTTCAATGGGCAACAGGTGTGGCTCGTTGAGGTGGAGATGAAGGCAGACTATTTAAGCGCTGCATTCTAGTTTTATCCCTGCCGTGTGGTGCTGCTGCTCCCCTGTTGTTTTTTGGTTGTTTTAAAGTATGTTTATTAAATCTTTGCTATTTTTATATCAGCCTGTGCTAGTGGGTCCCTTTCTCTCCTTTTGGGTACATGGTCCCAGTGCCCGCCGGATTGCAGGTTGCATCCGGTGGGACCAAACCATGACAGAAGGAGTGTAACGGTAAACATTAACGCTTTATAAGGAAAGGTATTTTCAACTCAAAACATTGAATAGATGGGATTTTATTCTGTTGAGAGTTTAGCCCATGAGTGTTTAGTCGATTGTTAATCTGGCGATCTTAAATAGGAATAGGGTGACTGCAATTATGCATAAAAAAGTGAGACTTCAGAATGGCAGGCTACAGAAGGTTTGTCAGAAAATCGTGGGGCATTAGGGTTGAACGGGTTATTAAATTCACATTTTTCCCCGTGTTTAATGATGTAGATATGGGGAGGGGTAAGGTCCAAATTTGAAATCTGTGCATTTATCAATACTCACATATTTCTGGACACATATTTCATGTACAATGATAGGACATATTTCACATATTTCAAATGTAGTTTAACCAGTTTATCAGCTTATTTTTGCATTTAAATGTGATGTGAAAAACTCACTTTTCATTTCTTGTGCACATACGTTTCCATATCTACAGTGCTTACCAACTCACTAAATGTAAAGTAAATGAGTGATTCCATATTTTTGCCTTTACTTCATTAAAAAAAAAAATTCCATTAATTAAAATAATTTAATCTCATTTGTTTGAGGTGTGTTTCATGAAGGCTGCATATTAAGCTAAAAAACAAAAATTGTTTTTTGTCATATCTGTGATTTGTTTATTTGATATGAAGTAAAATGGCTAGATGAACATCCTTTATGCGTAGTGATTCCGTAATTTTTTTAGGATTGAATGCAGTTTTTGATATTAATTTCCATGTTAATAATAAATAAATCAGGGCCAAAGAAAAAGCCAGACATTTAAAAGAAAACATATCATGTCATAAATGATAAGAAGTGAAGTATTGAAATAAAATTGACATTGTAAGAAAATGTTATATGTAGAGTTTTTTATACTACAGGATAAGACATGCAACCAATGTGAGATAAAGAATAGATAATAATAAAATAGAATAAATAGTTCAAAGAAATGATTGTTTTGGTGTTTCCGTTGATTTATGCTTTTAGCACGAAATGTATTAGTGTTTGTGGTGCTGGTTGGTATTGTGATTGAAATGGTAGCATGTTGCTTAAGTAAGGACAATCAACTTTAACAAAGTGAAACTTGACCAGAAAATCCCAACGCTATCCTTTTAAAAAACACATGCATTAAGTTGTCTAAGGTGCACTAGTGTGCACCAAAATGCACCTTTTAAAAAATAAATAAATAAAAATTCTGAGGGAGCATACCTAAGGACCCCCCTACAGGCTGAGCAATGTTGTGGCGCCATGAGTAACTCATGACTGGCTACTTTTTTCATTCAGCCTGCTACTCTCATTTCTCTGGAACACTCTGGTCTTTATTTCTGAAATCTTTGGACATTTCTTATATACAGGTTTATTAATTCTGATGTGAAAATATCCCAAGTGGTCAAACCCAATTTAGTGTCAGTGGACACTGCACGCTGCACCGCAGTTACTTCTCAATGTGTGAAACGTTAAGGCATTGCAGACAGTCATATTTTTCATCAAGGATCACAAATATTTACCTAATTTTACCTTCTGACATCTTTTTTTGTTCAGTGGTATGGTAACAGAGTTGCTGTTTTCAGCTGTTCCAATTTCATCACATGAAAAGCAATAAAAGTTCACGAGTCAGGGTATAGCTTTGTGGGAAATCACACCATGGGCAGTCGTATTTTTCCTTGTATGCAATGGAAATAACATAAGTGAGTGCTAATCATGAGTACATGTAGCTCCCCTGATTTATTAACCTTATAATCTCTTATAATGTTTTTATTTTATCTATTTATGAAAAATCTTTTCTTAAAAAATGATATGCCTCTTTCGCCAATGTGTGTAACTTGCATTTGAGAGATTTAATTTAAAATTATTCATTCGATATCCTTGTAAGTAGGTTCTGTTTATTACTAAGACCATGTTCTGCTCATTAGAATTTACAGGTATTATAATTCAGCTGAAGCATTTTCTTCTCTGTGGTACAGATGTAATATGTGTCATTACCTTGTCAGATTTACACAGGAGCTTTGAGCTAGTGTCTACATTCTTTGTCCACCTGCACCAAACAAAGGAGCAAAACCTTTTACAATTCAGTCCTGACACGCTTTTTCATTCATTTCTCTAACAGCTCAACTACTGTATTGAGAGTGCATTTGGACCACCTATAGGTGCGTTTCCATTACCCTTAGAAATGCGCAAAACCTAAATAGCGAAATAAAAAGTGATAATGGAAACACGTGAATTTCGAATAAACTCTCAAATATCGCTAAAAAGTTTTTGCGCTCTCATGAGGTGGTTTTTCACCCGTGTCGAAAGAGCAACATTTCAAAAAAGTTGAATGGAAACAGTTTTTTCGCATTTACAAGCTGCAGGACGTGACGCAACATGCAACAGGTTCTGATCCACAGCATCCATTTTGACTCGGAAAGAGTATCGCGAGACGAGAATTTACGAGAATAACAAAGTTTTTTGCAAAAGCATCTCCAATTGAAACACTCGCAGTTCGCAATTGTGCTTTGCCAAATCATTCGAAATATCACTTTCAATTTGCGCAAACCTGCAATGCAAACGCACCTTATGTTATAATAAAACATAATTCATCCCTGAGCAAGCATCATTAAACTTGCCAAAGCCATCAATTTATTCTTTATCAAATTATTCTGGTTATTCCAGCTCCTCAGTCTTTCTATGCCTAGTTAAAACGTATTTTATTTCAACTAAAGGCCAAATATCTTGTTTCATTAACCCATTAGCACAGGATACAAATAATGCCAATTTTTTTCTGTTATGCAGGAGCCTATTTAGGCTTTTTAACTCAGTATTTGTGTAACAGAAACTCTGGGTAATTATTCGAGTGAAGCAAGCAATTATTTGAGGAATTTACGGACGCCGGTGTCTATATCTGTGCAAAGGGGTTAACCTCTTCCTCTTCTTCCTCTAAAAACAAGCTTTCTTTAGTCAAATCTGTAGTCTAACATGTTTTCCCTTAGAGTAATCCATCAGAGTTGCGCGTGGCAATACAGTTTGTTCCAGTTACCGCACGTCCACACCAATCCCGTCAAATTATCAGCTATGGAGTCAGCGAGCACCCACCCCTCCCCTGACAGTAAAAGAGGGGGAAGCATTCTAATAATGAGAAATTAGAAAAAAAAAACATTCTAAATGAAACCAAACTGACACTTACGGGATGACCAGGGACAGATAATGAAGCAGATATGACTTAAGCACTGAGTTGAATGCCAACATGGTACGCACAAGAATATTATTGTAGATAAAACACTATGTATGTGATATTCTTTGCTCTCATTGTAGACTTATTTTACGCATGACGCATTTTGCCTTGTTTATTGTCTATTTCCAGTGGTGGATTCCCTGACAGCATGGAAATCTAATGATGTAAATGAGGGAGTAAATAAATAAATTAGTAAATAAACGCAGAGAAGGAAAACAACAGGAATCTGCGTCTTCAGATGACAGCCTGTCTCATGGGACGGAGAGATGGGCCCGGGCGGAGGCGCGCACGCCGGAGAGTTCTGAAAAGCGCGCCTCAGACAGTCAGGCACCGCTGTGCGGAGCGCTCGCCTCGCCGTCATTAGCGGCGCAGCCCTGGAGGAGCTGTGTAAATACTGTTCTGCTCTAGTGACTCACTGTCCCAGCAGTGGCAGGCTGAGAGGAAGGGAGATGAGGGGGAAGGACGGAGGGAGGGGGGGCAACTGTGCCAGGAGAGGAGGGCAGTAGTGGAGGAGCGACTGTAAGAACTGCTGGGGTGATGTTATACCTACAGAGGCTCGTGGAGGAGAGCAGCATATAGGCAGGGGTAGAGTTCCTGGATAGAGTTGCGACGTGAGGATTCCAGAAAATCTGCTCACGGAGCCATTTCGTTTCCATCATGTTATCAGGCATCGTCTCACGGTTAATAAGTTTTTTTTCCCCCATTTCCTTTTTGCTCATGTCCAAACATTTTCCCCTCTTATGCCTGTCAATACCATTGCCAGCTAGCTTGTTGTTTTTCCACCTAAATTAATATGTTTCCCTTCCAAGTAAAGAATGACAAAAAAAAATCCATCATGTTGTACGCAGTTGCTCGGTTTTATGCGATGGAAACAAAATGGGAGCCTATCCTTGAGTTGTCTCGTCTGTTTCTATCTTAGGACCTCTGGCAGGGGTGGAGCAAGGAATTCTGGGCTCAACTGGAATGTTAAGTCCCTAGCTGAGGTTTCCTAGAATCCTCATTACCCCCTGGTGAACTTGCTAGCAGCTGCCCTGTGCATAGCGAAATCACGACTCGTAAAGATGATGCAGAAGACTGGGAGACTGTAAGAAAGCGGGGTAGGAGCCCTGCTCTCAGTGCTCTCCATGTGCCAGCAGAGAGATTGTAGGAGTGTGAACGCCACAGGCAGCTCACTCTCTATAAATACCAGGCGCTTGAGCCTTGTGCGCGTCCGTCTTCCACGGAATTCATCAATGCATCTTCGTCCGTTTTGGCATGTAATCGATCTGCACTATGCCCCCCGGGTAGGTCACTTTGTCCGAGTACAATGCTAGCTTAGAGCCCTCCTCCTCCCTCCAGGAAATCAGGAAATGGCCCTCTGACTCTGGCCGGCCTTATTAATCCCGTCAACCTCGCCGAGTCCTTGAGAACTCATCCAGGAGTATGCTGGGAGGCGGCCATTTTGGAAACAGCTGCCAGTCTGCAGCACCTGGCACAAACAGGAGCTTTACTGCATCTTTTCTTCGAACTGCGGTCAGGTTCTTCCCTCCTTTTCTTGGGTTTCCAGTCCGCAGATGGTGGGAAACATAGGCACAGTCTTTAGATTGGCAGATATGAGATTTGAAGTTTGCCGGCAAGACGCACAGCGGGAATTTGGTTGAGCATTTGTTGGATGTCCTACTATTTACATTCAATCCGCCAAACGATGCTCAGACTTCACAATGTAGCGTGTCTTACCAGGCAGTTACAAAGCAAACACTCAGTAATGAGAGTGAACAAGAGTTTGGCTCCAGCCCAATACAGCTATCTCGCTGTAGGCTGTGGAGGGCAGCGGAAAGCCTCACTACCCTGTCGACTGAGAGTCAGGAAATTTAACCAAACCAGCATGCAAATGTAACTGCAACTCCAATACGTCACACGAGACTGCGGAGCCAAAAGCGTATTTTCTGAATTTCCAAAGTTCTGGTGTGACTGCAGTGGGCATTTGGAAAAAGGTGCACCATCCCAGTCGGGGTGTTCCTGTCCGTCTGGTGTATCCCCCAAAACAGGGAAGGCAGCCAATCCCCAATTTCCGCTGCAGCTCTGTGGCCTGAAACGCCCTCACTGAGTCAGTCGGCATGCTGACCGACCAAATATGGGAAACAGTTTTCATTTTCCACTCACTCACGAACAATGAAGCAAATTCACGGGAATTTCACGGAATGCTTAAGACAGGTCGGATTCGCTCCTGCATTTCAATGAGCCCAATTACAGCCTACTGTACACCTTCTTCCGTCGGTATAATTCACTTAGTTGGTGTGTGTGGCGGCTGACAGGTACATCTGTTTACAGATGCCTGATTTCAGAGGCTGCCAAGTCTCCTTCTCTGGCATTTCATCACACCCTCTCCCCCTCCCATCCTTCCCCCTGTCAGCATGCCGTTTCCATGGTAATCCATTTAAAGACACAGTGAGGCTCCTTTTTTTGGGTCTGCTCAACCTTGTAACCAATAGGGAATTGACATTCTGCCATCACAAGATAACCGGTTTTATTTCCAACAATGATATACATTTCTTCATAAATGTTTTATTAGTTATATTTTAAAAACTGTGGTGAACCAGAGCTACTGTTCAGCTTCAGGAGCTGAGCTTAAGGCAGCACCTTGTTTTTTATTCACCTTCTTCTCCAGACACATGCAAGATACCATTTGACAGGTTCAAAGAGAGACAGCCTTACTCTTTAAAGCATTTTTTCTTACTTGGTGCAGAGGCATAGGATGATAGAAAAGCCCAGCAAATACAGGTACAGTACTTCACATAGAATTATCTGCAAATAACAACCCCCTGTCATGAGGGCTTCTCACTTAAAACTCGGAGATTATGTCAAAATCTGTCCCGTTTCTCAACATCATTGGCCTCTATTTTAGGTCAGCTCATTCTGCTGTACTGTTTAGTTGATGGAATTTAATTAGCTCATTAGGTTTTTGGTGTGCTCAGTAGGGCTGTAACAATTCTGAATCGTGGTTTTTTTAAGGCGTAGTACCACCACCTGCTGCCATGGGGCGAACATCCGAGCTTTCCCTTTTCCTTCATTAAACCCAACGCAGGTTGAACAAAGTGCCAAACATCAAAGGGCATGGGAAATGCTTCCGGAAAAAAACTTGAGTGACATCAGTATTTTTCGGTGACGTGCTGCACGGAGCCAAGTAAAGGACTACAGAATCGTCTCCTACTAACCAATTAGGCAATTAGCAATCAAATGGAGGATTCATTTACTCTCTAAGTTGAATGAGTTGAGCTGTTTATTAAGGCAGTATGTTTGATTGCTGCATTTTGAAATTTAAATGGCCATAGAACAGCACAGATTTGCATGAACATGAATGCCATTGCCACGCCATTTCGTGCGACAGTGATAATTGATATCTCACATTCGTCGGCTTTACATAATGTTTTCCACCTTGCGTATTTTTTAGACGCTTGAAATCCAGGGTGATCTGAAAACAAATCTCTTTATTTTTATTTTATCATTATAGATCTCCTAAAAATACTACAATGAGAGATGAAATGCAGAGTTGGGATGTGGCGATGTTGAACGAGGATTTTTTTAAAGTGTGATGAGACCACTTGCCGTCATGGGGTGTGTAGGCAGTTGCGTGTAATTTCTTGAAACGTACACACCTGAAGCAGCTTAAATGATTTAAAATGCTGCTGGGAAGAAGCCTGAGTTTAGATTTCGCTAATTGTAGGTGCTCCGCCCTTCCCTAAATCTGCTCCCGTGTACATAACAATAACAATCAAGCAATTTCAGTAGCCTATAACGATTAAGATGTGATGGTGAAAAGCAGACAAACCTAACTGGGCTACGGTGTAAGATTGAAAGAATGCCAATAATTTCAATATTTAGAAAAAAATCTTCCTCTGAATTACATCTCTAATTGTAGCATTTTAGGACATTATTAAAGACTAATTTAAAACAGATTTGTTATAAGATCGCCCTGGATTTTAAGAGTTTAAAAAATACACAAGGTGGAAAACATTCTGAAAAGCAGATGAAACGTGAATGTGAGATATGAATTATCACAGTCGCACGAAATGGCGTGGCAATGGCAATCGTGTTCATGCAAATCTGTGTTGTTCTATGGCCATTAATATTTCAAAATGCAGCAATCAAACATGCTGTCTTAATAAACAGCTCTACTCATTCAACTTTGAGGCCTATTTCTGGTGACCTACACAAGTAACCTTTGCCATACCTGTGTTACACGTGTTTCGCTCGAATTTCCGAGATCATAGCGTCATGTGACCAAAATTGTTCGAGAACGGTACAGTCAGAGTTCACGATCATAATCCCCACATCACCCAGCCAGGGTTTCTCAAGGAGTGACGTTACGCAGCTAAAACCTTGGCATTACTCGTGTCCGTGATCCTCCCATTCGGGCGCGGAGCTATGAAAACATGCGCGCGCAGGGGTCATTTTGGTTCACAATCTACTACTCCAGTAACGCGACTTGGTCGCCCGAAGTCGGCCAGAGAGTAAACGAATCCACCATTTGATTGCAAATCAAGCAAAGTAAACGGGAACAGGTTTACTTTTCTTAGAGTTGCCTAATTGGTTAATAGGAGATGATTCTGGTGTCCTTTACTTGGCTCCGTGCAGCATGTTGCAGCAGGTGGTGGTACTACTACGCCTTAAAAAAAACCGCGGTTCATAATTGTTACAGCCCTAGTGCTCAGCCCAATTTATGCCATTCAACTGAGGTGAAAAATGGCATGGTGGAAAATGTGTGCAGTCGATGCACTGTGTGTCATTAATTCATGTGTCACTGATATAGTTAATTATTTGGAGCCTTTTTCAATGTTCTGGCTGACAAACATTGTTCAACTTATGGGATACATCATATTGTGATTCTTGTCATGGGGGTCATTTTATATTTAATTGAGCATTTGCTTACACGAAAGCAGGTGTCTTAATAATGCCAATAGCTAAAATTACAAGCGAGTGGATACAATATTGTGTTTCACAAGATGTAATGAATTTCTCTGCAGTCTGAAAGCAAGCAAGTCGGGTCCCACTACAGATGCAACAGCCAATACAGTCTAGTCTCCCATCTCATTAACCAGCAGTGATGGAAATTTCATTAGGAAGCTTCATTTTGTTCCCTTTTTGATGTGATGCATCAACAACAGACAGATTCAAAATGTTGTCCCTCCGCTCTTGGTGGGTCTCATTTCTGCGACAGATAAAGTGGCAAACTAAATCTGTGCGAATTTGGTCCGTTTGTGTGAGGGGAGGAGGTGTTAGGGGTCAGACTGCTGCACGTATCTTGGGGGAAATGGTCTGAGAACAGCTCAGGTTTCAGGTTCGTTAGATAAGAGCCTAACGAAGAGAATAACAGCCCCAGAGCTGTCCATAGTGGGAATGGGACTGAGGAGCGTGCCATCATTATCCAATGGTTTTCTCCAGTGCTCTCTGGGTATGAATTACCGTTTAGCAGAAGTCCTCCCAGAGCACAAAGGCATGATCCGTCCTTTTAACGAGCTCATTACTCCTTCTTATTTTGTCCCACTGTATTGCTTGGAGTCTTTGGAGTGCGTGGTGGAGTGTGCATGCGCGTACGTGTGTGTGTGTGTGTGTGTGTGTGTGTGTGTGTTGTGTGTGTGTGTGTGTGAGTGGGGTTCATTTCAACGTGTTATCTCCCGCAATGCTGCATAAGGAGCTGTGATATTTTGACAGGATTTTAATGGGCACTGGAATGACTCTGTGTGTCTGTGTGTCCCTGGACTGACTTGCACATTGCAACTGAAAATCTATGTGCCTCATAGGACATTGATCGGTCAAGGGTTACCACTGGGAAAAAGATTATTATTCTCTGTATTTTAAATGTAGTGGGGACAACACATCAAGACATAACTTAAAATGATTTGAAAATGGCACTCTATCATTAGTATGTACAGTGCCGTGAAAAGTATTTGCCTCCTTCCTGATTTCTTATTTTTTTAACGAATTTGTCGCACTTAAATGTTTCAGATCATCAAACAAATTTTAATATTAACACGAAGATTGCCCGAGTAAATACAAAATGCAGTTTTTAAATGATGATTTCATTTACTGGGGGGAAAAAAGCTATCCAAACCTACCTGGCCCTATGTGAAAAAGTAATTCTCTCCCCCCCTCTTTGTTATGTCAAGAATTAACTGTGATTAACCACATTTCTTGAGTTCAATTTCACTAGCTGCGGCCAGGCCTGATTACTGCTAGACCTGTTGAATTAAGAAATCACTTAAAAAGAACCGGTCTGACAAAGTGAAGTAGGGTAAAAGATCTCAGAAAGCAACTAATCATGCCGTGATTCAAAGAAATTCAAGAACAGATGAGAAACAAAAGTCAACTAGAGAGTGTTTTTACTCGTAAAAACAGATGTCTCCCCCTTTTCCGCCACCTGATCTCTCAAGATATAAATATCGAAATACATAAAGAAAACTGAGAATAACTTACATATCTATCTAGGAACTTGACATAGGGAAGATTTATACCAAATTTTGTTGAAATTTGTTGAGTAGTTTGAAAGATATGCTCTGGAAACGAACCCCGCCCTTCAAAATGACTAAGTCCAAACTGTTGCCATGGAAACAGAAAAAATAAAATGAAAAAGATGTCAAACCCCCAAAAGGCACATCTACATGACATAGGGAAGCTTTTTACAAAATTTGGTTAAAATTGGTTGCATAATTTGAGAGTTCAGCTCCGGAAACGAACCCTACCCTTCAAAATGACTAAGTCCCAACTGTTGCCATGGAAACAGAAAAAAATAAAAATGAAAAAGAGCTCAAACCCCCAAAAGGCACATCTACATGACATAGGGAAGGTTCATTCCAAATTTGGTTGAAATCGGACCAGTAGTTTTAGAGTTCTGCTCCGGAAACGATGGGAACGCCAACGCCGACGCCGACGCCAACGCCAACGGGAACTCACCCGAAAACAATATGTCTCCCGACCCTTCAGGGGGAGACATAATGACATCTATCAGTCTGGATAGGGTTAAAAAGCCATTTTTAAGGCTTTGGGACTCCACTGAACCATGGTGAGAACCATTATCCACAAATGGAGAAAACTTGGAAAAGTGGTGAACCTTCCCAGGAGTGGCCAGCCTACCAAAATTACTCAAAGAGCGCATCGACAACTCATACAGGAGGTCACAAAAGAACCCAGAAAAATGTCTAAAGAACTGCAGGCCTCACTTGCCTCAGTTAAAATGAGTGTTCACAATTCAACACTAAGAAAGAGACTGGGCAAAAATGGCATCCATGGGAGAGTTCCGAGGCAAAAACCACAGCTGACCAAAAAGAACAAAACGGCTCGTCTCACATTTGCCAAAAAACATCTTGATGATTCCCAAGACTTTTGGGAAAATATTCTGTGGACTGACGAGACAAAAGTTGAACTTTTTGGAAGTTGTGCGTCCCATTACATCTGGAGTAAAACTAACACTGCATTTCATAAAAAGAACATCATATCAACAATCAAATGTGGGGGGCGCCCCAGTGGCTCATCGGTCTAAGCGTGCACACCATAAAGGCTGTGGCCTTCCTGCAGCGACTCGGCTCGACTCCGGCTCGGGTCATTTGCCGCATGTCTTCCCCATTCTTCTCCCCGACTTTCCTGTCTCTCTCCACTGTGTGACTATCAAATAAAGGAGAAAATCCCAAAAAAAATCTTTAAAATAAAAAAAAAAAAAAAAAAACAGTCAAATGTGGTGGTGGTAGTGTGATGCGCTAGGGCTGCTTTGCTGCTTCAGGACATGGACGACTTGCCATAATTGATGGAACCATGAATTCAGCTCTCTACCAGAAAAATCTGAAGGAGAATATCCGACCATCAGTTTGTGACCTCAAACTCAAGCGCACTTGGGTTATGCAGCAGGACAATGATCCAAAACACACCAGCGAGTCCACCTCTGAATGGCTTAAAAAAAAAAAAAAAAATGAAGGTTTTGGTATGGCCTAGTCAACGTCCGGACTTAAATCCAATTGAGATGCTGTGGCATGACCTTAAACAGGCTATTCATGCATGAAAACCCTCCAATGTGGCTGAATTAAAACAATTTTGCAAAGAAAAGTGGGCCAAAATTCCTCCACAGCAATGTGAAAGACTCATTGCCAGTTATCGCAAACGCCTTGATTGCAGTTGTTGTCGCCGAGGGTGGCAGAACCAGTTATTAAGTTTAGGGGGCAATTACTTTTTCACATCGGGCCAGGTAGGTTTGGATAACTTTTCTCCCTGAATAAATAAAATCATCATTTAAAAATTGCATTTTGTATTTACTTGGGTAATCTTTGTCTAATGTTAAAATTTGTTTGATGATTTGACACATTTAAGTGTGACAAATATGCAAAAAAAATAAGAAATCAGGAAGGGGACAAATACTTTTTCATGGCACTGTAGATTAGAGGTGCATTGCGCAGATTTAGAAAGGAAAACTAGAGGAACTTTGTGCTCGCATTTATTTGTTAAAGTACTTCTGAAAGTACTTCTAATTTCTGTCAGTCTTTACTTCCGTGCAGTAGCAGAGTCAATATCATGAACACTGGTCAAAAGCGAGGACACTGAATAGTGAAATTGTACTTTCTATATTTGCAGGCAAAGGTGCCAATATGAAATAAAGAGTGAATTAGGGAAAGTATTAGTGGGGAAAAAAATATTGAAAAACTCAATCAGGAAATATGGAAATCCATTTTATTTTAGAACATTCTCCCAGCTGTAAGCAACAGCAATATGGATTTTACCGGAACAGGGAAATATCCTGAGCTGGAGGATATTTTGATACGCTGAAACCTAGCTGGGGTAG
Organism: Gymnothorax javanicus; assembly: GCA_029692085.1. Lineage (NCBI taxonomy): Eukaryota > Metazoa > Chordata > Actinopteri > Anguilliformes > Muraenidae > Gymnothorax > Gymnothorax javanicus. The sequence goes on along the minus strand of CM056207.1, from coordinate 19,751,607 downwards.
TTCTTCCCTAAAAGGCCTTCAGCGAGCTATTCATTTTTTATGCTGTGAGAGCCAGGGGTCGGTCTCGTTTATTCACACTTGGAAGCTGAGAAAATGCATTATTAAAGGTAGAGGTCTTCCTCCTTGCGGTCATTAGGGGATATTACTGCTGACACAGGTTAAATGGGCGATGTGAAGGAAGATTGGCATTTGCTCTCACATTACCTCACAACCATTGTGCACTTAGCACCACTCCTTCCAAAAAGAACCACTTAAACGTTAGGCCATATAGAGGCCAAATTCACAGGAGACCACACACAAATGGCGATAACACACCAAAGGTTGGATGTCAACCACCGTAAAAAAGAAATGAAGAAGTGAAGCCCGGACACCAACAGTAGAGCTTTGACCAGCACGGGCAGGATGTGGGTCCTCCAGGAAACAGTACTTAGTAGAAGGCAATTACTCACTGCTATCTTTCAATAAATAGCTTGATGGGTGTGTGGATCAATGCACTACATGTAACTCGATGAGTGGCAATGACCTAATGGCCACATATCTGTACAGGCAGAGTGCACACAGCCAAGTCTGTGTCAGTGAGTTATTATTCAGAATTTTTTTTTTTTTTTTTTGTCCAAGACCAGCATCATTGACATCATTGTTTTTCTGGAAGAATTGTGTCTACCTGATCATTTAATGCCTCCTTCTTTGAGTAATCCCATAACTTTTGGTTACTACCTGAATTCTTTTGGAGTTTGGAATTGATCCTGATTTAATTTCAGGACCCAGGGATGTAAAGACTTTCCTCTCTGCAAATTTACACAAAACCCAAAGACACGCATGCCCAAGGATACACTGCGAAACAGAGTACATTCCCACCAAAAATATTTCTTCCTTAGAGATGACATATCCCCCAACCCCCGCAATGTAATCTCAGAAATCCCTAAATATCAAAAGGCGCCAGTCTGGGACCTGATTAATATGCACAGCAAGTTTCGTTAAAACGCATTGAACGGTGTTTAAGCCCTGCTCCAGAAATAAAATGACCGCGGACAGAGAAACGGACAGAAAGACGACCACACTGACGACCATATCTTCCTGCATTATATGCTGGGGGGATTTTAGCTAATTAATAATGCTGTACGAAAATGTACGCCAATAACAAAACAGCACAAACGGCACTCCGGGTCATGTAGTAGGAAATGACATCACGTGCCAGTGTTCTCTCCCAGCTAAATGGACCTTTCAGATGCCAGCAGTGTGAAAGCTTAAATATGACACAAAGCCTTCTGATTTCATCAGTGCGAGGTGACGGCTGTGTTCTGCGTGAACTGGGCCTCTCTCCGGGTTTTTATCACTTCTCAAGTCAGATTGGAAGTGACAGGCCATTCAAGCGGAGGTGTTTCACAATTCTCATCACCTCCGGGCAGGGCGTTCGGGGGAGCTGTCGGCCTGATTACGCTTTAGCTTGCAGGACCGGCCACATCGGGGCAAGGGCTGTCCTGTACAACACAACATACCCCAGCAGGCTTAAAGAGATAAGCCAGTGCTCGGAGGCTGTCTGGAGCTTGCTTCCCCATACAGAGACATCCTGCGCTGCCCTCTGTGCTACCCTCTTGATTACATTACTCGTCTGATTAATCAAATTACCGACGTTACATGAAAAATTGATTTTCGGCTCAAAAGGGAGCATAGGTACATTATCGGATTTGGCTCCCCCTTGACATTTCAAATTACACATTCATCAGTGCATTGGCCGTGCCTAATTCGAAAGTCACTTTCTCAAATGAAGTAAGTCTGCGGTTGCCACCGTGCGAGCTCGAAAGACTCAATCACGTAAACACGTTTATACATCATGTTCATCTGTCACCCGAGCACTGATTTCGTCCTTATTTCCCCAGGTGTGAAGCTGAGGATGTCTCCCAGGCAGACAACGATGAAGGTGAGTGACAAGCCCGTCCATCACTCACAGAGTCCGTGTCAGGAAATATTGATACATAGCAATCGCCCGAGAAACAGATAGGTATCTGCTGAGTGAAGTATCCTCGGGGATATAAAATTGAGCACGTTGCAGTAACTTTCTAGATAACCGCACTAGAGCTTTCGGAATCCGCTCCGTATTATAAACAGTCAGGCCATCTGGACGGACAGGAGCGTCAAAGGGAGACCTGGAATCACTATGCTTGGCACGCCGCTGGAGATGTTGATATGTGCCGCGCACATCTGCTGCACTGAACTGAACTGAACTCACTCCCTACCAGGAATTGGTCAGAGGGAGTTCAAAGGAGGCCTCATTGCCTCCAGGAGACAGTGGAGATCAGAGGGCTGCAACACACCTGAAGTGACATAAATTGTCAGTTACGGCGCACTGAGGTGCTGCATGCCATTCTCTCTCGATTCACAATTAACATTCTGTTTTGAGAGTCTGAATCACATTCACTGGGCAGCACTTTGGGTTAATTTATTCTCATTCCAAAATTCTCATTTTGATCAAACCACGAACACTGCAGCAAAAACATAGAACACCAATCCTTAACATATTTTCTCAATGTTATCATTTTGAGCTTTTTATTTTTTCTTCCCTTAAAACACATTGATGAGTATAGGGTGACTAATAGCTTTAAACCCCTCATGATGAATATCTTCATCATACTTGAATTTATCTGGAGTCCGTGTTTACAACAGCACAGAAACTTTTAATTCTGTGAAAGTACTGTAGTGCCATCTCCTGGTGTACTGGAGTACCCCGATAAATCTTATATTGTCATGTTTATTCCAGCCAGTCATTCTGAGCTGGGTGTTGTTAGTCCCTTGAATTATCAAATGCGAGATGAATATTCGATTTGATCTGCAATATTTTCATGTACGCTTTCTTGCTCCCTTTACAAGAACATACATCAAAAATAAAGGTGACAATTGATCTCATGAAAATACATATGAGATCAAAGACATCTGACACCACGGAAGAAAAGGCAAAAAATAATTACTGGGAACTGACTCATCAATAGTTTACAATTCCAGTTCATAAAAGTTTGTCCAAAGAATGTTAATGAAAGCCTGTTTAGAGTGCATTCGTGCGCTATGGCTGATACCCATCCCATGTTTTTCAGGGCCAGTGCAGTCGCGGTGGAACTGGTGGGAGTGGTGACCCAGGTGGGACTGGACGGCAGGATGGACAGGAGCTCTCCAGTACCATCGCCCCAATGCAATCCCCTGCTTCCCAGTGGCCGCAGCAGTCTAGCACCCCCGGCTCCTGGGAGCTGGACCTGGGAGCTGCCCGCATCACCAAGAGGCATCGAAAGCTACTACTGAAGAACCCAGCGTCCACCATCCGGGCCTTCAACTCCTCCACCGGTCTGCCCAAGAGCAGCTGGGAGAGGCTGTCCCAGATTCAGGAGGCTCGCAAGCGGCTGGTCAGGGAAGTGTGCGCCAAGTACAAGAGCAGCTCCAAGCGGCCGGTCACGCCGCACCTTGTGTCGCGCATTTTCGTGGAGGACAAGTACAAGCTGCTGTACTGCGAGGTGCCAAAGGCCGGCTGCTCTAACTGGAAGAGGGTCCTGATGGTGCTAGGGGGCATGGCGGCTTCCACCGGCGAGATCAAACACGACGCCGTACACTACGGCAACCACCTCAAGAGGCTGGACAGCTTCGATCACCAGGGCATTGCCCAGCGGCTGCAGATCTACACCAAAGTTCTGTTTGTGCGGGAGCCTTTCGAGAGGCTGGTTTCGGCCTTTCGGGACAAGTTTGAGAACCCAAACACTTACTACCACCCAGTGTTTGGGAAACCCATCATCTCTAAATACCGGGCGAATGCCTCCCTCGCTGCCCTCAGGACAGGTGCGGGCGTGACATTTAAGGAGTTCATGCAGTACCTCCTGGACGTGCACCGGCCTGTGGGAATGGACATCCACTGGGAGCGCGTTAACCAGCTGTGCAGCCCCTGTCTGCTGGACTACGACTTTATTGGGAAGTTCGAGAACATGGAGGAGGAGGCCAACTTCCTCCTGCAAAGGACCAGAGCCCCCCAAAACCTCACCTTTCCCAAATTCAAGGACAGGCACCCCCAGGCAGAGCGCACCTCTGTCCGCATCACCCAGCAGTACTTTGCACAGCTGAACTCCACTGAGAGGCAGAGGGCCTATGACTTCTACTACATGGACTACCTGATGTTCAACTACTCCAAACCTTTTAAAGATCTGTACTGAGGCTGAACAATTTTCCAAAGCAGAGATTTGGTATAAAGGTCAGCAGTGGGAAGTCTGAATTGCGGTAGCTAACCTGAAACAACCTCTCTAGGAACAAGTTTCTCCTGAAATAAAACTACCAAAATGTCCTTCTAGACGAGGGGCAACTGAGTATTACTCACAGATCCAAAAAAAAAAAAAAAAAAAAACTTTCAGAGGAAATAAAGCAGGGATAGAAATTGTCAATGACGTTGCTTTGCAAACCTAAAACAGATTCCCATTACAAACCAAATATTTAACTACATATGAGTTGTCCACTCAATACACTTTAAAAATACAACATGTATCAAATTCTCAAGAAATGTTTCAATAAATGCATACAGTAAAATACATAAAAAATAAGATTAATACTTCTAACATAATTTAATGGGAAATGTACTGTTATATTACAATATGCTCCTTAAAGTCTGGACTTTGTTACTTCAGCTAGTGCACTTCCTTTGCAATGAATGCTTAAAACATGTCAACAGCATTACTGTTGGCATGGTTCACAAGATACATATTCATAAAATGCACCAGACATAGACAAGGTGATGTACAATCTGGCTAATGTTTAATTTCCTTCCAATACTGAATAAACCATTTCCCAGCCTTGCGCTAGGGTAAACCATGACCAGCTTGATCCCTGAGCCCAAAAGCTAAGCTTGATTCTCTGAAAACATATTCTCAATCAAGTGTGACTGTATCAAGGATCCCATATTTCAAAGAGTAAACCATGTTTAAAATGCCAGAAGTACCTGTAGAATAGTATTCAGCATAATCAAAGCCTTCGGTGGAGAATTTATTATGTCCTAAAAATCATTGGGTGCCCTATTGCACATATTACTTGGCACCACCTGCCAGACATTGTAAGACTATTTTACTGAATTGTTAGCAAATATTGACTGAGGACACACACAACTTCCAATCACCTGATCCGTATCATGCACCTAATACAGACACCCTGCTCAAATAAATATTAACTTCAAAACCAAGAAAACCCACAGAAACCTTCAGACTGACAGCAAATCTGCTGTGACACCCATTCATTTGCAGTGTATACAGGTAATGAGGAATGAATTACAAAAAAAAAAAAAAAAAAAAAACGCAGCTCTGTACCATGGTAACATCTTTCAAATGTGAAACCTAATGAGGCAAAATGAGTAAATAAGACTCAACATCTGGTAAAAGAATAAAGCTTAACATCAGCATGTCCTGATAAGTATTGGCCCAATGGCTGTACTTGCTCTGTGGTTCCGTGGTGTAGACAAGCAGTATCTGCTTAGCATGTAAATAACATATTTATATATATATATTATTTTTTTGGTGGGGAGAATTTGGAAGTGTGGCTTATAGAAGTTGCAGTCAGAGGGCTGTAGGTTTTATTCCAGGGCAAAATATTTTATCATTGTACAACTAAGCAAGGTGCTTCAGTATATATATCCAGCTGCTTACATGGGTAATCAAGTATGACCAATATAATGAGCTATGCTTATTACCCCGTATTCAGGTGTTTCTGTCAAGCTAGTAAACACAATGGAATTAAATCATAACCTCCTCTAAATTAGACTCATCACAGACTTGAGAAGGAGAGATCTTAGCACTAAGGAACTTTTATCATTGACAGCCTCACCAAAATAGAACAGAGAAGAGAAACCTAAATAATATGATGACAGGTGTCTCTTTTCACTGTGTGTCTGACCGACCCAAAGAGAGCATCAAGTTTTTTGTCAATCAACGGTGAAAAAAAAAGAATGTCAGTAATGCAAAGAAAACTTATCATTTGCAATTTCAGCGCTGATATATTTTTAACAAATGGGTAGACAAAACAGTATGTCAAACACAAGTCATGTATAAGGGGAAATGTTGTATTGAAGTATGTCCATGTGGTGGATTTTGCAGTACACGGATCTGCTGTTAGTTGTTTAAATGTTCTGGCTTTGTTGGTTGTAGTTCTGGTACAGTGATATGGAAAATGGGCACCTTAACCTGACTTTAGACCTGCAGGCACTGACCTTAGCCGCCAGTGCAGGATACACATTGTATGGGTCTATGCTACAATGCAGATATATGTAAGCTGTAACCAGTGAATGTATAACTGTTTTAATGTCAGTGCACAAGTGTAAAAAAACCTAATCTCAAACCTATTGCCTTATTTACACTGCCTATTAGCAGGTATATTTAAATGCTGAAGTATGGGAACAGATTACTAATTTGTTGCTAATCCTCTGTACTCATTACATTTATTTTTCTTCCAAATCAAATATTGACTGTACTAATTATATTTGTTTTAAATACTGAAGATGTCTGCATTAATTTCATGAGGGATTTGTTTGAACACATTGAAATTCAGTATATTGGCAATCTATGAGTCTGCGTTTTTCTTGTCACCATAAGTACTGGGACAAACTACACAAATGCTGTCAGTGGATACAATGGGGTCCAGAAAATCAACTGGAAAACTACTCCCAGCTCCAAGAATGCTCACAGAAAATTTTAGCAGAGTCATTTCAAGACTTATTGCAATTTGTAAAAAAAAAAAAAAAAATGAGCACTGGCGCTACAGGACACATTACGGAACTACCACAATCAATAACTTCCACCTCTATACATCAGGAAAGGTAAAAGCAGATTTGACATGATTCCCATTAAAGCTATTTGAGTACTTCAGATTTTTTTTAAATTAAGTTTGGCCCGGTGGTGGCCCTACAGCAAAGGTCAGAGGGCGACCAACATCAATAACAGCCTTTCTCTACGCACTAGTAATGATCACAGGAAGTGCAACTCGATTCCCAGGAAAACTGTTCGAGTTACTGCATTTGAAATGATGAAGTTTCATCTGGCAGGGGCCCCAGAGGAGAGGTCCTGAGGTCACACAACAAAATAAAATAAAATAGGGTTCGCTCTCTTCACAACAGGAATGAGAACAAAAACTTTCATACCGTTCCTATAAAAACTATCAAGTTATTGAAGTTTTGACAGCAAAGGTCATAGGGTGAGTACCATTGATAACAAGCCTTTTTTCTGCACCAAAAATGATCACAAGAAGTGTGGCATAATTCCCATTAAAACAGTTTGAATTATTGCATTTGGGCATATAAAGTTTGTCCTGGTGGTGGCCCCACAGGGACTCTCGTAGGGTAACACAAAACTACAGTTTATGGCCTCTGTCCGCCAGGAATAAACACAAGAAGTCCCATGCCATTCCTACTGACACTACCAAGTAATTGCAGTTTTTAAGAAATTAAAAGTTTGGCCTAGTAGTGGTGCAACAAAGGTGATAAGGTGAGTATCATCGATAACAAGCCTTTTTTTCTGTCCCAGAAACAATCACAAGACGTGTGACATGATTTCCGTCAAAATTGTTTGAGTATTTGTATTTGGAGCCATAAGGCACTCGTAGAGCACATACCTCCGGCATCAGGTTTTGATCATATGGGTGACGAGTGTCCACTTCCTAATGCTGTACAAAAATGGAGCCTAAACATCCATCATAAAAATGCTGCCATCTTGCACATTTGGAGCCAGAGTGTGCACAGTAGTGATCGTGGGGTTGAGCCGCAGTATCGAGGTCGCATCCACACATCCGCCCCATGCAGTCGCACTCGCATCCCCTGAACTTTTTACGTAGCCTAATAGGCTGCTTCAGCCTTAGCGGTGAATGCTGCTTGTTGTACACAGACAAGAGACCAGTTCTACTATGATTGAAAGCTTGTTAAAGGGTTTGCTAGTTTGCATCTTTTAGAGTTGTATGAGGCTAAAACACATTTTTTTGCTTTCCTCGTCCTTAGCAGTACATTGCTTAGCTCCCATGACAATGTCCAGTGCTCCTGCCTGCCTCAAAAAACTTGTGCCGACTGCCATCTGCTAGCTCGGTAGCTAATACATTGACTAAGTTCCTCATACAACCCCACTTCAAAAAATCCGACCCAGCCCTTTATAATAAGGTAGCTAAATACAGTCCAAGGGTAAATAGACTTCCCAGTCATGTGTTTTAACATTAGTTTTAACTACTCAGCTAGCAAACTAGGTGGCCTATTGCTAAAATTGTATGTGCTAGCGTTAGTTAGCTAGCAAAATTCACTGATCGGTGACTTCAGTTAGCAATAAAAATCGATGGTAAAAAGCAATTTGCTTTGAATATAGCATCACTGCTAACAATACATTACGCTATGTCCAGAGAAATGAGATTTTAACCAATGATTTCTATTGCTATCTATGGCTGCTTGCTAGAGAATCTTGCTAAACTTCCTAGCTAGCTAACTGGTTTTACTTTTCAGCAGTAGCACCACTGCTAACAGTATATGACGCTATGTTCAGAGCAATGACCTTTCTACAGTCAATTTTTGGTGGACTGCCGAAATAACTTCGTTATATTCAGTTAAACTGAGACCTAGCAATTAATCATTGTGTAATGTTAACATTATTTATCATATACTTCCTTATAAATACAGGGAATCTGCACCTGTGATACAAGCACAAGGCACGAGGCTGTATAAGCCGTGTTTCAAGCTTCGACCAGTATCAGCCCTCAAGCTAAAGCTCTCGGGCTGATACCGGGGTCTCGGGTTGATACAGCATGTGATATGAAAATGCCCATATGATATTCTCTATTTGTCACACTCTTGCTCCATACAATATATCAGCAGGCAACTACTTCTCACACAGTTAAAGCGGGGGCACACTAGATGAGGAGCAGACTAAGCGCTGTACTGCATTTGTTATGCTTTGAATCAGCTCCTGTCCATGTGCCGTCCACTAACAAGGGGGCGGGGGCACCTGTAGCCTATACTGCAGGTCATCCATAGTTTTGATTCTGTAGCGCATACAATCAGCTGCAGAATCCGGATCTGCATCCGGATTGGTCTGGAAATATAATCACCTCTTCCCATTCCTAAAGTCCAACCTCCCATAAAATTTTGTGGTGATCCATAGAATATTTTTTGAGTAATCCAGCTGACAATCACATACAAACACACACGCACGCATGCAAGTGATCACAATACCTCCTGGTGGAGGTAAATATAAACATTGACCCGGAGATGGCACTACAGTAAAGGTCTTATCACAAAAACAATAGGTTTTGTCCTCCATGCACCAGGAATCAACACAAGTGTCATGTGATTCTCATTAAAAAGTCAAATTATTGCAGTTTTTAAAAATTTATAGTTAACCCCGGTGGAGCCTCAGTAAAGCTCATAGGGTGACCAACATTAATAACATGCCTCTCTCGGCCCCTGTAACAATCACAAGACGAGTGACATTATTCCCACCAAAACCGGTTGCCTTATTCAATTTGGAAAAATAAAATTTGACCTGGTGGTGGCACTACAGGAAAGGTTGTAGGGTCACCTAAAACTATAGGAATCATCCTCTATGCACCAGAAATGAACCAAAAAATTTTAATGCAATATCGATAAAAACTATTCAAGTTATTGCGCTAACATGAAGGATCTGCAGGGGCGATAACAGCGGCTAGTGCGAGTCCATAATACCCCAGAACACTTTGTTTCGGGGATATAATTACGCTCGGACTAATCTGGGAAGATCAAGATTACATTTGAAGACTGATTTGAGCCTGTGATTAACAGACATCACTAAATTCATAATATTACTATTTCCGGCAAAGCTATTGCTCTCATTAGGTCATGAAAGTGTTTCATGCTAGTGTTTCATTCCTTTTGTGGAGTGAGACAGCATGCTCAAGAGGGTTCATACCCAACAACTGACAAGGTCACAACAAAAACTTTCTCCTTCTCTTCCAGATAAGTTCCAATGTTATATTTATCGGATTTTCAGTCATTCCTGCACAGGAAACTTCCCTCTAACGAGCAACAGACTTTAAGCTGTCATTCTTTTGCTGACATCATTAGTTTCAACATCAATATAGGCCAGTGAGACAGCTCCAGATGCAGCCATATGGACCCAAGCCATCGCAGTGTCTTTGCACTCTTCAGAGATGAAGCAGTCAGCCTGGGGTCCAAGGCAGCCCCTCTCCTTCTCTGTCATGTCACTTTCCATCTGTCTGCTGATTTATCTTTACCAGAGCGATCCATAAGGCAGACTCGTATTTTTACTTGCGAAAAAAACTTGTTTTTACAAGTATATTGATTATCATGTCTGCCTGTCTGTTTGTTTGTTTGTGTTCACTCTAGCATCCACAGTTTTTGAGATATCTACTTGAAATTTATACCACAAGAATCCATATGTTCACAGAAGGAGGGCTTTAAATTTGGAATGTCAAGATCAAAGGTCAAGGTCATCAAAGAGGTCAGAAACATCTTGGCCAATATCTCGCTTCAGAAAAGTGATAGAGGAATGGGACATGCCAAAATGTTCAGTCTTGCTTGGTGCTGCTCTAAAAGCGATTTCATTATAATTTTTGGTTTGTTACTACTGCCAGGGAGGTTATGTTTCTGCCAACGTTGGTTTGTCTGTCTGTTTGTCTGTCTGTCTGTTTGTGTACAAGATAACTCAAAAAGTGATGAACAGATTTCTCTGAAATTTTATGGATGGGTTGCCATTACATCAGGGATGGACCCTATCGATTTTGACTGCAATCGGTTGAATAATATGGCCGCCATGGCAGCCATCTTGAAATCCTATGATGTGATAACTGAACTTCGCTCCCAGTGATATCACTCAAATTTTGTGGGTTGATTGGTCTCGCATCAGGGATGGAACGAATCCTTAAATTTTTTAAGAGTCATGTTCACACAGCAAGATTTCGACTGTGCTGCCTTGGCAGAGCTTTGCACTCTTGGAGTGGCTCTAGTTTTCTTTTATTCAAATTTCTGTATTGCATTTCTATTCTGGGTGCTGTTGAGGGGATAAATGTGGATGTGTGGCCTTTCAAACTCTTAGTCCCAGTGTCCTGTGGTATATTTCTCATGAAAAATGGAGTTCATTAGCAGTTAGTCCGACTTCCAATTTAACATTTCATTCAGTCATAAAATTAACTTTCATAAACAATAAGAATAATCCTCCGGTCCTCACTACCTTATGTCTGCTACGGACAACTTAACTACATGTGTATCTTCCAATTGTATTTTCTTCTCTCCAGGATACTCTATATGGTTGACTTTGGAATACAATTCCTGCTTGAACCGCATTAAATAAATTTAGACAATGTGCATTTTGTCATGTGGTCATGGCTTGATTTGAAATTACAAATTTGACAAGTACAGAGGAATATTTTCCATTTTGTCATGACTGTCCCAATGCTTTTGCATCAAGAGGGCATTAATCAAGTGGTTGAATTATTCCACTGATGGTCTGTAAATAAATGTTTTCAATTGCCTTTAGATTTTCTTTAGTATTTTGTCATATATGAAGGAACCCAAATTTCAAGGAGCAGCAGTGAAGAAAACTGAACTACCAATCAAATTGAATGATGATAATAATGATGTACAATGAAGTATAAAAATTAACACACAATAAACCTGCAAGACAAAATCTTCAATGAGTCGACATGCTTGGGTGGTCAGTCAACATGTAATATGATGTTTTCCCAAGGGGTCTAGGATTCAATGTGTGAGTCATTAGTTTTATTTACAAACTTACTGGTTCATTAAAACATTTTTATTTTACAACTACGAGAAACTATAAAATATATAATTTGACATGAGAGGTAAAAAGACTTGTAAGACACGAGGTAAGACTAGGCAAGACACAAATGAACATTTGAACATTGCCAAATATTCGTTATCAGGCATAGTACATTATGTATCGTTATCCAGTTTGAATGAAATTAGAGTTCAAAATGTAACAGCAATGATTTCGACCTTTGAACACTTGGATTAAAATTATATCATAAAATTTGAGAATTTTGATGGTAATACATGTCATTACATCAAGTCGTACATTTCAAGGAACCGAAAGTAATTGAACAACTGCTCAGCTATTTCATCCCCTCATTAGTTAATTCACAAGTTAGCAGATAAATGACCAGGAGCTGATTTAAAGCATAGAATTTGCATTTGAAATCTATTACTGTTGACTCACAATACGAAGTCCAAAAAGCTGTCAATGCCTGTTAAGCAAGCTGAAAACTCAAAATGAAGCCATCTGAGAAATGGGTAAAACATTAGCTGTAGCCAAGTCAGCTAAAAAAGAAAAAAATGCACTTTTATATGTTATAACAAGACAAGCACTGGTAGGCCTCAAATACAAACATTTTGTCAAACAAGAAAGATTGGTACTTCACAAAACAGATGGAAAAAGACATGTAGCATATGCAAAAGCAACCCAAGACTTTAAGGCAATGTTCTACAGTTGCTGTGTCAATTACATTACCTCAATCCAAATAAAAATACATTCAACTGGCTAAAGGCAAAATTGAGGGCAAAACACCGCAAGAACAAGCAGGAGATGAAGACAACGGCAGAGACGGCCTAGCAGAGGATCATCTGTGAAGAAACCCAGCATCTGGTCATGTTTATAGGCCTCGGAATTCAGGCTGTCATTTGCTGCAAATGATTTGCAATGAAATATTAAAAAGACAATGTTAGTTTCCCCAGTTACTTCTCAGCCATTCCATGTAAATGGATACATCATAATAAAAATATAAAGTTTGCAACTGTGCCCTTTATTGTTAGTTTTTGGGAAGAGGGGTATCTAAATGACATAAAACTCAAATACTGCAAAGCTCCCTTTACTAGTTATCCCAGGGCACACATTGAACAATTCATGATTTTTGGTTCCCCCAAAAGACAAAAGAGGGCACTTTGAGACAATGGAAAATTCCACTGCAAGTATTGCATCACCCATACTCTCTGTAAAGTTATAAAATAGCTCATACTTCAAGCATGAAGAAGCACACAGAATGTGCCTCTCATCACTATCGAAATTTTAGATTTCAACAATTGAAAAGTACCTCGGTGAGTGTCAAGGGAGTCACAAAATTAAGTATCAATGTTTATGTCTACACTTTAGCACCAACTTTCAGAAAAAGCAGGTTGTAGTATGTTGGTAACCTCACAGTATAAAAGCTCAAAAGTAGTGAAAATATCATGCAAGTCATTAGCCTGGCTGGGAAAAACTACCTCTTAAATGTCAAGCGAGTCACACCATTTACCCTTGTCACGCGAGTCACACTATTTCATGAGTCCTTTTGATGAAGCACAAGGCATTATTTCTTTATGTCATTATTTGTTCTATGTTTTCATGCAAAATCAAATTGATCTTCATCTAATTGCATACATTTGTCTTGTCACACTTTCCTATGAATCAATCCAGTGCCATGCAGACGGAGGCCTATACAGGATGGACTGAAAAAGCGTCCCTGCGTCTTTGCCGGGGGATCAGGTTTTATGATGTACAAGTCTGTCAAATTAGGAATGGCAGCAGTGAAGGTGAAAAACCCCAATATGCACAATTATCTGGGAAGTGGGTCGCTTACAAAATTTGCATTAAATGGTTGGGTAATATCCATAAGATCAGGATCGAATGGCCGTGGTCTTGATCAACTGGCTGTGGTGAATTGAACATACCAGTCTTGTTATTCACTAGTCAGTTGCATTTTATAACCTGGTTCCCTTTGGTTTTGAACATGCTGAAGGGACACTTTTTTGGCCCACTTATTGAATGGAAAACTTTTGCCGAACTTGTGAAGAAGAATTAAGGCTTTTTTGGTATAGACATGCATTTTTCATTCTCAGTTTTTTGATGTAATTCTTGTTAGTTGTGATTCAGTACTTATTCAAATAATCCCAAATATATTTCAAGACTGTTATAGTGAAGGGACTGTGACACAAAGGACTTATAAATGCAGCCATTCAATTTCAAGCAGTGTTCTTGAAAGGCTTGAGATGTGTGCAGGCTGCTACAGGCATGACGTGTTTCACCCAGGGCCAGCTGCAGCCTGCTTAGACTGGGGGTGCAATGAAAATTGCTGGGGGGTAGAGACGTTTTCATTTTGTTGATCTGGGGGAGATTGCGTTTTATTTCCTTGATGCTTCTCATTGAATTCACATTGCGCGAATATATAAAATACGCGAAAATATACGTTAGTGACTCAGAAGCCGCTGGGGGGGCCCGGTAAAAATCTGGGGGGGCATAGCCCACCCCTGCACCCCCCTAGATCCAGCCATGGTTCACCCTGCATGTCCTTGTTTCAAAGTCATTCTTTTTGTTATGTTCTACCTCACTAGCGTAAAAGTTTCACTAGTTTGAGATTGTAAGTAAGCGAACTGCTGTCAATAAATGACCATTGAATAGAAATCTCAGTTATAGTTTCATGTTTTCGGTGTGCAATTCAACCATATTAAGTTTTTACTTGAAACTACAAAAGTTTTTTCTACTGCGTCACGCGAGTCACATTTATTCGCACCCCTGACTGTGACACTATGACTAATTCAGTTGGAATAAGTTTATCATGTGATACAAGTGTCTATTAGGTACCAACATCACAAGGAACAGTTGAGATATAGGCCGTGACTTTCTGTGAAACTGGGCAATACTCAGCAGGAGTAGTAATACTTGAAAAGAAGCCAATCACGCGAGTCACTTTTTTAAGTGATTACTTCTCGCCAAACATCTACAACAGACCAACTTTCTTCACATCGAGTATTAGAGGACTAATGACAAAATAACTATTCAATGTTCATCGACTCTTGCTGCCATCTTATGAAAATTCACAAGCTGTTTTATCAGAAAATCTAGTAAAAGTGTCACGCGAGTCACAATGGAATGGCTGTTCTGAGCCCCTAAAATGGGGGAAGGGGCACATGTGGAAATGGTTGTAATACTACATGATTTGTACACTATTTCTAACAAAACCCCCATGTGAAAGTGTCAGTGTCCGAGTACTTATGGACTTGACTGTATAGTGCAAATTATTAATGTGATAAATACAGTGGGCTCCATAGTAATTGGATTCCATGACTGAAAATGAACTAAACAACTACTTCAAAAAATAAATAGGAATATAGCATAGCAATACACTAACAATGCCAACATGTACGACATACAATACTTCTGTTAATGTTTCAAAGCAACCAGCCAAAAGTAGTCATTCGTTCAGTTAAAAACATCTGCTTGAAATCAAAGTTTCACAATGAATGATTTAGTGCTTGGTGCAACCATTTCTGGCAAGGATAACAGCATGGAGTCTTTGCCTGTACTGCTTGACGATGTTAAGGGGCACATTTGGAGGGATTTCGAAAATTCCTCACTTCAGATCCGTCTCATTCCTGGGTTTGTGCTCATCAACTTCCCATTCCAGTTCAGTCCACAGGTTGTTTTATCACATTGAGGTCAGGTGACGAGATGCCTAATGCAGAACACTGATTTTGTTGTCCCAAAACCGTTTCTGTGAGGTTTTTCAGGTGTGCTTTGGGTCATTGTTCTGCTGAAAGGTCCACTTGAGGCCACTTCTCAGCCTCCTGGCAGAGACAGCAAAATTGCCAAAATTGCCTGATACTTAGTGGAATCCATTAAGCCATTGATCTTAACCAGTGCCCGAGGACCTCTAAAATGCATACAGCCCCGTAACATCATTGATCCACGATCATATTTTGCAATGGGTATGAAGTACCTTCTCTGTCTGCAACCTTGTTTTGACACCAAACATCCATGTTGTATTAGAAAAACCGTTCAATTTAGATCTCATCTAATGACAACTTCATTTGGTTCATGCGGTCAGATGATTGTAGTCAATTGTGGAATTGTGATCAGATACCAATTTTGATCTGCGATATCGTTAGCATTTGCACTTCTCAAGTGCGTTTCAGTCGTCAGTTTAGGGCCCAGAATCTTCAGTTAGCCTAATATGAATGTCTTTGGACTGTGGGAGGAAAACAGAGGCCTCGCAGGAAGCTCACACACATACCGCAACAACTCACAAATTCCACACAGAAAAACCTCTATGATAAGCACAAGCATTAAGCATAACTTACAAATGCCATTATCTTTATGTCTGTTTTGCATTCTACTATTCTTTGCTTTGCAAATTTGGAACAAAGCAGGAATATGCCAAAAAATAACAAATGGATTTAATTACACCTGGTATGTCTTCAAATATTGAACAGTCAACTAAAGCTTTAAAAGCCATTGATAAAATGAAAAAAGTGGCAGAATTTGCAGTTTAACTGCAGCATTATTGGTGCGATGTACAGAAAACACAGGCACAACACACTAATTCTGATAATTACCCACAATATTAAGACTGTTCTGTACAGTGGTGTAATGGAACCTTTGCCCACTAGATGGTAGTGTCTCACAAGACTGTACTCACATTACATATTAGTCAGGCAAAGCCCTGGAATAAGTCTGAAGTCAAACCCAAGAACTTGAACAAATTTTACCTGTAATTACAGCCTTTCCCATGACTTCAAGAAACCAATGTTTCATATAAGCTAAATAAGACAATAAATTAGCTTTGAACATGCAATATAGGTAATAATGTTTTGAATACGTATATGACATGGCCTCATTTATTATGGTAACTGGATTCACATTCGCCAAATTCATTGTCCTTTATAATTTCAACAATAATCAAAGTGTAAATTCCCAGCCTTATTCCTGCTGTGATCATTTGATGACCAGCGCAGTGTGTGCATACAGTGCCGCTCCCATGTTTGAAATCACTTGCCATTTAAGTAGTTCTTGCCATTTTATTCAATAAAAGTTTTTTGGGTTTTTTTTTGAGTTAATTGTAGACCTTTTATGAAGCAAACATCATATATGACGAGCCATTAATGTATTAATTCAAATATTTATATTAGGGGCAAAAGGTTTTTAAATGATGAACAAAGTAGAGGTCGGCACAAAGCGCTGATTGGTATGCTTCCACCTGCCATAGCTTGATACGCCCTCAAAGTTTATCTTCAGTCCCCACAAACAGCTGACTTAATATAAAGTTGACCTTTGATAATTACCCCCAAAACCTAATCAGCTCATCTAACCTCAGTGAGCAAAATGTTTTCAAATGATAAACAAAGTATAACTCAATGCAAAGTGTTGATTACTATGCCTTTGCCTGCCATAGCTTCATACATCCAAAAACTCGATCATCAGTCCCCACAAACAGCTCACCTTAAATGACCATGACCTTTGACCCGAAGACTCCTTAAACCTAATCAGTTCATCAAGCATGAGTGGGGAGTTACCACATCTGATTTGGTCAAAATCCATCCAGTCTTTCAGTAGACATTGTGCACATAAGATGTGTGACAGATGAATAGACAGACAGACGACCGTGAAACAGTATGCCAGCCTCCCAATGTGTGGGGCCAAGACATTGTAACTCAATTAGCACTCATCTCTTTCAGTGCTTCCTAAAAGTATGCCCTGTGAGATTTAATCTTTGTTTTGCACATTTTAAGCAATCAGGATATTAATTTTGCTAAAGTATTATCATCCTTTGGATTGGCACAGTATGCAGGCTATGCTGCCCATAAAGAGTGTGCCTGCTACCTATTCAATTAAAAAATGATGAAAATCTTCATACAGATGTACGAGGCATAGAGAAAACTTGAGAATAGGTGATAAAATCTTCTTCATGAGTGCAAAGGTTTAGGAATAAAGATGGAAAGAATGTTAACTGACATTGAGCATGTGCTCTGGACAGCAGTGGTGCCATCAACACTGACAGCCCAAAAAGTCAAAAATAAAAACATAAGATGTAAGTAATGCGTATAATAAAAATTTTTGACCAATTAGATATTAATCAGATTATGGCAGGAACCCCACTCTGACTCCCTCCTAAGATCTAAAAATCTATTGAAAACATCACCCCTTCCTTTTTTTTAATTCAGGCAACCAGGTTTGAGGTATAAGGAAATGGTGTAAAATTACTGAATTTCCACTAAATGCAAAGCCATCAGTCTGGCTTTGTGAAGCAGAAGAGTGATAGAGTGGTTAGCACCTGACAGACCCAACACCTGGCCTGCGATGACTGCAGACAAGAGAGAGAGAGAGAGCGATACAGAGATCTGATCAGCTGCAAAGCCTGATAGGCAATCACACAATGAGACAATGAGCAGCCCAGGCCTATAACTTATAGTGACGTGCCCAGTGCCCCTGTACAATTACCCGGCTGTGGGAAAGGCCTTCAGCACAGTTCTCTCACCAGGATGGATGACCCTTTCTCCACGGACTGAATTAATACTGAAAGCCAACAGAATTGCTTTTGGGACAATGTGTATCTTAAGGAACCAGCCAGACTTCTAGTTGTCTAAATGCCCCCATAGGGGCTCCTGGGTGCCTCCACAGAGCACGTAATTTGGGGGGAATGAAGCGAATATATTCACAGCAAGAAGGAACCGTGATGGGGAGAAAATCTGCTCTATGGCATGAGAAACGAGGTACTGCACACAGATAAATGATGTCTGATTGAACACTATCAGTGCAAAAGCAAATGGAGACATGATAGAGAGAATGTGAACAAACTTGTTTATAATAATCTTTCATCTATAAACTCTTTTAATGAAAGATGTCGCTCTGAGCATTTACTTGCGCTGTTCTGAAAGCGAAAGGGAGTTGTCAAGCACTCAGCAGACAAAGCACGTTAAATTTGAACACTATAACTTAAGATATGACAGTCGTGCAGGGAGATGTCAGTCATAGGACACTATCAGGAGTAGAATATTACAGTGGTAAATGTAGAGGCAAGTGATGATAACAAACATTCTCATGGACAGACGGCGGTTGAATAATCCAGCTCAGTCATGTCACACACTGTCATACACTGACCCATTTGTCCAGACATCGAGGAAAGATCATAGACGATAGAAATAAAATGTGCCAAGTTGCTCTAATGTCATTCAGTGACTTTCCTTGGGCTTCATAAAAAAAGTTTCAAAAGATGGAAGTATATTCATGAGGTGCCACTGCGTTGAAAAAATTGGGGCCAATTCAGTGCAGCCGACTCCATGTGAAATAAGTGGCGTAACCGGGTGCGGCTTCAAAATAAGTATGTATTTATTTAACCTCCAAATAGCACAACAGCATGACAATTTTGTTTTACTGGCTTATTAATGCTATTTGTGTGGCTGACTTACTCTGTAGATGGGGTGATTTTGACCCCCATACTGGACTCAAACACAATGGCCCAGTGGGCAAGAAGTCTCAACAAGACCATGAAATAAGCCTTTCAAAGAAAGCCTGGCCATTTGAGAAAGACCAGATCCAATATTAAACAGAAATGCTGATTAAAGATGGAGAAATGAGAACCCTCTCTGTTCAAAACATACCCCTTAATGACCCAGAACACATTACGTGACTGTGTGTTTTAGATTGACATGGAATCCATAAACCAACATTCCAATTATATTGCACCAAGCACAATATAAAGGATTAAGACTCACATCAGTTCCATTAATCAATCGAGACAGTCGCAACACTTTCTCGTCTCTACAGGACTCACCCGAGACGTTATTGAAAATTGTGGATGGCAAAAGATCTATTTATAATATTTATAGGGAATATGGTAACCCTGTATTTATTCATTTTCATTCAATAGTTGATGTTAATATTTCATACCTACAGTTCACAGACCTCATAATCCCTTTACATGCTGTTGTCACTAAACAGTTTCACCAGCAATACAGTTAACATGGTTCACTTGTTGCATACAACTAGCTTCTCTGAAAGCTGCTTAATTCTACAGCTGTGATGTAGCTTTTAAGCCTATTCAGAAGGAGAGTTTCTTTTACAAGAAAGACAGTACAAAATGAAATGCGCACAGATTTCACCCTAGACAGTTATACAGGAGAGTGTCATAGAGATATGCATGAGTATACTTGCGTTTTCTGCTGTTTCTCATAGTACGTACACAGCACAGTAAGACAATCAGCAATTATGTGTGACATGTTTGAAAAGATTTGCAGTATGGCCTTGAAACACACTCCTTATTCCACTCCACAGGTTTTGTGAATTATATATTGCATGAGGTGCACAGCACTGTCCTCTCAAGAACTGCCATACTGGTCACTATAAGGACACCCTGCACTGGAAAGCATAAAGTTCATAAATGGAAAGAAATTTTCTGAATATTCATAAGCACTCACATAAGCAGGCAGAAGGAACACTTATCTGTTTTTTGTTTCCCAAAAAAATGTACTCTCATTCATAATTCTCCTCTCACTGCGCTGCCGAACGGAGCGTTTTAAGAGATCGTTTGTTCCTTCGGCTATAAGACTGTACAACAGATGTGTCTGAACTTAACATGTGCACTTTATTACTATTGTTAGTAACGTTTTAGAATTTTAATTATTTATTGATGAATGTGTACTGGTGGATGTGTCTTTTGCTGCTGGACACCTGAATTTCTCCTACGGGGGATCAATAAAGTATCTATCATCATCATCATCATCATCATCATAATTATGGCCACAGAACAAAGGTCATCATTACCATTCATTATTTTCACTGTGGCAAATTTCAGACTCTATAAACCCTTACACTGTGTACATCTAATGAGAGGACAGCACATGCGCAGATAGAAGCCTCCACATTGAACCAGATATACAAATTTAAGCATGCTCAGTGATTCATCAGAGTGACAGCTATTTGGGACAGACATTATGTATTTTTTTCAATAATCGAGCAAGATTAATTCATGGCTTGTCAAAACAATTTATGAACACCCACTCCTAGCTGCCAAATATTTCAATAAATTGTAATTTTGTGAATGTTTATGCACACAAAGCAGAAAAGAATACACACAATCTATCTCTACCTCTATCAAGAACATCGAGTCAATTACAGACATTTAAAGCAGTATCGACCTCAACCAGTGTGACTCAACAAATTTACAAGCACATTCACCAATATCTTCCTCAACTGAGTGACCTAGGATAGAAAAAATAATTATCGGATGTGTTCAATTGAAGTACCTACTCACTAGAGCAAGTTATAAAAGAAGCTTTTTATCTACAAATTCTTTTCAAAGAAATTACCAGGGTTGCACATTTGACAAATAAAATTTCATCAGATTGAAGTTCAGAATGAAACCTCGAGCTCTCTGAATGAAGACTTTTCTTTCCTTCTGCCTGGGGCTCCAGAAACACACAGCGCACTCTCCCCTCCCCTCTCCTTCCTCACCAGATCCTCCACTGCCACAGTGTCGCGAGGGTGCACGCGTTAACTGGTCCTCCAAGCACATCCCAAAAGCACATTTCATCTCTGAACTCAGCCTGTCATCACCTCCCGTTATTTTCATCCATGTGTGGATCGGCAAAATCACTAGAGGCTGCCCACCTAACCATCTTCAATTTCCTTCATATTTTTAAAAACAAGTGCTACTCACACCAATAAACTATGCAAAATTTTTGCCTTTACACTTCATTTGCTTCCACAATATTGGGCCTTAAAAAAATAAGACGTGCCCAATAAAAACCAAGGTCTCATCGTTCATTGTTTTCCCATCTATTGATGACAGAAGATGAAGATCCAGAGTTCCATGGCAAACACAGGTGTGCGTTACATTTGAAAAAATGCACTTGCTTAAAGATAGAAAATTTGCATTATGTACTTCTAGTGACAAAAACTGGTCTTTAAACTGGTATAATTGTTTTCTTTTAAATTAGGTTTTATTCACCTGATGCCTGAAATGTTATGAATTTAGAAACTTCGTCTTTTTTTATCTAGCTATCAAATTTAAATGGCCACACCCATTTTTCAGGCCAGATGTTTGACAATGAATGAAGATACAAAACTAAAATTTGGTATCAACAGTTTGTTAAAAACATAAAGGAAATCAGAGAGGGTTATATGGGAACCTTTTTTTAATCTGGTGATTTACAATGGAATGACCCCAAATTATTCTCAACAACAGATCTGCAATTAGCTGCTCACATTCACAAGAAAATTTTCCATGAAGTCAAAAATCCTTAAAGCATCCACAAATATGTCTGGACCCCAGAATTCCTGAAACATTTCCCATTGGAATTTGTGCAGCGATTTGCTCAGTTGTTATGCCTAAATGATTCCAGCAGTTGCCCACTCCCTCTTTCTTTATGCAATGTATGGTAGAGCACAGGATGAACAAGAGAGGGGTCACTGTGTATTTCCATAAAAGACAAAATTGTTTCCAATTGTAGGCTGTAGATAAATATTACTATCCAGAGAGATACCAACAATATCTAGAAACAAAATTTACTGGTGAATTTTCAGCTTTGTCCTACTTAGTTAATATCTTAAAATGACACAATATTTCATGTTGAAATGCTGCATTACTATTTAATTCCACAAGATGTCATTCTTTGACTTAAACAAAATCTGAATTATAAAGGTCAAAAATAATGCTATGATAAGGTTTACAGTAGATGAAGCCTTTAGTTCAGGACAACAATTAACAGCAGACCATATACAAAAGTTTGTACACACATTCAGTATAGACAATGAGAATATCCAAAAGATCTCACTGATGGCACAATAGGGGAAGCAGAAAGTAATTTTGTTCAGACTTTCTCAAATATTCAGTGAATTCTAGCAATATCCACAATTTTTCATTGCCCAATGTACCCATGGATATAGACGACATAGCATAGGGATGCATTTTCTCTAAATGAGAATGCCTTTATGCAGCATGAATCTGAAAAGTGATATGGCTTCCCCAGGAGGGAACATCTATACTTTGTCATCCTCATATTTAGCTTTTAGGGTGGAAGATTAACTCAGACTTACTACTCAAGTGATAGGGCAGAAGACCAATGCTTCTGCGTGCGCATATGTAGACGCATTTTTGTTACCTATTAGGGACCTTTTCCAGTATAAACACTGACTTTGTCAGGACCAGTGGCCCTCATGAGGACCAAAGTTCAGTAGTAATGAGGCAAAACATCATTTCTGAGATTTTGCTCAAAGTTAGGGGTCAGGTATGAGTTAAGGCAAGGTTGAGGTTAGGGTTGGGCATGATTTGGTTATGCTTCGGGTAAGGGTTAAGCTTTCCACAAAGAATGGAAGTGAATTCAATGTCTTAATAAGGATAGCCGCGCAAACTTGCACATGTGTGCACACATTTCGCCACTCCTGTAAACTATCTCAGTGCTGGGTTATAGATGCAGACTACTTCTATTCATATTTGGCAGCCTAGGAAACAGTCTTTCAGTAATCTTAAGAGAGATTCAATAACTTGGGATGCTCTAAAGGGGACCAATCAGATCGAAAAGTATGGCAGTGGCCATATAAAGTGGAGACATTGCTTCTTATACCCCTAAGAAATGAGCACTATGTTTCATATTGTGAAGACCTATACCACTGGTCCGTGATTTTGTGAATGTACACTACTGCACCTTTAACAGTTGTTTCCTTATACCGTTTTCCATTGTGTAGACATAAATAAATAGCAAAAATGTGTGTGCGAGCATGTCTGTGTGTGTCTGTGTCTTGCAATGAAGAACACAGCACATACTGACGGAGACCTGGTTCATCAAAGTCAGAGGACCACTAGACCAGCGTTAGCCACTTTTTTTTTTCTTTGCAATTCGTGACTTGACAGCTTGCCAATTTCCCAACAAATATTGAGTAAATAAACATTAATATAGACCATGTACATAATTAATAGTGGAGTAAATAAGAGCTTACTTTCAGTGGGCACAGTGCAGTATCGAAGCAGGAACAGGCTCCATTTGTGCTCACAATCGTCCTCTGTATTTCTTCTTCGTGTACATCAGGTATGAGGAGAAGAATTTCCACTAACAGGTGTTGGAAGTGGGAACATCACTTCAGGAAACGTTTTTATTTTCCATTGCTCAATATCATTGTGAAGTTGTCAGGCATTAATTTTCAAAGCGAGCCATAAAATTTGGTCTTTTTTTATTCATGCCATTCATTGAGTTGCTGTTTTATACTTTTCATAGCAACATGGATCAAAGACCCCTTCTAATGCCGCACGAAGCACCAAATAAAAAGTAAAAGTCAAGGTGCCGACTGCCGAGTGTTTGAGTGATAAGGCCACACTGTGTGCCGTTTTAATGGAGGCAAACGAGCAACAGCAAACGGCCTTTTCTTGAACGCACCAGAGGGCGGACTTGAATCGAAACCCTTGCAATTAGTCTCCATCCGTGTGCAGTTAAATCCTCGCATTTTTGTCGAAATTCATGAAATATCGGACAAAAGGGCCAGTTATGAGCATCATTCCCCGTCTGCAATCCTTCGGTTGATTTTTCCACAAATGAGTTTGTTTCTTACGTTCACACTTTTCACTCGCGTAACGGTGAACCTTCGTCAAATTAGTCAGTTAGCGATGTAGCCGGAGGTGGCACTACGTTCGAAATGCAGCCAATTTCGCCGACTTGATGTGACGTGTTTAAAAAAGCAAACAGTAAAAATAGGAATCGTCCTCTTTAAGCTTTAATTAGGCGCAACAGTTTTTAATCATGCTCATTTTTTTAATTGTATGAACGGCACATAATTTATCACCTGTTGATTTATTTTATCACATATGAAAAATCTAAACATTCAGTGTTACGGACATAGACCTCATACTTTTTGTTTGATTTTTATTACAGATGGGATTCTAAATTCATTTTAACAGAGAATTTTTGTGAAAAATGTGTATCTCATCGAAAATCCGTACTGAAATTAATGCATATGCACTAATCAACAAACATTCCAATGTCTCAAAAATACCTTGGAAAAAATACGCATTTGTTTGGATATACAGCTCAACACTGTCTTCGACATTTAGTCTCTCTCTGTAAACCCTCTCCAGTGCATAAATTTCTGCGCAAAGGTAATGAAAAAAGAATGATGGACTTAGCTACTCTTCCTTTAAAAAGTAACAGGAACAGTACTCTTAGGAGAACACAACCTCTCTCCCAAGTTCATCCCACTTCATAGCTAACAAGAACTAACTAGTCCTACTCAAAACTGACC
Source organism: Gymnothorax javanicus (assembly GCA_029692085.1). Lineage (NCBI taxonomy): Eukaryota > Metazoa > Chordata > Actinopteri > Anguilliformes > Muraenidae > Gymnothorax > Gymnothorax javanicus. The sequence continues at coordinate 19,726,579 of CM056207.1, read as the reverse complement.
GATCCACCAATGCAATACCAGAAATGGGGTGAGCTTTCAGATCTCCCTGTACCACTGAAAGACCTTTCCATCTGTCAATTTTTTTTACAGTCAGGAAGAGACCTTAAAGCACCAAGAGGAAATTTGAAATGATGTCCTTCTCCTTTGCTTGGATCGGATATTCTACTGCAGATGCCAGAGAGGTGGCGTAATTGAGAAATGCCTTCACAGTTTGGCTGCCTACTGACAGAAAAACCCAGAGAGACACAGCTAGAGGCTAACAGCTGGAGGCTCATGAGCACTTGGAAAACTCAGACTAACCCAGAGACAGATGGGTGCTCAGTTCATGGTGGTCTTCACACATCTTGGTGGTGGAAACATGTTCTAAGAATGAGCTTAGATGAAGAACATGCCTGCAAGGACAGTGAGAGGCCCCTCGGTGTCTTTTTCTTCCAAAGTCACAGGTGGAGGGTCAGAGGTTAATTTGGTGAGTTTACCAATGTGCGTCCTGCACTTGCATTCTGGCAATATCTGGGTCATCTTTCACGTGTCCAAAACCGTTAAATCCAACTTCTCTTGGCAGCTGTCCAGACTTCTCTGCCTTTCCAGAGATCCTGTTTGAGCAGACGGCCGTGGTTCCAGATTTCTGCATCCCAGTGGCTTTCATCCAAACAGCCCCAGTTTTCCAATACAATTCTGCAAAATACTGTGCAAAATTTTTGATGATAAAATTCTTTTTGTATGCGTCTGTGATGTAATCGTATTCTCTGTTCTTGCACACACTAGTCAAATTTACATTCCATTACATGAATTTGTTACTAAAAGAACCTCTCTGTTTGGAACCTTTCTGGGTGTGGCACTCTTTGCATTTGCGTGGTTTATGATCAGATTTCAGCTGACTGATGTGAACTAGTTGTAACAATAGTGGACGCAAGGAATCACAGGTAACAGCAAAAGGAGAATCAGAATTTTGTCTTAATAATGAAATAACAATAAAGTTTGGATAAAATTCCATTTCAGTTTTATGGTGCGCTCGCAGATATATTTTTGTTATTGCCTATTAAGTAACAAGATAAATTGTTTGCCCAGATGCTTCATATTGTGAAGCCAGATTATAAACTTGCAAGCTCATATAGTAACAGTCATTCATCATGCAATGTGGTGGCACTTGAAGGCTTAGAATTACATTTCATGCTCCCTGTTGGGATTTTATTGGAACATTAGTCCAAAGGTTCACAACCCTGATCACGGAAGGCCGTAAATCTTGCTGGTTTTCTGGTTTTCATTATCACCTTAAAATGACATTCAGAGCAAAAACTGCAACAAGACATAAGAACTGCAAAAACCTGTCAATCATGTAGCTCTGAGGACAAGAGCCTCTGGTCATTGCTTTTGGTTAGTAGATAAGAAGTCTCCAAGCTTTCACGTCTCAGTACAATTTTGATAGTTGTCTCATCCTCTAATATCTCCCAAACTGCGTCACATAATAATTTCACTGTTTGTTTATATAATGCCTTTTTTTTTTTTTGAAGTCAAAATTCAGTTCAATTTCTTCTCAGTTAAACTTCTCATTAAGGGTGCATTTTTTCATTCGAGCGCTACATGTGTAAAGAGTAAGATCACATAACACGAAACTCATTGTGGGGTGCTACAGATGACAGATTAATTCATTTTTAGTACTAGATAGAGTCATTTTAAGTCATACCTGGAATTACTTTTAGTACCGGTGTAAGGATAGTCTTCACCAGTGGTCTTCACTCCTGGTCCTGGAGAGCCACAGGCTCTGCTGATTTTTTTTCCAACTTGAAATCAATTAATGATCAAGTAAGCAGGTGAGCTGAGTTATGTAACTATATGATAGACGTCTTAAATTGATCATTTAAGTGACAAAAGCCGGACAAGGAACGATGATCTACAGAGTAACACAAGGATTGACATCTTGTAGTTGCTGGTTACCAGTTAAGAGGTTCATCAGTCCATTCAGGGGTATGTTAAATATAGCTTTTTGAAAGATGTCGTTCCACCGCAAACCTGTTCAGGCACAGGTGAGTAGAACAAACGCTAAACAAAAAAACTCTCCACCTCCCACGCATAAACAGAAAGAGAGATACACTTGCCTTAGAGGAGAGGGAAGGCAAAGGAAGAGAGGAGGTGGTTCGAGCTTTAAACCACCGAGAATTTACAGCGTTCACATCTGGAAACCTGTCATGTCACACAAATATTCAAATGAACTAGCGCAAATGCAAATAAAATGAACCGAGAGCGCTCGGCTTGTTAAGTCATTTTGCCCCCCAAACTAGGTTGACATTCAATAGCAATTGATGTCTGGTGGAAATATGAGCCTTTATTTCAGCACACTTCTTAAAACAAACCTAATTGCCAGCATTTTGTACCTGCAGGGGATTGCTGTGCCTGTTTAAGGTACTTATTTGTATGCAATACAACTGAACCCATTCTAATAATACACTGGAACCTTCATGCTGTTTCTGAAATAATGAACAATAACTGTCACTACATTACTGCCGCATATATGCATCAAGGAGATAGTCAAACGACTGGGGAAATCGAATCGCAAGCAGGAACAGGGCTTGATAAAGCACATGCATTATAGAGAGTGAGTTTAGAATACACTTTTAAAACTTGAATTACCTACCTTCATACAAGAAATAGAGTACAAAAACAAGCTTATTATTAACTGTCGCTGTGCACTTGTTTAAAGGGCACTAAAAAACATCTCTGCAAATTGTGCTGGGGGACCAATATTTTCCAATTCAGAAATGCCCATTCAGATTGTTGCGAGACAAATTTTCAAATTGCAGTTTTTCCAGGAATTCTTGAGGGGCGTTTCCATTCGCATCTCCATTTAATGACGGAAAGTTTAAGTTCACTCATTCAAAAACAATTAAAAATGACACCTTTGGGAAAGAATGCACAGTTGCATTTTCAAGAAAAAAGAGCAGCTTTTCAGATCAGGTAAAGATGGTGCGTCAGTTAATGGTGAGATTTACAGATCATATTTTTTGGAATATAATCAAAACAAGGAGGATGAGCAAAGACCACATAAAATGTTCAGATTTAAGTGAACACCACCTGTGTTGCTAAATTTGGTACAAGACTGTACATAAAACTCACCTGAAGTTCAATGAGTGCCTATGTTTGTACTGTGCATGGTCAGGTTTTGATTTCTACCTATCGAGGGTTTGGAGCACAATGGTGATATGTCAGAATTTTGTGGTTTTGAAATTTTTAACCCCCTGTCACAGCTTTCTGTCAGCTAATCCTTGGAGCACAATAACTATATGTCCATCTGAATTAATTTTTAATCAGAATTCATATTTTCATTTTGTGATATGTCCAACAAAATCTGCTTAAATGAATTAAACTTTAAGGGTTCTGCCTTGCAGCCCCTCCCCCTCCTGCTGTCTTCGCCTCCACTTCAACGAGCCACACCTGTTGCTCGTTGAGGTGGAGGTGAAGTTAGGATATTTAAGAGCTGCACTGCCAGTTGGCGATTGCAGCTGCATTCTGGTTCTTAGAGCCCTGTTGTTTTGTGCTGCTGCTCCCCTGTTTTGTGATTTTTAAAAAGTATGTTTATTAAATGTTTGTCTATTTTTGTATCAGCCTGTGCGAGTGGGTCCTTTCCATGTTTTTGGGTAATGGTCCAGTGCCTGCCGGATTGCAGGTTGCATCCGGCAGGACCAAACCATGACATAAACATTGACATTTTGATGAATAAACATGAATTTTATCACAGAATAATCTGTCTTCCATTGCAAACGAACTTACCTTCAACCAATCACCATTGTGTTATGTCACATCATGTGCTAAAATTGTTGGAGCACTGAGGTGACATGTCCATTTTTGGCAATTTTGACCATAATGTTGTGGTTACACTTCTATGAAAACTTAGGTGTTCAATATACTTCTGAACCATGCAGCAAAAGAATGACTGGTTAAAAAAAAAATGATATAAAATTCCTGATTTAATAAAACACTTGGAAACCTAAAAATCATTTGTTCTCAAAACCTCTAAAATGGACATATAATTATGTGCTCTGACCCCTCGATATAACAACAGTCCCTGCGACGCAAATGCACGCAAATAGAGATGTATGAACACCAGACTGAATTCATGCAAACTGGAACTTAACCAGGGACACTAATAACTTGACGGCTGACACAGTATTATTACTTTGTGATTGGTGCTGTTTGTTTGTTTGTTTGTCTGTTAGTTTGTGAACAAGATAACTCACAAATTAATGAATGGATATCTCTGAAATTTTGTGAGTGCGTCGCTATTACGTCAGGGATGGACCCTATTGACTTTGACCACGATCAGTGAAACAATATGGCCACCACGGCAGCCAACTTGAAATCCTATGACACGCAATAAGTGAACTTTGCTCCCACTCAGCAAGATTTGGAGTCTGCTGCCTTGGCGGAGGTTTGCACTCTAGGAGTGCCTCTAGATCAGGGCTATTCAACATTATCCAGAAAGGGCCGTGAGGTTGCAGGTTTTCATTCCAACCAAGCAGTTACATACCTGATTCTTCTAATCAACCCCAAGACTCTTTGCTAAAGAGCTTGATTTGTGGAATCAGGTGTGTAACTGCTTGGTTGGAATGAAAGCCTGCACCCACACTGGCTTTTTTCTGGATAATGTTGAATAGCCCTGCTCTAGATACTTAGTGCAGTGAGTTTACAGCCCACTCCAGCCCTGTCCCTCTCCATGAGTCCATCGGTTGCAGCAGCCCTGATCAGGGACGTGCGGTCAGGATAGGCAGTGACTTCTCCTTTTTTATCACTAGATTTTGTCAACCTGTTTCCACATACTATGCCTGATTGTCAATCAGTCAATCTGACCTTTTTTTCTGGTCAATTAAGCCTGTAATGATTAAGAGGTGATTGTGACAAAAAGATTAATTTACCTTTATGCTTTGATTCGAGACTGCAAGGAAGTAAATCTTAATAATTAATTAGGAAAAAATCTCAACTCTCTCGGTAATTCCGTATTTTGTTTTGATCTTTTGTTTCTCGGATTATGAAAGAAGACTGAAAATAAACTCCCTATTTTTAGAAAATGGCATTAAAAAGTGCGTGTTTAAGGGGGGAAATATTATTGTAAACATATTGACCACACATTGAACGCTGCATAAGGAAGGTTTTAATATTTGTTAACGGCATTGCGTTAGCTTCCCCTAAGCAAATATGAATAAACTTATTGCCTCGTGAGCATTTTAAGTTCGATGCACCGAGCAATAATGTCGTGAATGGAACTGGCACGCCATTCTGCCGTTTAGTCTTGTAAATTAGTTAATCAATCCTCAGATTGCTAAGCAAGCAAAGTAATAGAGTTATCGTTTGTTTTACGGTGAGGATTCTGCCTCCCCTAACTGACCTCCGACGGCACGTCACTGGCCCTGATACTCTTCAGCCTCTGTACTCTGTTATAAACTGACTGAATTTAACAGTTAAATTAACTCATTGTTTCCTGGTTATTTTAACTGTAGGTGGAAGTCCTGCGCACATTTAACTGTGGTTTACACTTAACATACACGGAACTCCGTTGTAAACTTATTGTAATATTAAAGTCAAAATAACTGACAAAAAAGGTGCAAGTTTATAACAGTGTATCACTCCACCTTGCCAAATCCCAGAGCAGCAAACACAGCTGCATGGATTTCTCATCAGGCTGTTATAATCCAACCTGTATTCCAATTTATCAAATAATTTGCTATTTTGGGATCTGTACACAGTTAAGCATCTTTATGACAGTCACTCTGTGAAACATGCTACACAAATAAAATTTAATCAAATTCAGCATCTGGAGAAATCAAGGGTTTTATGAAGGATCATGGTTATCCTCATTTGAGATTCTGTCCCATTTTTAAAATATCTGACCAACTGCATATTAAGTATTTGATATAAATAACCTCAATATTATTTATAATACAATAAGTTTGAAAATAACCTAAATATTATTTATGATACTCTGTAAGCCTGTCACTTTTTTAATGATGATAAATGCTGTCAATGTTGACTGTTCTGTCAAATCTATTGACCTGTCCATAGGAAATCCTGTATATTATCAAATAACAACAAGTCAATACATGTGCTGCATTCTCAATGAAATTATCATGATTATTAGATTTTTGCAGAAACTAATAACAGATATTGCAGTCCACACAGTTGTTTCCTTGGATATGAGATCATTTTATAAACCCTATAGGAAAACAGTAAAGTATATATATTTTCTCTCCTAACGCTGAGATTTGTAGTTATCACAGACAACGTGACTGAACAGACAGACTGAGAATCAGTATCTGGCTGTTTATTTTTAGGCACTTAATTTGTCCAGCAGGGGGTGTTGTTCTGATACAGAGACCACTGATGCATGATAAATTAAAGAATCTGAAGTGAAAAAAATCTGTCAGGGACTTCCAGTCCTAGACACAAAGTGTGCCAACTAAACACACACACGCACACACACACACACACACACTACAGTCTTTACTCAGTTCAAACTCCCATGGCGCAAACGTTACAGTACAGATGGTGCAATCCACGGCCATGCAACTCTCATTCTGGCTAATGACAGATTATCCTAAACTTTCCCTGATGAAAGATAGCCTAAACTGCAAAATTCTTCTAGTTCACATTTTTAAATTAATTAATTCCCACTCAGTGGGCCTCATATAACCCTCCACAGAATTAATACAGCACACTGTGTTTTGAGACTTAAACATTTTCTGACAAATGAAAAAGAGGCCTATGTCAGTTATGCTCTGTGTCTGTTTGTGTGTGTGTGCATTCGAAAATATGTCCAAATCCAGAAAATGTAGCATACTACCACCGTAAACGGGCAAGCATCTTTAATCTCATAAGCTCCCATAGGCCTTTAGGATGCAGTGATTATGTTCCTGTTTTTATTAGAGTATTTGATACTGTTTGAATCATTAACCTCTTTAACCTCAACTTCCCCTAGAGGTAATGCCGGTGTTAAGGGATGCAGTGGCTTGCCATCAGAGCCCTTCAGTAACCTCGCCTTTTAATGCATAATTGCTCTCCATCTGTTCCTGATTAAAATTGCCTGATTAACAATAAAACTATTTATTTATCGAGTACTAAAAATCTATACAAAAGGCTATAATAATTAAGAAATTATTCATTCAGGAATGACAAAGATATCGCTGATAGGCGACATTTACAATGTACCTACACCGATCAGCCATAACATCATTACACCCGCCTAATATTGATAGGTCCCCTTTTGCTGCCAAAACAGTCCTGAACTGTCAAGGGATGGACTCGAATAGACCTATGAAGGAGTGTTGTAGTATCTGGCACCAAGACGCTAGCAGCAGATCTTTTGATGATGCGGGGCCTCAATTGCTTGGACTTGTTTGTCCTGCACATCCCACAGATGGTCGATTGGGGATTTCAGAGGCCAAGTTAACACCTTAAACTCATTGTTGTTTTCCTCAAACCACTCCTGAATCATTTCTGAATTGTGGCAGGGCGCATTATTCTGCTGAAGGAGGCAACTGCCATTAGGAAATACCATTTCCATGAAGGGATGTACTTGGTTTGCAACAATGTTTAGGAAGGTGGTACGTGTCAAAGTAACATCCACGTAAGTGGCAGGACCCAAGGTTTCCCAGCAAAACATTACCCAAAGCATCACACAGCTTCCACCGGCTTGCCTTCCTCCCATAGTGCATCTTGGTGCCATGTCTTCCCTAGGGAAGAGATGCACATCCACCCACCCATCTACATGATGTAAAAGTAAACGCGATTCATCGCTCCACGCCACCTTCTTCCATTGCCCCCTGGTCCAGTTCTGATGCGCACATGCCTATTGTGGGCGCTCCTGGCAGTGGACGGGGGTCAGCATAGGCAGCCTCACCGGTATGCGGCTACGCAGCCCCATATGCAACAAACAGCAATGCAGTGTGTGTTCTGACACCTTTCTAACCAGCATTAACTTTCTTGGCAATTTAGGCTACAGTAGCTCTTTTGTTGGATCGGACCACACAGGCCAGCCTTCGTTCCCAACGTGCATCAGTGAGCCTTGGCTGCCCATGACCCTGTCACTGGTTCACTTGGACCACTTTCAGTGGGTACTAACCAATACAGATTGGGAACACCCCACAAGAGCTTTTGTTTTGGAGATGCTCTACCCAGTCACTTAGCCATTGGCCCTTATCAAAGTCACTCACATCCTTACACTTGTCCATTTCTCCTGCTTCCAACGCGTCAACTTTGAGGACAAAATTTTGCCTTGCTGCCTAATATATCCCACCCACTGACAGGTGCCATTGTAAGGAGATAATCACAGTAATTCCCTTCACCTGTCAGTGATCATAATGTTACGAGTGATCAGTGTATATTGCACGTGATATTTTGTGAGGATGACAATAGCCTATAATTAAGCCGTTTAATACAAAACTTCCTCTGAATTCCATTTCCCACTTCAGAATTTCTAATAGCATAATTTACTTTGAAATGAAACTTACTCAGAATCTTTTCAGTTTTAAAATCAATGAATTTAAAATGGGAAACAATATCTAAGGCATATTGAATGTTATTGAACATAGAATTAAAACAGGATCCCTTATGAGCCTAGCAAACAAATAGGGGGCATTTTACAATCTACATGAATGCAAAATCTCCAAAAAACTTTGATGTTTTATGGCATCAAAAATGTGGATTAGTAAATGCAACATAGATTACTTTGAAATGCAATGAACAATAGTGTCACATAAAAACCCATTGGACAGTCATTCTACCGATTAGTCTTCACAACTGAGTGAATTAATGTTAGGTAGCTAATGAGGAACAGTAAATAGGCACCTGTTTGGAGTAATCCTGCATTATTAGGAGAGGCAACTGAAAGACTTTGATACCTCTCTGACGGCACGTCATTGAAAATCACGTAATGCCCAGATTGAAGTGGTTAAAAAAGTTCTCCTCCCAAAACACAATTTGGGCTTATTTCAAATGATTTTTTGTATAAATAAACTCCCCCAAACGAGCCCAGTCTCATCCCGACTCGTCATATAGTGACACAACCTGACCAAGTGTCGATACATGACAAAAAGGAGGCTTTTGGTGTCCTTATTTGACGCCAGTTTAAAAACGAACGCTACCCCTACCCCCTAACCCCTAACCATTGACCCGAACTCTAACCCTAAACATCAAATTAGGATGCTAAAACCCTTTTCATCGCATATCAACGCTTGGTCAGATAGCATCACTATATGATGAATCAGGATGAGATCGTGTTGTCTAAACAGTTTTGCAAACCATTCTCTCTATCCAGAGCTAGTGTATGGCTGCTTTGTGTCAGGCAGTTTGCAGCTGCCGTTGCAACCAAACGCACTCCAGTGGGCTTGTCATCAATTTTGTCACTGAAAAAATAATTTTAGCATTCTAAGTAACAAACCGTATAAAAACCATAATTACACATGCAAAGTCTGTTATTTACCTGGAAGGTGTTTATTATGTCCTTTAGAACTAGTTTCAAAACACCAGAAGCCACAGCCAGAGCAGACCATTCACACAGTTGTGAATCTGGCTCAATCAAAGGCTGTAGCTCTGGCAAGTAAAATAAAGTCAGATTCTAGTGGTTGTGCAATGTTGGAAACTGAAAACATACCCCTGGTATCAGAGGTGAGTAATCCAAGTTCAGAAAGTAAAAGTCCTGCCATGTTTCATTTCCACCCATGGGCTCAGCCTGCTGATTTCACCAATCAGTTCCACCTTCTTGATGAAGGGTTGCCCTCATTGGCTGATCGAGGAAGTTGTAACAAAGTATAGTAGAGGACTTCTACTGTCTGAACTTGGATCACCCACCTCTGCCTGGTATACAAGAAGCATTCATATAGACTTGGCTGCAGCAAAAAAAACAATTTCCATGAGTTACTTTTGGCAGTTAAAGCAAGCTCCAAACTGCCATACACCCACAACACAAACTGTTTCCAGATGTGATCTAATGAAATCAGTGACAAATCATTTTGGCTCAGATACATAATGCACTAAAGGCACCAAAAAAATAAACACAATTATAGCTGCTGCGCAGCATTGGTCGGGGCCAGGCAATTATAGGGAAAATTAGGCAATTCTGAGCAACAAGCAGAGTGTAGGAAGATGAAAAAAGGTGGCATTCTAATGTGCATTTTACATCAGTTGAGGCTTGCACTCACAATTTCTGGCACAAGAGACTATTCTCTATCTCACTGAGCTAATTAGCAAGAGACAACTCTGTGGTATATAGTATGCTCAAAACTTCTTCTAGCTCATTATAGGAATTCTACAGCTGCAATGACAGCGTGTAAAGGCAGATTTCAAACGGCTGTCAAAAATTCAGTTATTAAGATAAAAATCCGAAAATAGACAAATTGCATCTAGACAGCATGGAGTTGTTGGTAATTTGTTTTTAACAACGATTTATTGGCTCTATAAGTGAAAAACTGATGTTTAAAAATGCTATTTTTACATTTACTCCAATTGTTCGCATGAGAGCGAAATTCAAAATGCTGTAAAAAATTCAGTTTTTGAGATAAAATTCTGATATTTTCCAAACATCATCTAACATGACTCTAAAATTTTGTCATTTTTTTAAATGAACATTGAAAATGTATTTAGCAAGAATTTGCAAGTATATGTTTACAATACTGTTTACAGTCAAACATTTTGATGCACTGTAGGCTCAATATTCAATAAATCAAAAATCTGTGCAGATCCTTTGTGTAGGACAGTCTGAAGATGCTCTGAAGCAAGTTTGGTGTCAACTGAGCAAAAATTGTGGGAGGAGATAGGTTTAATAAGTTTTACAGTTTTTGAAAAAAAAAGAGTGATGGACTTCATAATCTGCAATGGGTCTAAATGTACAAAGGTTTCAGTATTGGGGCTACATTTTGATGAAAGTTGCAAATCTGTAGCACATATGGTTGATTTGTTGTGAATTTTCAAAATTTTGAACTTTAGAGGCTTGCTGTAGTGCCGCCATCAGGATTATTGGCCTGTTTTTGCAGCTGAGCCAATCTGGCATGGGACTGGACCTTTGTGCAAGGTTTGGTGATTTTTAGCACAGCATGGGAAGTAGGATTTCCCCGGAAGAAGAAGAAGAAGAAAGAAGAACATGCAGGATAACAATAGGGTCCTGCAGCTTAGGCTGCCTGGCCCCTAATGAAACAGTTAAACTCCCATCAGTTTAAAAATTTGGTTCTCAAGAATACATCTTCAAATAAATTGCACTCCTCATGTCTTGCCAAAATTTCAGGCAGTCAAATTCTCATAATTAAAGACACAGATTTGCTGTTTGAGGTAATGGAATGGCCTTTTTACTCCAGGTGCTACATTTCAAAATGGCATCTAATCAAACCTATACTTATACAATGCTGAGCGCCATAGCTGACAAATTGGATGGCTGCTGTAATTTCTTCAAAAACAAGATCTTGTATTACATTACAGTACATAAATCAATCAGTGATGGATGGAAAATGTATGCGTGCATGAATGTATATAATGAAAGGGCCATTTGTTTCAGCATATTTGAGTATTATGGGCCTACTGAACAATATAACTCAATAAAATTAATACTGTTTCTAAACGTTAAGGGATCATAATCGGATCCTTCTCAGAAAAGGTGACATATTAAAATAACACAGTACTGCTTCCTGTAATGTTTTCGGCATCACCATTAATGATACCCACTTTCAGACCTTGAGGCAAAGTTTATTATTCTCATAGGGTCATGAATTAATGCATATACCTCATTTAAATGTCCCCTCAAAGATGCATTGCAAATGTGAATTGATTCTCTCTTTTTTATCTTTTCTCAAATGAAATACTATAAAATTTTCAGAGAGCAGCAAAACTTCCTAACTTCAGACCACAGAGACCTTTAGTCAGTTATTTATCAACAAAATAATAACAGTGGTTTTGAAAATTACAAGGGTCATGTGACCAAATCTGCATATAAAGAAAAATCTCTCTTACAGCCTCAAAGCCTTCTCTTGTAAATACTTCTTACAAGTATTCTGGCTTGAATCCTTTAACCCTATCTAGACCGGGGGGGAAAGGGGGGGTGGCTTTTTATGCCCGTGCCAATTTTCACGTCGTATAATTTCTGAACGGCTTGAGCTAGGACCACCAAACTTGATGACTTTTCCTAAAACTTGTCTGGGAACAATTTTATACCAATAAGTCAAGTTCACCATCTTCGCCGTTTCCATGGCAACGGTTTTCTAACAGGTATGTCTGACAAAAAATCGCTGATTTCGGTTACATCAGTGTAGTTTCCAGATTTTCTTTTTAACATGTACTTATTCCATTATATTTACAATATGTTACATAATTTACTGTCAGCTTTGTTAAGTAGAATTAATTTATGCTAATTTGATGACGTCATTGAATTGATTTTATTTTCCTATGATGAAAGCTTCTACTACCAACAAATAGACGGGTTTTTTTTTCCATTATTAAGGTGGTCTTTAGGCTCCATATTGAAATCAATATACTGAACACAAAGAAGTTGATGATAAGAACAGAGCAAGGTTTGCTTACGCAAACCTGGAATCCTTCATAAGTTTACTTTCATTTCTTTCTGATCTGAACTTCTAAGAAAAACATTTTGAGTAAATGAAAAACTATTTTCACAGAACATAAATAGAATTTTGTGTATTTTATGGCCTCTCGGAGCTGGTGCACTATGGGATAAAATAAGCAAAGCATTCTGGGTAATGAAAATCAAAACATGTCATAATGAGGTCATAATAGGTCATAATAATACCAAAATGATTGTGGTGATTTAGTTTTACGTGTACATCATCTCCTGCAAATTTGGTGGTCATACGCCATGTCGTTTACGAGTTACCGGGGGGGGCCTAACAAGCCCCCCGGCCCCAGGAAGCCCCAAAAAGCCCGGTCTAGATAGGGTTAAGTCATGGTGTAATGTGGCAAGCCTACACAGTACAACCAATATAATGCCTACTGGGCGCTCCCAAATTAGACTTGTCTTTTCCATAATCATTTTCCAGCTGGCTAAAATTATTGAAGAATAGCCTACATTTATATTAAGGACTACTTCCAACTGGCATTAGAGAGGAAAAATAACGTAGAAAAAAATCAAATGCCACAAAAAACAAAAGCAAACCATTCACAGCACTATGCCAAGACCTAAAATGTCTCATCACCAATGTCAATATTGTTTTATTTAATACGGCGTATGAAAAGAGTAACAAGAACGTAAGAAAGCTATTGCATGTCATGTAATGTAAAAACCATGCCTCAGAACAGCGGTTTCCAAACTCGGTCCTGGGGGACCTCTGTGCATGCTGGTTTTTGTTCCAACCACAGTTACAATAAATAATTTTAACAAGCAGCTAATTCTTCTGAAGTATGTGCTTTTCATTTTTAAATAGACTACTTATCAATCAACATTATGAAAGAAAAATGCAATACCACAAGGATTAGGCTATACTGTAAGAAATCCACAAGTTAATATTGTGTTTTTTGCAAAATACCAAACAATTAAATAAAAAAAAGGTAACATCAACCACTGAGCTCCTACCTTGGTTAAAATTCTTTTTTTTTTTATCAATACAATGCAGGTTTGCCTCATGATCATTCACTTTGTCTTTGAATTGTGCATTATCATTCAAATGGCTATGATTGGTGGCTAAGTTTCAGGACTTCCACCAATGAGCAGCACATTGATTCAAATCACATTCAATTTGATCAGAGATTATTTTCCTGCTTTAATGTAAGTATATGTTTGCAATATAGCTCAATAAGTAGGGGAAGCCGGGGCACAGTGAATCGGGAAAATTATTTCGTTGATTTTCTCATACTGTTTGTAAGCAAGCTTACCATATGTACTGAGCATAAAGGGGTGGGTGTTGTGTATATACACAAGGCATCAGATCCTGGCCACAACCATCACATTTTTGGTGAGACACATTTTTTAAAGAAGATCCAAGTGATTCACTGTGCCCCGGTGCCAGAGCACAGTGAATCACTCTCAATAAAGTGAAATGAATTCCATTCATTTAATTTTACCAAATTTATTTAAACACTAAACCATGGTAAAGGTGCTGCACAGGCTTACTCATTATAGATGAACAAAATTACTGTATGGGTGTGACATCTGCAATGAGTCTGGGCGAGCACACTGAACTTCTCACTTCTTAAAGAATTATCATTAAAAAGGAGTCAGGTCCTCGTATCTGATCAAATACCACACAGGGGCACAGTGAATCACATGGTTGGGGCAGAGTGAATCACTTTTCCAGTGATTCACTCTGCCCCGATTCACTGTGCCCCATGTGCACTCATTGACCTAAACTGCCTCGCCTGGTCCATGCTGCTTTTGTTCTAAGCAAACACCCATTCAGTAATAATGACAAATAAACACACTAACTACTGGATCATGTTTTGATTTATATTTCTGGGTAGTCTACAGGATATGGCCTACAAACTGAATTGGTAGAAATTTACTTTTGATGCCTAAAAACATACTTTACCTTGCTATTTTGTAAGTAGTGATCCTGAAGATACCAAGTGAGCTTTGTTGGATGGGGAGTCCCCAAACACAAAAAGTGATGCCATTTTGGTATTCCGCCTTGTCAGTACGGAAAAAAATGCCCTGATTCACTGTGCCCCTTGATTCACTGCGCCCGGCTCCCCCTACTACATGTCCGCAGAAATGTAATTTAACATATCATACAACGTTATTTCTAATGTAATATAAGATTTAAATTAATTGTGCATAAAGAGCTCATCGTTTGAAAAATTAATCGCTTGTTAAGATAATTTAATCGCAATTGAGTTTGGAACAAAAACCAGCGTACAGGGCCGAGATTGGGAACCACTGAATTTGAGGACATTGATGGTCTGGTGAACTGCTCGCATTGTTTCATTCACTTTCAACATTGAAGGGGAAGGAGGCCTTGGTTCACCTAAGTAGTGACATTTTAATTTAGTATAGGCCTACTGCCGTGGACTCCTATCTGCCAAGATGATCCAAAATATCAAGAATTTAAGCCATGGTGTCGGCCCATGCAAATCTCCCGGCTGACCTACTTCATCTCACTTCGCGCAACCTCACCCGGCTAAAATCCATGAATTAAGGAAATTCACTGATGATGCCCGAGGAAACTTTCTAAGCGATTTAAATCTGAAAATTTCAGCAACATCTGCTTAATACCCATAGCCTATATGAACTAGCTCCGTGGTCGTCCCTTCACTACTATTATCTTGAATTCCTTGAGTTCCGTCGCGCCCGACCTCAAAATCCTAGGCCTAATTAAAATTATGAAGACCGTAAAACAAACAAACAAACAAAAAAACTAATAGGCTACCCTCCATCGCACAATGCAGCAGTACAAACCTCATCAATAGACAACAGTAGGCTAAGCAACATGTTGCAAATATAGTTCAAAGCTGACTTCAAAATTAGTCAAAGGCGCATAAAAATTCTACATTGATCTGTGGGTTTCTTCTTTGTGACCATGATCATTTTACACACTGGTTGGCGCCAAACATCAAGAAATAAAACCGGCTCCTGTGAGCGATGAATGGATTTGGGAATACTGCAATTATAAGGCTGAATGCAGCATCTATTATTGAAAGCTATTTACACGCAAATAAACAAACATACAAATAAATAAATAATCATCTAGCCCATACGAACACCTGTACTATAGAGGGGGAAGGGGGGGACGCACTCCAGTGGGGTTTAGCCAATATAGGCTATAGTAATCTGTTGCCTATCACATAACTACATGTAGTAACACACGATAATTAAACGGTTGGTAAATCAGCGCCTATACCTGACTGAATTCGTATAATGGTGCCTTTATTTCGTTGAGCAAAATGACTGTTTTAAAAGGAGAAAAATCCGGGGCTCGTTCAGCCAGTAGCTTTCCTTCCTGCTTGCCTGGGAAATCTTCACGGCAGACATCTCCATCTAGCCGTGTGCTATAATTGAAATGGCGCGTTTCGCTGGAGGCAGGTTTTGAGGGGGCTTTTTGCAATAGCAGAATGCATGTCGATAGACGTCATTTGGTTTTAATGGCCTACAGGATATTTGGCGTTACAACACGAGACATGAGCAAGGGAGAGAAGGCAGAAAAAAACCGCCGCACGAAAATTGTTTATGGATATCTGCATATTCAAAATCATTTTTTTTATACATAACCTATACTTTATCAACAAGTTATAGGCTACTGTGCGTATATAATCGGCATTCGCGTTGACGGGATGAGAGAAGTGTGCCTTTTATTACTTATTTTGGGGCTGGAAATGTATGCCTAGTTGAAAATGCCCGGGGAAGTATTACATCAGACGAAATGACAATGATTAAAATCAGCTTTTTTTCTTCTTTGTGCCTATTGAACGACGTGA